>JAJTUR010000010.1:0-600000 GCA_021399475.1 Hyaloscypha finlandica | reverse complement strand
TTCCCCATAGAAAAAAATCACCTCTGGGGCGGGACGAAGGGATCGATGAAGGTATGCTCGTGTCGAAGGATTTGCTCGCGGACCGGAGGAATTCGGTTATTGTTATTCTCTGCGTATATTTTTATTAGCTCTTACTGAAATAAAGGTAATTGAGGATTGAGTAGCGAGAGAGTAAGGGACGGTGAAGGCTAGGGGTAAAGTTGAGATGTGGTACCGATTTCGAGTGTCATTGCTCGTAGCGTTAAGTAGTTGATAATAGCGCCAACGAGGCCGATGAGTATACTAATGAGCCCGAAGGCGATGCTGATTGCGGCATCTGAGGATACTTGGGAGAGATTGTTGTCAGATTGTTATTGTGAGTAAGGCTGAGGTGAGAGATCCGTGAAGGGTGTAGTGGGGCTTGCACGTGAGGACTCTCGCTTGACCAGGGGGAAAGATAGCTCACCCATTTTTAGTTGCTGAAAAGTCGCCGCAGATGTGATGTAGTTAATGAGGAAAGGTTAGGGCAAGGAAATTTTCGACACGAGTCTGCAACTTTATAATACTACACAGGGCGTTGAGTAGAAAAGATTTTTAGGAGTTGAACATGATAACCGAGAGTTGAAATGGTTTAAAGTAGAAGTTGAACTGTTCAAGCGGACTTGAACCGTTTTAGCGGACTTGAACTGTTTTAGCGCACTTGAACTGTTTTAGCGGACTTGAACTGTTTTAGCGAACTTGAACTGTTCAAGCGGACTTGAAGTCTTCAAGCGAGGGTGAAAAGGTTTAAGCGAGGGTGAAATTCATTTTTTGGGGATTGAAAGCTTTGCGTACAATAAGCGACGCAGAAGTCCGGCGCCGCATTGCGTGGCACTGCGACCCTGCTAAGTAAATCCGAATCGCTGTGAAATTCTACCCATAGTACTATAGCAGTAGGGGCGCAGATCGCTTGCCAAAGAAGGGGAGGATTGTAGACAAAACACCCCTGCTTGTCTACATCCCCTGCTAATTATAATAGGGGTGGAATCGTTCGGCTCACTGGGCAGGCTACTGCCTTTGGTAGCCATTCAGCTCCCTCAACTTCTCGGCCTCTTACTTGAGAGGGGTTTTCCCGACTACCGACTAGCCTTAGAATTTGAAAACAGAGCAGTATATCGCGAAAGACGGCCGAGACAACGCATCGGCGGAGCCTTGCCCTAGCAAGAAGATAGTAAAGAGAGAATTCGCACGACTTAGATAATAGCCAAGTCAATTGATTCTCTGAGATCGATGACCTGCACCATCACCGTACCGCCAGCCTACCCTCAACCCACCTATCCAGATAATCCGGCTGCATTTGAAGATGAACACCACGCTCGCCCTGGATCGCAGACCGCAAGGAGATCTGCTCCTAATTCAACACTGCATTTGACTAGGGTTGGCTGGAACCAATTCCCATTCGGTGAATGTCGGTCCAGACAGGAGCCATCAGATCCCGTGATTCCCTGCGGCTGACAGTACCACAAACCAATAAAAAAATCTCACTGCCTCGCTTGGAACAGGGATCGCTACTCGCCCGCGTTCCGCAACCCAAGGGCATGATATTCTCGAATGATCACGTGAGTAACCCTTCTTCCCGGTCCGGAAGAACTTACTTCCTTATCTTGTATCAACTCGATCACAAGTGAAAGTGAGCTCATCAAGCATGAACACCGCTCTCCCAGACTACGTCGCTAGATCCCGTGCGGCCGTGGCTAATAATTTGCGATAAGCGATCGAAGCCAGCAGAATAGCAGAATAGTAAATGAACAACACAAAAAAAGAGCCACTCGGCTGGGTACTGGGCAGTAAGGAGAAAGCTTCATAGCCTTGCTAGCTCAGGCTGGGCTTGTAACGACATTCAACTGGGCAGAGATTTGCAAGCCATGAAGAAATGTGCAGAGCGAGCTTTGACAGAGCTACATATTAATCGTCGATATATCCCAAACCAGGCCATCTTTCCGAGTTATCAAACTCAAAGGAGCCGGGTATCCTAACACGAACCGCAAAACGCCAATTAGAACACAAACTCCATCCTAGCAGTTACTGCTGAGCCAACTTTTGGTAGTGTCTTATGCTAAAGAACGCGCCCCCTTTCGAGACAAGGGGTATGGTGGGACGATGAAGGTGTGCTCATGTCGAAGGATTTGCTCGCGGTTTAGAGGAGAGTGATTGTCGTTGTTCCCTGCGAACAGCGGGTTAGCCTCATGCTGAAACCAAAGGCTATTGTGGGTTAAGGAGTGAAGAAGCAGGGGACGATGAAGGGTGATTGGATATTGTATATTGGCAATGAGGGAGGAGCTAGGAAGTGGGGATTTGGGGATTTGGGGATGTACCGATGTCGACAGTCATTGCTCGGAGGGCGAGATAGCTAACCCAGACTCCAAGTATACTAATGCATACACTGATGATCCCGAAAGTGATGCTGATAGTGGTATCTGAGGAGACTGCGGAGATACTATTAGAATAATCTTTTCACTATATGGGGGTGGGGTAATGCAGATGTGTGCGCAAGGCTGAGTGTGAAGAACAACTGGAACGGTGCCGTAGCTTGCACGTGACGTTGCACCCTTGACTAGACTAAAGAACAACTCACCCATGTTTATATTTTAATAATTCACAAGTAATACAATGAAGTGCGTGCGATAAGATGAAGGTCGGAAGAATTTTCGTTGCAGGTCTACATCTTTATAATATTGCGGTGGGATTTGGGCTCCAGAGATGCTGCCAAAGAAAAGAAGAAATTGGGAAGACTCGCATCCCACGGGGCAACCATCCCCGGGGGGGAACAGGGAACAGATATGCACGCCTGAATTAGGAAAATGTAAAATCCCCCCCGGGCGTTGATGTGGGGCCGCACTAACCTAAAGTAGAAGAACACCAAAACTCTGGACTTTTCTTTAAGTTTAATTTACTATATAAATAATTATTAAAATTTAATTATTATATTTTTAAATTATAAAAATTCTTTGTATAGTAAATTAAACTTAAAGAAAAGTCCAGAGTTTTGGTGTTCCTGTCCGAGCGCCCCTAACCCCTGTAATCGACACCCGGGGCGGGGTCGTTTTACATTTTCCCGCTGAATTCGCGTCCAATACGGAGGACGCGGCCAAAAGTCTTGCAACTGCCAGGGTTTGATGCCACACTCGCTTAAATGACAAGGGCGTTGCACAGCAACCAGAGGCCACTATAATTACAGGGTCTTACAGGCTTATTATGCTTCAATAATAGCACTCAAGCCCTGTAATCATTACAAATAGCGATGTTCCTTTAGGCTACTAAGGCCTAAGCACCGTTGCTATGCCAGAGCTATGTGGCGTCCTTAGGCTTGGCCGCCCACCCTGGCAGTTGCAAGACTTTTGGCCGCTTCCTCCGTATTGGTCCAATACTTAGTAATGTCGCAGAATTCCGCGCCCCAAAAAGCCCAAAACGGTCACCCAACGTCACTAGCACTGCGGCAGGTTTCGTGCACAGCCGGAATCGTGTTATCGGGACCGGCTCCTCAATGGTGAGGTGTTGGTGACCGAAAAGTGCAAGGGTAGCGAGGCGACTAGGTTGCTAGATACTTTCCTCACTGAAGCCGGACGACAAGTGAGTGGCAGCTGACATTACCCATTAACCACAGGAAGGAAGAAATTACGATGACAGTGCCCGCCTCGAGAACGTTTCTCTCGGTTGTCACTAAATTACAACTTAGCCTCTCACTTGACAGGAATTTTATCAGCCGGACTCACCAATTAAGTACAAAGTTGTAGTCTTGCGAACGAAGATCGAAATAACACAATGGCGGAGTCCTGTTCTGAGTTGAGAAAAATGAAGAGCGTACTCGCAAGTCTGGATAACCTGAAAGTCGATTTGTTTCGCGAGACTGATGCCCAAGATACGATCTTCGTAAGAGAACTAGGCTCTTTGCAGCTCTTAGGCAGAGTCGCAAATTCAATTCACATCCATCAATGTCGGTCATGACAGGCGTCGTTAGATCCCGTGCGGCTGCGGCCGATCACATCTGACGGGGGATCTCAGCTCGCAGCGTTCCTCCACCGAGCCGGTCGAGGACAGCCTTGCCAGAGATCATCGAGAGTTCCTTAACTTCTCTTAACAAAGAAATAGTATAATTAAGATGCCCTCATAAAAGGCTAAACGAATGAGGAGAACAATCGCGGACTAAGACTTAAGATCTTTTGCGGCTTCCAAAGAGGTTTAGTCACGTGTTAACCTTAAGTTCTAGAAAAACTTTCTTCCGTCCTTTTCATCATGAGCTCTTGTCCTACAAGAAGGCAAGCTGATAAGCATGAACACCTCTCTCTCAGACTGCGTCCCAGCAAACGGAGGACCCACAACCCGACCACCCGTGCCCTTGTCAGCTGTGGCCTCAGAAACCAGCAACCCCGCACCTCGAAACAGAATTTGTTTGAAGGTCAGCCAAGCCTCTTCATCTCAACATGATTGACCACTGAGACGACCCCACTTGGTGTGCGTCATGTAGATTGGGGTAATGCGGCTGCGACTTCCATTCTCCTTTCTTCGCTGTCCCAAGGAACAGGACCAGTGCTCCGACTAGGAGACTGCACGTGATTTAAATCACGTGTTATGGGAAGAGGAGTTTGGCTCTGGGAAGATGCAGAAGGGAGGTTGGTCCCGAACTTAAGAGTTTGCGGGATGAGGCGGTTTGTGGGTTGGGCTGCAAACCTAGCAGCGTCCCGCTCCCGTGGCAGCAATCGCAGATGCTCCTCCTGCATGCGAGGGAGTGGACTTCCACTGCATGCATGTCTAGCCTCGAGGGGGTGAGGATGTCTGGAACCGCACCAACAGCCTCGCGCAAAACACCAACAATTTCCGACCCCAACATGCGGAAGATGAGAAGCGCGTTAAGATTCGCATGTTTTATCCCTTTGGCGTGCATTTGGGTTGAGAAGAGCGCGTCTGCGCGTTTTCATTTGTTGCGGTGTGGCGAATCGTGGGGGATGGCGGGCGTTAAGCGCTGGTTTTAGACGCTGTGAAGAGAGTTGGTGATGGGCTTGGTGCGCTGATTGGGTGCGCGCAGAAGCCTGACCGTTTTGGAGACCTTGAGGCTGCGGCGAGGAACTGCTCTGGGATGCGATCGAGGCCAGGCTGATGTGTCTCTCTGGAGATGGGAGAGTGGGCGGGAGGAGAAGGAGGAAGAGAAGAGTGGGCTGATGAGGGGCGATGGGGGATGATAAGGGGTGATGAGGGCGATGATGGTGATGAAGCGTGATGAAGGGGAACTGTACTGCGTCTGTGTCGAAGCCGCGTACACCGGGAATGATATCATATGTCTGAGTCGTGAAGCCGTAAGTCGTCCTCCTTGCTTCGGCTGTGTCACCAGCGTGGTGTTGAAAGAAGAAAGAAATGCATTGGGAGGCGGTGAGAACCTGAGAAGCGAGCGCTGATGACGACGGCTCCTCGGCTGCGAGCCTGCAAGGCATGATCGGGCGTCGGCGGCCTGGCTCCCCGAGCGATAAGACATCCATCCATCAATCATGGCATCGCTTCGCTAAGCGTCTGTCTGGCCGTCTGCATTGCTATAAAAATAGTTTCAAAAGATGCATAAAATGAGTCTGCTCCCAGGGGCCGCACTCTGCTTGATGATGTTGTTGTTTGATCTTGGGAGATGTCCAGGAAACGGGGATGCCCCTTTTCAGGCCGTGAGCTCGTGAAACACCACAATGACTGGTTTATCGAGCCGTGATACTTGATGCTTGGGGCCGGATGCAGTCACTTGGTATCGGCGTCGTGTCCGCTCGAGGAGCGCGGTGTGCTGGTCCTCCCTCGCCTTTTGGCAGTGCTGGCGATGTGTTGTTGATGTTCACCAATTGCGTAGTAGTAGTAGTAGTAGTAGTAGTAGAAGCAGTACTGTAACAGCAGAGTGCTTTCCAGACACTTCGAGACCCGTGGGTCCATCTGATGTCTTGGCTTGCGAATCAACATTGAGGCAAACTCCTCGCAACGCAAGCAAACCGTCCCCAATTCACGTCCTGCTTGCTGAGTAATGCTCCTCCTCCTCCTCCATCTCCACCAGCACCACTCGCTCACTCCCACCACCACTGCCGCCCCTCCAGCCAATGCATTTCCAACTGCTCGCCGCCGGTCCCAGCCGGGCCTAGAGATCCACGAACCAGCCCTCGCCGCCGCCATCCAGAAGTCCCAGCCTGCATCTGCGCCTTCAGCCCAAGCAACGACGCTCTCGCTCGCCAGTGAATCCACCCACTCCACTCCGCTCCCGTCCTCGCTCCAGCCAACGCTGGACTCGGACTTGGACTGGCCTCGCCTCGCCCTCTCGCCCACGGGACTTGTCCGACGCAGCACAAAACGAAACAGCCTCCTCCTCCTCCTCCTCCTCCCCTTTTGCACCCTCTGCTATACGCAGTACACTCCCTACACTCCCTCATCCACAGCCCACTCTCTCTGCGGCTGCTGCTTCGTCGTCGTGAGCAATTTGCGAAACTGTGCTCATCCGCCGCTGCATTCTCTCTGGAGCGCGCCTGCCTCGCAATTTCGCCGGTAATCAAAGCACGGCCGTTTTCGTTCCTCGAGGCCCTGTCTCAGCGAGCAAAGCAAACCTCAACCACAACCTCCACCTCCACCTCCGCCACAAACTTTTCTTTCCTCACGACACCTCCCCCCCCCCCGACCATCACGAACTCACACGACGACGCCTGCACCCTCCCGGCGGAAACCGAGTCTGCGAGAGCCATACCGCAGATACCGTGGCAGTGAGTCGGCCGCATTGGACGAAAGGAGTCCGGGTTCTGCGACACGCTTAATTCCAACACCCTCGAGGGCAGAAATTCGGAACAACCTCTCCTCTCCTCTCTCTCTCCACAGTATCACCGAGCTCCTGCTGCATCGATCCCATCGAGTCTCTGCTATCGATGTGTCTCGCTTGATAACTCACGGCCCGTTTGTACCATCATTCCACGTCCATGCCCATATCGTGATACCCCCAAGGCTCGCGACATCCGATCACGTTCGTCCCGAAGCCAACTGACATCAAAACCATCACAACCTGCATCTCGCACACGCCGCCATCCCGAACTACATCTCGACTTGTTTGAGCAAGCTGCATCTGCTTGCCGGGCAAGGATTATAATCCCGCTGTTGGACGCCAACTGAAACGCTCTTGACCAAGACACCCTCCTCCATTCACCGCGATTGTGCGGAACGACTCCATCATCATGAGGGAAGTCAATTTCAGCATCCCCAATGTCAACAAGGCATCGGTCGGCATCACCACCGCCTTGTATGACCGCCGAGCTCTCGATTGCACGTCGACGCTGCCGCTCATCAATTCTCTCAATCATCTCGCTTACCTGACCACCTCCTCGGCCCGGATAAGAGACATCCTCACCGTCGATGGAGGTGTCGAACGATTGGTATGCCTTCTCAAGGCGGGGCGGAGTAAGGATATGATGGACATGTGGAAGTGGAATCTGGCGTTTCAATGCGTTGTGAATATTGGAGTCCGAGGATCGGAGAATGTGCGGACAAGAGTGGTGGAGGCAGACATGGTTCCCGTCATCGCTACAATACTCGACAATTACATCAAAGTGGTTGACAGATGTCGAGAGAAGGCGGAAGAAGCAAAGAAGGCACAAGAGCAGCGGCTCCACCACACCTCACGATCGAGTGAGCACAGAAGCTCCCACAAAGGGGCCTCATTTGGCATTCGTGCCTCCCGGTTTGAATCAGAATTTCGAGCATCTCGACGACAACCTCCACCGCCATCTATCGACATACCTGCTGCATTTGCGAACCCTCCTTTGACCGGTGGCTTGGATACCATGGACACAACCCCGACTGGGCCTCAATTCGCTGTCACATCTCCTCCTGAGCGAACCACCTTCTCCGTCAATCGACACCATCACCACCACCATCATCACCACCACAGAGGTCAAGATGCCCGACAACACTTCTTGCCCCCGTCTCGACACAACATCCAACCTCTTGCAACAGCAGTACCATCGATGGACACAGCTGATGGATTCAACATCAGACCAGTTCGTGATGTGGATCGTCTGCCATCAATGGTTCCAGGTTTCCACGGCGGATTGACATCACAGCCTGAATCTCCCACTACACCTCTTCCTCCTACTCAAATGCGTTCCCCGACTGTTCGTCCCACTGCTCTGTCAGCACCATCAATCCGATCACGAAGACGACCATCAATCCGACATCAAGCATCACTAGTTGGAGAGTCGGAGGATCCAAATGCTGACAGCATGGCATCGGACGAATCTGGGGATCCAGAGATTTCTGCAGTCCCGGCGGATATTCAAACGACAGTCAACATTCAGGACATTACCATGGATGAGGGGGATAGCATGCTCACAGCTGTGGAGACTCCTCTGGGGTTGACAACACCGACTGTATCCGAAGCACAAGATGCAGGAACCTTCAACATCACTCACCGGTCTCCTCTTGATGGAAGCTTGATCAACGACGCCACAACTCCCACTGGCCCGACAATGGGTCTCTCACCTGCTCAACCAATTGCTGCGAACACTCCACCTGTGATGCCAAATGCCACAATTCCTCGATATCTCCTTGACCGTCCGACTCCTACAAACGGCCAAGTTCTTGCTGCGATGCCACGGGACGAGGATGTCCTGATGTCTTTGCAATTACTCGCATACGTCTCAAAATACTGCAATCTACGATCATATTTCCAGCGCTCACATCTCGTACCGAAGCTTAAAATCGGCTCGGAATTACACCTTCTCGATATGGATGACAACAATCCATACTCGCCATCCTCGTCCTCTCCCATTGCTTCCGCCTGCGATTCCGAAGAGGAGGAATACCTTCTCCCAGATGACTTCAACATTTTCCCTCTCGTCGAGAAATTCACAGTTCGACACCACAGCCAGGATATGCAATACTGGGCAGGAGTTGTGATGAGGAATCTGTGCCGCAAGGACGACAGTCGAGGCGGGATTAGACAGTGTGCATACTATCAATGTGGGAAATGGGAGGAGTTCACAAGACAATTTGCCAAATGCCGACGATGCAGGAGGACGAAATACTGCAGCAAGGAATGCCAGAAGAGTGCATGGGTCTTCCACCGGCATTGGTGTGTCGCTGCCACACAATAGCACAACCCAGATATCTCCCGCCCGAAGCTCTAGCTTGAAGCCAGAGAACGAAAGAAGAACGACTTTCCTAATAGTTTAATGTCAACATCACACGAAATATCGCATCACATTGAATCAGCGAAGGATGCATCCACCGGACGAAGGAATGAAGTGGTTCCCTTTCTCTTTCTCTACGTTATAACATCAACCGACGATCGTCGACGTCGACACGAAATGAAATTACAGCTGCATATCAGGGGCGTTTGTTCAAGGTCATATCGCTTTTCGATACCTTTGCTGCAAATATTCCCTTTGTTCTCTTTATTGGGGTCCAAAACGAATCGAGACCCTTGAATCAAGGCATCGAATCAATCAGTGGCCTATAACGATTATAGCCCCTGGATTGAAGGCTTTCGTTTACAATCATGGCTTGCGCATGGCATTGTTTTTTTGTTTTGGCGCTGGGTTGGTCTGGTCGTTTACCGCGGACGAATTGAATCGAGGAGAGAATGGAATGGAATGAGGATGGATATGAATCTCAACTACACACGCAAGTGAGGGGATGGAGAAATTGGCTTACATTTGGCTGAGATGGTAGCTTTAAGGCTGGCAAGAAGCTGGAAAAAGTGATAAGCGGAGCTGAGGAGACGAGCGTGCACAAGGGCGGGCAGGCAGGCATTGTATGTATGGTTATTGAATGCGGGGTTGGTCGCACATGCACAGCACCAGTGTTGAATAAATCTGGCACTTGAACAAAACTGGCAACCATTAAGCAAATCCTCTGACTTGACATGACAAAGTTTCCAAACCCTGATGAACGTACTCCAAGCAAGTGCTTATTAATCAAACATCAACAACACAATTTTCGGCTGTGGAAAATACGACGCCGCATCGGCCCGTCCCTTCACTCCGTTCTCATCGCGCACTAGCTCCAGCGAGCTCCTCCCTTCCCGCCCCTCGTCATTAAATCTTCCCACATCCCTCAACGACCAGTATCTTCCTTCCATCCAGCCAAGTCAACTCGATCCACGATTCAATCGCCGCTTCAGAGATATCTCCCCATCCCATCTCCTCTTCCGCTATCGACCACACACCTCGCCTCCTATCACCGCAATTCAAAGCTCTTTCTTTGCCTAGATGGATTTCTCGTTGATCGCCTCGCCATTCATCACTCCCATGTACAGTACATAGCATTCGCGGAAATCGAACGGGGTTCCGCATCAGCAACCTGGGCTTTCTGCATCGACTGAAAATTCCTCCTTGCCCGCTCCGCTTTTGTCGGGGGTCTGTGGCGAAGCCGGGATTCCTTGGGGAAAAGAAAGGTTGAGTGGCTGAGTGTTCGGTGTTGGAGTTACGGTTCTGCGGGACGTCGTTGGGTCTATGGCTTCATCGAGGGAAGCGACTTCATTCGCGGTTTTCTCGACATGGGGAGGTGGGACTTCCTCCGTGAATTTTGCGGTCTCTGTCGACAGCAATACTTTCTTTGGTACTTCTGCCTTACTAGATCCTGCTCCGTCTGCGTCCGCAACCGGGCTTCCCTCCGGTATCACTTTCAGCGACGATTTGCGCGGTGCTGCCAACTTTTTAGACTCCGCTAACTCTTCCTGGTTCAACGGCCACGTTCCTTTCCCACGACGTTGGCGGTGTGCAGCCATGTTTGACGGCCCAGCCTCCCCTTCTCGAGTGTTATCCCGCCTCTTCCTATATCTATAGCCGCAGAAAGCTACGACTGTTCCAACCTTGCTGTAGAATTGTTTGTACCATTGATCATATCGGTCGATTAGCTCTGCTTTAAGTTCTGGTGGTTGTTTCTTGATCTTCTGGAGGACCACAGGCACACTACATCCGTAGAGAATGCAGACTTGGAAACCCGAACTAACATCATCTCGAACTATCCCCAGACATCCGTCTTTCGTCCTCATAAGCTGCCTATTCCAGATCACCTCCTGAACCCTTCGCAGAAAATTGGGCAACAATTGTGCAGCCGCCTTCCTCGATCAGCTTTCCGCAATCGACGCATCCGCCGGTCTTCAACATCGTCTTAGCCTTGTATCTCATGGACTCCTTGCAAGCTCCGGGGAAGTACGTCGGAGGATTATGACTATTCTGAGCTCGGTCTGCGACAAGTGTGCGCCAGAACTCATCAGGGGGATTTGTATCGGTGTCATCCCAACCTCCAGCTGGCAACCAACGGTATGGTATATTGCCATTAGCAGCAAGATGCTCCACAGTTGCTACTTCGTCAAGGACAAACCCCCGAACGAACATGCTGTACTCTGGATATGTTGAACCCGGCTTTTTGAGGGTTGGCCATTTCCTGAATTCGAGCTTGTCAAGATCTAGTTCCTTGTCTCCTGCAGCGGTATAAGTCCTCCGTCCAGATTCATCAGGAAGCCCGACCAAAGTATCTGCATTTCGACGTTCCATTCGAAGTCCGGCGGCCGGGTGCTCCTCCATTTCAAAAGCGGCACCGCTCAGTCCTGGAATCCATGAAGGTAAAAGGATTTCTCGATCCTTCTCTTCCACTTCTTCTCCCATTCTCGTTTCGAGCTTCTTGTGCTCCTCCTTCTTCAGATAACTCTTCCCCTTCTCCTTCTCGTGTTTCTTGTCCCTGGCTGGTTTTAGGAAAGGGTCGTCGTGGCTCTTCATTACAGTTGGCGCCCAAGATGTCCAAAGCCCTCTTCTCGTCTGCTTTACGAATAGAAAATTCAATGGATTCTTGATAGACATCGATGACAGGGAGGCGGTAGTCAACCTTTTACGCTTTATTGGCGAATCCTTCCTTCAGTGCTAACGTCAAGGCAAACTTTTCTTCCTTTGTTAGTTCCTTGGTATCCGAATCACTGAGGAGGTTCTTCGGAGTAGTCTCCTTTGAGATCGCGAGGAGAGCGTAGATCGTGTCACGAGGCTGTGTAGCCTCGAAAACCGAGGAGTCGAAGAAACTAGGAATTCGAGTGAGGAGAGAGCCATACGTTCACCAGCCGCGGAATGTCTTGCTCGTAGCGTCAACAAGCAACGCCGCACCCAAAGTTGAAACATCTCCAAAGAAAATTTGGCTTGTTCCCAAATGCCCGATCCAGCTTCATGACGTCGGACAACCGATATATCGCAGTTTCTACCTCAACAAAAGAGTGAAACGGCGTCGGGCAACGTCTTGCCATGAGTTCGAATCTTCCCCGCAATAGATGGTGCCGAAGCGCTATTTCCTGCACACCCCATCGTCTGGAAACCCAGGGTCTTTTTCATGAGCATGATGAGCGCAGCCCCGTGCTTTGCGAGTTTGGGATTCTCGATCAACGGCCAAAGTTCCAGTAACTCTGTCTCTAATGAAGTCCATGGCGTCTTCGCCCTCCAGATGCAAACCTTCTCTGCGTCGCCATATATCCTGGTTGCGCTTTGGGTAGACTGTTAGGATTTTGTAATCCTGATAATACTCGTAAGTACAAGGTCACTTGTTAAGAAGTTTTCTTTTTTGCGAGCGTCGAAGGTTTATATAATGAACTAAAATAGTTAGGATAGCTGGTTTCCAAGTATAGCTTAGTATTTGACATATAGTTAGAGGCGAGAAGTCATTAAAGATTATAAAGTCGGAGTATAATACTAGAGAAAGCAAAATTAAGGAACATTTTAGCGCCTTTACTAAAGGCTATATGGAAACTGCTACTTGTATTATTCAGAAGACTAAAGAGTAATTAACAAGTAAGAATTTTTTTTTAAAGAAGCAATATAGAAGAAGAAGAATTTTACTAAAGCTCTCGCTACTACTCAAAGTGACTTTATATAGAAGGTTTAAGAACCCTTACTAAAGGAAGTAATAAACGCCAAGAACTCATTCATTTAATCTTATAACTGTTTTAAAGAGGTTACTAAAAGCGCTAGAAACCGGAATATAGATCTATAAGACGCTATAGCAGATTTAGGGAAAGCCGCGAAATCTATCCTATTAAGATATATATGTGGCTCGCAGGAGCACTCAAACTCTGAAAGTATCCCTAATTAGGGAATTTTGGACTTCTTCTTCTTCGCTATTGTAGAAAGTGAGGACATGAAGATGGATCTTCAAAGATGCGGTGGACGAATTGATTAATGCGATGAGAGCTTCAAGAAGCGAAAAGGGGCCGAGAGCAGCGAGAGCGAAACGGATAACGATGACGGCAACGATAAGGATAAATTGGCGTATGAAGGAGACGAAAGACCAGGACGAAGCTGAACTCGAAGATTGCGCAGGCGCTAATTAAGAGTTGGCCTACCCAAAACCCTTGAAAAGAAAGAGAAACGCTATGATGGACGAGGTTGAGGACGAAGATGCTAGGATGGATATGGACAAGAATGAATTCCGTGATGGTGATGGAGATATTAATATGTTGGACTTGCTGGCGTAATTTTCAATTCGGCTTCTGTTAAAGCGCTAGAGAGGGCCCTAAGAGCAAAGAACCTTGGCGATGCCGAAGCAGCCTCGCCCTAACTATGGTAGCCTTTAAATAATATTAGAAATATAATTAGTATAAACTATTTATTATAAAGTACTTGATACAAACTATATTCTGTTGTACTCGCCTGATATATAATAGGAATCTCTAATCCCTTCTGGATATAATATAGTTACGAAGAGGTCTCGAAGTAGCCTATCCTCCGAATATAATCTTTGCTTGTTTTAGAATAGTCCTCGAATATGAGCTCCACGTCAACTACTAGAATGTTCGTGCATTTTGCTGTTATTGATAGGGTATAGCTTTTATATAGTATGGGCTTGGTTTATTCACACAACTCTCTCTTCTACTTCCCCTTCAAGAATGAGTTCCTGACTTTTCATTACAGACTCTTCCCTACTTTTATTGAACTCTGGCTCTTGCTTATTCTCGAGACCGATGCCGAAGCCGCAAAGTCGATTCTCCTCGCACATTTCTCACCCTCTGCTTCCTACTTCTCCATTTGCTTTCTTTGGAGTCACACCTTGTTCTTTCGTTGAGACTCTTGCCTTAACCCGATACTAATCTTCTGTCTTATCCATTCTCTGCTCAGCCATAAAGGGACATATCTTCCACAAAAGCTCTCAAGTGTGCGCACTAATCGAATGAACTGAACTTCCACAGCCAGAATCGCTATTGAACAAATCACTAATATGGCCTTACCGCAAGTGTAAATAATATCGGCACCAGCAAATGTATCACGAACTCGGACCTTTCATCACATATAAGCCATTGTATAACATTATATAGAATCCACTTACCATTCCTCTCGCAGATTGGTTGACCACATCTGTTGTGGGAAAAATATTCGAAGTATTTCATCCACCTTGCGATGCGGAGCCTTTATCCTCCCGGCGCTTTTTGGAGAAATTTGGAGAAATTTAGAGACCCAAATAGTATCCAAGTCTTCGAACTTGGGGAATTGCTCCCAATATGTATCCAAAGACTTCTGGGGAAAAGTGAGAAACGAGGCCAGGAGGCCAAGAACGCACATATGTAATTATACCTCTAGGAGCTGTGCGACCGGACGGTTGGGTAGCCAGATAACGGAGAAAAAAATGAAACGGAGTAGCAAAACTAAGCGTTAAAATCATGCAGACAAACCAGATTGGCTGAGTAAGGTAGTTAAAGTGTGCAGGTATCCGAGAAAGAACGAGCCGGACATATGCTGACGCAGGCAGTTGGTGGGGCTGGCCGAGGGAATGGAGTTGGCTGTTGACTTCGACCATCACTGTCATCTAATAAATCATCTGCCGTACGAAGTTCTGACAGTTGCTGTTTCCGAGTCTGTACGACGCTCGGTTGAAGGATTCCTCCAAGACTTCCGCTGAGAATGCATCAGCTTGGTCTCCAGTGAGAGCTACACGTAAAGCAGAATTCATACCTTGCCGCTCAAAGGCAAGCTTTGAACATCTAGTAGGCCTAATAGGATGGTTTCTAGCTCCTAGGTGCTTAGCGTGCTACTCTGTGGAGGTTTGCACAATTATGCCCTATTTCCTACTACCCTCTTCATCTTTCGTTGAAGCGAGCTCGTAGCAACTTCCTTGGACCTCCAAGGCCCAGTGCTGAAAGGCTACCGGTAGCAATAACCATACAGCCCTTGGTAGTCCGAGAAACCCCGTTCTACTACTAGGAAGTGGCGTAGTTAAAATTCGTACGTTGAAGCGATATGGCTGGAACCCGTCCTCAGGCACAGGAAAGGGATCAGGGTCCACGAAATCGGCCTCGCAATTTTCAACGGGCAAGAATGCTTTTAACTCTAAGTCAGATGCCGCATTCGGTAAGACTATTGGCTCCTTGATGATAAACATGGTTGTGACAGCGATCGTAAAACACAATTACCAATGTTCAATCTGTCGGGCAAGAAAAAGCTATCTGCTGAGAGCAGATGAATGGTCAAACATGGTGAGAGATGCCAGATTTTTCAATGTAACAAATACATGCTTCGTAATACTTCTAGGTCACAAGTGACAGGCGTCCATGTGATCCCCACTCCACTAGGAGCCAAGGGCCATAATCTTTTAATAGGCTTGATAGGAACTAGCCCCCTCCCATCCGGCCCCACATGCCATATACGAATTCACATGTAAACGTTATAAGAAATGGGTGGCAGAAACCAAGTTTTCTATGCTAATGGTCTGAAGGCGAAACCAAAGCAAAAATGAGGGCTTAAAAAAGCGTAGAAGGTCAAATCCATCTCTAACAACCGCACCCCCTAACAACCGCATCTCCCTAACAACAGCATCTCCCTAACAACCGCACCCCCCTAACAATCGCACCCCCCTAAGAATCGCACCCCCCTAAGAATCGCACCTCCCTAACAATCGCAGCTCCCGCCATATCTTCCACTGTTGCCAAGTTCATGGAAGGCGTTTATAACAGAACTTAGGGAAAGTAGAACTGTTGCTGAACTTTGTATGATCCAAAGCTGTTCGAGCAGCCACCTATTGGGCTTTCAGGTCCGTTTTGAGCACAAGAGTTTCCGCTCCCATCAGCGTTCAGAATGCAGAAGCTTGAACCTCCACATCCGGTGAGCCTGTAAGTGACTTGATCGAGGGAGAACCAGCCGCCGTTGTGGGAGCAAGGGTTTTCGCCATTAGAACCGAGGTATGCGTAGTGGCAAGCGTCCTCGCCATTAACCCAGATGGCATGATCTTGATGCCCGTCATTATAAGTCGCGACACCGTAGTTGAAGTTGCCGGCGAAGGCAGTCTTCGCCATCATGGCGCTGAGGATGGCGACGGTAGTGCTGGTGAACTTCATTGTGCTATTGTATTGTGGAACTGGCTTGAGGATGAAGTAGTAGAAGGATTTATGGATAGTTTGATGCTCAAGTTTTGTGTAGATCTGAATGTTGTTGATGGTGAAGAATTGATCTTGATTGAGGTCCAAGTAGGACTTTATATACCTAACGACCTCACCTATTTTCTCTACTGCTCAAGGGTTAAAGGCGAGTATACAGATGTCCACATCATCGGAAGAGCTAATTTGTCTCGCCGGACTCTCCGAAGCTGAATCGATTAGTGATAGTAAGCGGTATTACGAAGCCAGAGCTTCGTGATCAAGGTTCATCCCTTCGTCTGGTGGGAAATGTCCAGCGCTGGCGGCCGCACCGAATATCCCTTGTTCGGCCAAATGAAACTGTTCTCCACCAATCAGGCCATGCGCCTTTGTGCGGCTGCTAGCGCCGGACATGTCCCACCAAACGAAGGGAAAATCTTTTAGACGTCTTACGCCAGCAACATGCTACAAAAGAGAATGTAGATAGATCGGAAAGTAATTTCCGTCACAACAACTAGTCTCGCAGGATATTTACGCCCTTCTACGGAAAGCCCTAAGTGTCACATGTGTCAGCGCAGATCAGAGGTGTGGCATATAGCGCATTAAGCATATATTACCCTATAGCCTTACGAAGGCGGGCGGCATTAAAAACCGTCCATCTGCTAAAAGGCGAGGAACACCAAAATCGCTACGTTTTAAAAATCACACTAGAGCTGAATGCTTTAAAATAGCTTTGTGGGATAGAAAGAAGCAAATCTAACTTTCGTAGAATTTTCCTAATAGTTAAATGTAATACGGAATTACGAGAATTTCTATATTGGGGGTGCGGCCGCCCTCCCTTAGCTAGTTGGACGATTATTAATTCCGCCCGCCTTCGTACTATGCCGCACCCCACTAAAAAGTTAATTTTAGTGCTTAGCTTTTTAGTGGGGTGCGGC
This sequence comes from Hyaloscypha finlandica, assembly GCA_021399475.1. Classification (NCBI taxonomy): domain Eukaryota; kingdom Fungi; phylum Ascomycota; class Leotiomycetes; order Helotiales; family Hyaloscyphaceae; genus Hyaloscypha; species Hyaloscypha finlandica. The sequence continues at coordinate 582,723 of JAJTUR010000010.1, read as the reverse complement.
ATAGTAAGGCTGCAGGGTTTAATGCTTAACTTTTTAGTCGGGTGCGGCATTGTAAGGCTGTAGGGTAATGTATGCTTAATGCGGTATATGCCAAACCTCTGACCTGCGTGTGGCGGGCACGCGGCTGGCAGAGACGTGAGTCAGGGGGTTTTAGGCCCGTTTTGGACTAGTTTTAGGAAATGTGCGGCACCCCTTATTACAGCTAGCAGTTTGGAAGCTTAGGAGACAGAGTTTAGCTGTGTTCGACTTGAATTACAACTTGCAAGCATCACTTATATCAGTTCTCCCTTATTGATTCTCAACTTATTAGGCCCCTCACACTACTCTGGCATATGTGACACTTAGGGCTTTTCGTACCCTTCGGGTTGTGGAGTCATCAAGGTCAGATATCAAGGTCAGACTCAATGTTCACGGTCGAACAACCTATTGCTGCACAAGTAAGATATAAAGTTCAGGTTACCCCCATGAGAGCTTACTGCATATACGGAAGCTCACTGCATACACGAAGGCCGCGGTCATAAGTCTGGGTAATACAGACGCTGAGGCCCTGTAGGGTGCTAGGGGCCCTTAAACTGGGGGCTTAGCGCCCCTGAAGAGGCCTCTGTAAGCTCTGATTGGCCTAACCAAGGAGAGTGAAGCATGAATTTTTATCTACCTAGCTTTTTGCTTTGATTGACCTGCCTTCCGACCTTCTTTATACAAATTATCGCCATCACACTTAATTACCTCTTGCATGTTATTGAAAAAGGGATCAATATATGGATAAAAGCGATGTATTAAGAGTTAACGGTAATTAGAATGACTAGATATAGCAGAGTGAAGTCTGAAAGCAGAGGAGAAAGCGTCCTAAGTGAGGTTCTTTATTCCTTTTACCTATTAGCGATATCAATAATGCCGAGCCCGCTTTCTCCCATATATCATAAACCAGCTGATAAAGCAAAAGTAATCGAAATGACAATACATTAGTGAGCTCGGTAAGCTCGGCAAGTGACACATTACAAATGAGAGTGGAGAGTACTAAATTAGTGGTTGAACCTGGTGCTGGACGGACTGGTAAGCTAGCTAAGGTCAAAATTTGAGGTGCTCCAAGCAGCAGTATGCCGAATCTATGCACTTCAAACTAATATAGTGCGGATTATTGTATTACAAGCTCCAGTGGTTTAGGTTGCAGTGTTGAAAGTCAGTACACTCCAAAATGTAGTGTACCAAATTAGCAGGGAGACAAACGCTAACGGAATAGAGATAGTTGGGAAAAGCTTCACTTTGGATTCGGAAACAGCCCGCGAAGGTAAAAAAAACTTTGTATATTTTAAAGGAATGATATAAATCGACAAATAATAAGTAAGGCGACGCGAGGGCGGATAACGGTGATGTACGAACCGACTTGCTGAACGAAACCCTTCAGAAATCAGACGTCCAAATCTCAACTTCCTATGGTATTTCCTTCACATTCAATTCACAAAGATGCATATTGCGTCGACCCATAACTGGTGAACCTCATCGTTTGTGCGCAAGGCCCATAAAGCCCGCTTCAAGTTTTTGGATATGCGAAACGCGAAGACGTTGTTCCCGTCATTGACGTGTAGCACCTCGTCCTGCGGCTCACGTCCCCAACACCACGAGACTGCCTCGTATGACTTCTTCTTCTTCTTTGATGCATCCCTCCCCTTCGTGTCTTCGTCTGGAATCATGGCTTTCCTCTCAGCCCCACTCGGCCGACGAGAAACTGGCGTCTCTTCCGCGACATCTTTTGTTTCGTACTTCTCCAGTACTCGCCTCAGCTTTGATAAATCAATCGGGTCGCCGAACTCAACAATTGCCTCGCCGCTCTCCTTCTTCTCCTCTTTCGGCCTGTCAGGGGCAGCCTCGGGGCTTCTCCCTCCTCGGAAGGTCGATCTCGACGATCTCACAATCGATATCCAATTGCGTATCGTTCGCCAGTCTGAGCTTGAGAAGACGTAAGGCGTCGGCGTTCTTGAGTGCTGTGTACTCGTACGGCGGCAACTTCTTCGCTTTCTTCACCTCCTTCGCTTCGCTCGCGTCCGGCGTCTCTTTTACCTCGGCGGGGAAGGGCATCGTGGAGGCGATCTTCGGCCAGCTGTCAGTGTCAGTGGACAGTGCAACGGATCGCTGCATAGCGAGAACTCGCGACGAAAGGATAAAACAGCACTGTTTGTAATTAGATCCCGTCCTTTCAGGAACGAATATCGGGGGGGGCTGAACAAAATCTACTACCGGTATTGTGAGAAAGCGGGAACATCCCTTCTGCAGCACCCACGCGCCAACCGCGGGAAACTGGCGCCGGGATCGAGGGGGATCGAGTGAGATCGATTTGTTTTTTTTTTCGGGGAAGGGGGAAGAGAGGCTTCATTGGCTTGTGTACTGTAACAGGGCTGTCAATGTGGGGGTGGAGAACATGGCGAACGGGAATCCGGAGGGTGTCTCATCTATCCAGCCAAAAAATGTCAAACTTGCTGTAGGCGAGAAAAGTGCAAGTCATGGGAGCACCACGAAGCCCCTTTCTGTTTCTATTCCTGTTTTCAGTGCGGAGAACGTGCAGTCAATCAACCCTTAACATTCGAGAATCGGGGTTGTCTTGAAGCGCCCCCATCTTGTGAATGTGGTTCGGAGCGGCGCCAGCATCGACACCCTCGCTCGGTCCGGGAAATGCTTTCCCGTGCCGTGCCGTGCCCCATCGCGCGCGAACCAAGGTGTGCGGGTGGAAGCTTGATCTGGTCTGGGCATGCAGGGGTGCGAGGTTGAGTGGACCGGGATCGGGATCTGTGTGGGGAAGAAGGGTTAGGTGGCACCTGGTGGTGGCGTCGTTCGGCGCTTAGAGAGGATTTTGGCAAAATTGGGAGGTGGTGTCGCTTCTTCAGGTGAGGATGAGGCTGAGGCTGAGGCTGAGGCTGAGGCTGAGACTTGGCTTAGGTGTGGTGGCACAGGGACGAGGCTCTGATGGGTGAGGATTTGATGGGTGAGGATTTGATGGGTGAGGATTTGATGGGTGAGGATTTGATGGGTGAGGATTTGATGGGTGAGGATTTGATGGGCTGAGATTTGATGGGCTGTGAGGACTCTGGCTCATATCCTGGGTCGATTCATTATACCAATCGACTTTGGTGGGTAAGGCAGTAAACCAAAGAGAAAAGCTAAGTCGCATAACGTCTCGCCGTCTTGATCAGATTTGCATCCTTGTGGTTCTGTATTTGGTGCTTCGCGGGCTGGAAGGAGATGAATAACTGAGGCAAATGCTTCAAAATTTGACTTGAATCAATAAGATTTTTTTTGTGGGTTCCTCAAGCACTACATAGGAAGGTAAGCGTACTGCGGTGTTTCCAGATACATTTTAAGAAGTGAAAAGTTCCTCTAATATATCTCGAGTAAACGAGCAAAGGAAGGGCAAAAAGCCTTTGATCGGAAAGGAGACTTCTTAATCACACGAGCGGCTCCTCTCGCATATACCCATGAGTTCGAGCCACCTTGGCTGAGTATTCCAAAAGTCAACCACTTCTCGCAAGGCAAATTGCTTGAAATCGATGATGCAGCTAGATATACCGGTATGAGTTCTTCCAAAGACACTTCTCTAGCTACTTATTAAAAAATTTGTTCGTTCAAGTAGAGTGGGGTACGGTACTTTGAGGTAAGAAGTAATCGGTGAGTACTACTTAAGCGCGAGCAGGACGTCCATCACTCTCAATGTCTTCGGTCCACACCTCTAGCGACTCGTGGTCGGAGAATTTATCCACACACCTAGCCATAACTTTTAGGTTCCGGTCCATGACTTCCAACCCTCCTCTACGTAAACTTTCGAAATCGAAGATTTCTCCAATATCCCCCCAATCTAGATTAGAGCCAGCTTGAGAAATCAGCCGTATCTCAGCGCCGTAGACCCGAGGATCAAGGACGTAAACATCGTGAAAAATAACCAAGATGCATACGCCACGATCCCGAAAACTAGCGAGGTCATTGAACTTGAGCAAAACCATGCCCCATATGTCAAAACCGTCCTCCACGTACCAATACCGCTTGCAAGAGTTCCATTTTTCAGCTGGGGCGGCAGACTGAATGATAAAGTCAGATCCTTCACTGATTATCAGAGGTAAGGTCGCGTGCCGGGCAGATTTTGGTGCTTGTGTGAGGAGATAAATCGCCCGAGGTGTCGCCTGTCCTGCGAAAAACGCGTCACGTTCGATGTATATCAAGTGTTTGCCGGATCTGATGAAAGCATCGGGGCTTATCTTATCCAAGACTACACCCCAATATTTCCCCATCATCCCCAACCTAACACTACCTATAACCAAAACATATTTGCGATTATCACCACAGCATTTACATTGAACAAATATACATCCCCGCAAGCATATCTCGAGCAGGCTGCAATAGATCTTAATGCCGCGATTTGTGACTGAGTGCTCGACTGACTGCACGATATTATAAGAATGTGGGGTCAAAAATTCGCTTGGAGATGTTGCCAGGATGCTGTAGAAATCATCTCCATTGTCATCTCCATGGCCACAGTCGTAATCACAGCGAACGTTGAATCGTGCTGGGTAATCGACCGAGATGAGACTCTCTTCGGGAGACCATCCAAATATGCTGAGATCACTATTATTCTTGATGATCTCTTCCTGAAGCCGGGTGAAGGCCTTATTCCCTTCTCCGTATAATAATGGCATATTGACATCGAAGATTCCAAGCAGACAGTAGGCCACATCTTCTACCCTTGTCGTTTTTCTTTTTGAGGCCCATGCCATTCGCCTCGCAATGGCTATATCGGCCAGCGTTTTAGAACCCCGCAAGACAGCGTTGCCGATGTGCGTTATCGACTCAATAGGCACCGCCAGATCATGCTTCGTGCCTCGAAAATCCCAGGTCTTGTCGTAGAAACGTACTGTCTTGGGCGCAATCAGCTCCTGGAGAGTCCAGCCCCGCGTGAACCATTTACAGCCTTGCAACTCATTGCGGCTCGCTAATGAATAGCCTCGACGGCTAAAGTCGACCCACAGATCTTCCAGGACAGCGTCCTGTCTAGGTGAAAGATCAGATAGATATGCGTAGCAGACAACAGCGTTCTTGTACCATTGAAACATGGAATTAATAGCTTCAGTCAGCTCTGCGCTGCTGCTTTTATCGATACAGCAGGTATCCACCCAGGCATATTTGATATGATTTTCTGCCGCAAGGCTGCACGTCCGCACGATCTTGGCGAACCCCTCTTTCTTGACCGTGTCGGCGTTCTGGCAGGTAAACTCCTGGAGAGAGACTTCCTCTTCACTCCAGGTATGAGACAGGATTGCGTATTGAGGTGCTGGTCGCACAGTGAAGTCCTCGAGTTGCATGGTCTCGACGTTGATCAACCACATCTTGGTCGATAGATCTCCGACTTCGAAGGAAAAAATTATGCGATGTAAGGCTTGCTACTTGAACGGGTTTTCAGGTTGCTGGCAAAGATGATGTGCAAGGCTCTCGAAGTCCTGATGGTATTGAGGGAAAGTTTGATGATCGGCGCTGGAGGTTGGTTTAAGCAGCCTAGTACTTCCGTACAGTACTGTAGCCTAGTGGGCTGACAGGGGCCTCATGGTGGTCTGTGCACAGGAAATCTCCCCTTTAAAGTCCGAAAAAGGCACAATCTTTGAAAGCGAAATTGTAACAACTGCGCTGTTGGCTTGAGTTTGGATTTGGTGATATAGGGAATATGGGGAAGCGGTGGCGTTGTTGGGCTCTTAGATAGCCTCGTGACATCTGGAAACTCGAAAGAGAACGATAATTTCATTAACTTTCTCGTTTTGCGCAGATCGTTCCTGCAACATATTGAGCTGGAAGTGATGGACATCTCAAACATTGAAGAAATTGTTGGCTTACAGATCTGGGACAGATCGAGGAAGTTGTGCTTTTGGACACACTGAAGAAGTCAAGATAATTGACCATCTTCCACGTAAAGAAATCTAAACGTCCAGGTCCAACTCCAAATCCGAACAGATTATAATAGCTGAACTAACACTCGCCATATCCGATTATTGGTACTAGGCTATCAAATGAAGTTCCTCCCGTAAGAAAGTCACTTAGATTCTCAATTGGGATAGGTTGAGAAGGGATCACTTCGTCCGGAACCCAGATCTCGAGCAAGCCCAACTTATGTTGCTTCTTCAATCCCTGATTTGCAGAACCGCAGTTCATGATATCCTGTCTACTCGGTGATTGAGATGTGGGCAGCGGAATTTTCTTTGCATACTTTTCATCAAATTTTATTGTCCTCGCCACAATCTAGCTCGGTGGTTTCTGAAGGGCGAATTCTATTTTGGCCCCCCCCCCTATATTAGGGCTAGGGCTTCTTAAATGACCTATATACCTTTAATATATATTCCTGCTATTAAATAATAAAGATTTATTAATTAGGGAGGTATTTTCTAAGAGTTTTAGGTATTTCACGTGACGCTCATATAATATTAGGCCCCCCCCCCTATTCTATTTAGGAGCTTCTATATCTCTTCGCTAGTTATTATCTACTAAACGGAATTCTCTAAAGTGCTCCGATATGGGGCCAAAAATAGGTGAATTCAAGAATTATAATTACTAAGTGAAAATTTTTCAGAGTATTTAAGCCTCTTTTCAAGCCTCTCACTTAACCTTCTCCCTTACGCCTTCTACTATAGAACAAAATCAGAGTTCTACGCCCTACCGAATTAGGAAGCCCTCAAATAACGTAGAAGTAGTTAATATATAAGCTTTATAGGCCGAAAACGAGTATTTAAGAGCGTAGCTTTAATAACTCTAACAAAACTAATAAGTCGAGTAACTATACCGTGAAAGAGAGGAACTCTTGAGGCAGATTAGGCTTATTAGTACTAGATCCCTCCCTAAAAGCCGTACTAGTACACAAATTCCGATTCCTATACCTCCTCCCAAAGCCTCGAACTCGATACCTCCCGAACCAAGTCTACTCTAGGCGTTACTACCCCCTAGGCGATTCTTCTCCTTTAATAACCCTCCTCTTATCAATTAAGTAATTCAAGACTTCTCCTTTAGCGACTACAATCTCCCACTATTAGGGATATATGGTATAAGGGCAGAGGCACTAGCTATATTAAATTAATAGGGCTTAGGAAAGGGATATAGCTTCTCAAATACTCTAAGTAAAAATGAGGGAAATAGTATACTTAAGGCTATATTTGGATGTGATCGAAAGAGTATAAAACCTACGCCTAGACCTATAAAAGAGAAAGGGGAAGGTTATAATAAAGGTTTATTAGGAACTAGATATAAGTTCTCTATAATTTATAAGTAAAGCGAAGATAAGAAGAGCTAGGAGCTAAAATATCGGGGGCTATATAAGGACCTAGTAACTAAGGTAATTACTAACTTCTATCTCTATAATTATAGTCCTTCTTCTAGTACTAGTAGGGAGTATACTTCTCAATATCGAGTATAAAGGAATAGAGCTAGAGACGAGGCTTTAATTAAGGAGTTTAATATAGGGAATAAGCCTCGATAAATCCTCTCATATCTAGAAGAGAACTTTAAGTAGGATATTACTATTATAAAGGATATTTATAACTGAATTACTGCTATATATAAGGAGAGGAAAGGTAGAAAGACAAGTATTAAGATACTTCTTATTAAGCTTAAGAAGAAAGGATAGATTTATTATCTAGTATATAATTCAGAAGACCCTAATCGCCTCCTTTTTATCTTCTTTATATATCCTAGATCTATTAAATATATACGAATCTACGGTAAGCTATTTATCCTAGACTATACCTATAATACTAACTCTAGTAAGATACTACTATTCGAAGTAATTAGAATAGATATTACTAGGAAGTCCTTTTACGTATACTTTGAGTTTATAGTAAGAGAAGACGAAAATGACTATATCTAGAGCCTTGAGTTTCTAAAGGAGATACTTAGAGAGCTCTCCTCTAGAGTCTTTTTAGTAAATAAGGTAGAGGCTATATGAAAGGCTCTTGAGAAGGTCTTCCCTAATTAGACTTATCTCTTATATATATAGCACGCGAATAAGGCCATTTTAGCTTATTCTAAGGTATATTTCAATAAAAATAACTAGAAGAAGTTTATAACTAATTAGACTATAATTATATACTTAAAATCTAAAGACGAGTATACAGAAAATATAGAGGCTTTTAAGGAGAACTAGCTAGTAATATATCTAGAGGATATAGCCTATATTAAGAGTAGCTAGCTAATTCCCAGGAATCGTGATCGACTAGTCTCTACTTAGGTTAATAAGCACCTATACCTTAATAATATAGCTATATTAAAAGCGGAGGGTATTTACGGTATAATTAAGGCAGATATCTACTTAAAGAATATCGACTTGCTTTATACTTAGGATATAATTAATAACGTGGTTTTAAGGTAGCTTAAGGCTATTAATTAGGTATAGAGGAGATAGTGAAAGGATACTAAACCTCACTACGAATACCTAGTCTTTAATCTAGTATAATACTTAGTCTCTTTCTATACGATAGACTTAGTATACTCTTAATTCAAGATAGCGACTACTATAGCTAAAGATAACGAATATAAAGAGCGATTTACGAGAAGTATTAGTATTCCTTATAGGTATTTAATTAAGAAACACCTAGATACTAATAAGCTATTATAACTTACTAATTTCGATTCGTCTTATTACTTATATACCTTTAATAAAGTTAAATATTACTAGCCTATACTTCTACTAATTAAATGCTCTAGTCAAGTTTATAGGCAAAATAGATCACGAACCTCTATTCAATAAACTAAGAATACCTTTAAACTAGCCGCTCGTGAAATAGCTTAAAGGATAATATACGAAAATAGAAAGAGGCTAATAAAGTATTCTATTTATATACTAGAACAAAGATAGGGTTATAAAAAGAATATAATTATATGCCCGAAGTACTCACGATACTTCAATTAGCTTATAAGTCAAGGAAATACCTTAAATAGTCCTTTATTAGCTTAGAATATTACTTAATAGAGCTATTAGTAAGATTAACTATAAGTAGAGACTAAGGATATAATCGAGGTTAATACTAGTAGAGTATGTACTAAGCTTTACGATTCCGATAACCCCGACTTCTAACTATAGTCGGTCCGACGCAAACACGACAAAAAAAAAAACCACCACTACACTAATTAGAATTAATCGTATTAATTAAAACTATACTATATACACTAGGAATCAATTCTATAGTCTCAAAATTATAATATCTTTATTACTAAAGAAGTTATAATATATGCAATTAAGCGAGGAAATATTTTTGCGCTTTGTATAGTCATTTTTTACTTTGACTGTCACGTGACTGCCCCCCCAGGTTAACCGCTCTTCTATAATTATATTAATATCTCAACAACCACAAACCTAATCAACTATCCCTTTTACATACTTCTAATGGCTACCTCTATAAGCCTTCAGAAGCGTAAGCGAGCTGATTCAACTCTTGATTCAATTATAGTTCTCACTATAGCTGAAGAAGCTGTAATCCAAGCAACACTTGACGAACGGCATGGGAAACCCTCTATTATAGAGGACGATTCTGATGGTTCAGATATCGAACTAAGTAATAAAGAGCTTGAAGATTCGACGCTCTATTGGGTTTAGCGGAAGCTTATTATTGGTGGGAATGAGACGATTATTCTGGAGAAGCCTACATCTGTATAGCGAGAGCAAAGACTTACGGCACAGACTAGTAAGTTTCTTACCTTTATATTATAATATAAGTGTATTAATACTATTTCTAGCTTCTAGAGGCTCGTACGTCTCCAAAATAGCAAAGGAATCAGTAAAGCCATTGAGAACTCAACAAAAGCATACACATGATCAGAGGGCAAAAGACACTCAAGTCGCTAGGCTCAAGAGCCCTATAATCGTACCATCTTTTAAACAAAAGAAGCTACAATTCGGCATTATTAGGGGGCTAATTGATATCCCTAGGGATATGCAATTAAGAAATGAGCAAAGGCTTGAGGATAAAGACGATAGAACGAACGAGCTACTTATGGATACCCTTATTAGAAACGTATACGGAGATGACGAAGCTCTAGACGTACGAATGACTTATTAGGAAGTCCTTGACGATGTGGATATAAAGCTAGTATAGATAAAAGACTCATATACCCCCTGTATAGTCGCTGACTTATACCTCCTCCGGTAATATACTCAACAGCTCCTGAAACCAGGGCAGTATCGACTAGGGAGAATTGACGTATCACTCTTAGTAGCCTCCAGTAATCACTGCTTCAATGATAGAAAGACACTAGCTCGGCGAATCAGGGGGCTATTTAATTATTATCGATAGTGGCATGGTGTTCCACTAGAGGCTAGGGGTGGTAAAAGAGATAGCACCTCCTATCTGGACAACGAGGACGTCTTTTTAGCTTACTGCACTTGGTTGATTAATTAAGAGCTTGGAACGATATCACTAAACGATTTCCTGAATGCCGTAAATCAGGAGATTTTACCTCGATTATTATCGATAATTGAGAGGCTAATCGCTCGTAGTATAGCTTACTTATAGCTCCCTAGGCTCGGCTTTTATCGCTATGAGACTAAGAAAGGGCTTTATGTGGATGGACACGAATGACCTGATGTGATTTAGTATCGTTAAGAGGTGTTTTTACCCTTAATGAATGAGCTTTTATCATATATAGTTCAATATGAGGAGGATGAAGCTGGTACGTGGTATACGATTCCACCTTTACTACTGATCGGAGGTCAGGTGTATATAATGTACTTCTACGATGAGAGCTATTTCTATGGTTTCGACTATAAAAAGAGCCTCTAGCTAGCAGATAGTCAGCAAAAAATGCCAGGAAAGAGCAAAGGGAGGCTAATTCACGATTCTGAGTTCGTGGGTCCTGAGGGGCGTATTAGGGTACTAAATGATAAAGGCATATTTATCCCGGACGACCCTAATTTGGATGCCCGGCAAATTATATACCCAGGCTCAAATGGAGACCCCTGGTGGGATACAAAACAGCTACTAGTATAGGTTACTAGGACGCTTGATATATTTGAACAGAAGCACCCTAATTGCATAGCTGTTCTAATATTCGATCAGTCCTCTGTACACACTTCGCATGGCGAAGGTGCACTGAACGCCTTTAGTATGAATAAGACCCTAGGAGGGGTTGAAAAGGGGAATATTAAGCCCTATGGGAGGGATACGTATTTCCCACCGGAGTGTACGATTCCGGGGTTACAGGGCACTATACAAGTCCTTTGGTAACTTGATCCGAATAGAGAAAGAGAGCCTAAGGGTGTAGAACAGATTCTCATTGAGCGAGGGTGCAATATACCTGGCTTAAGATTTAAGTGTCCAAAGGGTACTAAGTGTATTGTACCCCTTGAATACCCTCCTACTATCGAACAAACGTGCTGTTTAGCTCGTATACTGTCGAACCACAAGGACTTCTTTGAGGAAAAGAGTCAAATTGAGGAGCTTATTATAGAGCGGGGATATAAGGCTATGTTTCTACCGAAGTTCCACTGCGAAATCAACCCAATTGAGATGTACTAGGGGTATAGTAAGACTCGATTTCGTCAAGTAAAGAAGGTTAGCTTCCTAGATGCTAAGGTTAAGGTGATAGAGGCACTTGAAGCTTGTTCAATTGAGACCATACGGAGGTTTTGTAATCGTACGTTCCGCTGGATGGATGCGTATCGCAAGGGATTGAGTATTAAACAAGCCGCTTAGTGTGTAAAGAAGCAAAAACGCTATAGAACGATATCTAAAAGGGTAATAGATGAATGGGATAATATGCAAAAGCAAGGGGAAGCAGGTAGCTAAATAATAGGCTAGGTTTATGGATTTAGTTCAAGGGAAAGTGAGCTTGAAACCTATGTAATTATGGCCCTACTATATATATAATATGTATAGCACTAGAAAAAGCTATATTTAGTACTTAGGAAGGTTCTATTAAGCTTATAGGGCTTAATTATTATTATTCTATTAATAATAAGGCTGGTGAGATGCCCTGATCTCTCCCTGGAGTCCGGGATCACGTGACCTTAGCGAGCAAATATTTTTGCGCTTTATATGGTCAAAAATCAACCAAGTCAAAAGGGTCCGTGCACTTTAGGCCTTAATTATTAATGAACCACGAATTATATTAAAAATCCGATTAATAGGTATTTTTCGCCTGGTTCTATTCTATAATCGCATCACTTAGTATAAATTAATGAGGGTTGTGGTTGAAAAGTTATTATGGGCGTAAAAGGGTGACCGTTTTGTCGTGTTTGGGTCGGACCGACTGTAGAGTAATATATACCTCGTACTAAAACTACTACTACTAGATTCTATCGTTATATTAAAGGCCGTGATCCTTTAGAGCTTCTAGCTTTAAAATAAGCTAAAGTTAGATAGCTTTTGAGGTAATAGTGTAGTGGGGAAACGGCTGACGCTCACGTGGCTGGTCACATGACCCTCGGCTACGCATATGCTCATGTATATAGCTCAGTCCTCCTCTCCTTCTCTCCTTCCTACTATTATAGTGTTCTGAGTATACGAGTTCTATTATATATATTGTGTCCCCACGATCCCCTCTATAATAGGAGGGAGAAGATAATAGTATTATTTAGGAGTTTATTCCTAAGTATACTTCTTATTAAATAAGAGGCTAGTCGAATTATACCCTTTTTTTTTTTTGAGAAGCGAAAGCAAGTAGAGCGCGAATAGGGTATAGTTAAAGCTTATTATTTTATATATAAGTATAAGCGGAATATATAGCGAGCTTAGTAACCTATCGGAAGTAGTATATTTAATATAGCTTACTATAAAGTAATTAGACTTCTATAATATTCTTAGAAGGAGTTAGATGTATAGAAGAATACCTTAAGTATTACGAGTCTTAGTATAATGCTATTTTACGATACCCGCTAAGCCCTATATAATATATAGACAATTAAGGAGAAAATAGCTTAGGTTAATTAGGATAGAGCTTAGACTAAGTAGACTAAGAAGGAGGAGCGAGCTATTACTAAGAGATAGAATAGTAAACCTCCTAGTGAAGCTAATTAGAAAAGAGCTAGTATACGAGTAGCTAGCTATAAGACTAAGGGAACGCTTATATAGAGAGAAAAGGATATCTTAGAGGATAATATCTATATTACTAAAGAGAGGAAAAAAGCTAAGGGGAGAGTAGCTCTTAAAGAAGCTTATAAGAATATCGCTCAAGTGCCTCTTAACGATGAACTCTTAGAGCTTAACTAGCACGATGAGGATAATCTCTAAATTAATACTAAGTATACTACTAAGGAGGTATTAGAGTTCTGGAGAGTAAGGTATAGATCGAAGCTAGTAGGAAAGCGTAGTATGTCTGGGCCTTCGCTATTAAAAGCTTTAGGTTCTAGACCAGCTTTAAGGGCTATAAAGAAGAGTAAGAAGGGCAAAAATAGGGTTTAAATGACGAGGTCACGTGTAGGATTAATAATATTAATACCCTTATATATAGATTAATTAGCTTCTAAATAAGTACTAAAAAATCACAGCTCTCCTCTATTTTATATTACGCGAATAGCTCTAATATTTCCTAATTGGGAAACTGGTAATGAACTCAAAGGGAGCCACCGGCCCCCTTTGAGTTTTTAGCTAGCTAGTAAGAAATGCAAAATCACGTGTTTTTACACAAAAATATAATTTCAAGTGCCTTATATAAAGAATTTTTTGATTCCTGCTATAGGAAGTAATAAATAGAGGTATAGAGCTTATATAATAAAGCCCTAGCCCTAATATAGGGGGGGGGGCCAAAAAAGTAAGCCCCGGGGGGCCAAAATAGAATTTGCCTTTCTGAAGATTCAGGAATTTGTTGGTGGGGTGAACTGTAGGAAGAAAGAAGAAAAGTCACAGAATCTGGGTCACGAACCAGGTCTGGGGAGACCTCTCGAACATCCGCCTGGGCCCTGAGGCAGGGGAGGTTGCCATTGCCAGCTCGACCCCAATTCCTTGATCCCCTACGCAGTCTTGTGCTTCTGCTTGAACTCCTTGGCCACACGTTTCTGGACATGGGATCGAATCTCTGGTCTATAACCTACTTTGTACTCTGTTGGTTGGTCTGTTTTGACAAATAAGAAGTTCTTATTGGAGTTGGGTATGCCTGCAGTTTGCGACGAGTCGGAGTGCATAGAAATGCTAGGGTATGGAAGGCAAGAGTCTATTTTTTTTTCTGGCTGCAGTTGAAGCACTGAGGCCAGCAATCTCGTTGCTATCCCTCTGCAGTCACTGCCATTTCCGGGACGTCACATATGATATCTTACAAGTTAGGTAGGTAAAACAAGACTCCTCAGCCTATAAAAGACGACAGCATTGCTGTAAACGTACGGTCAAAGTATCGGCCTAGTACTGGGGATACCAGCGAATCTTGTTGTGATCCATTTACGATCACTACCCCTGAGATATCAGATCTTAGATCTTACAGATTCGATAGGTAGGAAGGGCTTCTCGGCCGAGAAAAGACGAACAAGATCCAAGTCAACGCATGGTTAAAAGCACGAGCTGGGGGACTGATGAAGCCTATTGCTGTGGGTTTGTATGTGCGGCAAAGTGAATTATTAATCGTTGTGCATGCTACTAGTCTAGCTCGATGCAGATGCAGTGGTATCCATTTCTCTTTCTACCTGCCGGTTTGTGTCACAGGACTAGTACAGCAGTACTTAAATAATACTGGCATCGGGTATTACTCCCCACAAAGTTACCATTGCTTCTGTTTATATATGACTTGAATAGCAATTCTACGGGTGGAGGCCATGCATTTCTTCATTGCCACTTCTGTGGTGTGAGGATAGTCTTCCAATTTGCTTCGAACCTGATGGTAACGCTGGACGAAGTGTGAAGATACCCTCGTCCACGCCTCCACTCTGTAGTGCCGGTTTCCCCATTGCACCAACGGCTACTGGAAATTCTGGCCGGTTAGACATTTGCCACCCAACAGTCCTGAAGCTGTTTCAGCCAAGTTTCCACAGTTACATAGGAGCCATCTTCAAGAACAACTTGGCCTTCAGGAACGTTCCACCGCCCATCCCGACAGAAATCTACTAGGGTATGTTCGTACTTGGAGTCCCTAAACAGGATCCCATGTCTCTCAACACAATTCCCACATAACATGCTTCCATCACAGTCTTTGCAAAGATGAAATATAGTCCCTTCATATTCCCCACAGTAACAGCATTCTGGCTGACAAGACACACCCGAGTTGTCACGGAAAAGAGTACGTTCCAATGCGGTGAGCCCGTTTGGGATATCCGTCCCTAAAATCAGGCACCTTCCCAAAGCAATCCAAAGAAGCCATGGCATGTATATTCCGGACCCAAACTGCCATCGAGGGTCCGGAGGTAACAAGAGTTGCGAAACGAGCGAGTTAACTGAATTTTGGAGACAAGAACGAAGACTAGCCAAAGGTATATGTTCCTTGGCGTCAAGCTCGGAAAGCATGTTTGCCGCAAGCTCAAAATGACCGTCTTTCGCACGAGATAGGGGCGTTCGGCCAAAATCATCAGGCTCCGAAATTTTTGCGCCTGCTTTGATCAAGAGCTCCATCGTTTCCAAGCGTTGTAATTTTACGGCAGCCATCAGTGCAGATGGGCATGATGGGCAGCGGGCGTTCAAATTTGCGCCGTATTTGAGAAGCTCTTCTAGTATGGCGGGCTGTTGGTGTGTGGAAGCCACATGTACAACTTTTGAGCAGCCGTTGTTAACAAAAACATCTTCATTCGGCAACGACCCAAGATCTAGAAACCTGGAAACCAACTCCAGATTACCAACCTTAACAGAGGCGTAAAGAGGAGTACCGGATCTCCTGTCGTGGACATTTGGATCGGCTCCGTAGTCGAGCAGTAGAGAACAGATGTCCGGTCGACGATTGCGAACTGCCGTTGGGAGAGGGATTCTTTTGAAATATAGGTCGTAAGCATCCTCTTTCCACCCCGCCGCATTTGGCGTGAAGCCTTTCTTCAACAAGTACTCCGTCAAAGGGAAACACTCATTTTCGACTGTGGCGCTCACTAAACCCTTGAGTGATTCGTGGTTAATGGTCTTAAATAAGTCATCCAGGAAGGGGATGAGAGCTCGGGCTCGTACTTCACCGGACACGTTTGATACAATACCACCAGCCACTTTATGCAACTCCTCAGATTGCCAATTAAGCTTGCTAAACAGAAGCTCGAAGATCGAAAAGTTGGAGACAGAAACGGCCTTCACGAGTGCACAGTGATTATACACCGTCGGATCTCCCTCGTTTTCCAGCAGCAGTTTTACCATGGGGAGATCTTCTTGGATAATGGCGAGGCAGATCGGATGAGTTGATTTTCCACAACTTATATTTTCAGCGCTGATTCGTGCACCAGCGTCAAGGAGTGTCTGAACAATGGAAGTATCCCCCGTCCTAATGGCGTTTTTGAGAGGCGTATCGCAATATATGCGACTGTAAGGGATTCGGAGCCTCGAAAAAGATTCAAACCTGTACCGCTCTCGGTGCGGGCTGATACTGTCCAGCTCTGAACCATTTGATATCAATACTTTCACAATATCTTTGTGTTTCTGTGCAAGTGCTGCACTGAGTGCCTCTCCGTAAAAACCACCCTTGATGTTGACGTCTGCTCCATGACCAAGAAATAAATTAACGATTCTCGTGTTTCCACTGAAAGCAGCAGCCTGCAATGGAGTGCCAAGGAAGCCACCAAAGGCGTTAACATTAGCACCTAGGTCAAGCAGGTGCATAACGACTTCCTCGCGGTTCGCAAGAGCAGCTGCTTGGAGGGGACTTCCCAATTCGCAGTGTGAGAAATCAATACGTGCTCCAGCTTGAATTAGGCCTTTCACAACTCTCATATTTCCTTGAAATGCTGCCAGCTGAAGTGGAGGATTGCCCTCATAGTGCCTGTAACCATCGGAAAACGGTCGTATCTTAAACCGACGCACCTCGTCGACATCTGCGCCATTTCGAATAAGCAGTTCCATTTTATCCCAAGAGTCCGATGGATCGAGAGCTAGCGTTCCTAAAAGGGAATCTCGAAAGAGGATTGGGCGAGGCGATTCAACAATCCCGCCCTTTTCCAGCACTTTGTTGAAAAGCGGCCAGAGCTGAGGATCGCTTGCTGTAGCGATAGAAGAGAGAAGTGTTTTCCCATCCTCGGAGGAAACGTCAAGGCGTGCGCCTGAATCCACCATCAAGCCCACAGTATCCCAATGCCGGCGAGACGCCGCCGCGAGAATTGGAAATTCCTTCTCTCCCCCAGATGAACTGAATTTGACGTTCATGTCATGCCCCTTCTCGACAAGTTTCTTCACTAGGCTTGCGAGCCCGAGACATGCAGCATAATAAAGCGGCGGACCCTTTTGAATCACAGTCAAAACCCTTTCCTGCTCGTTTCCCCACCAGTGCACCTCCTCGAAGTTCGGGTGCAATTCATAGTCATCAAAAGGGGGATGTTCAAGCTCAGTTAATTGTTGTAGCCAAGACTCGAAGGGTCCAGCCATGTCCGAATCGATGAAGAAGCGCCATAGGAAATCTTCGAGTTCTCCCTGAGAGGCAGAATCTACTTCCTTATAGTGACTATCCCACTGGCTCGCAGCATAGTTCAAGAAGCCATACTTCTGTCCTCGCTCCTTGAGCTTCGTGACCTCCAAGCACTGGCCATCCGCGAAGTCATCCATCATGATGTACGTAATACACGTTGCAGCAACATCATAGATTATTGCAGGCGATCCGCCGTAGAATTCCGCGACCTCAGTGTCGAGAATCCGTAGTGAGAGCAAGAACTCTTTGATCGAAAAATGAGAGAAGTTGACCGTCTCCTGATCATCATGTCCGGCGATAGTCACCAGACCTCCGCAAAACCGAAGGATATCTTCCGGGTCTGTCGGCACTGCAGAAAAGTCCATTCGAGCCTGCCCTATTTCAATACTGATGGCCTCGGCAAGCTCGCGCAGTGTGAGAGGTCTCAGAGAATGGGTGAGCCACTGGAAAAGTTTCTTGATCGTGATCGAATCTTCTCCCATCTCGATGCGGATCTTCGAGAATGCTCGGACGTAGGTCTCGTCGAGGCTCTTGGGGAGTTGGGTCAATGCAGCACGAATCGATTTGTCGGTTATCAGTGTGCATAAGACGTCAAGCTGGCACTTAACCCACTGGAACCTATAGCAAACAATGAGTGTGTTTCGAGTTTAGATTAACTTGTGGAACGTACATTCCATTCGCACGAGAAGTAAGACATTGGAAAATTTCTTCTTGCAGGCTCGGATCTCGGAGCTTCAACTTCTTGCCATTTATCATTTCTTGCAGCCGTGACTGAATATACAAGTCAATGTCATGTGCATTACTCGCTTCTGCCAAGGTGATCTGTGGCAAATGATCCAGCTGCCTTTGAATGTCCGTTTCTCGTCGACTAGACATGAGTAAATTCAACCCCGATGACTCCGTTTTTGAAAGCTCGACAAGGAAGGGAAGAAGTTCTTCACGATCATTGCATTCATCCAAAGCATCAAGGATGATGAAGTTCCGCTGCTGGAAATCGAGACACTTCTTCAGAATGGAGCAAAGAGATGGAAACGTGCATTGAGATTTGAATTCTCGATATTTCTTGGAGATATCTTCCACGTAAGCCAGCGCTGCAGGGCTTTGGCGAGACATCGATACAATCAGCGTCTCAATCGCTTTTCTTGAGTCTCGTTTGTTGATATCTTTGTAGTCGAAATAGAAGTAGCTGATTGTGTCTCCGTGGTCGTCTTCAACGAAATTTCCAATGTGGTCGATTATTGTTGACCTAAAACGTATTTTAGAATCAAGATTATCTTTCGCGATGGTGCAAACATACATAAGAATCGTCTTCCCCGCTCCAGCTGCAGTTTCGTGTTTGTTAGCAAAACCACTCATAAAGCAGAAGAAGAGATAGCTAGTACGTTTTGCATGAAGCCACAATGTAGCATTCTGCTCGTTCTCCCATGTCTTGTAGCTATCATCGGCAAAGATCCAACCTCCGGTCCCAGACAGGTGAAGTTTGACTGCATTGTAATGATTTATGCTAGGATCAACACCTCCAAGCCACTCAAACATTTCTCGGCATCGTTGGGCTATTCCAAAAGGTTAGAAAAACGTTTTGAGGACACGAATAACCACCAGGAAGCTATCATTCTAGTACACGTACCTGTAACGTGATCCTTGATAGTCACCCTCGCTATGGAAGCCTCCATCTTCTCTGCAACATCTGCCTCCTTCTCCACGCCTTCGAGCAGTTCATCCAGCTCCTCGAGCGTAGCTTCAAGTTTGCTCTTCACCGGTTTCCACAAACTCTTCAACGCAATCGCCGAGCTTGTGCCTGGGAGCCCTGAATCCTTTCTTCAGCCATTATCTCATCTCACCCCATCCTTCTCCAAGTCATCAACGAATAAGATAGGGCTTACATTTCATCCTCTTAGCGCTCTTCTCCTTAAACACACCTTTACAAAGAAGACAAATCCCCAAAAACTTTCCATACGCCTCGACCAGAGCTGATTTCAGGCGTTCCGAGGTGGGGTACAGCCGCGCATAGATCTCAAATCTTCCAAGTGACTTCCCAAGACGACGGAACATATCGACGATCCTTTCGAAGAAGTCGATGAAGTCGCCAGCAAGCTGCAGCACGAGTTTCGCAGCACCCAAAATCAATGCCAAGATTTCCGGCTTGGTGTTAATGTGGATGAACACATCAACAGCCTTGCCATATTGCTCTGCTCCTCTGACAAAAGGTTCGATGCCTTTCACGTACTTTCGAGATTTGGACCTGTCTCTGTGCTCCTCCTCTGCTTTTCTGACTTCGGCGAGGACATCTTCAGCCGTGCACGAGTTGCCTAGAAGAGCGAGGTCGTCGGCACTGAGGGAGGCGATGAAGGACTGTCGCGCTTCGACAAACGCGTCCATACTGGCTTGCAGGTCGAGATTGTCCTCTTGTATGGGGTTCATATGGGATTCGTGTCTTATGATTATGGAAGAGTCGAGAGTCGTGCCTGATGACGCTTCGTTGCAACCAGACTATGTGTGAGGCTGAGCAGGATTGAATGGATCAACACCAATCATGCGAGAGTGTGGCGCTCATGTGATCTCGCCGAGCTGCAGGCTGCTAGGACGCGGCATAAACCTCGACATAACTGATGCAGGGAGAACAGTTGTTGAAATGATATGCGAGAAGATGACGATACTTGACGATGAGAGGGAAAGAGAGGTTGATACGAGAGTCGTCAAGGAAATCCAGAACTTGCACTTGCAAGCGAGATGAGACTCGATGTCAGGGGACAGAAGGAGCAACCACACAAATATACTTCCTATCCTCTCCGAAAATTCTAGTTGACCTACTTAGCTCATTGCAAATATTCTATTGTCACTAGAAACATTTCCTTATTGCATTTTGTTCTCCCTCTGTATTCTTGCATCTTCATCACGTCATTAGCCACTTGTCCTCAAACTTCAAGCTCCTACTTATAATCTAACAGGTCCCCTGTCCAATACTTTTCCCATAGAAATCACACTCTTCCAGGCGTTTTATCGCCCATGAGCTTTGAGTTTTTAGCGCTGATGTAAATTCAGATTGAGTATGTCATTCAAAACAACATTGCTACTTCGGCCATTTAACTCACGAAGTTTTTAAAGGTACCCGTGTGAGTTTGAGTATTCATATTGAAATTACTCCCGAAACTCTCAGCATCTGAATGATCCAACCAAGCCTTTATCCACGCTCTGAAGTACGCCATGGCCAGCGGCCAGCCGGTATGACCGGGGCGGCTGGGAAGAGTTACTACCAGCCGTTTGCTTGCATGCGCTCAACAGTTGACCCAACCAACCACCAAACTTCTGCCCTCTCAAGCTCAGATACTACCTCTAGCCTAATTCAGCACTAGACACAGTCGAGAGGTCTGGTGACTAAGAATTGACCAAGAAGGACATCGAGGACTTCATACGTGACTGACTAGTCACAGAAACATCCGACACGGTTGCACTCGCCCAAGCCAGGATGGAAGTGAACAACTTCAAATCAAGACCGATTGAGGCTGGCCCCACCATATTGGAACATTCTATTTACAAAGAGAAATCACTTGCAGTTGAAAGTGCCTCTAACTCAGGATATTCGAGTCACAGATTCTCAAGCGACGCCAATTAATTACGCTGCTTCAAGCTGAGAAACCCCAATCACGAAATTATTTAAAAGTAAGAACTAGACGACAGCAAATCAGGACGTTGAAATCACAAGCAGTTTGAGAGTACTCCTGCAAGTTGGGGAATTGAGAGGCACAGAGGTAAGTTAGCAGATTCAAATCACGAATAGACTTATTTAAACCCTGTTTGAATATACTCTAATCTTAGACATTGGAATCCTTTATAGCACAGTTATTCTTACCTGAATGCTATTTGATTATGCCGCTCCAAATTAGAACAATCAAAAAAAGCTAATCAGAGAGTGCTATTGCAAGGTAACAATCATCAATTCAAACTCTTAATAAAATGTCCGTTCTCAATTAAAGGCTAATTGATTATATATAGTAAGTAGGGAGATATTCGAGCCACAGATTCTCGAGCAACGCATGTGATCATACCTCTAGAGTTAGGACATTTAAAATAAAACAACTTTTAATATAAGATAGCAAGTTGAAACTTCTGAATTTCAGAAGCCCTTAATTGAAAGCTCCGTTCAAATTTTCAATGTACACTACAAGTTGGAACATTCAAATCGTATTATGAAGCCATTTCGAGAATTTTCAAATGCATTTCATTCATCTATCTAGGGGTATCATATCCGCAATTGTCCCGACGCCAACGCCATTGTACCACGCAATTCAATAGCCAGAGCGCTTAATAGGCTTCGGGATCACCTTTCCAACGGAATCGTACTTGATGACTCGGGACGAAACCGGGGACGGGTCACGTGAGCGCGAAACAACAGACTCCGGACAAGAACGAGAACGCTTTCCGGCAGCAGGGGGGGAATCGGACTTCCGCTTCATTGCACCACCGATGCTCATTGTAGCAAGTGGGGTTGACAAGTTGGTAGGGGTGGGTTCTTCGGATAATTGTTCCACCTTGGAGCGATGTTTCGCCTTTGACCGATGTACCGCCTTCTTGCCATCGACCGTGAGCTCCTTGACCACTTTCTTCTCTTCCTCGTCAAGGTTGGAATCATCATAGACGGCTTCTAGCAGGCCCTTGTAGACGGCGGTATCCTTCCATGACGGACCGAGAGCTCGGAACTTGGCAGCTATTTGCTTCGCATAGTAGTTCATAACTTGCCGTGCAGCACCATTCTCGTCACACTTATAATCCCAGTAGAAAGCATAACTAAGATTTGTGGCGTTCAACTCGGCGAACCGATCGCAGATTCGGGCGTGGCAACCAATAACAACAAACATTTCGACGTTGTCCATATCGGGTTGAAGCCCATTTGGAAACTCTGGACTAGTGTAGACCCCGTGATGAGCTGTGTTTCTGCGTACCCAGGAGTGGCTGGTAGGCTTTTTGGGTGGGTTTCGTGGCCATCGGTCGATTGTGATGCGAGGCCCGCCACCTAGTGGCTTGAAAGTAATCTTCGACGATACTCCAGGGGGAAAGGGGCCACGATCGTCTTGTTGTGGGGCCCCGGTGGGCGGGCTGGGCGAGTGAGAACTGTGGCTGCTCTTCGTAGGAGTCGGAGATTTCTTGGGATGTGGCTTGAAGACCTCGACTGGAGGCTTCGTTCCAAGTAGCGGAGGGCGAGCCTTGGCCATGACTGGATCTGGCGGGAGAGTCTTGGGCGGTTCCTAAGGAATTACATTTGTGCTCTGCAAAGAGTGAGCCGAAGACTTACCAAAGGGCAACCAGCAACAATCCATCGATACACATTGTTGTCAGTCCACTTAAACGTCTTGTTGTCACCAACATAATACTCTCCGTGCGCCAATTTTCGAAATTGTTCTAAGAGGTACTCTTTCGATTCTCTCAAAGCAGCAATGACCTCCATCATGGCAACGCCAGAGCCGTTGAGTTCAACGTACTGCGATTTGTCAATGAGCGCTCTTGCAAGCCCAATAGATTATAGACTTACGCGCATCAGAACTTCATCGACATCCTCCCAAACAGTGTAGGGCGATTCACCGCCTTGGGTGCCCCCGCGAGCAATATCTTCGTAGGTATCAACGGCTAGGAAAAAGAAACCAGCGATGTGCTGGATGCGCTCGAAAGCCTCACGGTAACTGGGTGCAGGCTTGACCTCGAACCAGCCAGATTTTGATCCAATCCAGCAGGTAGACGGATTGAAACCGATAGAGATGTTATCAGGCGTCTTCAGCTCGATAAATGAGCCGTTCAAGGTGGTATAACCTTTTCCGCGGAACGTGCACACTGGAGGTGAGTGGTCAGCATGTACGCTTACTTGGCCGGGATTGTAGCTTACTTCTATGCTTGAGATCGGGATCAACATTGACTCTGCCCGTGATCTTGAACGCGTGGCCGTCTCGAACAGTGAGTAGAAGGTTGGCTATCTTGCCATCAGGTCCGATAGGCACGACTTCCTCGAACTCGAAAGTAGGCCAAAGGTCTTCGTGGGCGGAAACTCGATCGAATGGCTTGAGCACCTTGGACTCGGGGTGGATGATCAGCTTCGACTCAATCTCCTCGTACTCCTCAGTGTATCGCTTTTGGTGCTCGTCCTTCTCCTCCGGATCGATTTTGTACAAAACCCGCGGCATCTTGGCTGATCGAGGTTTGAATTCTCGGAGTTGCAGTGTCCTTATCGATACGTGCTTGTGATGACGCAGCTCGTCGGCGTGGTAATAACCGAGTACCGAGGCTAAAAGAAGAAGAAGAAGCTGGGAAGGAATTTTAATTTCGCAAAATGGTTTGTCGGCGCACTAAAACGGTGAATATCAGAAAGAGACGCGCTGCAAAGGTGACACGCAGGAAACCGCGTCGTGCAGCCTTGGGTGTCAGGCATCAAGCGATAAGAACCCCTGCGGACGCTAAGATAAGGCGCCCATGGCGTTCCTGGGAAAAGTTGCACAAACCTAAAAGCGACTCCCGTTTCTGCAGCAGCCCAGCCTCGACCTCAGTAACGCAGCAGAGGACGGATGTCCGCCCAACATTTCTGGAGGATGACGCAAGGCAAGGTCATGGAAGGCGTCTTCGGTGAGTGCAGTCCTGTGGGAGAGTCAATTGAGCTGTTGCTGATGTGGGCAAGCCATCAACAAACCTACCGGCCTCACCTCAGCTCAAGTTTTGCGCGACTTACAGAAACACTTCAACCCCTCGGAGCTGTTCGCCCCGTGGATTCAACTCGAAAAGAACAATCGCGCCCGCGAGAAGGCCAATCAGCGAAAGCGACGGAGAGACCAGAGAATCCAGGTCAAGGTTGGCCACGGCGGAACTCTCGATCCATTGGCGACAGGTGTCTTGATCACCGGAATTGGGAAGGGCACCAAGTCGCTGCAGGACTTCTTGGTGTGCACCAAGGTGTATGAGACGGTAGTCTTGTTTGGGACAAGCACCGATACCTACGATCGGGTCGGGAAGGTGCTCGGGAGGGCGCCCTTTGAGCATGTCACCAAGGACATGGTCGAGAAGGCGTTGGACCAGTTTCGAGGGAAGTTCATGCAGTTGCCTCCTCTCTACTCTGCGTTGAAGATGGATGGCAAGCCTCTGTACGAATATGCGCGAGAAGGAAAGGAGATACCAAGAAAGATTGAGAGGAGGGAAGTAGAAGTGCTGGAGTTGGAGTTGGTGGAGTGGATGGAGGGCGGGACGCATCCGCACAGGGCCCCGACAGATGAAGCAGGCCATGCGGAAGTGAACCTTGCGAACAAGGTGTGGAAGCAGGAGAATGTGTTACCGGCAGGTACGAAGAGCGAGAAAGAGGACTCGCAGGGTAGGAAGAGCCAAGACTCCAAAGTGAGCTCAGAGGATGAGGCCTTGGAGGAATTCGAAAGGAAGAAGAGGAAGTTGAGCGAGGATCAAGACGATCTTGTCAGGGAAAGACCACCCTCGAAGCGGAAGGTAGTGACATCGTCACAAGATGCAACGATGTCCGGTGGACTGCCGCCTCCCGCTGTTGAAGTGACTGGTGAGGAAGGTGCAGTTGAGCCGGAAGGGATACTTACTTCCGACGAAGTGCCAAAAGCGACAATTGAGAAATCCCCAACACCGTCAGTGAAGGGACCACCAGCAGTCAAGCTGCGGATGAAAGTGACGTCTGGCTTCTACGTGCGCTCACTCTGTCATGATCTCGGTGCAGCAGTTGGGTCATCAGCACTGATGGCTGAGCTGGAGAGAACAAGGCAGGGAGAGTTCGAACTTGGAAAGAACGTTTTGGAGTATGCAGACTTGGAGAAGGGAGAGAAGGTCTGGGCACCTCAGGTTGAGGTGATGCTTGATGCGTGGTATGAGCAAGATTCCCGGCGTCCTAGAACTGAGAGAATCGTCGAAGGAACTGGAAGTGGAGAGAGAGATGAGAGACGTTCCGAGCATCGCGAGAAGGATAGAAGGGATTTTGGCCGGAGCGAGAGACACGAGCGAAGTGAGAGAGACCACCATCGCTCTCGACGTGACGAGAGAGATAATCGCCGTGACAACGGCGGAGTGAAAGAGGAGCGGGGTCCTGAAGGCCGCGAGAAGCACTGGATCTCACCGCCGCCAAGTCAGAGGGATCACCACCGTCCTCAGCGGGAGGAGAGAGACGATCGTAGAGAGAGTCATCGACCAAAAACCGAACATCGTGAGAGAGAACAGCAAAGCCCCGCGCGTGGCGAGGCAGGCAGGCTGAGTCCAAGAGAGGATAATGTGTAGTGAAGAAGGACGAGAGGGAAGATGGCTGATGATGGTGTGGCATCAAGGAGGCATATGGCTGATGAAGCTCTGTCATTAATCGGAGATGGCAGATGGTTGGTGATGTTGTGTCAGCTTGGAAGATAAAGATGGTTGAAGAAGACCAGTTCTCCATCGACGGTTGGGGAGAACTTATTCTTCTTTCACATTGCGGAGAGGGAAGGAGCTACTCGACACCTTTCCCCATACGCCCCTTCAAAATCGACAGAACGTCAGATGGTCTACCGGATAGAGCTGATACCAGGCTCACTGTATAATAGATAGCCCAAAATACATAAAGGATGACCTTTTCGCAAGTCGCTGGCAAGTGAAGCGTGATGCAGTCAAGACTCAGTGCAAGTGTTCGAGATAAACAGCAACTCGGCCAGAGATACTTCACGCCCCTCGCCTCTTTTCCTCGTATCTTTGGGGCCTCGAGTATATCTTTGCATTGCTTGCGTCCTAAACTTCACTGATGCTTTCTTGATACGCAGACCTCCTCTTATATGCAAGTCTACAAAAGTAACAACCCTTGAGATTCTTCGAGGTACAAATCTAGCCTTAACGCTGGCCCCAGCCACTCCATTGTTCTGTTTCCGTGAAGAACTTCTTCTCCAATTTATTCAACCCAGCCATAAACACAAAGAAGGCTCCCTAAGCTACCACGTTCTAAATTGCAAATGCACAGT
Source organism: Hyaloscypha finlandica (assembly GCA_021399475.1). NCBI lineage: Eukaryota > Fungi > Ascomycota > Leotiomycetes > Helotiales > Hyaloscyphaceae > Hyaloscypha > Hyaloscypha finlandica. Next base: position 556,240 of record JAJTUR010000010.1, on the reverse strand, counting down.
GAGCATCACTGCAGAAAGGAAAGCGAGAACTTTTCCTCGGATGCGGCAAGGTGGATTGAGCTGGAAGATATCTTTTGACTCGGTCGTTCTGGTTTCAGCTTTGCAGAGAGGCTAGGTTGTTTTAAAGGCAGCGAGTGAATTTGAAGTCCCGCGTACCTCGGGGTCGCGAACTTGCGAACTTTGCCCTCTTTCACGACAACAAGCAAAACGACCCGTGGGGAAGATTGCTTTCTTGACGATTGTCCCGCTCCAGTACGATACAATTCTCGATCATTCTACCACTTCGGTACTAGACAATCAAAAGATCGGCGTACCGCAGCTATGGCTTCTGGATTTTTCGGGCGAGCGTCACCTTCACGGGATCAGGGCTTGTGCATCTGGACGGTCATCACTACTTGGAAGTTTGCCTGTGGCCATGAGTGTACACAAGAAACGTCCAACCGACCTGCCTCCTACCCCTTCCTTTTTGGCGGCAGTGGCAAACTTGAACGGAGAGCAAAACCGTCCACCCAACAGTGCCCCAAGTGTACGGAAGCCTACGAGAACAATCACAAAGCTGAGCGGGAGGCGGCACGCAAGAAAGCAGAAGAAGACGCAGCATTGCAGCCATTCGTACAGGCCACCCTACGACAAATGCACGAGTGCATGCAGGAAGCCAAAGCCAAGAAACAAGAAGCGAAATCCCTCGCCATCTACAAAAGCCAGGTCGTCTCCATCGAAAAGCACATTGGCGAGGCAGCCGATGATGAGGAGTTGCGCGCTGAACTCACCGTCATGCTGAAAAACTGCAAGTTGCTCTGGGCAAGCAAGGTCAAAAAGGCTGTGATGGAAGGCAAAGATCTGGCATTAACTGGAACAAGCAGCAAGCCGGAGTTGAGAAACAAGTTGGAGAAGGTCACTCTCATGATGGACGGGGCCGAGTTCCTGAAAGACAAGCTTGAGAAGATCAACCTCATGAGAGATCGGGTAGAAATTTTACGAGACGAGGAGTTTGGAAAGAGTCTTTTCGGTGATGAGAAGAGGAAGGTGAAGCTTGAGGCACAGCTGTCGGATTGGAAGCGAATTTCTACGGCGATGACGGATGCTGTGGAGATGTATGAGGGGAGAATCGCCCCGCACATCGAGGCGCTTGAGATTATTGAGAAGGAAATTCATGAGCCGTGGGAGTGCGCTTTGAAGTTAATGAAGGAGGAATGATTCTCGACCGAATCGACGTGTCTTCGCGGAATTTTGGGATCAAGAGAGCAGGGACGCCAATGATTTGACTTGGAGTGGAACAACGGATGTGGTTCAGATTGTACGGTGTTGCTTGAGCCCTTATGTCAATCAGTATTCGAAGAAGGGAAATGACCTGGCGCGATATATTCGAGAATGACGTGCCGGATATGCAGACAGAGGGAAGGAAAAGATGGGTTGCTTCCTCCGGCGAGCGCCACGAGAGCCAAAAAGGTACCTAATACATATAGCTCAGCTTTGCCTGAATCTTCTTCCTACACACAGAAATTCTGATTGTGAGCTCTCAAACAAGTTCGACCATTAAATCTCTCCAATTGAAGCAGACTCTGGCCATGACAGTTTCCTGTCCTACTTCTTATATTCGTGTTTCCTACCGATCGGTCCTATTCCTCTCCTTGTGAGCACTGCCTCCAGATACTGAGTGCGACGTGACTTAGTTTGCTCCCACAAAAGAATTGATTATCACAAGACATTCACGAAGAGCAGCATTTCATCTACCCACTCAAAGTCAAACCTAGCTCACAAAGCATTGGAAATTCATGGATCACGATGAGGGCAACATAAAAATGGAAATAAATATCCTTGGAATAATTCTCAATTATCATTTGAAAGATTACCATCCCATGCAATTCAAGAGATGAAAGTAGAGAGGGCAGAAGCCTAGCAGGTTACCCATCTAACCCAAAAGAAAAGGAAAGACCAAATGAACCCGCCACCTTGCGCACCATCTAAGACCAGCTCATCCATCCACCCATCTATTACCACTCTGATCTACGAATTCGAAGAACACGCGCAAACAAGATCTAAAGGCAGACAGGCAATTTCCCAACCCCATCTGCAGCCCTCCACTTCCACCTCCACTTCTAAAGCTGAACACAAAGACCAAGCCCAAACCCCACCGGCGTACAAGAACCGGCACCGTCGCAGCATGGCGTACCAGGAAACTCACAGACGATGTCGTTGCAATTTGGCGGTGGTGGCCAGCTGCGGATTTGGAGCGCCTAAGTGATGGGATGAGCTGGTTTGAAGAGATGGAGCGGCGGGGAGAGGGAGAAGGGGATCTGGGAGGTTAGGGCAGGGAGGGTGAAGCAAAGAAGGAGGGGAAAGAACTTACGACGTCTTTGACAGCCTCGGTGTCGACGACAGGGAGTGCGGAGGTGAGAGTGAGGAGAGTGAAGGCGGTGGTTAGGAGGGTGTGGAGTTGCATTTTTGAGACGATGTAGGTTTGGATGATGTGTTGGGGATCGAGAAGTTAAATTTGCAAGGGGAGTACGAGGGTGGAAACTCGGAGGTTGAGCGTGGAGTGTGGATCTGATAAAACAGAGTGACTGGTTGGTATTGTCTGGAAAATGATGATGCAATTGTTGATGAAGTAGAATGAGGGGCAGGAGAGCGGTATTTGTATTTCCTTCCTCAGCTTTCGGGATGTCGGGCTTCGAGCGAGATCTTGCTGGATCCGATCCTTCGAGAGGACAATGACGTGTGTGTAAAGTCTGTATTCTGGACGTTTTGCTGGCTAGGAAGCAGCATTCTGTACAATCTGGGGTTGCAGGCGTCGTCGCGGGTCTCTTGGCAAACACCGCCAGAGAGTTGGTTCCTTCACTGTACGTCCTACTGAAACTTCCTATTTCTCACATCGGAAACAGGTTCCGCTCAGAATACGACCACGAGTAGTTGTTTGTGGCGCCGATGATACCTCCAGACTTCTGTTTTTGGCGGAGAATTCTCCCTGCTGGTACATCGTTCGACGTTTTGTTTTAAAGTACGAATCAGGGTATCAACAATGTTCGTGTACTTGTGCACTTCGCTTGACGACGATTCTCTAGTCGGGAAACATCAGAGGGTACAGCTACACCGGAGGAGTAAGATCAGCAAAAGTCTTGATCTCGAAGGAACCTTACAACACCAGTCATAGATACCAGCGCTGATTCAATGAGAAAGGGGCACGCGCGGGGTTATGTACGACGAGACATATGATATGTGACTTGACTGAGGTCTCGCTGTATGGTACCTGACCCGGGAACCGCTCATGTGGATCGTCCTTGTGCAACAGAATCATGCCTCGTCGTTAACCGGAAGATGAGGATCCACTTCTGTCCCTGGCCATCACTTCTACCTCGGTCTCCTCCGACAATCGCGGAGGTGAGGAGGATTGGGGGGTAAGGCAGATAGGCTGCGAACAGTGGGGCGATTTCTAACAACAACGTAGGACGAGATGGAAGGTAAATCTCATGCACTGTTATGGACTGTACGTTGAGGAACTTGTGCGGTGCGGAGAACAGAACCTTAGGGCACAAACAAACAAGGCGCACGAAGTTTCTATCAGAAAATTTGGCTTCACTTGAAGAGGGTCAGCGTTCCGGCGGTGTTCCGTGGTCCTCGAATGCTTGCACAACATCGACGGTATTTGGAATACCATGTCACGTCCACTGGTGCAGCTTGCAACCAAAATCCTTTATCACAAAGCTATTATTGAATGCGGCCTGTGTCTAATCAATCCTCTCCCACCTCGAATCACCATCAAGCAACGGATCATCTTCCATAACGCCGAAGGACTTCCTATCCCGTCTATATAAGTAATAATGCTGCGCCATAAAAACGAGATCGAAGAACATGCTGAAGTTCCCCAAGGCCAACTTGACCGGGTTCCCAGTAACTCCAGACCAATCCCCCTGTAAGTAACTGTCTATAAACAGCTGGCTGACGGAAAGTAGCCCTCCCACGAAGTCGAGAAGTATCTGTAGGATCGACCATCCCCGCGTTGATTGATTTCGATAGTTCGTGATAACTTGGGGCAGGTATTTCACGAGCGTTATGACCACCTTGACGTACGAGACGGCATATATCTGCAAACCATCAAGTCAGAACGGCGGCTTATCAGGCTACTTCTAGGGATACTCACGACGTCGATCCATGCCCAGCCATTCTTCGGATCCTCACCGTTCCTCGTAGACACAATAAGAGCTGTAACTCCGACCCCCACCAAGCCACCAACGATTATTCCTTTAATCCAGCTGCTCATCCTCGCTCCGTGCTCGCCCTTTCCCCTCTTATCAAAGCCCCATGCAGCAGGAAACATATACTGGGTCCATGTAATAGTAGTCAACACAATAGCATGCGCAGCAAATGCAAGGTCGTTTATCTGGACTGTGGGGGTGAGGCCGTGGTTCCGCAGAGCGTATTGCCGTCGGATCTCCGATGAGAAGAGGAACGCCGCGTTCGAGGTGAAGTATGCGATGAAGCCTTGGACGTTGATCGCGGTGAAATCGATGGTGGTGCCGGAGGTGGACTTGCGGCGAAAGTTGAGGATGGCTTGCGGGTAGAATGAGAAGGACCAGCAGAAGAAGTAAATCCAGCCAAAGAGCCGGGAGACTATGGTGAGGAAGGATGCTGCCATCGTTGGCAGTGTTGTTGCTAGTAGTAGAAACCCAGGCTGAGGAAAACTTGGCGTGTTTATTCAGTACAGCTGGCTCATTGGCTTCTTCTGCAAGCTAGGTGGCCTCTTGGGTAAATCTGGCTGCTCATCTGTTACTGCATCAATGTTGTACAACGGCGAAGAAGGGGAAAGAGAGGTTGTGCGAGGTCGTGTGAGGTCTGGAAATGACCCTGTTTATTTCGGTCTGCGTCGGCCCGAGACACGGAATCACGTCGTGGCACGTGGCCAAGAAAGCGGTGAGGCTCAGCAGAAAATAAGGTTATCGCTTATCTATCGTCACCAAACCTTAATTGTTCGTGACAGCTTCTCCTTTTGTCCGCTCACTCTCCTCTTCTCCCTAACGATCTTCTCAATTGCATCAATTCCTTCTCTCACGACTTCGCCACTATATGCCAACGCATTATGGCATCTCTCACATTCCTAGATCTCCCCGGCGAGATCCGCAACCAAATATACCGCCGACTCCTCATCCTGCCTCCTCTCTCCACCTCACGACTCCTCAGCAACCCTCCTATATATCCTCAAATCCTATCCGTGTGCCGAAGATTATACGAAGAAGCGAGGCAGATTCTCTATAGCTGTAACACCTTCCTAGCACACCCGAATCTGCTGTCTGGCCTCCCTCGACTTCGATTGTGCTACGACACTATCTCTTCATCGACTCTCATCCCCCTAATCCAACGGTACCACATCCGCGTGCGTCTTGATTGCGATCCGAACTTCCCATTAGCAAAAGCAACCAATGCCTTTTCCGGGGTCGAAGAATTGACCATCGAGGTCTTCCAGGCGCAGTTTGGGAGCTCAGATTACAAGGTATTGAGGTTGTTTGAGGGGGTTAGAGGTGTGAAGAGAGCGAGAGTGTATGGGAGTGTGACTGCGTTTCCGGAATATGTTGCTTGGTTGGAGGCCGCAATTGTCACGCCGAAGGAGGGGGTGGTGGAGGTGTTTGATAAGGGAAGGGCGGTGATTGGACAGGCGAGAACTTATGATATTTGGACTGTCAGTGAAAATCAAGGATGATATATGCACATGGCTTACGAGTGTTTGCAGCATGGTGGACGATGAAAATACGACTGTCCACATTGCGTTGGATGATATCATATCCGAGGATGACGATTGATGGGTTGCTTTAGTGTGCATAACTAATTCGAGGGGAGGTGATCTCCTTACATTTGTTAAATAGAAGCTTCTTGCTTTTGCATGGTAATTCACTTAGCAAATAGGTACTTGCATAAATTTCTTGTACCCACAAAGGTCATGCCCCACAGCCACGCGAGCATACAAATAACCACATAAGCTTTCAACTCTTTTCAACCATCCACTAGCCACTTCTCTGTCTGAACTCGAGTAGGTATCGACCGTGACTTTATCCGCATCAAAGGTCCTCTTTGATGCGTCTTGCAAGTAGCAAGTTTTGCATTCCAAATCCCACATGATGGTTGAGACTAAGGCACTGTTTGGCAACGCACAAATGCTGGTATTTGATCCAGCTTTCCATGCCCAGCTTTTGTATATTAGGAATTAAAGTATTTGAACGGTTTCGAATACTGGCGTTCGAAACTGAGCATTTGATACTCATTTTTCGTACTCTACTAATCTCAGTATTCTAGAACTCACCTATAGTAGGCGAATTCTTAGTTACTTAGTAATTATTATCGGCTTTTACAACCGTTATAGGCATTCTTGGGGTATTTAACAAGGGTAAGAGATGTGAAAATGAGGGTAGGGAGAGGGTTGGGTCCAAGACACCATAGTTTTTTTTTTTTTACTCGGGAGCTTTGCTAGCCTTCCTTCTGCCAGCCATGAAAGTACTGTATCTAACCTTCCTCGGCCTCTCCAGTTCCTGCTCTTAGCCCTGCAACTGACCAAGTCTAGCCTAACCTAAGACCCAGGCTATGCTAGGTCGGGTGTTTGGAAGTACTGGAGGAAGTTGAATAGGAAGTTCCTCCCTCCGGGTCCCTTCGCTAGGATGACCCAAATCTTTCATTTGATTCTTGGGGGGGATGTATCACCGTTTCCTAGAGCAAAGGAAGGATTTCTACCTTAACCATAACGGCAAGATCAGGAGAGTGGTGGTACCAAAGGAAACGCTGCTCGAGTTTAATGTGAAGCGGGGCTGGGGTGAGAAGCGGGAGTGAGAGTTCCCGAGGGTCAATGAGAGGAATGTGATGCACGCTGTATGTTTACTCAGGTACGATTCTCAGGTTCGGTCACGTGCGTGGCGTAAGTGCAGGTGTCTCGAACATTCTATCGGCAGGCGGCAGCATGGCTGTTGCCTTATTACGTAAACCATACCTGAGGCCTCATTTCAGAACCCCTCACGCCCCTCTCTCTCCCTCTCTCTCTCACACACACAGTGGTTCAGATTCTTCAAGGAATATACCTCTTTTTTATCCCCCTGATAATACTGCCTCCACAAGCTATACCAGCAATCCTTCTTACACTCAGGACGAAATGAGTCAGGCTACTCCGGTGCGGATGATCCTTCGATATCGCGAACAACCTTTTCAAAACCTGAACGCAATCATCAACGCTTTCTTTAAATGGCGAGATATTCAACCTCTAGAAGATTATTGTACACATATATGTAGCAATCTTCATTCTTCCCTGCTATATCTCGTTCTCGATCTCTACTGCAAAACATGTCCAAATGTCAATCTCAACAAGTTAGACCTCGAAGTCTTTAAAGTCTCAGGAATTGATTCATTGTGCGTTACCTCTTCTACGACCTAACTAAACTAACTATATCTAGTACATTTCAGGATCTCGGAGAGGTAGCTCGCAGGAAGGTTTACCAGCGATCCGTTTCTCTGGAGTGGGGGGAAGGCAACCAGCCTAGTCAGAGGAATTAGTCGGTGTTGTTCCAGCACAGGGAGGACAGGATCCCGCTATATCCGTGTCTTGCACATCGAGACTCAACGGGAGATCTCTCAGAAACCCGGAGGCAGGTAGGCATGGGTCATTTGCAACCCTTCTTGCGGTTGTACAAAAGATAATGTGATCTCGATTCATGTGTTTAGGATCACGCGTACAAACTGCGTATGTCTTGCAAGCCCAGTCACACATTGCGTGAGAGCGAGGGAAGTCGGTTAAAATTAGATATCGCAGAGAGAACCTTCACACGAAGCGGATCGTGATGCGAGAGACGTAGCCTTGAAAGGAAAGGTGGCTCGAAGAGGAGACGATCTATATTTAGAGAATTAATGGTCTGTTCTACAGCTCTAAACACCGTTCAAAAAGATAACTTACTTCGTTGCGAGCTGGAGGGACAGCGCGGTCGACGGAATAATTAAGAGGTTCGGCGCCTGGAATACGGACGCTTCTGCGGGTCTGTTGGATCGAATTTGTGATGGTATACTGCTTCATCGATGGAGGGGGCAACGAAAGTGGATATTGCCCGTACGGTGAGACTTGTGTGGATTAGGATCTTGTGTTTCGGATATATAGATATTTCCTGTCGAACAGAGGGTATGAATGATGCTTTGTAGACGGGCAAATGTCTATTCTTTTCTGTCCAGAGGACCTACTTATAAACTGTCGAGAGATCTGTGAGTTACAAGTCACTTGATCTCTACGGAGGCGCGCGGCATTGAAAACCGTCCATGTCAGACTTTTGCAAAATATCAAAGAATACTATATCGTATTGCATCAAATCTAGTACAAAACTATGATTCCTGAGTACTTGTTATAAATTTAGAAAAGAAGCTATAAATAGTAAAGAAAAGTATTCTATTCGGGAGCCAATTACTACTCAATTAGAAGTATTTCTCGAGACCTCTGAAACGCTCACTTAAGAAATGGACGGTTTTCAATACCGCGCGCCTTCGTATTCTTGACATTTTGCAAAGGTTTGAAACATGGTCGGTTTTCAATGCCGCGCGTCTTCGATCATCTCTGGTTCCGCTTAAAAAGTCATTTTTGCCTGAGGCTTATACACGTAATAAGAAACCGGAGCAGATTACCTGCATCACTCAAGTTGAATTATCGTCTCTCTTGTCTTTGCGTGCAATGTCTATGAGAACAACTCTTCCTGAACGTGGTATCGTGGTCAATCGCTAGTTCCGGTGGGTGGGGCTGGGAATCTTTTAGCGAGTGCGGAGGTGAAGCCTCTCTTAACGTCTTCGCTAAATCATCAGAGTCTTTGCGTGCTATTGCGTGCTGATACCATGCTCCTCTCGGCACTCTTTCGGACTCCGTCATCGAAAAGGTCGTCTTGGAATTCGTTAGGGCAGAAATTTTGGACTCTGAGACACCAGAACCTTGCCTCTTACGATGGATGGGATTTTAAAAGGGAACAGCACTATGTAAGCCTACTTAATATTCATTACCAACACAAAAGAGCTACCTAATCTCTTCATGGATTTAATAGCCAAATGAAGCTCGGTGCGTGATTGACTACAAGACATACCGAAGATTCATCCCATAGCATATATGTTTCGCTTTTCCACCAATTCCTTAGCTCCTTTCGACTTTTAGCCTGAGCATATTTCGCATGACACTATTCTGGACAATTTTCTCCTAATTCTACTCCCGCCTTTCATACACGGCTTCTTTCTCAAGGAGAAGAAATGGGGTAGGCATACCATGTGTTGAAATCTGACGGTCAAATTGCTGACATCTTCAACAGTGACACTATTAGTCGACAGAGTTGGCTCAGTCACATGGAATAAAGACGCATTCGAGCGTCTCGTGCTCCCCAAGAAAACCAAAGACTTAGTCAAAGCCCTCGTCATGGTCCGTACCTTAAAAGTGGGCGAGAAACAAGGAATGAGTATTCTTGGGAAGGGGAAGCGAGACGACCTCATTGCGGGAAAATGCAACGGTCTCATCATGCTACTCCACAGAAGTCCCGGGACAGCCAAGACACTGACAGCCGAGAGTGTCGCCGAGATAGCAGAAATGCCTCTGTATAATGTGACCTGCGGCGACATAGGCACGAGCGCCGACGAAGTCGAGAAATACCTACAGTCGGTTCTAGTTTTGGGAAAGACGTGGAACTGTGTTCTCCTCCTCGACGAAGCTGATGTTTTCCTCGAGGAACGGAGTATGTCCGATTTGGAGAGGAACAGTTTGGTCTCGGTGTTCCTTCGGACATTGGAATATTACGATGGCATCCTAATCCTCACGAGCAATCGCGCTGGAACGTTCGATGAAGCTTTCAAGTCCCGCATCCAAGTTGAAACTTGAACTTCACTACCCGAATCTTGACCGTGTTGCCCGAAAGAAGATCTGGAAGAATTTCTTCGATATGATGGAAGCGGATGAGGAGAATGTGAATCTGGATGAGCTGAACAAACACATGCAGGAGCTGGCGGATCAGGATATGAATGGGCGGGAGATCAGAAACTCGCTCACTACGGCGCGCTAGATCGCACTTTTTCAGAAGGATACGCTGTCGGGAGCATGTTGAGCAAGCGATCACGACATCAAGGGATTTCAAGAAGTACCTTGGGGCTGTTCATAAGCATACGGATGACCAGTATGCTCGTTATAGCGAACTGCGATGAAGTCATTTACTTTTCAAAACAATACATAATCTTCCCTAATTCCCTGTCTTCTGACAATGGAGGCATAATCCACTATGCTTGTGACATCAAACTACAACGAGGTGGTCAGACTCGGGGTTGCTTTCCCAGACAATCGGGGATTCAGGAAGAGATATGAAAAGAACCCTCATGGACCGGATGCGCTCTGAAGAAACAACTTGGGCTAATTGGGAATCACATATGGCCATTATCATATTTTGCCAGGCTTGGCAGTGTTCCGCGTGGTATTAGTACGTTAATCGATACTAGAACGGATTATTTAGTGATACATAAACTAATACTAGATCGATTCGGGAATGATTCCCAAGGAGTCCATGCTAAGTACCTTACATAGTAAATTTATATGAGAGGTACATAGATAAGGGGGTGGCGGAGAGGAGCGAGGGTCAAGGAACGAAATAAATGCGAAAAAGAATTATGCTTTTTGAAATTAGAATAAAAAATAATAAAAACGTCTAGAACTCTATAATAGTATCACCAATTTACTAACATTGGCTTGCTTTTTTAATTAGAGATACTTATTATAGTAAAGTTTTAGTTTAAGAGGCAAAGGTGGGGAGTTCCAATTCCTCGCTTGGGATCTATTCCAAGTCGATCTATTCTAATCCAATCCGATCCTTGGAATAAAGTGGATAATACAGGGATTCCTATATCACTGGCAAGCCTGTATTTTGCCGTTCTACACTCCTCTTTCAGCCTCGAAGCTAAGCACTAATCCGATCCGTCCTGGCTAACTTGTACTCCGGGCACCAATCATCCAAGATCGGATTCTTAAGGAACCTAGTGGGTTGGCTGTACATAATTAGCGTGTGAGGTTTCCATTCCCCCCCCCCCAGATAACTTACTGTAATCCCAGAGGGTTAGGATAATCTATCGTTTCCACCGCAAAAGTTCTCGCAATCTCCATCGACGGGAGCTTGATACCATCTTCCTTCCCTTCCTCCACCTCTTTCCTTTTCAGCTCACTCACCCTGCAAAATCTTAGCGCAGGACCGCGCAAATATCTATCATGGAAGGAACCCACCTTGCATAGAACCACTGATCTTCAGCACGCATTCCCTTAGCCTCATGCCAGTTAAACTTATCCAGAACCCTCAACATCGTCGTCCTTTTCCTCAAGCTAAGACCTCCATTATATCCAACTCCATATCTAGGCACAATGGGTGCACCGATCAAATCCCACTCGAAAAAGTCCTCGACGCTTCGGACCGAGTTCGCACATATTATGCTGTCGCCTTGGAAGATAAGGATGTGCTCGGCAGGCGCCAGATCCTCCCACATCCATTTATTGGTAAGGAATTCGGAGACTGAGTCCCAGGAAGGGAAGTATACGCCGTTAGCAAGCGGGCGGAGGACCACTCTGCCGGCTTTTATGTAGCGGTTGAGAGCGTGCGATGTGCTGAAACTTCCAAAGTTCTCGGCTGGTGTGTAGATCACAACAGGCCAGTCGGGCCCGAGGACTGTAGCGAAGTGGAGGATCAGGGGGATGATGCCTCCTGACTGGCGGGTTTCGACGATTACAGCGACTTTGCTGCTGGTGCTGATGTTGGCTGTGACACCGCTCACGGAATTATCGACTTTGGGTGAATCCTTTCCAGACGTAAGAGATGCGTAGACGTCGTGGACTTTGCCAGATAGTGAGAAGGAGCTGGAGTTAGCCTTGGTTGTCGGAGCAGTTGCTCGAGGGACGGAAGTTTTGAGGGTAGTAATTAAGAGCCAAAGTAGAAGAATAGACCACAATGTGGGCCATAACAATTGTTTGACCTTGACTGTTCCTAGACTAGGAAATGATGGGATCAACATTTTCGTGCCAACAGTTGTCGGCTTGAATATAAAGTTGGAAGTAAGATAGGGCGATTGAGAAATCGTTTGCTGCTGGCAGTTCTGTTCCCGTGTCCTCAGTCCTCATTCGCTGTTTGAAAGGACGGATTCAAATCCAGAAGATGGGTGATCGCCCTCTCATCACGTCTGCCGGGTCTCCCAATACGCCCTCGAAGATCTATACCTAGAAGTGGGCGGAGACCGTCCCTCGTATAATTGACATGGGAGCAGAGGTTAATACAGGATTTGCAGTGCAATTGTTGAGCAACGAAAGTTCAAAGGTCGCGACTGGGGATCCTTTGAACGAAGGGGTGGTGAAAATGGGCGTCACATGTGTTAGACATTCCTCCTTGCTTCTTCCCGCATGCCTTGCTTGTGGAAAAATCAGGGCCTGAGGCTCACTTTTAAGTAGAGATGTAGGTAATTTCCGGAGGTTTAAGGGGGGCGGGAGCTTCTATAGAAAACACAACAATGAAGCTTCATTTCAACAGGTTATGAGCCCGGTTTGTACTTCTAGAGAGCCCTTCTTTATGCGTTTCCCTCGATTACATACTCTCACCGATCAGCAGCTCTCCGATCACGTGGTAGTAACCTACGATTCGATAGTTTCAGATAAGGATCAGATCGAACCCCTGAACGAGGAGAACTACGATACTTGAATCATCGATGCGAGAGCAAAGCTATAGTAGAAGAAGCTATGGATAGTCTACTAGACTCCTCTCTCTACTATTGCTTCTACGGCTATAAAAGAGAAGTATACGATGCTACGGATATTCTGATTCCGACTCTCTCAAAATATATCAAGATTAAGCTAACAGAGGATAAGTAGAACGACGGATACCTCCTCTAGGAGAAGTTCATTACACGCGTCAAAGTCCTAAACGAGAAGATTAATTCCGCAAAAATAGAGTTTAATACCGACTATCGGACTCTCCTTGTCCTTATACTCGGCCTACCTATAGCATACGATACCCTAATACAAATTTGGAGTATAATGCCGGATGGAATCACTAGAGAGAAAGCATTGAGAATACTACGAACTAAGGACAAGAGAATGATAGATAGGGAGCTAGATATCGTAGGCTTATTAGCAAGTCACACAAGGGGAGCAAAGAGGAAGGCTAGAGGGGAGCTCACACAAGGGGAGAACAGCAAACGCCCCTCCTCCTGGCCCACGTGCCTGAAATGCCAGCGACAGCACCTAGGAGTCTACTGGGCCGATATGACTTGCAATATCTGTAGAAGGAAGGGGCATCTAGACTATAAGTGCCACGATAGGGAGCGAGAAGGGAGTCAGAACTAGTCTCCTGCTCTACTAGCAGTTCAGGCTTCAAAGGAGGCTATCAGGGGGGTCGGTCCAGCTTAGTTCACACCAGCTTTTAATTTCGATTAGTTGAGTCAGTTGGTTACTTAGTCAGTTAGTTGGTTGGTTACATAGTCAGTCAGTTAGTTGGTTAGTTATTGGTCAGTTGGTCAGTTTGGTTGTAATAGTGGCATCTGCCCCTGAAGGGGAGTGTGGAAAAATCAGGGCCTGAGGCTCACTTTTAAGTGGAGACGTAATTTCCGGAGGTTTAAGGGGGGCGGGAGCTTCCATAGAGAACACAACAATGAAGCTTCATTTCAACATTGCTTTCTTTTTCGGCCACGAACTCGTTTTCGTTCTGGATTAAAAGCATCACCAACTGGCAACTCAATTAATCAAATTTTTGCAACCCGTCTCAAATTGAAGCGTTTCATGCATGAATACATTATTCTCCGTGAGTTGGCACTCTCTAGGCTTTGAAAGAAGCTGAAAAAATGCGTGTTGTCATCTTTCGATCACTCACATTCCTTCGATTTCCCGCACTCAAGACACCATACCAAGGGATCTTATTCGGGAAATCTTCAAGGGAAAGATGAGACAATCATTTTGGAGTAGGCAGTTTCGTACTAATTGGATTTTCCCATCTTCTTAATCCACTCTTTGCACTTGTTCTTTACAATAACGATGTGCCCCTCCAAATACTTTGGACCCTTTCGAATTTCACTTTATTCCACATGATTTGGATTTTCACGGCGTCACTAGAAATATGGCAACTATAAACTCTGGCATGGCGCCGAATTGGAAGCTTTTCGCCGCTTTAGGAACTCTTGTTTTTGTATGGATCTTGCCAGGATTGCAACTGCACCGCGCGCAAGCAAGTTCCGTGTAATTCGTGAACAAGCCAATGTACTAACTGGTAGTAGACTACTCTCAGAGATCCTCAGAGCGAAGTCCACTTGGAGCAGCGTCCGGTAGATTCAACTGCGTTCGATTCTGAATTTCTCAAGATACTTCCCTTGGGAGGAGACGAGGAAAGTGCACAAGAGATAGCAGCAACGCCAATCAAAGACGAGATGAGACCACTTGTACTCTACACCTACGCTGAATCGCAAAATGCAAGAGCAAACCTCGAATTCTTCATCGCGAAAGGCATTCACGGAGCCGCAGACTTCATCTTCGTTTTCAACGGAGAAACAGATGCGACGGAACTCATACCATACGAACCGAACCTCAAAATTATACAGCGGGAGAATAAGTGTTTTGATCTTGGGACGATAGGCGAAGTCCTCATGAAGGATGGTCTGTGGAAGAATTACAAGAGGTTTATTACTTTGAACGCAAGCATTCGAGGGCCATTCTTCCCGGTATACGCCTCCAGCAGCTGCTGGACTGATGTATTTCTGGACAGAGTAAATGAGAGAGTTAAGGTAAGGAAATTTCTTGCTGGTAAAGGATTCACTAATGTTCCATAGCTCGTAGGTACAACTTTCAACTGCAGTCCCAGGCCCCACCTACAATCTATGCTGTTCGCCACAGACGATATTGGCATGGCGATTCTCCTTGATCCGGCACTTGCGAACTCGGCCTCGATTGGCGACTCCTGGGGAACAAAAAATGACCCAGTCGGCTTCACTCAATGCTACGAGACGTTGAAGCTGGCTGTCCATTCCGAGGTTGGAATCACGGAGCTAATAAGATCGCAAGGATATGAGGTAGACAGCTTGTTGACAGCATTCCATGCTGCAACACCGACAAGTTATTGCGAGAAGAATGGATATCCAGAAGATATCTTGTACGATAGAAAGTACTATGGAGCCAATGTTCATCCCTACGAGACGGTGTTCATCAAGGCGAACAGGGACATTGACCCAACGCTTCTTCAGGACATGACGACATGGCATCTGGACCAAAACGCAACGAGCTGGAATACATGTGGTGGACAAGTCTGATCAGGCTCCACATTGTGCTACTGGAACTCACAAGGATAGTGTGAACGTAGGCTGAATAGTCCAAGCTTCAGAGCTGCGAGAAGATGTCAGGAGTGCTGCCATGCGAGGATAGGTCTCACCAAGCATGTCCAAAGGGGAGATATCCAATCCAAGGAAGAGAATGGAACAAAGGATGGGAATTCTTCCCAAGATCACGTGAAAATCTTGGGAAAGGTGGTGTTCTTCAAACGGAAATGCATATGCCTCAACGCACACTAGTAGCGTCGTTGGCTTCCTTCCATTCCCCTTCTCTCGTATTCCCTGGAAGCATTTTCAAGAATATGTACATTAAGAAAGCAGGGGGAATATGGAACCACAACATTGTGTCTTCAAAAATGGAAATACAACTTGAGTTGAGAATACTCTGGAATTCTACTTGGGAGAACAAGAGATACAATGCAGCAACCTCGGAGGGAAACAAGAAGTATTGTACTTGAGTTTCAGATGATTCTTTGACATTCATCTCATCGTGGTGCAGTCATGACAGGAAGATAGCATGGAATCGAGAGTGAGGAAGAAGCTTGGTGATATTGCTTGACTTGACAAAAAGTGAAGTCGCTCCTGGTTCTTGCCCACCTCTCCTTTGTCAGTGCTGGGTTGAAGGTCAGGCAACAATCATCCTAAGAACCGTTCACTTTTGGTTGTCCGAAGTCACGTTCTCCCAATAAAGTGAATGCGACGACAACCTCGCGATGGAGTCGCTTCGGCTACTTTTCGAATTTCGCCCCAGTCTCGCACCCTAACGTTCGATCTCCATCTTTCGAACATTACGAAAACAACAACATCGTGCGTCTTTGATGGCGACATTACCGGCAATGCCACACAGCAAGATGGAGGTTTCTGATTCTGCAGAGAAGTAAGTGTATAGCTATTATTCATACGAATCTTGGAGAGAGAGTTCCAAGCTGATACACTACCGTCGCCTAGGACGAAGTCGTATACCAATGAGACTGAGGAGCTTCGAGCTGCTCTCTCCGAAGCACTCCGTAGAGAAGACGAGCTTCGATCACAACTGTCCTTACCCAGTCCCGATGATACTGCCGCCACAGCCACATGTGTGTTCTTCAAAAAGCTTCCCCTGGAGTTGAGAGAGCGCATCTACAAGTGTCTCTTAGTCAATCCAGACTTATCGGCCGCCAGGTATTTGAAAGCATGGAGACAACAAGCAGTTCAAGATAAGGACAGAGGCACCCCTTACAAATTTGGGTTGTCGCCGCAGATACTCCGAGTGTGCAGACAAGCCCATAATGAAGCAAAGCCGATACTTTATCATCACAACATCTTTGTCATCGAACTTGTGACCAAGGATGTTGGATATGCATTGAGATCCCCCGTCTTCAGATTCCCCAACAAAGAGGCGGCACAGCAACATCGGCCCTCCAAAAGCAAGTTTCTCCAGGAGTACTACCCATGGGTCACAAATGTGAAGCATTGGAAAATTATTCTCACCACCAATCTGGAGGACAAGCCGCATGCGCCTGACGATTCTTTCACGTACTTCTGCCGCCACCTGTGCTTCAACAAACCCCGATCTTTGGAGGTGCTTTTACTGCCGAAGGGAGGTGCGTTCAAGGGCCCGAGGTGGACTGTCTTTGCTCCGAGGGGCTTCCATCACCCTAAAGAAGTCCTGCAACCGTTGACGATGCTGCGAAACATTGCCAGCCTGAAGATCGGCGAGGTTGAACGCAGTGATCTACCATTTAGGGTCGATCCATCTCAACCTCTGGTCTCAAACAACATCCCCCAAGAGTTGAAAGTCAGTCTTAAGACCCTGGTGGAAGGCGATACTCCAATCAAGTACGTTTTCATGATGTACGAGAAATTACTCGAGTACGCTCAAGCCTTTGAGAGGCACCCTCGTTTCAAGGCGGAGATGAGTCCTGTGTGGGGATTGGCACGAAGAAACCGCAATCAAAGAGCAAAACTCGTGTACTCTTCGCGCGAGCACAATCCCTTCAAGCAAGACCCTTTCCACCCTGTTGAGATGAATCTTGAATTGGCAAGCATTGCGAGCGAGGCCAACGATGCCGATGCATTCAAGCAGGCGCGGAGCGCTGTGCTCGAATATCTGGAGCCCCAATATCAGAGAATCGTGGCACAGGCAGCTGCAATGGCCGAGTTTGTGAAGGATGAAAATCGGCACAGGGGAAGAGGTTGGCCATCTCTATTCCAAGGCTCCGACTACCCACCTGAGAGAGACCTCATCACGACCTGTATTATGTACCTCGAGGACTACGCAGCAACCTTCGTTCGAGATGTCCCCTCTTACACCAAATTCTACATCCGCAAGGAAAAGGAAGAGTTCGACTTTGCTTACTCAACACTGGAGAGAGAGATGATCATGGCGATGCTGTACAATATACAAGCTTTGCGGAGTATGGTCTATGCTACCAGGGAGTGGCGAAAGTGGTTCAAGGATGCGGTTGACGACATGGATAAACAATATCTCGAGATCCGCAAGGCCAGGAAGGCGCTGCTCGACTTTGATGCTGATGACGATTATGGTTGCGACATCGACCTGGAGCTTTGGCGTTGCGATGAGATGATAAACTGGGGGACCACTGAGCCAAACTTGCACCCACTCCACCTGCCAACAGCCGATGAGCTGTATGAGTATGTTGACGATAGAGACGATTTCGACGATAGTGACGATTTTGACGATGGTGACGATGTGGAGACCGGTGAGACCGGCGAGACCGGCGAAGGAGGACATTCAAGCTCCTGAGGCGGCAGAGGCTGGTGAAATTGAAGCAGAGCCAGAAAATGCAGAGGTCCCGAATGTTTGGAGAATTATCTGCCCGGGGCCACATGGTTCTTAACCCTCCTTCATGTAGGATAAAGAACTTGCGCGCAAATAAGTCATAGACCGAATCGAGAAATTTCCCATGTCTGTCTAGCTGATGTGAAGGCTCGCAAGGAAACAAAGGTAAACTACACCGCACACTCGCAAGGCGGGGTAGAGATTAAGAAGCATGTGTATACAACAATGCCATGCATCTAAAGTACATTATATCCGTTCTCTCATACATACACCTGTTTCCCCCTCCCTAATGTACCACTCATCACTCCCTATGAATCTCCAACCCCATGTGCGATCATGAGTTGGGGGAAACTTGACCTTTCAAATGTGAATGGAAGAGAAGAAAGAAATCATCATCCCAAGACGCCAAGGTGCTTCCATCCACCCGAAATGCAGAGAGTGCAGAGTCTACCTCTATTGTGGAGTGTACCACAAGCCAGCCAGCCCACTCTAAACCCATCCTGCCCTATCATCTACCGAAAGAAAGCCTCAACTCCCTGCTCGGGCTCCTACACCTCACCCTCGCCTACTTCGCCCCACCACCACCACCCATCGCCCGCGGCAACCCACGCCACCCCTCCTTACTAGGCAGCTTCCCAAAGCCGCCATCCAAATCCAAGATAATCTTCAACGCATTCCTGCTCCTCAAATAAGACAGCGGCCCCTCCTGGCCCTGCAGCCCGGCACCGCTAGGCAGCGCACCAACGCCCATATGCTTCGCATTTTCATCTCCCTTATCTCCAGGTAAGGGGAGGAGGTTTTGTAATACTTCGTACGCAGCTAGTGTGAAGCCGAATTGCGGGGACGAGCGCAGGATACGCGCTGGTCCACCTTTGAAGAAGGCGCGGAAGCCTTCTTCTTTCCAGATTGTTTGGGCGCAGTGTCTCAAACTCGTGTAGGAGGTATCACCCTTCCTCGCCTCAACCTGAAGCCTGGTCTTGATCACATCGCAAGGCGTAGTGAGGTACGCGGCCGGCATGCCGGCAATCGCACCCGCGGTGAGCAGTTGCAGGATGCCGAGCTTCTTGGTCTGCGATTCGCCGAAGTAGTCCCGCTTCAGGTGGTTGTAGGTTGGGAAGTAGATTGCGGAGAAGGGCACGTCGCGGAGGAGACAGGCGGAGGCGCCTTTGTACAGCCCGACGAGACCCAGGTTTCGCACGATCCACATTGCGCTGCGCCGGGGCGCGCCTTCGACGCTCTTGGCTACTTCTCCTTGCACTTGGAGTCGGATTTTGACGATCTCGAGGGGGTTGGTGAAGATCTGGGGGTGGGGTTAGTGGGGTAAGGATGGGGAAAGGGGAGGGGACATACGACTTGACAGGCGCCGGCGGAACCACCTGCTAGGATTTCGTGGGGGATCCAGATCTTGCCATCGGGAGCGGAGAAATGACTTCGAACGAGATCGTTCACTGTCAATTTAATAGCTTTCTCTGGCGCTACACCAACAAGTTGTGGTAACACGCCGGAATAGAGACCCTTGAATCCTTCATTTTTGATAACTTTCTTTGCGCAATCCAATGAGTTCTTATACAGCATTTCTCCTACTCGAGATGAACGCTGGTTCTGCATCCGCGTCTTGACAAGATCAATCGGGTACACCATGAATGCACCGAAAGCTCCTGCTAAGGAACCGAGCGCGAAGTGGTGCACCGATTCAAGGATGCTGTGGAGGACATGTTGGGTTGTGGTTTTGGCTTTCGTGGCAACGTCGCTGTATGCATTGTAGAGGGGGTTGCGCCATGAGGCATCGAGGACCTTTGCGAAGTCTGAGAGGCCGAGGCGTCCTGATGGTTCGTCGAGACTGGCGAAGTGGAAGAGAATGTCGGCTTCCATAGGAGTGAAGAGGGAGAAACGGGTGATGCGTGCTGCTTCGTTGAGGAAATCTGTCCGGGTGATTTTGCCATCTGTGCTGTGAATTGTAGCTTGTCTGATGATCATCTCCACCAAGTCCATCTCTCTAATCATGTTCTGGAAGGCGCGGACATTGGCATAGGAAATTTTGGTGCCTGCCGAGATGTTGCAGAGGGTGTGTAGGTTTTCGAGGAGGTGGTCGGAGAGCTTGTGTCTGGCGGTCTCGAGGATGATGCGCTGAAAGTCTTCGGGCTCGATATATCCATCGCCATCCTTATCGAAGTGGTGGAAGGCTTGTCGTATCCTCTCTCCTTGCAGACCTCTAAGCATTTGTGTGAATTGTGGGTAGGTCAGATCATGTCTCCGCTTCTTCCCACCGCTGTACAAGGTCGCCCATTCGCAGTTCCAGTCGAACGGAATGCTATCCGGGCCCTTGTTTATCTCGTACAGTTTCTTCAGATCATCGTACTTGACCGTCCCAGTGCCCTCGACATCAAATAATCGGAACGCAATCTCGTACTCGGCATCCGGTTTCGCCAAGAGGTTCTCAAAAGTTCCCCAGTCAAACAGGTTGATCTTGCCCGTATTCCGTCTATCGGCAACTCTGAAAAGGATGGCATACTGTTCGCGCTTAATCTTGTGCTGTTTGCAGACACCAATCGTCAGTCAATGGCAACAAACAAGGTTCTCAGAATATAACTCACATAATCCTCTCCCTCCGGCGCAATGGCATTAATAAATTCCCCCTCGCCCATGAACAGCTCTCCAGTCTTCTCATCCTTCCGCGCGTTCTTATCGAAGGTGGCCTTGGACTGCGCCGACAGCTGTACATCAGTAGGGAGCTCCGAGCCCAGTAGTGACTCCTTCACCACCTCCTTCACCTTGGTAACATCAGCCATCTTTATTCAGGCCTCAGAACGCGTCTCTGTTCCTTCCAGCACCCTCCTCCTCGAAAATTAGCAGGCGAGGAGCAGCGGTGAAGAGTTCTCTCTGCGGCAATTAAAAGTCTGTCTGTCGTGGGATGGGGGTCCACGAAAAATGGGGGCACGAAAACAAGAGCGGCAGAACCGGCGCGCTGCAAGTTCGCGCGAGGAAACGGGAGAAAAAAAGCAAGTTGTGAAAACTCGGCGCAGCGATGTGCCAATGGGTGTGGGTGATGCAGTTCTGACTCTGAGCGAGCGTGGGCAAGGTGATTAAGAGATGTAGAAGCTGGGGAAGTGATGTGTAAGGTCTGGGGAGAGGTGCCAGTCTAAACCGCAAGAAAAATGGCCCCGGACAGCCGCAAAATTGACTTCGGATTTAGGTCGGGCGAGGTGAGCTTTGATAAAATTTGCGCAGGGGGTATTCGCTTACGTCACCGTATTGAGCTTAGTTTAGTATCGGCTAGAGGTTTTTTGGGCCCCTAACAGAAAGCTTAACAAAAGCGGCTAGATGAGCTCGAGTCAGATCCCCTCCAATCAAAAAGGACGAAAGGATGTTACCCCTGGCATCGGCACGAAACAGATTTACTTTCTGCTGTACTCACAATCACGACGAAAAATCAAGACGGATACTGTTTGTAGAAGTATTCACAGAGTCTCTACTTCTAAGGTGTGTGTAGAGGTTACCCTTCATGACCGTAAACGCCATGCAATCCAGAGAAACAAAGAAACACCATTACATGTGGGGAAGGAGAGTACAAAGCATTACCGAGCAAGCTGCCCAAGCGTCTATTTTTCACCTCTCCACCAAGCTCACAGGAATGAGTGAGCGATGCATGCTGAAGGAAGTTCGTGGTCTCGTCTTATCATGAGGCATCGTTACGCTCGAAAAGCAGATGGTTTTTGGGAGACGAAATGGCCGAGTCGAGTCACGAATGACAATCTCGAGAATGAGGACCATGTGGAATCGGAATCGTGAAAGTATGCGCGGAAGTCACATGACTGAATGACTCGCTCCTCCAGTGTGGAAGCTGCGCGATCTAATAAAGTTGTTGTGTTGTAATGGCAGACACGACATAATAGAGTAGGATGTACCAAATTGAAGGCGTGCAGAGCGGCCAAATCTGGTCCAAAAAATATACAGGGAATCGAAATTTTGTGTTCTTGGTTGTGGGGGGTTTGTAGTATTGAGGAAGCTTGCTGGGACTTCGTGGCCTATCCACTGATCTGGACCATACGCTTGAAGGACTCGCGAGCCTCGGCTTGCATCTGGGCGGCGACGCTCTCAAGTGAGGGGAGAGAAGGGCGAGTGGCGTGCATTGACGGGAGCGTGAAGCCTTTGCTCATCTCAGCTTGGACGAAGAGGGCTGCACGCTTGTACCGACGATCACAGTATTTCTCGTAGACGGCAGAATGATGCTTGTTGGGGTTCTCGCAGCATTCCTTCATCATGGAAACGAGGGGCCGGAGCTGGGTCCAAGTATACCCGGAGTAGTATACGTGGGTTGGAGTCTGAAAAGATTAGCAGGAGGCTGGCAGCGGGTGCAGAAGAAACATACCCAATCACCCTTCTTGAGCATCAGGCGAGCGAAACAGTGAGCACCGGCAGCAAGATAGCTTGGCGGGCTTCCTACAAATCGCTCATCCATGATGGTAACCTCCAAGAAGTACTTTGCCAAGGTTCGGGTCTCCAGATCATAGTCGTCGGCCTTGCTGATGCGTCGAAGAAAGCTCATTGGTCCAGGCCAGCCGAGCTCGAATGACAGCATAGTGAGCATGAAGCGTTCAGCCTTCAGAATCTCATCAACCGAGTAGCCACCATCAACCATGTAGACGATCTCATTGACGGAAGGGCAGTTGATCTCCTCATACTTTGCAGCAACAAAGATGGCAGTGGCTCCGACCAACTGAAGCTTGCCCAAGGAAACGATCTTGCATGACAAAAATCTGTCAATGTAGTTGACACAGAGAAACAATGTTTCGGGAAGCAATGCGAAGCGGTGGTGAACTTGGATGAGCCAGTCCATCAAGACCGAACGCATCGACCACTGAATCTCGGTTTGGAGATCCATATAGTGGGCATTAGGCAACATCTTGTTCTATTAGACTGGTCAGTAGGATGCCTCAAAGATGTAAACATGACATGACGTGACATAAACAAAGGCCGCATAAGCGGTCGCAGAAGGTCGCCGCATGGTCGAGGCGCAGGAACGCGTAGCGGACCGACATCCACAATCAGGGGAAGCGAGCAAGCGAGCATAATGCGCAAACTTACCTCGAGTTCACGCATGTACGCAAAGATCTCGTCACCGTACTCAGCTACCATGCTAGTGTCCCATTGCTCATCCTCAATCTCCTGAATAGGGCGCGAGGCCTCGACATACGACTTGGCAGCAGCAAGCTCGTTTCGGACCTTGTTCGTGACCTTCGGGAAGAGAACGGTGGTAGCACCCCCTGTGGTGTTGTCGCCTCGGGATGGGTTCGAGTGCGCTGTCATGTATCCTTGGTCGTCGTACATCTCCTCTTCATCCTCCTCCCAGTACTCCTCGGGTTCGGAAACGAGAGGCGGGGCAGGCAATTGGAGCAGCTGTCTCTCAATAATCTCCTTGGCAGCGAGCTCCTTCTCTTCCTGCTCTAGTCTCAAATGTTCTTTGAAGGCCTCATCAGAGGTTGTAATTTGGACTTCCTGTGCGTCTTCGTAGACGGGGTCGCTGTGAAGCGCGTCTTCTTGGGACGGGTCGACGTAGATGTTGTTGGGGAGTTTGCTGAGGGTTCGTCGAAGAGAAGGTAGATCTGGCTTAGTGAGAGTGTTGATTTGAGGTTGGCTCTTTTGCTGTCGAGGACCTAGCGATTGGTGAACTGGAGGTACAGGTGCCGAGCCGGGACGCGCAGCTTGATTGGCATCGATCTGGGAGGGCTGAGCATTCTCTGAGTCTGCATCCTTGTAGATCGATGTGTTCTTCTTCGAGAGTGTGCGCTTAACCGCAGTTCCTTTGGCTTCGGGAAGAGCTCGAGGAAGATTTGAGATTGGGTCGGAAGAGGGGGCAGAAGTGATGCTCAGTGGTGCCTTCGTACCAGCGCCGTTTAAGGGTCGCTGTGCAGGTCGGAGGAAGGCAGCTGATTTTTCTTGAACTGCAACTGGCTTCACGATCTCTTGATAGACCTGCTTGCCAGCGATTGCCGAGTCATCCTGTGCGTTCGACAAGCTCTTCACCGTATTGCTGACATCTCCAAAGGCAGTTCTCTTGGCCGCCGCCTTGAGACCTCCTACCTGCAACATGTTGGAGAGTGTGCCGGTGGATTTGTGTCGTTGGTGAAGAGTTTGCTTGGATTGAGGAGGCGCGGTATTCTCATCGGCTTGAGCGCGAATGGCTCGCGCGGGTCGTTGTGGCTATTGGAACATTAAATGTCAGAACGTTGTATTGGTACAGCAAATTTGCAGAGCAAATGAGGTTGTCGAGGTGATGTGCAAGAATGCGGAAGAGATGCAGTCGCGAATCGGCAAGCGTGAATACCACCGGGGACAATAACAAACTTACTCGCGCGTCCATTGTGGAAGCTATGCTATGTAATTACAATAGCCAATGCTAAGAGGCCAGTGCAAAGTGTTCTGACTTGTGCTGCAATTGATGCTCGAGGAAGGTTGTGCGGTGCAAAAATCGCGTCCCAAAAAGCATAGGATTCCCAAAGGCGTCGAGGACGTTTTGTGCAAGGGAATAACTGAGTGGTGTGCGTCCTGCAGAGTACTTGGGAAAGTACGGGCAGAAGAAATCACGACAGGCCCATGTGATGAAGTACGGAGGAGGTATTTGGGGAAGAAGATGTTGCGGAGGTGGATGTGTGGAGGTGGAGGTGGAGGTGGAGGTGGAGGTGGTGGTTGGCGTGGTGTTGAACAAGTCAGATTGAATAATTCACGGGCTGGCCAAAACAACAACCTGCGCGATTGATGACTGGGCCGTTGCTATGGGATGTCAACACAGACCCCGGTCTGCGCTAGGGCTGATTCGGGCTTAGCCGTGCATGCGCGGGTCGAGCCGAGACCTCGGCGCGTCTTCCTCCAGCGCGACCTCGACACTTCGAAAATTCCAAAACTCTCACAAAATATCCGCACAGTTGATCTACACCCCCCAAAACCCCGTTAACGATATACTCAATGCAATGCACCCCTTAGGAGCTCAGTTTTGAAGTTTCTATTTGGTTTCGTTGTGGTAGCGAAAGATATACATATTTCACGCTTCTCGGTTGACGGTTGGCACGCCCCTCACGCCAAATCACGTGCAATTCCTTTGCAATGTACTTTCATCCCAACTGGGCTGCAAAAACCTCCGCCATCAAGCTGCATCAGTATAATATTTTTCCTTGCTCACTGGCATCTCATGGGATCTCGTAGTGCTCTTTTTCACCATCGTTCGTGATCACTGGATGGGGAAAACTTAGCCGCCTCGGAACACGGCCTGCCTGGACGCTTCAGCGCCGCCGAGCAATGCCACGAAAGCCAGTCAAGCGGTCTTGTAATCCTTCCCAGATCTCCACTCTGGAACGCTCGGAAATCGTGGGTTATCAAGGGCGTATCGTCAGTCGATTGGTGCTGAGTAGTGACGGAAAGCTTCGTGCCTGGATGGCACGATTAGCAGGTTCTGATTTGCCAAAGGGCAAAGAATGTCAACCGACCTTTGCGCTTATGGCGCAGACCACATGTCTTGACTCCCTATCAGCATGCACTCGGTATTGGCCCGCGACGCAGCGGCGTGACCGTCCTTCTTTGTTTACAGGTCCAAGTAGCTTTTCTCTGCAATGCTGCATCGAGGTCGTCGGTCTTGCGGCCGAGGACCTGTTGGGGATGGCGAAATCTGCGGTTGTTCATTGGGTCGTCGTCATCAAATTCTCAAACCACCACGCCGGACGAACAGGAACCAGGACCACAGGGCCACCGCCCCGGCCACGGGCAGGACCACAACAAACTCATCCTTCAATTCTGCCAGCCCAATCAGGATTTCGAGGCCAATTCGCTGCGATCGCATTGCACTCTCCCAGCCTCCAGAGTCCAGAAAAAGGCACTTGGCCGTACGACACGACAAAGCCTTCACACCCTTCGCCTGCCGACCTAACCTGCAGCGCTGCAGATCCGTCCAGTCATCGAAGCACAAGTCAACTGCGGAGTCCACCGCAAATCGCCAGCACCCTAGCTTTGGATTGCCCTGCCGGCGCCATCACCGCAAGAATGGGAAGGGTTGAATCTGCCGTAGGGCCTAAGAGCTACAAGCACAGAGATGACTTGAAACTCCCCGCCAGCGCATCCCAAGATCCTGGGGCGCAATTGACATTTCAGATTGCAGATTGCAGATTGCAGATGGCACTTGCACCACCACCACCACCACCACCTCCTCCGCGCTTTACACACCGATAGTCAGGAGGAGGGAGACCCGGCGGCTGACGGATGGACGGCCGTCTTCCTGTCGAATGCCCTTCGAGACCTCTGGTGCTCCGAGCTCCAGGATCTCGTTCATTTCTAAAAGAGTCAAGACGTCAAACGATTGCATTTGAGCGTTACACATGATCATCCTCACCACATCCTTGCCTCAGACGTTGGCGCATGCCATCATTGGCTGGCGCAGCATTTAGTC
The DNA here is from genome assembly GCA_021399475.1 of Hyaloscypha finlandica. Classification (NCBI taxonomy): domain Eukaryota; kingdom Fungi; phylum Ascomycota; class Leotiomycetes; order Helotiales; family Hyaloscyphaceae; genus Hyaloscypha; species Hyaloscypha finlandica. The sequence goes on along the minus strand of JAJTUR010000010.1, from coordinate 529,715 downwards.
AAGTACTTGGCCACTGCTTTTGACTTGTCTCGACCACCCTAGACAGCAGTGGTTGTTTGCGCTCGCATGCGCTCGGTGATCCCTGGTGACCTGTGCTGCTATTAAACATGTGCAGGCAGTCTGATATCTGGTGGATGTTTCTAGACAGGCAGAAAGGCCCTCCTCTCCTCCGAACACGGGTTGAGCGGGAAGACTCGATGAACGAGGCTTTTTCACCAGAAATGTCTCACTCCATAGGCATTGGCAGGCAATATCCAGACAGCCTTCTACACTAGATTGCCGTGCGATCTGTGCATACTCATAGACTTTTTGAACGTTCCTGATATAGGAGTGCCATGAGTAGGGTGGGCGACGACAAGCAGACTTGGTGGGGTACGTGTGTTTGAGGATAGATAGGAATTTTGAAGAAAAGGACTTTTCGAAACATTATTATTATTAGAAGTCCGGTTGAGACACTTGAAATAACGAGTTCTTGGAAAATATGTAGTTGTTCAAAGTTATGTTGAAGTGCATGCATAAAATCTTGAAGTCTGAGTAACCACACAGGACTCCGCTTGCCGACTTCTCTCCTCTTCTCCTCACACACACCGAAGGCTTCTTGAGGAGGAACGCACAACTAACAAACCAACAGGTGAGTTATCAAATACCCATTTCACCTCGTGGCGGATCAATCCAGACCATCTGGGTCCTTGATCTCCTTGAAAATTATCTGCTAATACTATTTCTCCATCACAGGCCTGCGAGACACCAATTCGAACGCACGACGACTTCAGATGCATTGAGAGGCCTCCCAACGGCATCCTTTTCGATCAACTGTAGGTTCCCATCCTTGATTGATCGTATGCGATCAAGCATTCATCTTATTTCACTCCCCATGTATGCCCTGTTCTCTGCTGCACCGCTCCTCGAGCAGAGTCAGCCCCCGAAGCGCCCAGACGCTGTAGCGCACTCCCCCATTTCCATCATTTCTTCCGTCCCTTCATCAAATCACTTCCTAATATCATCTTCGAGCCTACAATCATCAATACTGACAACTGTTTCCATCCAGGTCGAAAATCCTCACGACGCTCGTTCCGTTCTTGTCCGTCCGCCTGCTTTGCGACAACCGCCTCGCCCGCCTGCACCGAACCTCCGTATCTGCCATCCACACACATCACTCGATTTGGTGCAGCATCAATCGACCATAATACAGTCTGCCAGTAGGGGAATGGAACTATCCAATCTTCTATCTGGCCCAGAACCCGCAAACACACAAGATCAGTTTCACGACACCGCTGCTCCTACTCGCCCACACTCGTACCCGACCCGGAACGCAATGGCGGGTATGGATGTGCGAACTGAAGATCACAGAATGGCCACACCACCTGCGGTCTATTCTGGATCCCATTCCAGTTCTACAACCCCACACAATACAAACATGTCTCCTTTTGGGAGCCCTACCCCCAAGAGCGTCGCATTCGAGCTCCTCTTCCCCGAATCGCCCCAATATCGAGCGCGCCTCCCTATGCGAGTGCAGATATTCCCCCATGATACGACCGACTCGATTGTAACAACAGTCAAGAACTTCTACGGTCTGTACGCTGGCCCTGGCGGTGCCAAAGGCGTCTCCTTCGAAGACGAACAGGGAAACACTCTCATCGCCCGATACGAGAATCTTCGAAACAACATGGTCGTATATGTTCGGGTCATCGATGAGCCTTCGCAAGCACTTGGCACATATGGTCCATCATCCTATCACTCTGGCTCGCCGGTGTTGCCACAGGCGTACAACCCAGGCGATGGCCACCACATGCCACCACCACAACCAGCACAGGCGCTCAACTATGGGCAACCCCTTTCACGTCCGACATCAAGAACTTCTCGCAAGCGAAGCATGTCCCCAAATCAGGGGCGTGGCCGTCGGAGCGCATCTGCGAGCACGAACCCACCGCCTATGAAGAAGAGTCGGTCGCGATCAGGCTTCAAAAGCCGTGGATCCAGTGCACACGGGAGCTTCGCAGATAACCACAGCGATGGGATGAATGGATACAGCAGTGGGGATGGAGCACCGGGCTCTGTTTCTAGCAAGACAAAGAGTGAGCACATTGGCAACACAGAGATCAGTTTGGACAACATTGTCGAGGGTGGAAGACGCAAACGGGCCAAATTCGAGAGCTCTGTACGTGCAAGCCATGGGCCTCAGATATTTTACTGGATTGTTTGCTAACAGCTAATCTATAGGAGCTGCCACTCTTTGCTCCTCCGCAGATGCCTGCTGCCACCTCGAATTCCTCTGTTTCACCTGCTCGTCGCATTGAGCACCAGCGACCAACCTTTACCTTTGCACACCCCTCACAACACCCTTTCTCGAATCCTCAACCTCTACAATCGCCACAAAGCTATAGCAATGGTTTTGGACAGCCTGGGTTGTACACCACACCCGCCGCACATGGCCGGCGAACACGGGGAGGATCTTCATACCCGCCCAACAGGCACTCCATTGGTGCAACACCAAATGGAAACAGCTCAGGCATACTCCCTACACCCGACCCAACTGTTGGCAGTTGTATGTCAGAGGAAGATAAGGATGTGGCTCTCCAGCTCATGAGATTGGGCGAAATGTCAAATATCTCCCATGGCCGCACTTCTGCTTCTACATTGGATGACACTTTCAGTGGCAGAGCAGACGCGGCTTCCTCTACTGGAGCTACCAGTGACGGAGAGAGCGAAAGTGAGGATGAGCTCCCTCCTGCTCGCCGACAAAAGCTTGAGGCTAGCCCAATTCTGCCTCCTGGTGTTATCTCCAAGTTCCGCAAACACTTGGACGATATCTTGCCAAGCCAAGACAGCACAGAACCAAGCGGAGACGAAGGCGACTGCGAAGATGGCCTTGATGAGACTTTCAGACTTGGTGGTCCCGACGCCGCCACGGATATCGACCGGAAGCCAAAGATGCACAAGTCCAAGAGTGCACCAATTGTCATGGGCAAGCCTCGCACCAGTGCATCGGGAGCCAAAGTCAGGTCCGGCAAGCCCAAGCAGCGGGGACCGATGAAGAAGAAATCCATCAGTCTTCCAGGCAGTGCAAAGCCTATCTCGCCGACATCGCTCCCGTCACACTCTCGCAAGACGTCCAACGCATCGGCCTTGAACTTCCAGCACCAACTCGGTGACGACGAAGAAGACCTATCTTCCAAGCCCCGCTGCCAACGATGCCGCAAGAGCAAGAAGGGTTGCGATCGTCAACGTCCTTGCCAGCGTTGCAAAGATGCTGGGCTAAGCGCAGATCAATGCGTCAGTGAAGATGAGGGCAATGGCCGCAAAGGACGATACGGACGCCACATGGGTGTTCCCGTCAAGAAAGAAGAGCTGCCTGTGGAGGCAAGCTTCATTGCTCCCTCGATCATGGCCGGCGGTCAAAGCAGCCCTGATAAGAGCAAGAAGAGAAAGCGGTAGTCGGCGGAATCTCGACCAATCACCAGCGTCACTACGAGTCATTGCCCTCGAGGGCATCGAAGTAAGGTATCGGCAGCACTTCTTTCGTGTATTAACGATTCTCTCCTCTCGTCCGTCTCAGCTTATCTAAATCTCCTCGCCTCTCGGTACACCAAAATCGCTTACCTTCAACATCTTCGCTATTATGCTATTGGAATGTCCTCTCGTACACGTCAACCATGTCATCCCACTCTCCTTCGGCGTTTTCTCCATGTTCTGCTACGGATAAGCATGGCGTTCACTGTTTCCACCTCGCCTCTATTTCTGTTTCTCGTGTTCGTTTGGGGCAAGCGTGGCTAGGTTGTAATTTGGGATTTGGTCTTGGGCGGCAGGATTGCGGCTTTGGCTTACGGGGGAGGCAGGCACACACACTCCTTATGATTGATGCATGAACATATTATACGATTTTCCTTTTGTTTTCGTTGGTCGTCCGTCGGTTGTTTTCTGTTTTCTGTTGCTGTTGCTGTTTCTTCGGGTCTTCTGCGAGTTGCGAAAGTGACACACGTCTTGCGAGCTGTGGCCGTATCATCGCTGAAGAGGTGAAGGAAGGGTGGAGGATACTTCACTGCGCGATTGATTGAAGTTGATTGAATTTGTCTTTAGGTGGGGGTTGGAATGGATGGGATGGGTTAGGGTGGAATTAAAACAATGGAGCGAAATCAACAAGGTCAACGAACGGATGGGTGGAACAAATCAACCAAGGGCTTTTTCCTACTGTTTATCAACCTAAACTCAAGAAATCAATACAAAACAGATTCAAGAAACAAAATCCTTTCCTCACTTTCTTTCTTTCATTCTCTCTGCTTTTTCCTATCCGCCTCCGACTCGTGTTTCAATCCTAAGGTAGGAGGGAGCGACGGATACCTATTCTTCCCAGAGCGTGAAACCGCCACTCAGCAGCCCATGCACCAAAAAAGGTGTTTCGAAGGCCAATCTAGACCCTGGCAATTTCAAATCGGTTAACCCAGAGCGAATACCCCGCTTCCTGCCGACAACCGACAGCTAAAAAGTCAAAAAAAAAGCTTGAAACGTGACAGGTTCACTGCGAATATGCATGCATGCGCGCGGGCTCGATCCTCCAGTGAGCTGTGCGCTTCGGCAGGTTGTCGGGAGGCGAGGGAGGCGAGGCTTCATTGGGCAATGGCGTGATGTCCGTGCGAGGGGGAGTTGCACGTGAAAGGGGGGATTCTACCGATTCTTTATGTGAAGGGGATAGATAGATACACGATAGAGAGATCGAGATATGAGAGTGAATGGTTGGAGCTTTCGGGATATTTCAGGAATCTAAGGTAGGTACCTGTGGACAAGATGAGGTGTGTCACGTGAGAGGCGGCAAGGACCGGAAAATAGATTATCCCCCTCCAACCGCAAACTCCCTCATTTCCGCGCTCTTCCTGCTCCACAAACCATCACAGAATTCTAGACTCACCTCCTGCATCTCACCGTCTGACATCTTGGATATGTTGAGAATAAACGTTAACTTAGAGTTTTTTGGCTGGGTTTCCCACCGAGCAGGGGGGATCGGTTCCGGGGTAGTGCCGAGGAAGGGGTCTCGAGATTCTGGAGCCGAGCGAGAGAGTTCCCGCCGCGACTTTGAAGGCGGCGGGATGGGGCGGGCGAGATTGAAGCGCGATGAAGGAGCGGAGAGGGGCTGAAACATCCGGGGGGTTCAATGGGGAAGGGTCAAAAGAGGTCAAAAACTCCGAGGGAAGTGGCAAGAGACGGTGTTTTGCGCTGACACTTCAGCAAATTAGACGGCCGGGCTTCTTTGCTTGATGCGCACACAAGCAAGGTGTTTATGAGATCTCGATTTGTTAGGCAATCCGATCTTTAATTTCTGTCCTCTCAGTTTCAGACCATTTTGAAGTTATTCGGTCTCTTTTCTCGTAATCGATATCCTTGAGGCGAAAGTCACGTAGCACAGAACAATTGAACTTTCGACTAATAAATCGTAAAATATCTCAATACAAATTATGACTAAGCTAATCCAAACACTCTAGAATAATGCTTAACGATTACTATTTCCTAACTATATAATCTCTTATCGAGAAGCTCTATAAAGGTTCGTTTGATTCCTGTTAAGTCTATCGTGTACTTTGACCTGACCTCATTCACGTGATGCATTTGCCATGCCTTGGTAAGTGCTGGCGGCTCTGAATCTCGGGCAGAGATAAGATCATTTAATCCAATTCCTTTATTGTAACGGCGAAATCAGTGCAATGGTCGAAGGCTCAAAGTTCAGAGAATCTCATGTATTGAAAATACTAAGCTGGAGAGTAAAGGAGGGAGGAATGCCTCGACCTTTAGTAGTGTACTGCCCAGACCTCTAGCTTAGTTCCCTGTTTCAGACATGTTTCCTAGCTCCTATTCCCGGTCGATCATGCAGTGGCGCCATCCGTCACATTTATAAACGAGGTTTTAACGATTTTGGGTTAAAATAAGTTAAGAGTTACAAGAGAGATCAGCGAACCCGAAGTGTCCTCGGCTATTATTGCCGTTTTGCCAACCCCCCATATGCGTCATTTGTCACCGGTCAGCCTTTTACTCAAGTACAATCGCGTGTTTTATGAATCCTGTTTGCAAATGGATCCATTTGTAGCGGGTCCGCAAGCCATCATTGGAGACCCATAGCTATAGTAGAAGCAGAGGCGATTTATGCAAATAAATATCCCGCGCACTCCACTTACACGCTTCAGAGTCATTGATTTAAAAGATGTTGCATTTCTACTCTTGCTTCCCTCAAAAGAGTATAAAATGACAATTCATCGCAATACTTCGTAGAGGTGGATAGAGACGAGGTTGAGGGAATCTTTTAGAAAGTAAACTCCATAAATGCCACTCGTCCAGACTTATAAGTAAAAGCAATAATATCCCCGTGCATAGCGACGCGCCTTGGCCTATGCTCGAAAGGAAGCCAGAGAATATTTTCCATACCCCGACTTATCCATTCGTTCTTGATAAAGAGAGATTGCGGAAGATTCGGTCGAGAAACAGCTGCGCTATCAGAGTGAAATACATGATATAAGGGCCCTCTGTTTGTTTGTAGGAAGGTCCCGTCATTAGAGAACGAAAGGGTCTGAATATCAGCGACAACCTCGAGCGTTTGTAGAACCGCTCCTGAGCCAGCGTCCCACAGCTTGATGGTCTCATTGACTGCCGATGCCAGCAGTTTGCCGTCCGGCGAGACGGCGACAGCGGCAAAGTACCAATCACCTTCGAACGTCTGTAGCACTATTCCCCGTGTCAGGTCCCACAGGCTCATCGTTTTGTTCGATGCCCACGCCAGCTTCTTATTGTCCGGCGAGAAGGCAATAACCATAAAGTGTTCTGCTGAATGGCCCTCAAGCGTCTGTAGCACCGCTCCCGTGGCCGCATCCCGTAGCCTGACTATTCCATCCTTCGATGCCGAGGCTAGCTGCTTGCCGTCTGGCGAAAAAGCAATAGCGAGAGCCCACTCCGAATATCTTTCGAGCGTCTGTCGCGCTATTCCCCTTGTCAGGTCCCACAGGCTGACCGTTTGGTCCGATACCGACGCCAGCTTCTTACTATCCGGCGAGAAGGCAATATCGGTAACAAATCCATCGCACTTAACCGTCTGTAGCACCGCTCCCGTGGCCGTATCCCATAGCCTGACTATATCACTCCACGATGCCGAGGCCACCTGCTTGCCGTCCGGCGAGAAGGCAATGGCACTAACTTCGTGCGAATGGCCTTCGTGCGTCTGCAGCGTTCGCCCTATAGGCGTGTCCAATAGCCTAACTATATTGTCTGGTGCTGCTAATGCTAACTGCTTGCCGTCCGGCGAGAAGGCAATAGCGTGAACCAGTTCCGAATAATAGCTTTCAAAAATTTGCAGCATTGCTCCTGTAGCCGCGTCCCATAGCCTAATTGTTTTATCAATCGATACCGACGCTAGCTTCTTATTATCCGGCGAGAAGGTAATAGCAGTAATAATGTCCAGATGGCCCTTGAGGGTTTGTAGCATTGCCCCTGTTGTAAGGTTCCATAGCCTGATTGTGAAGTCGTATAATGTGGACGCTAGTAGCTTGCCATCCGGCGACAAGGCGATACCGTGGACGCCATCCGAATGGCCTTTAAGGGTTTGTAGCGCTGCTCCGTTAGTAGGGTCCCATAGCCTGACCGTCTGGTCGTCTGATGCCGACGCCAGCAGCTTGCCGTCTGGCGAGAAGGCTATAACATTGACTCGATCCGAATGGCCTTCAGGCGTTTGTAGCGCCACTCCCGTAGCCGTATTCCATAGGCTGACCGTATTCCCAATTGATCTCGCCGCTAGCAGATTGCCATCCGGCAAGAACGTAATAGCGGTAAAGTCCAAATGGCCCTTGAGGGTTTGTAGCGCTGCTCCCGTAATAGGGTCCCATAGCTTAATTATTTCATCAGATGCCGACGCCAGCAGCTTACCGTCCGGCGAGAAGGCAATAGCACACACACTTCTTGAATGGCCCTTAAGGGTTTGTAGCGCTGCTCTTGTGGTAGGGTCCCATAGCCTGACCGTCCGGTCGTTCGATGCCGACGCCAGCAGCTTGCCGTCCGGCGAGAAGGCTATAGCGTTGACATCACTCGAATGGCCCTCGAGCGTCTGCAGCAAGGCATTCCAATTATTCTCGACCTTCGGTAACCTTCGTACCCATCTAGGTATATAGTCTTTAAACTGCTCTCTTACTTTGCTCATCAGCGGCGCGAATATAAGCGCGCTATAGTACGTCTGAAGGGGGGCTTGCTCGATCGCTGCCCGGTTGTAGAGGACGAATCGCTTTGCATCATGGACAAATTCAGCAAGTTGCGGACAGCTACACGTCTAAAACCAAGTGTCAGCTGAATATTCGTATCATACTGGAAGCTGGCTACCGTCGTAATAGACTCCAAAGAAATGATAGAATAGACCCCTTCCGACATCTTCTGCATCCAGCCAAGAGCCTCAAGCCAATGAAGGAGGTGCTCTTGCAGGAAGTGATGCACTTGGTCGTTGTCGCGAAGCTGAGCGCCGCTTTTGTGAAGATGCTGACTCCAGTAGAGGCATGCATACTGAACCTCAGAAGAAAGGCTACGCTGAACTCGACTACTCTCGACATCGCTTACAAGCACACCGGGAGTATTCAGCCCACAAATGTCTTGCTTCAAAGAAGTTGACATAAGCTGTATACAGCTGTCAGCTAACGCCTGATGCGCTTGCTTCTCGTCCACCCAGAGGTTTGGATTCTTGCACCTGTCGTTATTAAGGAGAAAGTCCCGAAATGAAGGGTGGTGGAGACGAAGCGAGCCGTTCTGGTCCTTTGGAATATCCAGGATAGAGTGCAGATCCTCTAGCGTCTGGTTAATGTCCTCCTTCAGCAGCTTGCTCAAGGAGTATGCAGAAAGCGGCGAGAAAATAATAGCTAAACTTCCAAGGATATGTCTCAGCATGCGATATAACTCCCCTTTCTCCTCATCTGTATATTCTGGGGCAATGGAATGCTCCAGAACAGTAGTGTAGATCTCATCGAGGTGCTTCTCCGGTGCTGTCATAGCGCTGCCACTGCCCTGAAGAATCGTATCCAGTCGTTTTGTTGCGAACTGTTTTCCTTCACGGATGAATCGACAGGCAGTTGCAGCCCAAATGAATAGTCCACTTGCGATCTGGACCAAATATCCAATGACCTCTTCGCCCGCATTCAGAGAGCGTTCCTGTCCGATGAGTCTCAGGTTGTGTTGCAGGAATACAGCGATATCGTGGTTTATAATCGACGGTGATATACTGTGGAGAACAAAATCCTGGTGCTCTGATTCCGGTATCTGATTGAACCCATATCGGATTGGGATCTCAGGTCTACTTGTCAAAAAGACTCGTAGCTGGACTCTCAACATTGATCGGGCTTCAACTAAGAGTTGTAGAATGATCCGGATATTATTATCATTATCACACTCATCGAGCGCATCAACGACAAGAACGTACGAAGAATGGTGACTGTTGTCTATCTTCGATAGCGGGCGGAGGACGAGCTGGTCCCATTGTTCCCGGAGTGACTGGTTTGAAATATCGCTCCGCTCTCTAACAGCCTCGCAAATGTACCGGCGGAGACTAGGAACACTATTCGCAAGTTGAATAGCAACGCTTGTAACGAACTTGCCAGCGTGGCCTACGTCCCCACCACCTTTTGTGAAGAAGAAGCTAGCCCCAAGCCGGTTCTTGTCAAAGTATCTCCGGGCAATGGTGCGGGCAATGGTCGACTTTCCTGTTCCAGCTAAGCCATTTAGCCAGAAGATACACCGCTCATCTTGTCCGTCAGCCCATGTATGTATCTCGTGAAGAATGTCGACGCGGGTGTTGTCAAGGCAAGTGGGTTCGTGTTGTCTCTGGTACGAATTGAAGGGTGCATCAACGGCGAACTGTAAACCATCGAGTGAGTTGTCTAACCATCAGTCACTAGTCAGTATTCGTCTTTACTATAAACCTAATGCGAAGAAATCCATATTATTGACTTACCCCCATGTGTAGAGATTCCAGACGAAAGCGGCCTTGAACGATCGATACTTGAACACTTATCGATCTCTTCTTGAAGCCGGCGAAATGCATTCTTCATTCCTTCGCCATAAATAAGTGGCATATATATGTCGAAAATGCCCAGCAGAGAGTAAGCCTTGTCTTCCTCACGCTTAGTTTCACGCCCTTTTGCCCATGACATTCGCTCAGCAACGCTGTATTCAAACAGAGTACTCCCTTCAAGCGCCTGGATAGCTAATCCTGTCGACTCGTGGATTATTTGCCCCAACGACTTCTTATCACCGAGTCGCTTGCCCTCTCGGGAAAAGAATTCAACCGATGGTGGAGCAATAAGCTCTTGTAGTGTCCAGCCTCGGGTGAACCATCTGCTTTTCCGAAAGGCCGCTTCCCATGACTGGGGGGACAGGTTATTCTGATTGTATTCATTTGTCGAAATATCTGACAGATATACGTAGCATTTAGTCGCATTGCGATACCAGCGAAACATAGAGTTAATAGCCTCTGAGAGCTCGGCATTATTCGATTTGTCAATGCAACAAGTATCCACCCAGAAATATCGCAGACTATCATGACCGGCTTGCTCTGCGCAGAACTGGATCTTTTGATATCCAACCTTAATATCCTTAGAGCTTTCTGCCAAATCTTTGAAGGTGACCTCCTCCTCATCATTTCCCCAAGTATGCGAAAGTATCGCATAAGGCGGGATGTCGGTGATCAGGTCCTTGGTCAGGCCGAATCCGCCATTGTCTTTGAGTTGTAAAAGACGCATCTCAGAGAGCGGACAATGAGAGGCCCATTCGATTATTCCAAACAGTAGAGTATCTCAGGTGAACCAGTGCGGAGTTTCAAGAGCGATCTGCAGGTGGAATGCTAAGGATCCGACGTCAGAACAAAGGTGATCCATGCCTGAAATAGAGGGGTTCATTAGCCAAACGCCCAAACTGCTCAACCGCCCAAAGCCGCAGTTTGACCACAACAACACCATAATTTAAAGAAACTAAGCTTGTAACGGGGCTATTCAGAGTATTCTTTATAATATTAGAGGTTTTTAGAATTTTCTGAACACTTTGAAAAATAGGCAAAATTTTGGTGGGGTAAGCGTGGGCGGTTGAGCGTTTGGGCGTTTGGGCAGTGAACTCTTATCAGGTACAGCACTGTATTACGTACCTTAGTAAGCGAGCCAAAAGTTGGGGTAAATCAAGATTCCGAGGAGAGTAACTAGTTTATTGTTATATAAATCCGAGATTTAGATTACCTTTACTAATTCTGCCTAATAGATACCTTTGTATTCAATAATTATTAAGTAAACCTTGATTTACGTTAGTCACGTGACGATTTTTTCATAACTACTCGAGGCTGCTCATGATTATTAGAGCATGACGCTACTCATATTCTACTCACGCTACTCATTAATATTCATGAGTAGTGTGAGTAGTATGAGTAGTATGAGTAGTTCTTTGACGCACTGGAGAACAGTCTCCAGCAGAGGTGACAGTACCGTGACACTATGGTGGCACTGGATCAACAATTACACCTCTCGGGGGTTGACTTACGGCAAAGACAAGTTTGCGCAATCGCTGGAATCATACACTACTACAGCGCGATTACTGGCAAACTGCCAGCACAGTACCGTAATGGATTACAACATCCTGTATTGAGTCACGTGCTGAGTGTCCGCTCTTCGCCCTGAGCCTGGATTTAGCTCTGTGTGGAGAACCAGTTCTTGTGGCATGTGGCTCTTGGGGGAGCAGGTGGGAGTGCTGGTATATCATAATAATGTAGCAATGGTAGAGTCCCTCTTGTCCACAACTCGACAAATGCTGGGGCGACCTACCACAAGTGCAGATGTTCCCATTGCACAGAGCTGGAGAGTAGTTTAAACGCAGGAGTCATGGGAGATAAAAATCGATTGATGGCATATATACTTGAATAGGGGAGTACCAAAATGTGATGTAAACAGACCCAAGAGACTATGAAAGAAATCCGGGTAGCGAGCGACGGGGAGGTAGGTAATCCAAAAACCAACGCCTGTTTAGTGAAATTTCCTCATGGATGTATTTCAATACTCAAGAACTCAATATCCTCCTTGCTGACCCGGCCAACTCGCAAGATCACTAAAATCGTCTTGGGTACCTAGGTTACCCTGACCAAGATAATGAGACGATTGGAACTGTGGCCCATTGCTGTCCGTCATCGGAGCTGGGGATTCGGTGTATTGGGAATAAATTGCGGCAGGATCGATGGTCATTGGCCCCGGCACATCACTGAGTGGCATGGACCATTGATCTTGTATTGTGTATTGTTGTGTAAGAGGATAAGGATGTGGGGGAGCGGATGTTCCAGACATACTGTCCATAGTGGATGGATGCGGCATTTGTACAGTCGCCGCCATTGAATCTTTGTAGCCCGTCCCACCAATGATGCTTGGCCCAGGTCCAGACGCTGGTGATGGAGCTACCGTATTATTTTGCCTTGATGCCGCGCTTTTGGAGTGGGATACTTGCTTCGTCTTGGCAGCCACTCGTAGACTATCTCGCAAAGCTTCTCGGTACCATTCTCGTTGCAAGTCGAAGTCAGCCGAGGGAAACCCGTGCGCTTCTACTCTGGCGTCTATGATTTTGTCATGGATGAACAATATCCTTTCCTGGGCGTAATCAGAGCGGGGAGTTCCGTAGTCGTAGACTGAGAGTATATTCAGTGTTGAAAATGGGAAAATTGGGAATCCACTTACAAGGATGCTCCAGAATCTTCATATTTGGTGCGAGAGTCGTGAATATCGTGTACCACTGACCAAGCTCGAGCTTGGAATTGGCTTTGAGCTTTGACGAACGTCCATTCTCGTAGCGAGGAATATTTTCAAGTACCCATCGCTCGCGCTCAGGATTAGGAATACCAGACGGTCCGCCTTTCTTGTTTTTGAGAGAAGTTGTGTAGACGTTGAGATTGTCTTTGATCTGTTTCCAGATAGAATCGTCGAGTTCTCTCAGGAGAGGATCATTCTCATCTTCAAGATGATTCTCCTTTTGATGCTCCTGTCTTTGAGCCTTCGAAGGAAACACATGGACACAATCAGGGCAGCGGATCGCGCAGTCAATATTAAGTTGGTGGCTTTTGAGTTCATCCTGATCCCGGAACTCGTCCTGGCAGCGACTACATTGTAGTGGGTTGACCTTTTTGACTTGTTTGGTGTGAACGTTTTGCATATGCTCTCTGAATTTGATTAGTTGACCCACTTACAATGAACCGAGCCTCCGAAAAAGTACATACTTTAGGTGCTGAATAGAATTCCAACCCGGACCTGAGCAAGGCCGAAACTTCTCCAAGGTAACTTCATTGACCGAGAATGTGCCGGGGGCAATGGCATTGTGAATACATCTGAGAGGGCGCACCTTACTACCCTGCGAGGAATTGGATCTCACGGTACTTTTAACTAACTGATTCGGATCGTCTTGGGATATGCTGTCATTTCTGGTTGGGTTAGAGCCTCCGGAACCACTGCTTAGACCTTCTTTGGAATTAGCCTGTGGATGGCTTACGAGTCGGAAATATCAAACATGGGTGGGTTTGATGCCGAGAGTTCAACTAAAAGCTCCAACGGAGCAAAACAACAAGACAGGATCAAGAGACTGGATGACAGAGAAGGGCGCTGAGGACCTACTTGGATTGATTTGTTCTAAATTGGAAGTAGACTCCCTCCGCTGAGTGCCGCTTGATGATGAAGAGGGTCCACTGGACGATCCTGGGCACTCCGTGGGCGCTCCGCTATGTCCCACGAGGTTAAATGCCTCGAACTCGAGAAGGTCAAGTAGTGAGAGTTCATTAATTTCGTCGACTGGTCCGCTGTACTCAGGCGATGAATATTCTAGCTTGCCGATAATGTTTTGGTAAAATAATTCTGCGACAGCTGGATCGGTCCTTAACACATCCTCTTTGATGAAAGCCTCCAATTTGTCGCCGTGGTTGGCTTTGGTCGTGCCCCTCTTGCTCGAGGAATCTGACTCATTGGAGGAAGTCTTTGAATTAGTGGACTCATCGCCTTCGGTTGATTGACCATCTGGTTCGTCGGTTGAAGATGCATCCGGCTCGGATCCACTGTTTGAAATCGTGAATGAAGATCGATCTATGTTCTCCTCGTCTGATTGCGGTTTGGTCGCATTAGGGCTGTTGCAATAGGAGCTGTGGATGGTAAGTAAATTGACCTAGCAAAACCAGCCGCGTTGACTTACTGATTCCCATTGATGGTAGTAGGTGGTACACGCGAAGTCTCAATTCCAACATTGCAATAACCGACTGTCATAGCAGGTTGATCAATCGATGATATTGAAGTGGGCCAGTCCTGCTGTGGTTTGCGTGGAACAATTGTCAAGTCGGAGAGATAAATGCTTTGCTCTGAGCCAGTGGGACGGTAATGATCTGGCGGATCGATGTTCATTTTGTCGTTGGTCTCGGACATCCGCGTAGGAGAAGAAGAACGACCTGAAACCCATTAATTCATGCAGATGTTAAACAGGGAAGTTAATGATATGAGACTGACTAGACGAGGGGCACGAAGAACACGCGGTGCTAAAGACATGGTCAGACAAGCTTTCGCTGTTCCTCGATTCTTGGCTCTCAGGGCTGTCACTTGTAAGTGTATTGACGACATCAGATGAATTGTCACTGAGGCTGATCATAGTTAGCGTTGAAACCCTGCGCGGCAGAGAACTCCATGCTCACTGAAAATTTTCGGCCTCAAAAGAAGTCCAGTAGTCAAGCTTTTGTTTCTTCCGTATGGAATCGTCTTCGTTGGGTGGAAACCCGGGATTCTTTATTGGGATCGCTTGTTTGTTCAAATATGTTGCTGGTGATCGGCGGGGCAAAAATGCGGGACCACCTCCCAAAGCCCCCCAGTTGAGCGAAGCTATCTTCGTATTGAATGCGCCACCGTAGTGTTTGTCTATCGCGTGTGCCATGGCAGGATCTCTGCGATGCCACCGCTGCAAAATGAGGCAGACGGTCACACGTCGCTGCCGTTTCGATCTCGAACGAGAATGCCTTGGAATTCGCTAGGGGGGCGGATTCAAATGTTTCCGCAAGGATCGCTTCCTCATCAGCTCTCCCTGGGACTAATGTACTGGACAACCACAGTGATGTGTCGCCACCCCAATAATATGAGGTCAGCAAGGCTGCAAGTTGAGGATGAATTTGCGCTAGCACGAGGCGCTGAGATATAATGTTGGGATTTGGTGATGAACGGTGTGCGCTTTCAATAGAAATGTGGAATTGGGCGAGGTAGAATTGGACGAGGCTCGCTGGTAACTGGAGAGTGGGGTAATGGTCATATATGCAAAGATAAACAGGGAAACTCGACTCTTGCAGTTTGAAAATGGAAGTAATCTGCTTTTGAGCTCCTGAAGGTGGTGCCTACGGTGGCTGAGCATAATGAGTGATAGCAAAAATGTTCAAATCGAGCACACGTCCTTGACGCCCTGTCCGCGCCGAGAACCCCCACCACGAACCCTCGCGGCAACGGAGACGCGTGGGCACCCTCTTCAATGACGCCAGTAACCTGCCTGCCGCAAACACCACGACGGGATTGACTGGGGCACGCATCTCCGTGCAGTGTGGCTTGTAAGCCGTGTGATCTTGCATGCAACTTTGATGGGCTGGTGCCCGTCCCGTACCCCTTAGGCAGGGTGGCGCCAGCAGGCGCCGTCTTATCGGCGTCTCACTTGGGGCTTCAGCAACTTGGAACCTACTATGAAACGGGGACTATCAAATTGTCATCGGTGACCAAAGTTGATGTTTTGCAAGCCGCGAAAGTACTGAATTTTGCTTTTTGCAGTGCACGGACCAGTTGCTCATGTCTCCATCCCTGAAAGCTCTCAGTCGCCCTGACAGGCCGCAGTCGACGAGCTACGGACTTCAGTGATGCAAAAGACTCTAGTCACTTGCGTGGCACCTGTGTTCGGGCGATGGCGAGGCCCCTGGCTCTCAACTTCCTCTAGACCACTTAACAGAGAACCACGGCACCAAGTGGCCCCCCAAACCTGGCAGCTTGCTCGAGGTGCCTCCACGAAAGAACGCAGCGACAAAAATGGCATCATATATAGAGACTGAGCCTGAACACTTGGCCAGGGTCATATTCCCCATACATGTCCCTCGCAAGAGACATCGGCATTCGGACACTTTGGACACGCTGCACTTCATTCCAACGAGTCAAGGGATCTTCCTTGTAGGCCCCATCACGCCATGAGAGAGATCAGCGAGACTCTTGAACTCCAAGTCCTGAAACAAGCAATGGAAATCATTCGCCGAAGACGTGGCAATGAATGCCACAACGATGTGGTCTGTGGAGAGGTATGTCCATACAACTGTTATGATATCGACAGGAACTTTTCTGACGGAGCCTCAGCATTTCGCAGTAAACTATCAAGCAAGCCAGGTCTACGCCCTGTACATGCAAGGATCCAAGGGGAAAATAAGATGCAAAGCTCTTCACACAACGTTCGGGCACCCTCGTCAGCATCGGGTCGCGCCCCAAGGTGGCCTTCACTCGATGAGGGGAAAGGGTGGGTCGGGAGACAAGCCAAAACCGAAGCCACAACCTATTGACCCAGGTAAGAAGCCATATGGAGATGAAATGATACGCCGAACGCTAATCTTCCGCAGGCCAAGGTCGATAGATGTTTGTATAGATGTCGGGTGCTTTGATGATCGGGTGGACCCGGATCTTCGGCAATGGAGGTGGGTGTTGCCATCTGCATACTGTTCCATCATGGAGTTGAGCGTCTATTGTCAGCGTTATGGTGAAGTGCCTCTGTAGGATTCTTTGACCTGCTTGAGTTGTTTTCTGCCGTGGGAAATTAGCAAGACGTCTCTTTTGGCTTCGGAAGCGGGGCAAATTGGTTGGCCCATGCGACATACACGACAATAAGCAAATTAATTGCTTTCAATCCTTGAGGACGCACGTTTGTCTTGTTTTGAGGGTTGGAAGTGGAGGGAAGAAAAGAAATGACGATCTCCAAATCATGATGTCCACTTTTCCAGGGGCAGCAGGAGTGGAGTTCCCTTGCATAAACTGTATCAGGAAGGCACAAGCGGCTTTCACCGTCCACGAAATAAATTATATGAAATTGAGAGCATCACAACATGCACTTCTGGCCTTACACTGTTTAGAGATACAAGATCCATACTTTTGAAGTCCCCTCATCAAAGGATCATAGCACATAAGATGCAGGCACCCGCCGTCGCAGTACATCTCAGCACGGCGGCGTATTTTTACTCACCATACGGTTAATATATCCGTCAATTTCGATGGATCTATTGAGGTGCCATTTCTTGGCTGACATTCGCCCACCATTCTGGAGTGAAAAGGGCTTTTAAACACTTCATCCTGTCTTGAGGTTCGAATTGATTCTGTTGTAGGCACACGTGATACGCATCACCTGACTTGCCTCGCTGTGGCTCACTTGGATCGCCTCAAAACGCCACTCCCATCAGCCACCAAGCATCCTAAAAAATCAAGCAATTTTCAACGATACGCCATCCCGCAAAATCGCCTTTTTCGTCCCCTTTGAGCTGCACTCTGTTAACTAATGATCTTTCATTCCGCTCTCTGCAGGCAATCCCCAGCTTCCCCGCAATCCTGCATCTCATCCCACCATGGATGTAACCCCGACTCCGTCAGTCCCCGCTGCTCTTTCCTGTAAGCAGGATTTTCGGCCGGTGCAAGAACGACCGAGGTCACAGCGAGATGCTCGGCATCCAGCGGTTTCTGTCAAATGACCGCCCTATCATGCCGTCAAATCTTTCTAGCTTCGGGTAGCACGATGCTGGTAAGCGTGTAGTTTTGAGCAGTGGGGCGCAACTTCGCGGGCTTCTAAACTATATATTCTGCTCTTCCCCCACAGCTCAACTACCCCTCCTTCTCTTCCCCAGACTCGTCCTCTCCTCTCTTGTCTTCCATATTCCGTCCTATACTTCCTCGCTTTCTGCCTTTCTTCCCCTTGATTCTGGTCTGAGTACAAAGGTGGGGAGGCAACATGGCAACAGATCACGCCCCCAACCAAGATGTGATCGACAAGTCGGCTGCAGCAGGGCCCATCCACTTCCCGCCCAAAGACGACCTCGCGCACACGAAGAGCATGAACGAAGTGATCCATAATGCGAGGTCGGCGACGGATAAGGAGCACAAAATGACGCTCTGGCAGGGCATCAAGCTGTATCCGAAGGCGGTGGGGTGGAGTGTGTTGATTAGTACTTGTATTGCTATGGAGGGGTATGATGTTTGCTTGTTGAGCAATTTTTGTGAGTGACACATCTGAAGGAAGCGATAAACTGAAAGCTGATGGAGAATAGATGGTTTCAAGCAGTTCAATCGGAAGTATGGGGAGCAATTGCCTAGTGGCGAATGGCAGGTTCCTGCGAGGTGGCAGGCGGGGTTGAGCAATGTATGACCACCTCAAGAAATTCCGGGAAAGAGATGGATGCTGATGAAAACAGGGTGCCAATGTCGGAGAAGTCATTGGTCTTTTCATCAATGGTTTCGTCTCTGAGCGATTCGGGTACAGATACACGGTTATGACTTGTCTCGTACTCATCATTGGTTTTACGGCCATTTTCTTCACGGCTCAGAATGTGATCGATTTGCAGGTTGCAGAGATCCTGTGTGGTATTCCGTGGGGTGTTTTTCAGACTCTCACGATCACATACGCCTCTGAAGTCTGCCCCGTTGCTCTTCGTGGATACCTAACCACCTACGTCAATTTCTGCTGGGGTCTTGGTCAGGTTATTGGCATCGGAGTTATCAAGTCTATGTTACCAAGAACAGATGAGTGGGCATATCGAGTATGCAGACCTTTTCTTACAGCATCTCATTCCCCTAGTTCCCCCCCTAAAGGTTGAAACTGGAACAAATTGCTGACTTCCACAGATCCCATACGCCTTGCAATGGATGTGGCCTGTCCCCCTTCTCATCGGTATTTTCCTCGCCCCTGAATCCCCATGGTGGCTCGTCCGTAAAGGCCGAACAGAGGAAGCCAAGAAGTCTCTTCTCCGCCTGACCAGCACCAACAAGGAAACTGACTTTGACGCTGATGAAACAATTTCAATGATGGTCCACACCACCGCTCTCGAAGAGAAGATCACCTCTGGAGCCACTTACTGGGATTGCTTCAAGGGAACCGACCTCCGACGCACCGAAATTGTCTGTATGGTATGGGCCATTCAGAATCTTTCTGGAAACTCCTTCTCCGGATACTCCACTTATTTTCTCGAGCAAGCCGGCCTCCCAGATTACAAAGCCTACGACTTCGCCCTCGGTCAATACAGCATCAACATGGCCGGTGTCTTTGGCGCCTGGTTCCTCATGTCCCTCGGCATCGGTCGACGTTCTCTCTACCTCTACGGCCTCTGCGGTCTCTGCTCAATGCTCTTCATCCTAGGTTTCCTGGGTCTCGTCCCACGCGAACACAAAAAGGAAGCCTCCCTCGCCACCGGCGCCACCATGCTGGTCTGGGCCCTCTTCTACCAGCTCTCCGTCGGCACAGTCTGCTACTCCCTCGTCGCCGAGATCTCCACCCGCCGCCTCCAAATCAAGACCGTCGTCCTCGGCCGCAACCTCTACAACATCGTCGGCATCATCTGCTCCGTCCTCACGCCTTACATGCTCAACCCCGGAAGCTGGAACTGGGCCAACTTCACCGGCTTCTTCTGGGCGGGTATCTGCTTCCTCTGTATTATCTATACGTATTTCAGGGTTCCCGAGCCCAGTGGACGCAGTTTTGCGGAACTGGATTTGTTGTTTGAGAGGGGGATTAGCGCAAGGAAATTTGCGAGCACCGAGGTGGATGTTTTCGAGGATGATGTGGGGTTGAATAAGGAGGTTGTGGGGAGGTATGAGGAGAAAATGGAGGGGAGTGTGAGGCACGATGAGAAGTTGGAGGGATAATGACTAGCTGGTTGGCAGGTGAGGGGGGTTTGAATGATTTATGATGGGACGAGGTTGTGGAAGTCTGCTGTCAGGTGGACTGAAGAGTCGCCAAACTTTGTGTTTTGCGTGTTTGGATTTGATTCTCACACGTCGGGCGTTGGCTGGTCGCAAGGCTGATGGATGGAGGACATGGAGTACGACATGGTGTACATATTTCTTGAAGAAATCTCTTTTGAGCAGCTGCTGGAAGCCTATGCTAGTGCAGGAGGGCAAGCGAAGGAATCACGTGACTCATGTGTCTTCTTCGATTGTGCCTGCTTTTACGGGTTTCCTTACTTTTTCTAAGAATTCCCGCGGCAGGTCGTTCGCTCCGCCGTCGCTTTCACTTGGGTCTGAGTGAATATTACCCCCAGAGCGAAATCGCAGGTCTTCAAGAGTGGAAGGGGCTCATGCGTAGCTACTTCAACCTCGCCGAGTCGCCTTCTTCCACAACTTCTTCCTTCCAACAAACAACATCGCGCAACGCCACGAGGGCTGAAAGCCAACACAGCCCCAGCTTCATCTCGAACGTTGATTTGAGACCTGGAACGCCATGGAGTCCAACGACAGGTAAGCACTTCATATTTGCTCTCTGGTGGCACAAAGCTGACCCAGCAAAGCAAATCGACGGTGCCTACGGAGGAAACCAAGCGCATTGAAGGGTTCAGCATTGCAGAGCTTCAAGCTGAATTATCTCGGCGTCGCCAGATCGAGAACGCTCCTCTGTCGCAACTTGAGTCGTTGAAGCCTGCTGAGGAGAAGGAGAAGTGCTACTTCCTCAGAACCATACCCCTTGAAGTTCGAAATCAAATATACGGCTACCTCCTCACCTCGGATATCTTGGCCTCAAGCAATTCGATTTATCAACTTCCTCTGTCGTATGGATTGTACCCGAATATTTTATACACTGGCCGCCAGGTTTACGAAGAAGCGTCGGCAGTCCTCTACGGTGGAAAAAATACGTTCATTATTGATTGTCAGATTGAGCGTAAGGCAGCTTCTCCGCTTTTCAGATCATCATCCGCAACAAATATCAACAACTACACTTGGTACATTAGACTCCGCTATCAAGATCTACCCCTGCTCGCGGCCATTAAGAAGGTCAAATCGTGGAAGCTTATCATCGGTACAGCTCAGGAGATGTCCGAACTTCCTTCGACAACCTCTTTCATCTACTTTTGTAGAGCAATTTGCGATGCGCGGCCAGCTTCTTTGCTAATTGAGATCATCCCGAAAGGACTCCAATTCTCTTACAACTATCTAGAAGATTCGTCTCTTAAAGGATATTACCATCCGGTTCAAAAGGTTCTGGAGCCCCTGAAGATGCTGCGCAATGTCGCCAAGTTGGAATTTGGCGTGGTCAAAGGTGACGAGCTGCCACTTTATGAAGGCGCCACAACACCAAACGCACCGAGCATCGATCATAACTACCTCTGTCCTCATTTGGAAGCCAAGTTCAAGTCACTGGTTGAAGGAGATTCAAAGGTGGTTCATCTTTGGAAGTTGTACGATAACCTGTTAGCCTACGCCCAAGCATTCGAGAGAAGTCCCGTCTTCCAAGATGCCATGAAATCTGAGTATGGCGAGGCAAGAAGGCGTCTTAACCCTAGCCATAGTCTTGCTCGGGATCCAGACAGAGAGTATCCATGGAAGAAGAAAGGCTTATTTAAGTACGGACAGGTATTTCACACCGTGGAAGATATGCTGGAGCATGCGAGTTTTGCAAGCGAGACAGGCGACAAAAAGAACTTCAAAGCTGCTAGACAGGCAGTCCTGGAGTATCTCGAGCCACAATACTTGCGCATGCTTGCAGCTTCAGCTGCTGTGGCCGAGTTCATCAAGGCTGAGAAACGGCACGGCGGATTATTTCAAGCGGACCTCCAGGCTGCCGACTGTGCTCTCCATCGTTCGGAGGAGTTTGGAGAAGCATTCATCTTGCTGCAAGACTATAACGAAAGCCTGAAACGTGACTTGACTCGCGAGACTCGAATCGAGATTGCGATACGCCACCTTGAATGGGAGCAAGCATATGCTGCGGACGACCGAAAGTTTATTTTGGAGAGGCTGGGTGGATTGGTCGAGAGCAGGAGATCAGTGGACAATCTGTTGTTCATTCGCTATTTCAAGCACTGTGTAGATTACTTTGATTTGCAGTATCTGAGCGTTCGCGAAGCTAGGAAGGCAGTCTTCGCAGACGACCCGGTTGGCAAAATTCTACCTTTGGGCAAGTGTTTCGATGATTGGGCACAGCCTTGGAGGTGTGACCAGCACGTTAACTGGACAGTCAACGAACCCGATTTGGGGCCTTGGGGTAACCCAAATAGGGACGCTATGTCAGAGGCATCTTACGAATCTGATTGGACATCTGATTCAATTGACTTTTCGGACGAGGATATGAGTGACAATAGTGATAGCGATGATGAGTTTGGAGACGAATGAGATGAGAAAAACGGACTGGAGCAAGTTCAAGGCCAACTGCATTTAGTTACAGAACGATGTTTGAGAAAGCGATGGACATTCGATCAGGTGCATAGAGAACTGAGTGGACATTTGGTTGCGAGGCTCTCAGCTGTGAGGCTATTCGGGCGATGGGAGCTTGTTAGGCATAGCTGATATGACCTCAGCACAATAAATATGGTACTGAAGCAGTCTTGCTTTCCTGATTAATGTGCTCCTCTGTGGAAGGTGAGATGTGTGTTTGGGAGACGTCAGAATTGAGAGAGTTAAGCGACTGTGGCGCAAATTTCAGGGGATGTGGAAGCTTGTAAACAAAGTAAAAATCACGTGAGATTCACATGACGGCATTCCTCTGAGCTTTCCATTATTGTGAAATTTGGAATTGCGTTGTAGTGAATTTCCCGATCGGATATTATTTTTGGAAGGAAAGCTGAAGCGGACTTGCTAAATTTTCGCTACTTCACCTCGCCTTCCCTCCAACTCTTCCTCTTTCAGACAACAACGCCATCAACACCACCGACCAAAGCTCCATCAAACCATGGAGGACAAGTAAGTTGTGATTACCCAATCCCCTCCATTGTTTCGAACGGGTATGGGGACATTGTGGAGAAGCGGCACGACTACAAGTGCTTCTTCGTGGAGACATCGTCTCTTACAATTACAATCTCCCCATGCTATTTGGAACACTCTCCTTCTGAAACAAGCTCAATTCTAGTGGACAAAGTTGACAATAAATAGGCCACCCAAGTCGCCCATGATGACCGATAAAGCAGGAATTCCCCTTGATGTTGCGCAACTTCAAGAACAGCTCGAGGAAGCTTTGAAGGCCCAAAAGCAATTGCAGAGACAACTGGATGCTTCAAGGCCAACGGGTCCCGAGAAGCCGAAATGCTACTTCCTTGAGACGATTCCGATCGAGGTCCGAAACCACATCTACGAGTACCTTCTCGTCAATCCAGACTTATGCTCTCCCGCGATCTTTCCAGCCTCACCCTACCATGAGCAAGTTGACCGGTATTACCTATCGCCGAGTATCCTTGGTACATGCAGACAAATCAACGATGAGGCAACCCCAATACTGTACGAGAGAAACACATTTATTGTTGGATTTAATCGAGATGGGAGCTCACCTTCCCCTATCTCTAGAATCAACGGGAAGATTTCCTTTTATACCGATCTCTTTCGGCGCCCAGGATTCGAGAAGGTCAAGCATTGGAAAGTCATTATATCTGCCAACGAAAAGGTTCTATCTGACAACGAAGAGGAGGGCTTTGAAGATCCAATCTACAATTTTGTCACCTTTTGCAGAGCAATGTCTGACAATGTTCCTCGGTCATTAAAGGTATGGATCATGCCCAAAGGTTACAGCTGGGTCCCGGAACCAGAGTTCCGCAGGTACTACGACGTGACCAAGGTTCTACAGCCTTTGAGCCTGCTGAGAAATATCAGCGAAATTCATTTGGGAGAACTGCCGATCGATGAATTACCCGCGTTTCGGCCGATGCTGCCTCAATCTACTACTTCTCCACACGACTTTCCCGCGCACTGGCTAGAAAATATGAAGGCTCTTGTGAAAAGTGACAAACCTTTAGCGCGCGTTTGGAAGATGTATCAAAAGCTTCTCAATTACGCGCAGTCCTTTGAGCGGAACCATCAGTTCAGAGAGAACATGAAGCCTGTCTGGAGCAGAGGAGCGTGGTACGCCAAGTGCAAGGCAGAGGATGATAGCTGGTCCTGGAGAATTTGGAACAGAGAATTGGAGGGTTTGAGTCAACCTGAGAATCCTTTCTTCTTGTCCCCGGCACACCCTGTCGAAGAAGGTCTCCTACTTGGTAGCGTTGGAAGCGAAGAAAATGACATCGAACCATTTTTGAATGCTCGAGCCACCGTCCTGGGTTATCTGGAGCCACAATATCAACGAATTGCCAATGCTTCTCTGCAGCTGGTCGAATTCGTCAAAGCCGAGAAGAAGCCAAATGGCGCTCTTTTTGATACTTCCCGAGTGGAATTTCAAAATTACACAATTGAGACTCTATGTACACGAGCTCTGCTTCTTTTAGAAGATTACGCTCAGAGCTTCGTGCGAGATGTTCCACTTGCAACACGCATTTAACATTCGAGAGAGGCAAACCAAGTTCGATTACGCATATGCCGTTCTGGAAAGAGAAACGTTACTCAAGCGACTGAGCAGCATCTTGGCGAATGGCGATCTCAAGATCACAGGATCGGGTACTTTTTTTCAACTATTCAAGTTGGCGGTGAACAACATGGATAAGCAGTATCTGGTGATCCGCAAAGCTAGGAAAGAATTATTCGACTGCGATGACGATGCCTATGAGCGCGTCATTGATCCGGAGCCATGGAAATGCGACGAGATGGTTAAGTGGGAACTTGAGGAGCCGGACATGAAACCAGAATACCTTCGACGGTAACAACGTCTATAAAATCTGCAGCCCAATCTTTATGAGACTACGTCTGATAGCGAAGGTTCGGATTCCGACTTCGATGTCGACAGTCTTGGTGATTCCAGCACATAAGTGGTAGCTCTAACTACCTCTGAAGACGAAAGTGATTCTTCTGAAAACGGCCAAGGAGAAGATAGCTCTGCGTCAGAAACCGAAGAAGGATAAACGGATAGTGGAGAGGAATGGGGTAGTTTTTGAAATATTGATTCTGCTGATGTTGATGAGAGTTGCGAGCAGAATGGAGGTTGCATGATTGGAGGATTTGATTTCAACACCAGTTGTTTTTTTTAGGGGAGGGGTTCGTAGCTTTCTGAGTTTGGGCCGATGCCGAAACGATTCAGAAGCAGCATCTGTGGCATACTTCGGGTTTTCAGCTTTCATTTCCTTTCAAAAGACTCAGACAGAATAACTTCATTCGGAAGATTATGGCTGAGCCTTATTCTTGAGAATAGGTTCGTGAAGAATGAAGGAGATAATCATGCTTTCTACCTTCATTTCTGTGACTCTCTTCATGAAATTGCAATCGCACCCGCTGCCGAAGAGTTGACCTACAGCCCCTGAACTCACTCGATCCAACCTCTTTGTGAACGCAGCCCCAACTTCACTGACACGGCAACAAGTCTGTTGGCTACCCTCCAAACAAAAGATATATTCCAATAGATATGCATTGTAGTCATGTATTGTCAAGGCCTGAAGGGGCTGTGTGGATAATATGGTGTATATTGGTGTGTATATAAAGGAATGATGGTGCCCTAAGGGCGGGGAAATAGCTATATATAGGCCTGTGTGTGGCCAGTGCGTAGCACGTGACATGTATATACATTCTAGCCATCTAGCAAGTTCAGCAGTGCCACCGCACCGATTCGAGTTCAATAACATTAGAATAACCATCATCAATTTCAACAGGAGTGTGCGTCGAGTAAGCCGTGTGCACGTTCGGTCTTCCCTGGAATCCAGTGTCAAGATTTCCATTCTCTTGTACCTGTGCAGGTTGGGGAGTCGGACCTATTTTTCTGCCTCCCTTTGATCCCGCTTCCACCATACCTATTCATGTAGAGTTTCCACGCCATAACCCCGCATGCAGCAGGGAGGAGCGAAAGCGTGCTGCAATTGCTAGTTATTGTAGACCAGCACTAAGTAGCGACAGAATATAGCGAGGGAAAATACTTGTAGGGCAGCAATATGGATCTTGAGTCTCTGTGCCAAAGCATCGTTGGGTGAGAACGAGGGATAGTGTGACGGCGGCGGTGTGAATAGCTTTAACCACCTGAGCCAACTAGCCAAAAAGGCACAAGAATTGATCGCTGATCAATTCGCTATTCTACTATATAAGGTGAGAGGTGCGGCACCGCCCACGTGACCTCCAGCCACGTGACGATCCGTCACAGATAGAGGTAAAAGTCAGACACGGTGGGATACGGGTGTGAGTTTGTAAGAGCTATGAAGTTGTAGATATCACAAGACATGAGATTCCGAAAATCGCGCGATGTTGAGATGTTTTCATTCGCTTCTGATCTAGGATAGAATTGATTTTCTCCTCGAGATATCCCATCCAAAGGCATGCCTGAATAGTACAGGCAGGCTCAGTGTATGTAGCATTTGAAAAGCCTACGGGGCTCTTCCTTCCCTAACTGTACAAGACAGGATGAAAGAAGACAGTTCGATCGAGGTGGGAAATACTGTCACGGGATAGGATATCCCGGGGGGCCCTCAACGATGGCGAAGGCTAGAGTAGGGCAGAAAGATGATGTATTCTCTACCCGCGGGTAGCTAGCTAAGTACTCTCTAGCCTCGGCTAGTGGCTTACGTAACAAATACGAACTACTCAATGGATCCATCCCGCTTCTCAAAAAGAATAAAGTGGATGTACTGAGATGGGGGGGAAATGAAGGATATTGGATAGCTGAAGGCTTCGGGGGGCTTGAAACCAATCAAGCTGGTGGAGTATATGGTGAGAGGAAGGACATCGTTGGGGAGACTGACATCGGCGTCACGTGATTGAGGACTAAGTCCCCTAAATATTTTGTTCTGGGATATACAGGTTTGAACCTATCAGGAAGTTGGTATGTTCAATCTACATGCACTATAAGGCAGATCTTTGTATCACTTTGAGAACCCATTACGAGGCTGCGTACCTTCATTGGGTGTTGTTGATCTCAGCCAATCAGAGAAAAGCGGCTCCCGAGAAGGCTGACTCGATTCAAAAAAAAATCGTCCCCCACCACAACATTTAAATCCACCCGAGCCTTCGACATAACCTCCACGAATCCGCACATAAGACTCGGATACAATCGAGGCTATTGCAATGTTGTGACACGACGTCAAATCTACCATCAGTCATTATCACGATGCCGCCAAAGGCAGCACGCGGCGCCGGGCGGGGCAGAGGTCGTGGACGAGGGAAGGCTCTAGCTCCTCCTGCAGCAGAGCAACCTGCAGTCTCACAACCAAACCCCCAGAACGAAATGGGTAGCCAATCCACTATGGCTCCTTCCTCTTCAAGTGAACCTCCTGCTCCAAAAATGACGACCCCGCAGAACGAGCTCCTCGACGACGCAGGCTCTTCTCCCAACTCCTCCCCCGCGACAGTCTGGACAGAAACTCCAGCTCCTACTCCAATCCGCCCATCTACGCTACGACCAGAGCCTCCCCCAATCTTGCCACCTACAAGAGGGGGCATTGCCTCAAGGGGGTCGAGAGTGAAGACTACGGAGAGTAGGTTCAAACCAAAAAATATCCGACGAGATGCGAGAGAGCTCGAGGACATGCAGAAGAAGGAAAAGGCGCGATTGGACGCTCTTGCTGCCGAGGAAGCCAGAAGGGAGGCTTCTAAAGCTAGAGGGGCGATGGGAAGGGGTTGGGGCATGCGGGGGAGAGGTGATGCTATGGGGAGGGGAGCTGGGAGGGGAGCTGGGAGGAGAAGAGGTGGGGCTGCAAGTGGAATTTTCGGCGTTGTGCCTGAAGCCTTGCGTGAGTTGACTCTCGTAGCAATTGACGGGAGTCGCTGACTATTTATTCTAGAGAAAAACCCGGAATTTCTAGCCTCAAAGGCTTCAGGCGCTGGTGGCTCGTCGCGAAGTGGAGGATCTGGCCCTAGCGGACCAAAAATATTCAAGGGGGAGGGGGCAGGAACTTCACGTGGAGATT
Organism: Hyaloscypha finlandica; assembly: GCA_021399475.1. NCBI lineage: Eukaryota > Fungi > Ascomycota > Leotiomycetes > Helotiales > Hyaloscyphaceae > Hyaloscypha > Hyaloscypha finlandica. Next base: position 501,718 of record JAJTUR010000010.1, on the reverse strand, counting down.
ATACAAGCTCAGGTATAGCACCGGGCAGGGATTTTAATCCCGATCCACAATATCCAGACGAAGACCTTGATGCCCCGAGAGTGGACATCGAACACATCAACCTGGTTTCGGATTCCTCAGACGACGACGTGATTTTCACCGGTAGTCGAAAAGTGCCGAATAGTAGAGGAAAATCTACAAACAAACGTGGACTCAAGCCTGTGAGATTGCATCGAGAAGAGCACAAGGAGCGTCTTACACTGGTCAACACGGAACCAGCCATAAAGATACAATCGGATTCTGACGAGGAGTTTCCTGCGATCGACGAGCTGCTGTCTTCACGTGCTCCAGCGAAAGAGAAAGAGTTTACAGGTACCTATGAAGACTTCGAAGCCAATACACGCATCAAGGTGGAACCTGGTTTGGAATTGACTTTCAATGGCACTCGACCTCCACCCGCGACTTCCACTGATCCTCAGCGTCAGGCGAAAAACCTTACTTCCTCGCCTGAGTCTAAGCGGAAGATTCGGGATCAATTAACCAACTCAGCAATTGATCTTGACGGGCCGGAAGATGATGCTGGAGCTAAGGCAAGGAGGGAGAGGAAAGCCAGGACATTCATCAAGAAGAAGGACACGAAGCCTGTCATCCAAACCGAAGAAGACAGAGCAGAATACGAGCGGCACCTCGAAGATGTCGCCATCCTCGCCAACGAGCTTGGTGGCCTGCAAGGCAATCTGGGCGCGCAACCTCAAGACGCCGAGGGTGACATATCAATGGACGGCGGGGTCAACCAATACAGAGACAATAAAGCAGGCAGGCTGTATCTCTTCCAATTCCCTCCTGTCTTACCAGAACTTTATAACCCGGAGCACCCAAAACCCAAAACCAAGGCTGAGATCAGAGCCGAGAAAGAAAAGGTGAAAGCAGAACAGGATGTGCAGATGGGTGGCATGTCGGCCAAAGCAAAAGGTAAGATGAAGGAAGCTACCGTTGATGCAACCGCCATCAAGGTTGAGGAGGAAGTCGTGCTCGGTCCAGACGGCAAGCCGAAAAAGGAAGAAGAGAAGAGGAAACGAGATGAAGTTGTGCACGAGGAAGGTTGGATTGGCAAGCTTGTTGTGCGAGAGAGCGGCAGGGTGGAGCTCTGCTGGGGTGGGACGAATTTGCTTGTCGGGCGTGGGGTGGATGCGGGGTTCTTGACGACTAGCGTAATGGTCGATATGATCGAGAAGGGACCGCCTGGTGGTGGAGCGCCTGAAGGAAAGGCCATGAGTATGGGGCAGGTAATGGGAAAGTTCGTTGTTACGCCGGACTGGGAGAGGATGGTCTGATCTGACCATGGCTCGAATGACTTGGAAAATGGGAGGAGATGTAATGCATTTACAGCCGGAAACGAAAGGAAATTGCATAGCTGGGCGTTTTCTTTTTGGACTTCTTGCATATCCTCGCAGCGGGACCTCGGATCTCCTGCTAGTGTGTAGGAAATGGATGTACCAATGTACAGCTCTGATTTAGAGGACGATGAAATGGATCGAGATCAAGGAAGGTGGTTTGATGGCACATGATATACCGGAAAAGCGAGTCCTGTGCCTCCTTCCCGTGCCCAGTATTCCACCCTCGGTTGCTGATGTGTTGCCTCTCGAGAGATCAATTCATAGCATATAGTAGAAGTATCCGGTGTCTATTGCTTTTCTCGTTCTATGACCCCATGTTTACAAATGTTCCAGATCTCAGTGCATACACAAGATGCGCCGGGAAAGCAACAGAGCGGGACGATGCGACATGTCAACTCTCACATCTGCCGTTCGTCAACCTTATGTTACACAAAGACTAGCCTTCAGTGTCCTCGGGCGTGGAAGAAGCGGTGAGACAGCTTGATCTCAAATTTCTCTCTTTCAGTATCACAGAACGAGGTAAGCCAGTCAAGAAAGCAGCCATGCAAGTAGTCCCCTGGTACTTGGGCTATGCACACGGCCCGGGCGGGTGATCCAGATGTGCATGAGCTGTAGTCTTGTGTCTTTACAGAGTTCTCAGTGGCCGACAACAATGACTTTGGGACAGAGCGGGAAAAAGCAGAAGGGAGCTTAGAGAAAGGCGGCAAGGTGGGATGATCGAGGCATTCCGGGGAAAGAGATCCACAGGTCTTGCACTCAAATCGATCTGCCTCTTTCTGATTGTATCTGGGCTTTTCATGCATTCTCTTTCCAGACATCCAAGTGGTTGATTCCATATCCGTTGCTTTTAGCCCACCTTCCCTCCCTTGCTTTTCACATCCTTTGTCCCACACTCATCTTGGTGTCAAAGAGAAACAAGTCCCTCCTAAGCGCTCAATTTCTGTCGCTTTTCTACATACCTCCTTCTCTCCTCTCCTTCCTCGGTCATCCACCAATCAGTACCTTCCGGCACCGCTGCAGCCTGCTGGTTGTGCCGTGCCCAAACACCTTCACATAAAATCTCATGTCTTCCAGAGATTTTATGATGAATCACCCTGTCCTCACGAACAATGCTGTTGTCACATTCTGGAATTAGGATAGCCGCAATGCAGTGAATGAGCCGTAGGCCCTCGGTAGACGCTTCCGACCAAAGTTCCACCGAAGTTATTTCTTAGGGTGGAGGGTTGATGTGATCCTCCTCAGCTTGAGAGGATTCATCGTCTCCATCGCTATTATGTCAATCCAACAAGTGTCGAAATCCTCTGGACCAACACGCAATCGAGGCTAGGGAGCATATTCACCCTTTCGGCGAGTACCATGCTATACTTGTCCAGATTTGTACAGAACACTGACTAAACCAAATTAGGGTTACGACCTATGCCAGACTCGACGACTTCGGGCAAAGGACTTCAAACCCCTTTTAGGTCTCAAGGCAACTCGGTATCAGGCCGAGGACACTGAACCAGAACCCCGAGCAGAGACTATTTGATAAGGGAGGCACTTCGGTGAGCCACTGCAGAGAGAAGACATGTGCGACCGGGAATTTGATGGAGAGACTGCTAGAGCATCATTTGGAACGAAGCAGCATAATAGAGAAACAAATACCTAGTACTTGATGCGTTAGAAATCTGCATCGTTTCGTTTTCCACCAGCAGATCACCTCCTAACTTATTCTCTTCTGTCCACTTTTCCGAAGTTCAAATACACACTTCACTTCACTTCACTACATCCTTACTCCTTTCCAAAGCGCCGTGGTCCCCACCTAATACCCAACTACGCCTCATCCCCACGCATTGCCGTCCCAAGCACCCGGTCCCCGCATGCATACCAGGGGTCCAAGTGGACGGGCGGCGCTATTCCACATTCCACCCCGCCATCCACCACCCCTCGCCCCGCATCCTCGCGTCATCTTGGGACCGAATTCCGAGGCCAATACGGCCTTATATTTATCGCCGGGATAAATATAAGGCATCTTACGATTGATTCTGTTTCTTCATTTAATCCTTGTCTGTATTTCTTTCCTGAGCTGTTTTGGTCGTGGAGCTGTGAAGCGTGGGGCTCTTGGCACTCGGCTACCCCCGCAGTGCAACTGTAAATCCCACCGCTCTCGAGTGAGCATCGCACGACGACGTTGAGGCTCGCGTTTCGGCATCTTGGGTGAAGGCCGTCGTCCGAGTTCACGACTGCTACAAGATCTGGTGGCTCCTCGTCCCGTCGACAACATTGAGGACTTTGAGGAGCAACGCGCGTTCCTCTCTCCACGATGTCCATCCACCTCATCGTCATCGGCGCAGGCCTCGCCGGTCTAGCAGCCGCCATCTCAACGAAGGTTGCAAATCCAGAGCACCAAGTAACAATCCTCGAGTCCGTGAGAGAGCTGGCTGAAATTGGTGTAAGTAGCTCCTCAATCTCTCCCTTGTCTCGCCTGATCCCCTGGCTGAGATCACGTGTAGGCCGGACTACAGCTCACACCTAACGCAACCCGCCTCTTCAAACCCTGGGGGATCTACGACCGTCTAGTCCCCAAAGCCACTTTCCCCAAATCCCTCCTCGTCCGACGCTTCGATGGCACGAAAATCCTCGCCCACGAGCCCGCCTTCCAAGACCAGATCGCATCCAGGTACGGAGCGCCGTTCTGGGGCATGCATCGTGTCGACTTGCAAAGGGCGATGGCTGCACGCTGCAAGGAGTTAGGCATCATCTTGAAATTAAGCTGTAAAGTCATTTCCGTAGATTTCGAAAACGTCGAGGTGAAGCTTGAGGATGGAGTGGTGTTGGACGCTGATGCGGTGCTTTGTACCGACGGCTTGTGGTCTCAGACCAGAGCTCAGTTCCTGGGGAAGCCGAGTCCGGCGATCTTGACTGGCGATTTGGCGTATAGGATTGTGATCAATACTGCGGATTTGACCGGACCTAATGCGCCTGAGCTAAAGAAGTTCATCGAAGACGAGATGGTGAACTTCTGGGTTGGGCCAGGGACGCATGTGGTTGCTTACACGATGCGTGTTGGAACCGTGTACAACATCGTTCTCTTATGTCCGGATAATCTACCAGAGGGTATATCAAAGACGGAAGGCGATCTGGATGAGATGAAAAGCTTGTTTACGGGGTGGGATCCGATTCTGAGAAAGTTTTTGGATCAGGTGAAGGGCGTGGCGAAGTGGAAGCTTATGTGGCTTGATACATTGCCTGAGTGGGCGAATAAGGAAGGGACTTTCTTGATGGCGGGCGATTGTTGCCATCCTATGTTGCCGTACCTGGCGCAAGGTGCGAATTCGAGTCTTGAGGATGGGGCGGTGTTGGGGTATTTGCTAGGGAAGGTTGAGAAGGGAAGGAAGGATGAACAGCTGCCAAAAGTGGCAGAGCTGTATCAGAAGTTGAGGAAGGAGAGGGGGGAGACGCTTCAGAGGGAGACGTTTAAGCAGAGAGAGGACTTTCATATGCCTGATGGGCGGGAGCAGGAGAGGAGGGATGAGTTGATGACCAGCATGCTGGGTGGAGAGTTGAAGGCAGATTTCCCGAGTCGGTGGACGTGCCCGAGGGTGCAGAGGTGGCTGTATGGGTATGATGCTTACACGGAGGTTGAAGAAGGTTTCAAGTCGTATCCTTTCTGAAAAAGACTAGGCTTTAACCTGGAGGCTACAGTAAATTATTTCTTTTAAACTGGGCCAGAAACTTCTGTCCTGAGCGAGAGGTAATCTTACAATGTACATGATGATCCTAGATATTATTAACCTGTACTTGCAAACCCAAATGGAAATGCAAAATATTAATTGGCATGAACGCATGAACGAGGGAATATTTCTGTTGGGTAAAATGAGCGGTTCCACTCACGGCCCCATCGGGACCGGATACTGCTTGTCAAAATCCAGACACAAAGCCTCATTCCGCTGTGCAAACTCGATGGAGAGCTCCGATTGATACCTCAGAATACTGGCTTAAATTGTCAATCTCCATTTTCTCGAGTGAGCATGCTCGAGCTTTCTGCCTCGAGACATTGTATTGTAAATGATTTTCACAATGATCTGAGACCATTCGCCCAGTATCCAAGCACTAATTTCAAAACAAGCGTTGTCATCAGTCCATCTTATGAGATTGAGATCTCATATAGCGCCTAGCCTGTCCGGCTGCCAAAGCGCCTCGAAGCAAAACCCTGTATTCCCCATCGCATCCTAGGGTAGAAGGGACATCGTCAGTGAGGCTTCTGCTCGCGTCGGAAGGTAGTTATACTAACTCCTATGCTCGCGGCGGCCCCGGTTTTTATATAGAAAGGGGAGGAGAGGGGAGAGAGAGTCACGTAGGTGAAAATGCGTTAATTATAGGTGTATATGTCAAATAGAGTCGGAAACCACATGAACACTTAAGTGGTCGCCCGTTTAGACCTCACCACTCAAGAGGATACTGGTCCGGTGCGAGACCAAAGTAGCCCGAAGCTGGTAAAGGTATGAGGGAGGCATTGTTGTTTTATAGCTGCCAGTCGACACCCCGCTGAGCAACATCGTTACCCCACCAATGGAAGGACACGTTTTTACCAGCACCAAAGCTGAAGACAAGTGTGACGATGAGACCGGAATCGCGACGCCGACGTTGAGGCCGGCGAAGATGAGATACGCATACTTGCCCCACCACGCGGCGTAGCGACGCTTGAGGAAGAATTGGAAGAACCAAGCGATGTATATGCCTAGCGTCGCGCAGGTGAGGTTGTTGTTGCCAGCCCAGTGTAGGGCGCCAGACAGGGCAACGGCGGGGTTGAGGCAGTTGAAGACGCTGGCGGCAGGCTGCCAGAAGTACTGGTAGAAGGAAAGGTATTGTTTCTCACATATTCGTGCCTGGATGTACCGGCGCGTGCAGGGCGCCGCCTTTTCGGCGAGCACGCAGGAGAGACCGAGGATGGCGCCTATCAAGAAGCACCAAGGGAGGACGGAGTACAGGTTGAACATGTTGTTGGTGCTGAACGCGCCGAAGAAGATGACGGACGCGAAGACCTGGTTTGCGTAGTTGCAGACCATATGCTCCTTGTTGTCCCACTGACAAAGCGCATTGTCTTCGTTGAAGTAGACGAGCATGACCTCGGGAATGACGCAGTAGAGAGGCAGTTGACAGCACACGACAGGATGTGGCCGCGGAACACCGCCCGAGGGGATAGCTTGGCGTAGTGTGCGTACTTGAAGTCATTAGTGAAACCGCCAGCCATTTATTTGCTCGAAGGCGCCACCGATCATGAGGATTACCAGCTGCGGAAGGGGTTTCCCGGGCCACCAGACACCGGGAAGCACCTGCCAGATCACGTTCAACGATATACCAGTATTCGCGATCGACTCGATTATGACCCAAGGAATCGTCAGCAATGTGCCGATTGCGGTGACGGCGAGGATCGACCACCAAGGTGTTTGCGTCGGCCACGCAGTCACGCCGACGATGGATATGACGAAACCGAACGCGAAGATGATGCTGTACTATCCAGAACTCGGGAAGTAGTTAATCTTCCCCTTTCAGGCGGAAATCGGAGGTTTGCAGGGAACGACAATCGAAAGGAAGAAAATCAGGTTCCTTACCCACCACTCCGGGACCTCCTTGTATCGTCGCATCATTCGTGAGTGACCATCCTCGAAGCCCGCGTAGACAGACTGGCGCCTGATTGTGTTGACTACCATCCCGACAAAGGCTTTCTTGAGAGGACGCCAGTACCTGATAAAGACGTACACGACTGAGAACGTGTAGTAGATAAAGTTGCCACCCGTCACGAAAAGGTTTGCGATCGCGTAATATGGGGGGCCGTAAGTCTTGTACTTGTCGACGTCCACCTGATAGTCTGCGTTGAGCGTCATGCTGATGTTGTACCACTTCATCTGATTGTTGAAGGCCCCGTTCGAGTTGATAGTCATATACGCGGACCAAAACGCGTTCTTGTAGTACATGATGAGGATGGTGATGCCAGCGATGACACGCATGATATACTGTTGGAACTGACTGGCAGGGTTGTGAGATCGCTTTCTTCTGGGGATTGATAGACGGAAAGACTCACGCAAAGAATGGTGCATTCATGGCAGTAGAATCCGAGACGTTGGATCCCAGCTAGACCATGGATTGAAGCCCATGCCGCCGTAAGAACCGGTGACGACGGCAAGGTTCGTGTTGCTGGGGGAGATCCAGGTCATCCAGCTGAACATACGGACGGCTCCGAAGAATTGGTTTGGGATCCAGTAGTAGATGAGGAAGAACCCGGCGAAGATCAGGAAACACACATAACGGGTGATTTCCCAGCCGTTGATCGTCTCGCGCTTGTTGTCGCTATTGATGAGGGTTCGGTTCAGCGCAAGAGTGGGAAGCATTGAAGGCCAGACTGCCTCCTGGGGATAAACCGTGAGGCGGCGGAGAATTCCAGGCATCCCGAGCCCAAGGATCTGATTTGCGAGGGCAAGGACGATAGCGAAGCCAAAATTGGCCCATCGCTGGTTGATGAAAATTGGAAGACGCATGACCAACAGGCCCGTGAAGTTGCCAATGGTCGAAGCGCCCGAGAAGATGATGGTCGCGAAAAGCTGTTCTTTCGACGACCAAGGGCCAGGGTTGAGAGTGTAGCGTGTGCCCCTGATGGTGAAGCCCCGGTCGGGGAGGGCAAAAGCCATAGCACGGCCCATTGGAACGAGAAGCAGCTGGGCTACAGGGTTAGGGATAGAGATGCCGGGCTGACGGGGACTAAAGACTGCTGATGATTAGCAGTGCAACTTGAAGAGGCGCAAAGAGCGAAGACCAACACTCACATGTATTAACCGCTGTGCAGACGCAAACCCAGAAGAAGTCGAGTAGGTAGGCCCGGATACTCTCACATGGCTCATCAGGATCGTCATACGGGGGCGTCACGGCGCGGACTTCGGCGTAGGGAGACCAGTTGTGGAGGAGACCTGCAGCCTTGCACGTCACGTAAGCCCATTCGCCCTCCTCCACCCCGCATGCTTGGCTGCCCTCGACAAGCTCCGTGAGGCGGTGCATCAGCGCCTGGTCGAAGGTATAGTCCTGTTGATGGGCTTCAATGATGGACCTCAGCACTTTGACAGACTCGTCCTCATTCATAGTGAAAATGGGGACACAGCGACACGATTGGGATCACTGCCAGCTGGCAACGTTTCACTGTCTCCGCCATGCTGCCCGCCATACTCGACCATAAGGCGCAGGAGCCACTCATTCGGGGGCACCCAGCGGTCGGGCGACTCATCGATCCTTTTCTCGTCGGTCCGGGTGACCTTTGCGTCGCCGGGCGAGCCCGTTCCCGGGTCGACTGCTGCGAGCTCTGGGATGCCCATAGTGATAAGGGGCGACAGGAGGATGGATAGTTGTCCAGGTGTGTTGATTCCGGGGCGGGTGAAGTACTCAACGGCTTCTTCTTATCCAGAGCTCGGGATGCCCGCAGTAAGAAATGGCGACAGGAGGGTAGTCGTCCAGATGTGTTGGTGGTGCCGAGGCGGGGGAGATACTCACCGGCATCTTATCAAAGAAATAGCTCTGATGAGCGGAGGCTCTTGCCAATCGGGTGGATCCATATTGGCTCTGAGCTGTGCCATAATACTGGCTCTGTAGTGCCTAGGTCAGGTGGGTTGATCTTTATCCTTCCGAGATGATGTACTGTGCCTGATGTCCGCTGTAGAGTGCCAGTTTGGCAGGTGGATTCATCCTTGTCCTCGAGAAAGCTATGTGAGGTTGTGAAGTGAAGCGTGGTTAACTGCCATCGCGCTAAACCGAAAACGGATGCCCAGTTTTCGCAAGCTGCAGGGCAGGTTACGGGGGATGGCTGCTTAGGTCCAAACGACAGAAATAGAAATCGCTCTCTACAGTCCTTTCTTGTGACATTTCTACCACAACTGCAAATCAACTTCCTGAAATATGCAGCGTCGCTGAACACTTTAAATATGGACTGTGACTACAGAACTACCATGTTGGATTTCAAACACTCGTTTTCACAGGGGTGTGCAAACTGTACGGCATAAATGGCTTCCAGTCCTTCGGAATTGCGATGCTAGGAACCTGGAAATGGCTACCTCAAGGTACCCTTTGAGGGGTGGCACACGAGGTCGCCCATCGTGACTTCAGCCAACGGGAGCAAACGGCGACCCTCTATCAGCAACACCGTGATATATTCTTGCACGAAAGGGCTTCAAGCTTCGCAAGACTTTCGAGGCTCCCTGGAACAGCACATCACCCCCGAAAAAGCTCCTCCACGAAGTAGCTCCAGTCACGTGTCAAACTGCCACTTCTGCAAACCCCCCCTATGCCCCTCCTTCTTCGGCGCCCTTGGCGCAGCCGGTTTCAAATTCGCATTCTGCGCATAGATCTGTGCAGCTGAGGCGCAAATCTTCTTGTGCAGCTTCCAATCCTTCTTCTGGCAGTCGCGAGAGCAGTACCGAACTGTCTGGCACTTTGCACAGGGCTTCAGCGGCTTCTCTGGATCTGTTTCGAGAGCGCTGCAGCTTGCACATTTGCTTATGGGTGCTGAGGAACTTGATGAAGCTTCTGTTTGGGATTCTGGGAGGTTGTTAGATATTGAGGCTTGTGAGGGAGTGGGAAGCGAACCGGGACCGGATGTGGAGTCACGAGCTTCAGAGGGCCCGTCACTTGCCTCGACTGGGTCAAGGATTGGTGTCTGAGTAGGGCGGTCTGCCATTTTTCATCGCGATGGCTTTCTTGGCTTGATGATGGCAGAAGGAAAAGTTGGTTGAAGTTCGAAAATTTTCGCGCCGGTCATGATAAGCGAGGTGCTCACGTGACTCAGTAACTCGAAATCGTCCTCTACTTAGAGCGAGCGGACCGTGCCGTCTGTCATCTTGGTTTTTCAAGCATAATTATACTCGTTGAAGGTCTTCGCTTTTGTTTGACTAGCCAGTGCAGAGGTGGTTCGCAGACGCATGTCTCGAACGCTCCTGTGCAGACTTTCAGGCTGGGATATCTCCAGAGGGCCACTCTTGCGGACAGTTTCCTCCTCTTGTGTCCAAGAATTCAATCTCAAGAAATTGAGATCAATCCAAATCTCATTTGCAGTCTATATATGTCTCTTCGGATTGTGGCTCACTGCCTTCGGCCATTGAAGAGAAGGTGCTTGTGTACTTTGATGTTTATGGCGTCAATAATTGGCATTTTGTGCATAGTTAAGTTATTATCCATAGCACATAAATTGAACTCTCCGAGTTTGTAATCGTTCATCTCCTGTCATTCCCTCCCTGGCTCTATTCTGACGTTGATCTCTTCTCGCTTAACCCCTTTTCTACTTACCGAAAACAACAAATAATCCCCCGCTCCAGTGCATACTCCTTATAGCCTAGAGCCGCATCCAGTTCCATATAGACTATTCTTTTAGCCTTTTCGGCGAAGAAGTTTGTATTTTGACCTGAACGACTGGGCCAGTCTTGTTCTCGGCATCAGAGAAGACATCAGCCGAAAGGTCACATGATGATTCGCAGTCACGTGGAAATTTGAATTAGCTGCCGGGCTCGAGGACAGAAATCAGTTAAATGATAACTAAAGACGCAATATTGAGGACACGACCCACGGAATACTTAGAGAACCAGGTGATAGCTGCGTCTTGCATCTTTGCCTCTCGCTTATCATTCCTCCTCTTCAACGTCACTCATCTCGCAACCACAGTATCGGAGCCATCGTGACGGCTCTGTTGCGTTAGTGTACTGGTGATTGTGTTCACAAAGCTCACAAATGCATTGCAGATTCTTCAGGCTGGAAACTCACAGTCTGGAAAAGTGGACTCCAGCTGCATCAACCACTTCAGATGGGACTGAGACGTATTGGATTATGTGAGCTTCTAGTGCTATTCGAATAAACAAAACTCTTGTGTATAGATTTTTCAACCAGATACATTAATGGAGGAACATTGTGGAGACAGATGATCACTGACTCGTCTTTCGCGCTCACGTCGCCCAGCCCATTTTCCAACATAGCTGGTTTCGCATCTCTCAACTACGGACTTTAAATACAGACTCCCCCCTACCACAAGTTCAACAGTTCAAACAGCCCGACAATCCGGAACGCAACGTCAAATATCCCACTCATATGAACGTCGTCGTCGTTTCTCTGAATTATTTGCGGAAGACATGTGAATATGGCGAGAACTATGGGTATAGTTGTGGTGTTAATCTCACTTTTCAGCTAATTGATCGCTCTGAGCTTGGTCGTCCTGCCGATATGTTGAGTATTAAGGGGATTTATGATCTCGGAAGGTTGAAAGATGCTCCTATCGAGGTGCCAATGTACCAATATTTCCTCCAGAGTGCATTTGGGAGGAGGAAGAGGAAGCATGAAAGCTGCCGAGCCCGGCTACTGAAGTGAGCGAGTCAGATTTCGCATGGCGGAAAGCGAAGGTGGCGGCTTTGGCTAAAAATGATGAAGATGAACACATGGACATAAATCAAAGGGGTATATATGGGAGTAATTGAAAAGTCTGGTGTTGAGGGGAGGCAAGATAAAAGGATTCAACTTATCAGGAAGCGTGATGAGATTTGGAGGGAAAGCGAGTTGCGATTGAAAGTTTCTTGGTAATGTCGACTAGCAGACAAATTAGAGATAATCACCTGGAAGGTGACTCTCAACACCAAATACTACTCCTTGAAGATGAGTTTTAACCAGAGTCTCAAATTCACAGTGGTTTGAGAATACTTTGGATCGCGCCGCACTTGCTCCTTCTCCATCCCCGACCAGCTTGCTACAGAATCAGAAAACAAACGGAACCACCAGCAACTTCCCAACTCCAATTGTTCCTTTTGTGGCGGGGATACCCTCGACATAAAGTGACACCATCATATGAAACACTTTCTGAGAGTTCGTTATACCCAAGCCACCTTTCAGTTACTTTGGGCGAGCCTCAACGGTCCCGCTCCTTGCGGTCTTCCAACCTCGCTATCTCTAGCCAAGCTTGTGCTGCTCACCTCTTTCTTCCATTCCACAATCGTTCACAACAAATAGCTTCCGCGGTCATCACTTGAACATCAAAGACTTTCGATCTCCTCGACGAAACATCTCCACACCTTATCAGCTCATCACTTCCCTCTGCTTCCCCCAAAAGGAAACACTGCCATCGAAATCACTTGGCGAAGCTCTTCCCACTTTATTCCACTTTCAATCATCCTTTCCTTTCCCACTTTGCTGCTTCACCTTTCGGACGATTGCTTCCCTGTTAAATTCCAGCGTTGACTGGTATCACTCTTCTTTCGCTTTCGCTTCCATTATTCATCCTCTAATCATGGACTTCTTCACAAAACACGAAGATGGATCCGACATTGAGCTCTCTAATGTTCTCAACGAGGATAGGGATGTTCTCAAGAAAGGAAGACAACCAAGAGGTCTTTCTAGGAACTACGTCCCGGACTGGGATTCACGAGACGCTTTCAGAGAATTCTACCAGAACTGGTCAGTACTTTCTGGAATTCTTGACTTTTTAGGAAATTACTGAAACATGTTTTTAATTAGGATGGATGGCATGATTGAAACCCAGAAGGTGGCACGGGAGGATATCAACATCAACATGAAAGAAACCCCCAACGACTGGGTTGCAACCGCTCATCGACCAGTTTCAGGAGAGATGCTAGGCTTCATTCGATTTCATAAACGCCAAGGGATGTTGGAATTGACAAATTTCAACGCTCAATTGCGCAGAAAAGCTCTGGACATCGGGGTTAGCTCCAAACGAGCGGCAGCTGGCCAGGCGGGCACTCATGGAGAGGGCTTCAAGGTAGCTTCTCTTGTCATGGTCCGAAAAGGCTTCCAGGTTCGATATGAGTCAGCAAAATACTACTGGAGTTTTCAATTCGGTGGTCGAGACAAACGCCACCTGTATTGCCATCTCACCCCTATGTCAGACAATCAAATCACCAAGCGCATGCTAGAACAATCAACGAGAAAAATGGAGGGTGAAGAGAGAGACCTCAAGGGCAACATCTGGGAAGATGTCACGGTCAAAATTGGAAAGGTGTATAGCTCGAAGGGAAGAGAAATTGAGTTCGACGGATTCAAGAATTGGATGAAGGTCCCTTTCAATTTATATCGACCAAGTCGGGTATTAAAGACAGCAAATGGCGATTTGGTTATGGATAAAGACTTCAGTGGCAGGATGTACCTGAAAGGTCTGTTCCTCAGCTGCAACCATGGAACCAGGACTCTCAAGTTCGGTTACAATTTCTACCAAGGGGATGTAAATCGAGATCGACAACATATGTCAGATTTACGGATACAAGCGTCCACCTTGGCATTGATATGGGAAGAATCCATCAAGAAAGGAGATCATGGAGCCCTTGCAGAATACACCAAAATGCTCAGAGAGGAAGACACAAAGCGTTGGGCCGATGTCAATCTTTCCAGCGAGTACATGACGAAAGATACTGCCACAGCGGTATGGAAAACCATAATAGAGGGTGAACTTCCTTCCACTATGTTCTTCTATAACAAGAAGACCGAAGCACAAGTAAGAGGATTCCTGGTTCAAATGTTTTGCGTACTCACAATCAATCACTAGGATGTTGAGACCATATCAAAGTGCCTGAACAAGAGACCCGTCCCTCTTCCCAACTCCCTATGGGAGCCACTGAAAAAATTCAGTCTCGTGAGAACACCAGACGAACAGAGGCATTACAAGTTGTCCAACGCATCCCCTTCCGACCTAGCACAATCACCATATTCCGAGGCAATCAAGAGGTCATTGAAAGCAATCTTAACACTGGACGACAGAACCAAAGATCTCACAATAGCCTTCAAAAGCGGAGAACAGGCCGATCTCGACTTATTACTTGAAGGATCAAATCTCTTGATTAATGACAAGTGGTTGGACTTTCAGAGAAGTCACTCCAAAGCCCCATGCTGGCTGTCTCGGCACGGAGTCAAAAGCTACAAGATGCCTTGTGATCATATTGTTACCAGACTTCACGACCTGATTCTTCGTGAATTGACGAAAGGCCCAGTGTGTCAACTTGACAAATCCACCGAGTCGAAAGCCACCTTGCGGTTGAAGGTTAGCGACAGTCTTCGCCAAATGCCACGCATGATTGAGATTTCTCAAGGTCTAAAGCCTCGCGAATTGATTGTCTCGTGGACAATGCTAGAAAGAGACTTGGTCTTCAAAATGTATGGCTTTGATTTGCGCTGCCAAGTCACTCTGCATCGAGAAAGCACATGCAGTGAGAAGAAAATGGACACCTTGTTCTACATTGGTGAGACATCTGCTCGTTCCTTTCGTGGTGCTATGGTATCGGAGAAGCGAGAAAGAGGGCAGTGTGCTAACTTGAAAGCAGAAACGCTGAAAGAGGACGATGCTGATTTGTCCAAAGAGGGTAAAGGCATTGCTGAATGCGGCTGCTCTTATCAAATCGTTTCTCAAGGTGACTCTGGAATACTCTTCCAGGGACTTGATCCTGAAGAGGCCTACTTCCCCATGGTAGCTAGAGACTACGACGAAGCTTTCTTCGGATTTCCTCCTGAAGCCATACGACCAGCAGCACCTCAGTCAGCAGCTCAGCCAGTGTCTGTTTCTAATAACGTCTCAGCTGAGAATCCAATGCCAGCTCCAGCAGCTTCTCAACGCGCTGACGCTGCCAGTGATGATGCTGCCAGTGATGATTCTGACAGTGATTATTCTGACAGTGGTGATTCTGACAGTGATGATTCTGACAGTGATGATTCTGACAGTGGTGATTCTGACGGCACTCCTCCCAAGTCAAACTTTGGCGATGAGCAAGAAAGAGAGGAATCGCCATTAATGGCAGTAAGTTCAATTAAATCATTTAAGGAAGTTGATAAGATCTGGGTCTATATGCTGACGTTAACCCAGGACAATGATAACAGCCAGGAGACGCAAATTTTAGGAGATGAGCCAACTGCTTCTATCCAAAATTCTAAACAGGAGATATCCAAGAAGTTGAGGTCTGCATTGGCGAAACTAAAAGTCAAAGAGGACTTGTCAAATTCTACAGCACGCAAATTGCAAGTTAAGGAGCAAGAACTGGCTGCTGCTTTAGAGTCACTGGAGAATAAAGAATTAGAACTTCGCCAGGCTAAAGCTGACAGCGATGCACAAAAGCAACGGCTGGTGAGTACCATCGAAGATTTGGAGGGGGAGATTCAGCAACTACAAGAGACTCAAACCGAAACCGAAACTCAAGGCACTGAACTCTCCGGCACAATCGAAAATCTCCGAACTGAGCTCGAGCAGCTTCAAGCAGAAAAGAACGAGATGGAATCTCAAGTTCAGCTGCGTATCGCTGCCGAAATGTCCGCCGCTGGCCGTACTGTCCAAGGTGCAGCCGAGGAAGTACAGCAAGCAGAAGAAAAGCAGATGGCAAACGAGAACCATACAGGCGAATCCGTTGCTGAGATGCGAAAGCAACTGCTTGAATTCCAAGCATCAAACGAAGCACTCAAGACCCAAGTCGACCAAGCCCGGGCAGATCATGCGTCAATTATGACAACTCTTCGAGGTGTCTCAGGCATGATTCAAGGTGTCTTAGGTCTGGGAAGCAAAGAAATGATGGTGGCGACTCTCCAAAGTGTATTGGGAATGCTCCGAGGAGTCCTTAACCTGGACACCGGGGTGTCAAACCCAGCTAGCGGAACAAAGCATGCGAGAGTCAAGGAGGAAGATGATTACGGAGGAGATCTTGCTAATGTTCCCAAGCGCTTCAGACAAGCGGAGCACGTCGACTTGACTGAAGAGCTTTGAGCTGGGAGAGTTCAGGGCGAGAAATATGGGAATTGCGATCATGGGCAACAAGCGAGGGCAGCCTGGTTTTATTGAACCTCGGCTGACAACGGAACTAGGCGTGGATATGTTGGTAGCAATTTATGCGGCACAAAGTCAGGAAGACGTCTCTTGGGGACTGCTCTGCTCGAGCTCCCAGTGGACTACACTGGATTGTTCTCCCCGAACACGTACTTCCATAATTTCATTTCAGATATGCATCGAGGGTTGCTGGATTGTACCACCCCTCCACGGATAACGGAACTAGGTACTCTGGATTTTTATTCTGGGACGATGGGAAATAAGAACATGCAATAAGACATCTTCCATGAGCGTTTACGTTCACTTGAAGGTGTTTTGTGATTTTTTTCTTTCTATTTTTCTGCTTCCACAAAACAACGAGGCGGAGCTGCCTCCTTCCCCAACTTCAGTCAGCAGAGCCAACTCCCTCCCCCAAAATTTCCCAACTGCTAAAGCGTGGTCCGACTTCCCCTGCAGGCACGCTCCAGCACCAAGGAGGGAAAACACGGTCATGTTTTTCTCCCTTCCACTCCATAATCTCTCAGTGAATCGTAGATGTAGCTCGTACGGGCAGGCACATACAGTCCTATAACAAAGCCCTCCTCGAGCCGCTCGGGTCTCCATCGGGCAGCTCAAGAAGGAGCTTTTCCTCCCTTCCGGGCTGAGGCAGTTCCAGCAACCTGGCAATAATACGCGTCTTCTGCTTGTACATACTCCGCTATGGACGTGGAATAGTGTTTGCTTTTGAATCTACTTAGAGGCTTTGAGTTTAATCTTCTTTCATCTAAGTTCGGGTATACCCGATATCAACAGTGCCTCACATTGATCTAGTGCAGACTGTGCAGTGATGGCGGGGATTCCTGTGACTTCGACCAGGTGAGTACGGGAAGGTTCTTTGGCATTCGACAAGAGAACTCAACAGGTACAACGGGTTTCTTAAAGAGTGCAGTATGTGATCTACTCATATTTTGCGGCTCGCATACTCGTGTTCAAGTTGCCAATTTGTTTTAGCCAAATGGAACCTTCCTTGAACAGCGTGGTCTGGACGGGATTTATCCTGTCTTTCCCACATGCAAGATTTGATACCAGTAAGCTTTAACTACAAGGTATTCTCTTGAAATGTGTCATAAACTCCAATTTCTATTCTTGCAATTTATATCCCCTCTTCTTGCAAACCCTGCCCGTCAGCAGACCTGGATGCTCCCTCGGGCCGTCCAATAGGAAAGTACCGCCCTCATGCAACTCCACGTCTCCCTCCTGAGCCTCGAAATGGCAGCCGTCTGCCGGGCGCCAGTCCATTCCAGCCCAACCAAGACGCACATACGTCAGCCCGCCTTCAACCGGCGAAATTGCATATTCCCTCCGGGTTGCCCCCCACTCCCCCACCCTTCCACCTCTCCTCCATAACACCCAATTTCTCAACTAATGCTCATGATTCCAGTGTATCCACTTGGGGCCCTCCTCCGCAGTCTCGCTGGAAATACTCTGGTCCCTCGATATCACATGGAGACCATCGAGTACAAGCCCGCTGCGATCTCGAATGTGGTTTCGACGAGGGCCGTAACAACGAAGGCACCTGCTATATGGCTCCGTTCGATGCCTTTTATTTGATGTGTCTTTTCAAACGGGCTGTGGAGGGAACTCAATTGTTTGACGACGCAGCGAGTGAGTTTGTGCATTGTGAGTGTCCAACTTGTACCAGTTCTTTCCTTCAAAGAGGGTTCAGAAATGAGCATAAAGCCTAGATCCCCTTGGTGGAAGGGAGTTCTGTGAGTATATGAATGGATGGGGCACGCGGAGACGATCTAGAGAAAGGTAATGGGGTCTCCTGAATAGGGGATAGTAGTATGCGGTGCGATTGATGGGGAAGGTCCTGCCTGAATCCAACAAGTTAGAAATCGCTATTCATTACTTCTCACCGCTGCTTCTGGTCACGGTAAATTCTTGCATTTCGGCCTCCGATGCGCGGCCTCGATACATCACATATATTTGAGGAATTTCTGCACCGTCGACAGAGGGTAGAAAGACCTAGAATTCTATGATTATGAATTGACTGGCCAAATCAGTAACCTGACCACCGCCGGAGATATTGAGTGAGGGGTCCACGGTCGTGCCACGTCAATAACTAAGTGGAATTTCAATTGGCAACTATCCACCATGTTCTTCATGCCCGCAAATTGAAAAGGGCTTGACAAACAGGAAATTGAAGCGCGAAACGGTTCTGGAAGTGTGGAATGGAGAAGGACCACGAAGATAGCACCATTTCCCCTCCCAATGCTTGGCAGCAGCCGACTCGCTGCCAGACAAATGTCGCTTGCAGGAGAGACCTTAGGCTTTCGTGAAGTCCAAGTTGGCGTGCTTCCTCCACAGATACCCCATCACCTTGTCTGGTCGACTGTATCCAATTCCGTAGCTCTTGCGGCACCCAGAAATGACACAAGTGATGTCCTCGACTCTTGAAATGAACGCTTTGCTCGCGGCGAGACCTGACCCTCCCCCACCCCTCTTGAATGTTTTGTTGCAAGCGAGGTGACGGCAAGGAAGCATTACTAACGAGTAGCGAGGGTCGGGCAGGGAGAACGCAGCAAAGGCTTGCCCATTATGAGGAGAAGCGGTGGTAAGTCCAGCGCCATCCCAAAAGTTACTCCCATCGGGCACACATTGCATGAATGCGGCTTCATGGGTCTGCATCGGGAATGATAGCAGGTGACCAAGATCACTAGCGTTGGCGAATAGGAAGCCATTCGTCGGTAGCAATACTCCTCCAGTCATGAACGTAGACCCAGACACGGGTTGTGAGGGTTCCCACCTAAGCCCAAGCCCCAGATCACCATGAAAGGGATGGAAAGTCCCAGTAACATTGGGTTCGTCTTCGAAGGCAATGGAGAGGTCACAGGTAAGGCAATCCTGGATTCACAATGGCAGAATCGTTGAACGAAGCTGGATGAATTTTATGATCTTCACCGATCTAGCGATTTGCTTGAGCATGACTGGATGATTGTTGCCGTTGGCTGAAAATGATTGGTCTGAATATGGACCCGTTGAATATGGCAATGTGTTCAATGTGGCCATTCAAATTCGGAAATTGGTACCTCCAATTGTGGATGGGAAGCCGACTGGTATAGCTTCGTTGAGGCGGAGCTGGAGAATGTCGGCTGTCGAATACCGCGTTCGCGGTGCCGAAACTTCCTCCCGAAATTGGTACTTCATGAAAGTTGCAGTTCGCATCAGGGGTTTCAAACTGTCGGCATTGAACTTTGAGGTCATGGCCCAGGGCGTAGTTTGAGCTGCCACTACAATAATGGAGGCCTGCAGCCCAATTGACAGGGCTCCCAGAGACCGATGTGGCGTTGAGAATGAGCAATAATCTGTTCTCAATCCGACTGGCCACCGTCGATTAGCATGATAAAAATAACTTACCTAACCCCAGCCTCGCCCTCAAAACCCATAACAGGGTATGATGATTGGCTGAGTTGCGGCATGAATTCCATCTGGTTGAGCAGAGGCCCGTCGCGGCTGTCGTGCTGCATGAGGGCGAAGGAGAGGCAGGGCGAGAGGGGCGTAGCGTGATATGGAGGTAGGGCTGTCTGGCAAGAAATCGGAAAATTCGGTGTATCAAACCCAGACAAGAGGTCGCAAAAATGTAAGGAACAAGCACAAAATCCTTCGGATTGAAGTAGGGGCGAACGCCGGTCTATATGCTCCTCCATGTATGCCATGTTAGTTCCACCAACCTGCTCAATGCCCGACCGTGAAGCGCGCCTCCATCCAATCCTGTAAATGCCTCATATACCAAGCACCAGCCCTTTCCCATTCCTTCTTTCGTCTATTTTATCCAAGCACTGCCATCCGGTCTGTTTCCAATCCAGCTATTCCGAGAAGAGAGATCATTGATCCAAGCCATCCAACTCAACCAAATGCATAACCGCAGCGACGACCTCGTTATTTGAGAGGTCGAGCTCCGGCTCGTCGATCTTGCGCGCTAGGACGTCGTCGAGCATGCCTCGGAGGCGGCTGACTAAGACGCCGATTCGTGCCCAGCCCCTGAGGCGGAGCCAGCCGTCGACGATGAGGCCGCGGCCGAGTGTGTCGAGGGTGATTGGGCCGGAGAAGAGGAGGGCGGTGTAGGCGTTGAAGGCTTCTTTGCGTTAATCAAAGAACTTAAGTGAAAAAAGGATGGAGGAAGGGAACTCACGTGTCAGATCTCGAATGAAAACTTTACTTGTAGCCATCTTGTTGAAGTAGCTCATGTAAACGCTGTTCCCTGGAAAACCTTGTGCATCGAACACCGTAGAGCTCGGGTGAACGAACACTCGGCCATTCTCTTGGTTGAAATATTTGATTGTCTTTGCTTCCGGGTCGAGCTCGACAGCTCCAGAGACGGAGGGTGCGAACTTCTTGTCGGGAAAGTCGATTCGTGCTAGTTGGGGGTTGAAGGCACCGGCACAAAGGGAACGAAGAAGCGAAGTATTCGAGTTGTGTTTATTGAGCGCTGCCAAGGCCGAAGGTGAAGATGGGATGAAGCAGAGCTCGCGGAGAGAGGTTAGATATTGCGTCCGATTTGAAGCGATATCATTCAACGTTTGATATGATAGAAAGTTTTCCGAACACCAGTTTCTGATCTCGCCTTGTCGAATACTGCTCAATTGTCAGGGAGGTGATCAATCGTATGCAAAGATACTAACCTCCTGGTGCTGACCATCTCATCCCATTGTTCGAATGCTTTCAAATCTCCCATTAAATCACCTTGATTCTTGGCAAATCTCGCCCTTGCCGCTTTGGATTCCTCTCTCTTGTCTTGGGGCGAGACAAAGGGTGACTTCACTGTGAGAATTGCTGCTATACTGACACAAGCAGCCAAGCAGCCAAATATAGCACCGTACACCATGAGCTTCCCGCAACGAAGGTCAGCAGGGATCATAGATAAATGCCGACCCAGTGCAGTGAGATCATCGCCATCGAGAGCTCCCATCCGGCCCAACAGTTCTATTGCACCATCGACAGCAACGCTTTCGGGTGGTGTCAGCGCACTTGCTAAGAAGGCACCTACTTCCTTAATGCCCATGGCTCGAACAGAAAGACAAAGCTGTTCCAACGGAACTCTCCGAATTTCAGGCTCGGGCCGTTCCATCATCTTCGACATCTCAGCGTTGCGAGTATAAAGCTTGTAGCATTTTCCTGCTTGAACTCTGCCTGCTCGACCGCGTCTTTGCTTGCAGGCCGCGCGAGATGCCCAGACCTCCTCGAGCTTCCGCATGTTGTTCTGCGGATCGTAGCTAGTTTCCTTTACCCGGCCAGTATCAATGACAGCTACAATGTCGTCGATCGTAATCGAAGTTTCAGCGACGTTAGTAGCCACAACAACTTTTCGCTTCCCAGCAGGCGCATGCGGAAACACTCTGCGCTGCTCGACAGATTGTAGAGAAGCGTGCAACGGCAAGATATGAAGATTTGGAATCGATCGCAAAGAGTCTAATGTCCGATTGATCTCAACAACACCTGGCATGAAAATAAGTATGCCACCGTCTTGCTTCAGATACGATAGTTCGGCATCAATTTCCTTCACCGTCTGAGTAACCAGATCGTAATTGATTCGCATGCCAATACTTTGAATAGCAGCAGCGACGTCAGCCTCCATCCCCGCCGTCTCATCGTCATCATCGTCTCTTCTTGCTCCACGACCAGCGTTGAATCCAGTCATTTGTATGACATCGTCAAGATAGTAGTCTTCAACCGGGAACGTTCTGCCGCTGATCTCGACTCGACCAACTTTGCCGTTGCCTTTGAAGTAATCCTCAAAAACACCAGCGTCTAATGTGGCACTCATCAAGATAAGCTTCAGGTCTTTTCGTTTTCTCAGAACATCTCTCAGAAGGACAAGCAGGAAATCGGTGTCGAGACTTCGCTCGTGGACTTCATCGATAATCACGTGACTGATATCTGCCAGACTGGCCACGACGTCGTCGCTGCTCCCTCCGGAGGTCTGAAGCCTTCTCAGCAAGACACCAGTAGTCACAAACGTGATTTTAGTACTTTGTGTGGTCTTCGACTCTCCGCGAATGATATAACCGACTTCCTGGCCAACAGCGGAGCATCTCTCTTCGCTTACGCGGTCGGCAAGGCCAAGGGCAGAGATCCTTCTTGGCTGGGTGCAACTAGATTGAATCAGTAGTTGGAATAGCCCAAGGTATTAAATGACTCACATAATCTTGGTACATTCTCCCAAAGCTCTCTGATATAGATCATCCAAAATAAATTGAGCAGACTGAGTGGATTTGCCAGATCCGGTCTCACCAGATATGATTGTAACTTGATGAGAGTTGACGGTGTCAATGATGACTTCTCTCATCTCCCATGCAGGCAGACTTCTGCGCTGCTGTATTCTAGATTGAAGCTTGGGATCCGTCTGTTTCCTTGTCCAGTCATCTTTGCTCTTCGGGTTTGGAGTCCAAGCGATTGGCCGAGGATGCCTCGAGATCTTTTGTCTCTTTCTATGAATTGGCCGTACCTCGCTGACAGTGGAAGCAGCGGCCGAGACGTCTCGAAGCTTTCCAGGCCTTTCAACAATGCCATAAAAATTTTGCTCGATCCAATCTATGAGGAAGAATAGCATTTGCTCGCCGAGCAAGTTGTCTGCGGCATGATTTAAAGCCTGCTTCATGATACTCAAGCGAATGTATGCTGGTAGGCCAGCGTGCACAGATATAACTGGAGCCTTTTGGGGATATTCCTGGGAACGTCGAAATTGGAGAATGGGTTGTACTTCCGGGTTTCGACCTCGATTAGATGGCTTAATAGCAACTCTGCAAATATTTTTCGACGTAGCAGAATATTGATCTCCGAACACTGACTGCAAGCTGGTCAGCTCCTCCTCCCATATGGCTGCCGATGACTCTTTCGACTCCTCGGAATCCCAAGACTCCTCCATTTCAGGCAGATCCGAGTCTTGTCCACTGGACATGAGGATTCGTTGTAAGGCTTCTGCTGCTTTCCCTTCTTCTCCCTGGGAATCAAAGATTTGCTTGCACAGGTCCAGAGAGTATCCTGCTTCAGCCAATCTTTTGATGGCGCCTTCCCTTTTCAAGTCACTGCTAGCCATACTGATGCCAGCCACATAGCCTTCCGGAAGTGCCCACCGAGGGAGATCATCTTCCGGAACATGAATGAGCAGCCACTCAAGGGTTTCCTCTCGGTCCTTGCACTCTTCCACAGCTTCTTCGACATGGCTTTGTCGGAAGTCCAGCGCCTTGAATTCGTTGACTATCGAATGCTTCTGAAATGCCGACAACTTGACATCGTGAGGGTTCCATATACCATACTTGCGAATCAGAGTTTCGACAGTTGTGCGTGTTCGTTTTCCCATTTCGATTTTCGGAACTCTCGTCCAGCCTCTGTGGATATTGTGCGCACCTGAGCCCCCACCAGCTTGGCCATTGCTTTGAAGAGCCAATCCTACACCTCCAGGTCCTCCTGGGGTACTCAAGGCCTTCTCTCTGGCCTTTTCTCGCTCGATTCGTTTTTTCTCCATCAGAGCTTTTGCCTCGTCCCGCTCTCTCAGAGCCGCGAATGGATCTGCCTCGTACATCCATGCACGGCCTTCTTTAACATCATCCTTCTTAAGCACCTCGAATTCTCCCTTCCAGAGATCTCTGTAATCTGGAGGAAGCATCATATGTATATTCCGCATGCTGCAGACTCTGAACAGACCATATGTGGCAGCAAAATGCCTCGCTTCGAGCGCCGTAGGTTTCGCAGCAAGGTTCTTATGGCTTGGTGGAAGTTTGAAAGGAGGAAGTTGGATGAGTTCTTGTGTCTTCGGGTTCTTCGCTTTTAGTATGACCATCGATGAATATCCTTCCGGCGTTTTCGACTGCCAACACAACCTTGAATTAGCAAAGACATCTATAGTGTCTTCGTCAGACTGACCATGGTATACTCTGGCTTCTCCCATTTCTGCTTCTGGCAGTGCTCAGAAAGCATGTTCACGGGCAGTTTCCCCGTCCATGATGCGCCTCCGATCAACTTCTTCACATCCGGCCTCTTCGGTGCTTCTCCTGCCAGAGCTGGCCCATCCTGCCCCGAGGGCCCAGCCGCAGATGTCCCACCATTGCTTGGCACTGGTTTCTTCGGTTTGGGGTCCTTGTCGGAGTTTGAAAAGACGATGAAGCTGTCATCGCCTCCAGTCGTTGCTGGGGATGGTTTCTTCGCTCCTCCCCCGGCGCCTGGCTTCCCGCCCTTTGCTTGGCCCTTCTTGACCATCGTCAGTTAAGTATCCCTGTGATGGATAGATATCCATGTAATGATACTGCGCAACAAAGTAAATGGTCCAAGGTGGTAGTGTTTTGGTGGTTGATAGTTGATGCAGGGTGTCGAAGACAAGGCGGATGTCATTCAAAAAATTGTGTGGGGCTGCGTCATTCCTTCTCGTCGCGAGCATCATTTCTGTTAATTTCACGACGCGTTTCGCGGCCATCACCATCTGCCTCGAGATCAATTCTCGTGGTTATATGCCAGGGAATGAAGGCACTTTATTATTTCCTCATGCGAGAGCATATTCGCACACCGTATCTTACGAGGAACGCGACGAAAGAAAATTCCCCCTGTTCCTATCCATCTGGACACCAACGACACCCAATCAGGCTCCGGCTATTCATCAGTCCAAGTGGACCGTACCTAATGATTTACAAGATATACTTCAGAAGAGACGTCCCTGTAAACCGCCCCCCAAAGACAGGTTGCAGATGATCAAACAAAGCAAGTTCATCCTCCGCCGCCACTCCGTCCAGTGGATCGTACGGCAGGAGCCTCGAGAGGACAGATCTTGCCTTTGTTACCAATCCTTCTGCCTCTGCCGAGTCGTTGCCTCTCTCCCTGATGATCTGGGAGAGGTGGAACTCTGTTCGTGCTACCGCTGCTTCCGGCCAGAACCCCTTGTCTGCTCGTTCTTTCACCTTCGTAAGAGCTGTTCTCAAGTTCACTCTATTCGATATCAGTTTCGATTTCTTCCGAACATGTGGGGAAAAGGTATAGTACTTACTCTGCTTCATCCCACTTCTTCAGTTGTGCATACAATGCACCAACAGCATAGTAGCTCTGCAGGGTAAAATAGTTGGTCTTGCCAGTTCCCTGCAGAGCAAGCCGTGCCTTCAAGATCTGCTCTTGAATCTCAAGTGATTTTTCGACATTTCCACTCTGCATGATGATTGTTGCCAGATCAAATTTGAACCTCAGCGTTAGTTGAGGAGACCCAGGTTGCCGTGAGACAAGCTCGACTGCTCTCTCCGCTAGCTTCTGGGCGCCCTTGAAGTCCTTGTGATACATCCGACAAAAGGCCATATGATGGTTGAACTTTGCGTATTCAAAAGGGATTTCGTCCTCCGTTCCCCAAACTTGGTACTTGACGTAACACTCTTGATAAATTGGCTCTGCTTCCTTGTAATTATTGAATTGAAGTAGGCAATTTCCGTAATCAGCAAGAGCGTTGCACACCAGTAGTCCGTGTTCTTTCGTTGGCAGTGATGTGTTGGTGCTGGCCCAAGCTGCCTTTTTCCGAATTTGCAAAATCTTCCAGAAGCGTTCCTTGCTCTCATTTCGGTGGCTTATTCCAAAGTACTGAATCAAAAGAGCGGTCGTGATGTGGATGTCTATTCTCATCTGATCCTCTTGGCATTCGAGTAAATCCAATATCGTTTCAGCTGAATTGAGAAGTCGAAGCCCATCATAGATCATCCCGCGTTGCCACAAGTGCACACCGCCATCTTTAAACAGACTTGCCAGTCTCAGGAACGGGGCAATCGGCGGGACAGCATCCTCGTATATTCTTTGCAGGGTCAAGACATGGGGCAGGTACTCCTTGAAGGTGTTCCACTTTGTTGAATCATGGACGCCAGATGGCTTCGGAAGTCGCTCCCGAATTAGCTCAAAGGCAAGGACGAAGGTTTCGTCTCGTTCCTTTGGACTCTCAGCAAGATCTTGCAGCAGTCGGTGTTGCAAAAGTCGATGGACAGAGTATATATCCCGATCGTTCTGCTGTCTGACCGTTATTAACTTTCTCTCGGTGAGCTGAGTGACCATGTTCCGGAAACTGGATTGATAGTCAGCACGTCTATTTAAAATGCACGACGCTGAGAGACGCAGAACGCCTTACCGGACTTGTGTTGAAGATTTCAGGAATGCGAGGCCAGGAAACGTGTGGTCATTCATCAGCAACTCTTTTTGAATCCCATCGCTATCGACAAAGGCCAATATTTTGAGAAGTTTCAGCCCATCCTTCCCTAATTCGTTCAACCCAATATCCCAAATAGCTTCGAGTGCGGCATTCGAGGAAGCACCAGTTGGTCGAGAAGAAACACTGTTTTTCCACCATTCATTCCACAATTCCAAGAACTCGGCAAGAGTACATCCAGACGTCTTCACATATCCGACGATCTGGCTTATTGCCAAGGGTAGTCCTGCCAGACTTGCAATCTCCCCAGCAGTCTTCCACTCCGGGTGGAAGCGGACTTTCTCATGCTTTAGACTGGGCTGCAAACTCTGGATCAGCAAAGATTGAAGCTCATCCGGGGTCATCTCTTTCAAGTTGATTCGAAAATAGTTCGTAGGGATTGGTGTTGGCTCCAGATCCGTTAATCGAGTTGTGATAAGAACTGATCCTTGCGTTTCCGGCATATTTACTGGTATGTACGCCTCAATATCTGTCCATTTCTCGACATTATCAAAGATTAACAACCATCTCTTCTCTGTCTGTTCTAGGAATTCGCGCCCTAGCTCGATCAATTGTTTCTGCTCCTCACCGTCAGGAGCGAGACCTAAAACCGTGGCGATGAGGCTGAATGTATCTGCAGTTCCGACATGAGTCTCTGCTTGGATCCAAAATATGTATGAGTAGGCGTTCTCATATCGATGATCGTATTCGATTGCTGTGGCCGTCTTCCCGATCCCTCCTGTGCCGCATATTGTACAGATCCGACCTGCAGTGGATAGTACCCGGTACATGGTTGCGAGGTCGCCGTCTCTGCCCACGAAATCATCTTCTCGGGGGTGCGGTTGCGTTCGTAGTTTTGTCCGAACGCTCGTCGAAGAGCTTGAGAGATGAGGATTCTGCATCCTTGCATCCATTCCCCCTCTCATCGGGGATTTACTAAAGCGATTCCGGTCGTTGCTGGCGCCAGCTATCTTTCCAGAGCGATGTTCAAGATAATTTCCTAGCTTCCAGTCTCTGGCTTCTTCGACCCGTTGCTTTCTGGATAACCCTGCATGGCCTTCTTCGTCTTCTTCCTCGTCATCTGAGTCCCGAACAAAATCAAGTACCGATTCGTCTACATTTGTGTCTGCTACAGCTTTCTTGTCTGGCAAAACGAAACCTAGTTGCTCGTCTACGAAGTCCTCTAAAATCTTGAGTTTGGTCTGTCCCACTACCGATTCATTATCTTCGGGGAACCTTACAGACTGGATGTCATCACTGTCATCTTCTTCGGACGATTCATCCTCATTGATGGACGTCAGCGCAAACTGCTCAAGATGGCTAGCAACATGACCCCGCATTTCCTCTACACTAAGCTTCAAGGCGCATAGCGGGCAGACTTCTTCCTTGGGATGATTCTGCGAGTGTTTCACACATAACTGTATCATCATGGCCCTCTGGCTTGGGCCTGAAATATTGCCATGGTTCAATTGAAGATGCTCTTCAAACGCCTGGGCGGAATTGAATTCTTTGACGCAAGAGTGACAAACCCACACTTTGAGGATTCGGTGACTCTCCAACTCATGCCTGAACCACTCGTCGCGAATTGCGAAAGTCTTTTCCGCCCTCAGGCACTTATCGAAAGTACACATATATGGCTCCAAGTCGGCAAAGACGTGAAGATCCCAGTCATCCTTTGTTGCGATGCTGAGGCCAACCTCGAGGTCATCGAGGCAATAGGGGCACAAGAAACTGCGGCCAGGCTTCCCTTCCAAGGCTATTGGCGGCCTGGGAACCGTTCGTGGTTTGAAGACTACCGGTACCTCCACATCTGGGATTGATGTTCCAACAGCCGATGAAAAATCGGCGGTGGGACCGGAAAACACACTCTCCATAATCGACGACGCGCCTGCCTCACTAGGTGCGCGAGGGGCAAAGTAGCTCGCCGTCGGACGGGATCGAGGCTTCGGAAATTGCAGATGCTTGTCCTCGATTTGACCTGGTTTCTGGAAGTTGAAAGCATCAACTGCGACATCTCTCATCCGAGACTTCTTGTTACGCCTGTAGTCCCTGATGTTCGGACCACTGTATGACATCTCTTGACGCCTTTGTTGCAGATCTTGCAAGTATTTCCGTCGCCTGCAGTTCGCCCATGCCAACCTATCAAGTAGGGATTGTGTCGCCGTGGGAAACAAGATCTTGGCCAAGCTAATGTCCTCGTCGGCGTCATTTGGCTTCGCATCTCTGGAGTAGGTATCGAGAGGAAATGGGTCACACAGATTCGGTGCCAGCTTCATCAGGCATCCCACGAGACCCTCAATGTACTGGAGGATTTGGGACACTTTGGCATTGTGGGACGTTTCTGTTTCCATCCAAGAACATCCATCGCCGGATACGGGAAGACTGACCCCGAGATCTTCATTCTCTAACTCATCAAACTCAATGGTAGCCTCGGCTGTCCTTTGAATTCTGTCAATTCCTTTGGGAAACGGAAAGTTAGCATCACGTTCTCGGAAAAGAAGGGACCCGAGGAGAGAAACTTCGGTGGCATACCTTGGTTGAGCTTCTTGTACAGTGTCTTCAGCAAGTCCAAGGTCATTACTGAGAGGTTGTAGTCTTTTCGTAATGTATGATCAAGTGATCGAGATGAAGCCCCCGTGTCGTTTCCCCATGCCAAAAACTTTCCATAATTGTCTTCTACCAATATTGAATTGGGATTCAAAACTCCTGAATTGGGATTCGAGACTCCTCTTGCAGTAACACACAGCCGCTCAAAGTTTTGGCGACAATCTTCAAACAGTGCAGCGATGGGTGCTATTTGGGGATTGCTAACAGGTTTCTGTCGGCGTCTCAAGGCCTGGTACATCTGATTGCGTTGTGCCATTCTTGATTATATCGACTCTCGTGCAACTAGTCAAACGAGTTCAACGCAAAGCATATTGTACCGGTATATCATGGGCGAGGAGAGTGGGGGATATGAAGACTGGGTCTTTGCGGAGTGAGGCTGTGTCTTCTGGACAGAAGGCAGGCAACCAAGGGAGAGCCTTAAGAAGCCAGTGGCTTCAGCCCTGATAGGTCTCGTTAGAATCATTGGGCACTTACCCCTCTTCTGCATTATCTTGTGTTATGACTGCAGTTCGCGTGAAAAAAGAAAACTTTTCAGTGGTTGGGCGAAGCTGACGATGGTTCGTCAGCTCTGTGATACCTCGATTGCCTCGACTCTTATCTGCAGCGACCCGACTCAGCCTTACACAAAAAGTAGTTCGTTTCCTTCCCACAAAGATCCTGGGCGGTCGCACATGAGGCCACCTGCACGCACAGAATGACTTAAGTGTTTTCGTTCATTGGATTAGTTCCTGTGGTTTCTGGGATCTCAGGAACTAGTGCCAGGCCATCAGTCAGAAGCGGGGCGTAGCTGCGGGAACGGGAAGAGGGTGTGCCCATTTATTATTGCATATGCAAGCGGCAAGCCTCACAGTTCGTGGGGCTGTCGAGGCAGATTTGCGCGGGATGCTGCCTATCAACCTTCCTCCTGTGTTGCTTCTTGCCGGAGGGCCGTCTGCCTTTACACTCATCTTTGTCGACTATCTCACAAGTTGTTGAGTAACTCTTCTCTCGGATCAGAAATTTTTCAAACTTCCAATTGTTTGATACCGATATAACATGTCTGGATTCGAGGCAATCGGGGTGGTGTTAGGAGCATATCCCTTGATCGTCCATGTTCTTCAACTATACAAGGGTGCAAAGAATGGCCAAGATTGGGAGCTTTTATACGATGAATTCAGAGTCGAAGAGATCATTTATGTCGAATGTGTTCGACATCTTCTCGCATCCGATACCTCCGAAGCTGATCTTCTGCAACTGAGCACAAGAGACAAGCCAAACCAGGCTCTCTGGAAGGACCCGGCACTTGGCAGAAGCCTTCACAGCCGCCTGGGAGATGAGAAGTCCCCCATGGTCCTCAAGACTCTACGAGAAATGGACAACCTCTTGACGACGTTGAATGAAAAGCTCGAGAGCCATGCCATCTCTACGGTAGAATACATTGCTTTCCACGCTCGATTATGGGTATGCCATTGACTCGAGTTATAGGAACGCTCAGGGTTGGGGTTTCGCAGTGTTGTTCGGACTGTGAGAACGATACCCCTCCAAGCGGCTATTAGAGATAGTCTACGCAAGCTACATGAACTGAATGGCCGACTTCAGAGACTTCTTACCAACAGCGCGAGCCCTGGGTATCCAGCTCAAGGACGAACACCGAAAATTTCTACCAAACTTCCTGAGGACGTCCTCCGCCGAATATCCGCACAAGCAAACGAACTTCACGACGCCTTAAATGAGGGCTACAAATGCGACTGCCTGAATGGACATGAGGCGAGCCTAGGTCCACACTCGCCAGAAGATCTAGATCTGACTCAGCCTTTTGAGATCGTGTTCCCCGTGGATGAAGATATTGCGAGGGTGTTCGCGGACGGCCCAACTTCGCCCACTGCTAGTGGTATAGAGAGTCTCGAAAACGACACCATGAGGTGTGTATCTTTCGTCCTAATGCCTCATATTAGACAGAGACTAACAAAACAGCATATTAACCCAGCGACGTTGGTCACATAGAGGCAGCTGTGATACAATGCCCTCATCGCTCGGTAGTCCTGGCTGCTCGCCTCCTGCCCGTGGTCGATCATTCTCGCTCAGCAAAAGCAGTGGTCTTGAACAGGGAGGTCTCATTGGCGACCTTTGCAACTTCATTAAGACGCTCGGCGAGCAGAATCCGATACCTGCCCCTGCCTCTTGTCTCGGCGTTCTAGGCGTGAAAGAGAAGAAGTACAAGGTTCAAGTAACCTCCCTCGACGGCTACTCTTCCGAACCACCCAGCCTCTTGTCTCTAGAGGAGTACCTGTCACCACCTCACAAAGACGAAATCACCCGGAAAAAACGCATGGATCTAGCTCTCAGTCTGAGCCTCGCAATTCTCCAATTCTACAGGACGCCGTGGATCGATATGTGGTGGACCTGGAAAGACTTCTGCGTCCTGAAAGGCGACAAGTCGCAGATCTTCGTGACGAAAAGGTTCTATTCCTCGCACAGCCGTCTCAGTCTAAAGGCCCAGTCACACGCTGCCTCCACCTCCGCGTTCTGGGAGTGCTTCGGCGAGCCAGTACTCACGCGTCTCGGCTTCGCGCTCGTGGAGCTCGCTCTTGGACAGCGATTATCAGAACTAAGAGATCAACATGAAGGTATAATGCAAGGAGGGGACGAAGATATGTTAGATCTCATGACGGCGAAGCATCTAGTTGGCGAGGGGAAGGTGCTTGAGGAGGCGGGGCAGTGCTATCATGATGCTGTGCAAGCTTGTCTTACGCATCAGGTTATCATGGATACTGGCGTTAAGGGATTGAATTCTGAACATGGGAACTTTCAGCTGGATGTGGAGAGGTTTGTGGTCGCGCCGATAAGGGATAGCTTTCAAGCGAGTTGGGGGTTGATTCCGAAGTTGGAGATGTGATCGAGTGGAGCTGGGCCGTTGCCTTTCCTAAGCTAGCGCCGAAGGCACCTAGATAGCCCGAAATTAGAATAATATGGACTATTTTACAATGAGGCGTGTAAGTGAAGCGAGCTTGGAGGATCATAAGAAGTGGCAAGATGATTCTATGTTAGAATCATGTGATATCCGGTGGATGAGCCGCGCCGTGCTCTCAACTGAGCCCATCCACCCGTGGGAAGTTGAGGTACAACTGGGCAATCCTCAACCGCACTTTCTGCATGTCTTGGACTCTCGGAGTATCAACTGATAAGAGATCGATCAGCTTCAGCAAAGCCGACGGCCAGCGTTGGTGCCTAGTAAATTGCTTTTTTCAGGGCTGTGGTGGCTGCGCCATCGCGGGGCTGCCCATGCCTGTCCTAGAACCATATATCTGCACAGCCTGTGACACCAACCCCTAATCCACTTCATCCAGGGTTTCAATCAACACTCCTCCCAGCCCGAAAACCTTTAATCAACGTCCCATGCAAGTTGTGACAAATGGCAGACTTCGACCCAGAAGACACGGACTTTTCCCATTAGCTCTTATGAGCATGTAGTTGCGCAGCGCTTCCGAGATTTAAAAATGGTTTTATGGGGAGGAGGACAAAGCAAAGCGAGAGGTTGGGATGAGAAGAAGGCGAGGGATGAGATGAGCTTACTATGAGTCCGCCTTTGACTCAGGCTTGATATTGTGATAGTTGATGTGGAGAAGGACGAAGAGTGTGAATGGGAGCCAGGAAAGAAAATACACAAAATGCGGACTCTGTGGGTATATAGATACAAATCAAGCGCTCGCATTGGGGAGACTTTGATGTTCGCGCTAAAAATTGCTTGGGTGGGGAGTGAGGTCAACTTAAGGTTCATGTCCGTGACTTCACGGGATATTTTATTGGTTCTCCCGATGATCTGGACGAGGGATGAGGTCGAGTTAAGGTTTCCTTGCTTCCGAATATTGTTTGCAGGTGCACGCTTACCGTGCCTCAATTGCGATAGCGCAATTCCCTGCCTGTCGTATACCTTTCGAATCATGTACCCAAATACCCGAGCCTTTTTCTGTCCTCTGTGGCCTCTCGCCTCTCGCTAACGTGCACTTCTCTTCTTTCATTCGCATACTATACGGTTGATTCGAGCCAAAAACGAGCCTTCAAAGATAATGAGATGAGATAGAGTATATTTTCAACTCGTACCACCTTCCCACCTTGGCCCAATTTATGGATATATACTATGCCGCAGATGCGCGTCTGTTTTGTGAAGATTCCTGTCTCGGACTCTCCCACCCGATCTTAAAAACAGTCCATTCCCCAACCTCCTAGTGCTCTGTCGCCCAAATGATTATCTCAAACTCCACTTTTCGCCCTACACTTCTACCAAGGATCATAGTGTTGCCTAGCCTTCTCGCAGTGCTCATAGTACCCCTGCCAAGACCCGCTCTTCCTTGGGGACAACCGAGCCGAGCCTACCGAAGCGAACGCCGGCGTTGACTCACGACGGGACGCGGAGTAAGCGGGGGCGAAATCATCCCGATCATCAAAACCTTATTTTGAGTGCAGTATATAAGAGGGCTTGGCGCATCTTCTGGAGATTTGTGCCATGCTGTGTATCGTGCTGTGTTGCGTGTTTGCTTAATTTATCGCTAGGTTGACGTATCCGTGTTTTTGGCTTCTTGACGTCCATGTTGTGTTGGTTGAAGTTTGGTGTTTTGCCGTCGTTTGTTTTATTGTACTTTTCTCTTCTTGCTATATTTCATTCGAGACTCTCGAGAGTTTCTCTTGAGCTAGAAGTTTAGAGTAAGGAGTTCTACTCCCTGCTTTTATTACAGCTGCCTTTGGCTGCTTCGCATCGCGTATTTTTGCTTTACGTCACGTGTTTGTTCTTCAATGTTGATTTAGGTTTCACCATCCGACGCCTGTTTTGCTTTCGCTTTCGCTTGCTTTCGCCCTGCGGCGACCATCTCATGAGACTCAGAATTTCTCTAGCCAGTGGTTTGGAATGCAGAAGCCTGCTCTCCCGTTCTCCACCCCCCATTTGATGTACACCACTATCGTGAACCCCAGGCTCGACTTCTTTGCCAAGTTCCCGGCAATACTTTGAGCCAAGGCGGGAATCGCAGCCAAGTCTTCGATGTGGTCCCAGTAGGCAGGTCGGAGGAGAGGTTCATGCATGCAAAGCACTTAGGTGTGGGAGAGAATCGGGGAGAGGTACCGATGTACCCCATAGCACGTGGTGCTTGGCACATGATCAACCCCTCTATGCACCTGCACTTGCTCCATTTCCCATGTACTCTTTATGTTTTATTTTTTTCACCTTCTGTTTCATCGATGTCGTCTTCGGTGCGATCGGGTTTGGTAATCACATGATTTGCCAAATCAAGGTCCCGCGCTGGCCCTCAATCAATGGCAGACCGAAGCACAAAGCGATCTCCGCCCTCCCCTTCACCCCTATTTCCTCCTCTCCCTTTCCCAGAAAATTATCCTTCACAAATGAAATTCTCAGCTCTCTCCCTCATTTCACCTCCGACGATTCTTATCAATCAGCTCTCAGTCCGGGGATATCATTGGACCGTCTGCCGAGGCCCCTTCACACTGCACTTATCTTCGCTTTTGCCCGTTGCATTAGCAGGCGGCGGGACGGCCGACAAGCACACTTCTCTTTGCACCTCCCCACAATTCGCGTCGCTCGTGTGTGCCACAATGCTTGTTTGTTCTTGCACCTTCCATTTCTGTGCTACGGTTCCAGTGCCGTCTTCCGTGCTCGTCAAATCTTTGACCAGAGCGCTGAAGCGAAGAAAGCCACCAGCGCCACAATGCTTGAATGCACCTTCCTGTTCCATATCTTCAGCCGCCATTAGCGCCGATCTTGCCTCGCTTGTCCTCGCTTGCCTGCCAAGGATACAGTGAGTCTAATACAATGCAAGGCAAGCCTTTCACAAGGTGACATGGCCTGCTGTTGATTTGAGTTACAGCATTTTCAGCAGCTCAACCCTGCTGCCGCTGGAAGCACGAAGCATTGCTTGATTTTCCAAGCGGAGTGTTGGGGATAATGGGAGTGGGGGGATAAATTAAGGAGCATAGCCATATCACAGGCGACAAATGCCCCTCGGGTCTTGGCACTGGTCCTGGAGTCTACCTGCCGAATCAACCCGTGTCGCCCACCCATCTTCCAAATCTCTCTTGTGCGGGGACCAGGTTAGTGACCTAGTTACTACATTGGGCAGGCCTATGCTGGACGATGAGCTAAAGAAAGACGCCGGCACACGAGAGCATCAATCAATTCTGCACGAATCGAGGAGTGTGACACGGAATAACTGCAGCCGTTGGAAGCCGTCATCCGTCTGACGTTCTTGCTTTGCGAGTGCGACCTGGGTCGGTTGTGACTGAGAGATTATTGATCATGCATCACCCCCTCGAGTCCTGGATCGTGGTGTACATGTGTCGCGACAGATACATCAGGAATACCGATTGCGATAACAGGCGCAATGCGCCAATTAGGAAGCAGGACTTCGTGCTTCGGGGCTCAGCCTGTCCGATTCCTGACGTCTGGACTCCTAGGAGGACGCATGGACTGCCGTCACTGCTGCCTTCTTATTTCCCTCAGCCAAGGCTCTTGAGACGGATTGCGTGGGTGGATTTCGGAGGCGTATATTACGGTACTTGTATCACCGTGGGTGTTTGGTGTTCTGCGCCAAGGCGGCAAGCCAGAGCCACCCGCTCATCAGTGTCCCTCCCGCTTCCAGAAGGAAATGCTGGAGGCGGGGCAGCCAATCGTGGGGAGACCTCTGCAGAATCGGCATGGCCCATGGATGCTCATACCCGGATAAGAGACTTGACATCCAAGATTAACTAGCCCCTGTCTAGGTGTCTGGATAATGCTAGCCGCAACGACATTCTGATAGTCGAGCTGTGTCCCCTGGCCGCCCGGACCTCTGGAAATAGAGAGCAGCTTCCCCACTAGCTCGGCGTGCAACGCGGGCGAGGGTTGAGTGGTTGGTGCTCACACGAGGGGAAGGTTGGCGAAGCTCTGTGGCTGTCACGCAGGAAGGTGGAGCAGCTCTAACGCATTGTAGGAGGTGAACGACGTGGATTTGAGATTGAGAGGTCTGGTCGCCCTGCGGATTAAACTTCCTATCGATATATGCTGCCCACTGCTGGCAGCTGGAGAAGATATCGTCCAGCCCGGCCCGTATTAGGGAGGTGGACTTGACCAGCATGTCGATTCCTTCGAAGGGACGGCTTGCTCATTTTCCTATCACGGACACGAAGAAACCTGGTTGCAGATCCATGCTTGGCATGAGGGGTTGTGGCGTGCTGCTTGGCGTGTTTCCGTTGCAGGTACTTATATTCCCCTGGCCCCGCCCACCTTTTCGCTGTCCATTTCGCGTCCATTTCAATCTCTTGTTTCGTACTTGGAAACGCTTGAAGATATTGTATCATGGCCACTGCCTCCGGAATCGAGCCTCTGGGCGACCCAAGAGAAGTTATAGCTGCCGAGGCTGAGAAGGCCGACATCTACCAGCGCACGTGGGGTCTCGCTGCACGTGTTGATAGCACCGTCACGTTCGAGGAGTACGTCCATTGGGCTAAGATTGAGCGTGCGGAGGAGAATGAGGCCAATCGCGTGTACAAGGAGATGCAAGGCCCAACGAGCATCAAGACGCTCATCAAAGGCCGTTTCTCCAAGGGTATCCATCACGAGGAGAAGAAGAGACGGGAGGCAGCACTCGCCGCTGCCAGAGGCAACATCGAGGGTAGCACGGATAGCGACAAAGACAAGAATGATACCGCAGTCGTTCCTGCTGAAGTCCGGGATGGTGCCGTGTCAGAGGAGGAGTGGAGGACCGCTTCGCGAGCGCTGAGAACTGCCAGCTGGGGAACCATGTTCTACCTGATCACCACTGACATTCTCGGTTGGTCGACTACCCCGTGAGTCTTCCATCCAGGAATATTCATTGCGTACTAACTCAATTGGCAGATTTGTCTTTGCCAGCGTTGGCTACGGGCCCGGCATCGCCCTCTATGTCATATTCGGTATCTGCGCCGCCTTCTCCGGCTGGATTCTCTGGAAGGTGTTCTTGGGCCTCGACTCTTCCCGTTACCCTCTCCTGTCTTACGGCGACACCTTCTTCCGCGTATACGGCAAGAAATCTCGCCACTTCATCAACATCACCCAGTCATTGCAGCAATTCATGACTGTCTCCGTCCTGATTCTCGCCTGCGGCCAAACCATCGCCCAGTTGGCCAATGACAGCATCTGCTTTATTGCCTGCATGATTATCTTCATGGTGGTCGGTATGTTGTTGGGCATGATCCGATCTCTGCAACGTTTGGGTTGGTTGGCCAACGCTTCCGTCTGGATGAACGTCGTATGCTTCATTATTATGTTCGTGCTCCCCCACCCCCTCTTCCCAACCGACCACTAACGAATTCCCAGCATGGTGGCCTGCGCCAACTACGGCATCGACTTCGACGCCGTCTTCCGATCGACCCTTCTCAAAGCACCACCAGGACCCATCCGCACCTTCGCTGGCCCACCCCCGGACGAGTTTATGCAACAAGCAACCGGCTTCGCAGGACAATTCAACGGCATCAACTCCATGGTCTACTCCTACGGCGGCGCGCTCCTCTTCGTCGCCTTCCTCGCTGAGATGCGCCACCCCTGGGATTTCTGGAAAGGCATGCTATGCGCCCAGTCCTTCATCTGCGTCGTGTACATCTTCTTCGGCGCCTTCGTGTACGGACACTATGGGCAATACGCCATCTCCAACATCGGAAACGCCATCCAGCCTCTCCGTCTCCAACAAGTTAACAACATCTTGGGGCTGATCACCGCGTTCGTAGCTTGTTTGCTGTACT
This sequence comes from Hyaloscypha finlandica, assembly GCA_021399475.1. NCBI lineage: Eukaryota > Fungi > Ascomycota > Leotiomycetes > Helotiales > Hyaloscyphaceae > Hyaloscypha > Hyaloscypha finlandica. The sequence goes on along the minus strand of JAJTUR010000010.1, from coordinate 464,004 downwards.
TCAATATCGGCATGAAGACCGTGTATATCGAGGTCTGTCAGGAAGTCTTCAGATGGCCGGAAATCACGAGCAAGAAGGGGAAGCTGCTTTGGTACGCGCTCGGCCCCATCTACTGGATCATCGCGTTCATCGTCGCGGCCGCCGTCCCGAACCTCAACGGCATCTCGGGTCTCGTTGGCGCCTTGTTGATTCTCAACTTCACGTACACGTTCCCGGCGATCCTCTATATTGGGTACCGATGCCAAGTTGATGCTGCGCTGCCGGGAGAGGGCTTCGATCCCTATACCGGAATGACGACGAGACATGATGGCGGCGTGAAGAGGTGGATCAGGGGCTATATGGTTAATTGGCACGTCAACTCCATTAATGTGGTGTATTTCCTTGGCGGGTTGGTGTGCTCGGGTATGGGCACGTGGGCGGCTATCGAGGGTCTTATTCAGGTTTTTGGACCCGGTGGCACTGTGGCTACGAGCTTTGGTTGTGCTTCGCCTGTATAAAGGACGGCTCAAAGCCTGCTGGAAAGAGGGAATGGGATTTAATGAGACATGATGAAGAGATGTGATATATATTCACTCCTTTTTTGTGATATAGAGTGTAGTTTCGTGCTGAATGCTAGATAGCTGAGAGGCAGGAATGCATTGAGTTGCTCTATATCTCGATCTTCCCACTTCACTTGACAACCTGCCCACCTTAGTTCTCAATAGTGGTTACAACTGGTGATGTACAAGTCTGCCTTTGCGATAATCCGTGCATGGTGAACACACAACGCGCAACTTAATCACTTGTCATACTGGTCACGTTCACGTGCTACGCAGCCTGTATTGAAGAGCCGTTCTGCATCGAAAACCTCCTTCGTCCTCAGCTTAGTATTTTCAACAAACAGCGTCTTCTTGCAAGAGCCTCCTTAGTGCGGCACCGTTTGCAAGGTCTGTGAGTGATAAAGGTACATAACTATAATCATGCTGAAGGAGGTTTTGTCAGATCCCTACTATTAGAAGAATATAATTTGAATAGATTTCTTAAACATACAATGGTTTGCCATCGCGAGAATGGAAGAGTATTCTTCGGCGAAAATGAAAGAGGTTCGTTGCTTCAAGTAGTGGTAACCTCGTGGTACGCTTGCAGAGTGCCAGGAAAATCCCGATTTCCGAGGGTTGGGAGTTGGTTAAGTATTAGCGAAATGGAAAGAAAAACGAGGGAAACGAGGAAAACGACGACTTCTTCTTTTTGCCGGGTGGAGAGGCAAATTTCATATCTGCGATGTATGCCTTCAAGTACTCGGAGACGGTGGCGCAACCTCCAATCTTGAGTAACTCCCCTCGGTGTTTGTCGGAAACCCTGGGAGGCTGGATGATTGAGATGCAGGCCTGACATCGCGCACTGAGAATTCCCTCCATTTCGTCCAGAGGTAGGGTAGATGTGAGGGTTCCCAGACGTCTATTGAGGAGTATTTCCCTTCGCTGACTGAAGCTGGGTGAGCAGTTGTGCTCAAGCTAACATGCAAAACACCGAATTTCTGTCCAAAACGATTTGTTGACTCAAGGCGAGCTGAAATTGCGAAATGGCTGGTGGTGTGAGTGTCGTTAGTCCGTCTAAACCATAGAGCAGGGTGTCGTTGATAGGCAACACCAAAGTAATCTTGTCCGTGTGATAGCGAATGCCACCAGTTACCCAAAGCGTACAGATGAGGTATTTGCGTTGGTTCATGCACGAGAGGTGATAGCCAAATTTCCTCGATTGACATTTCCTCGGTGGGTAACCTTTCGTTAATGGTCGGAACTTCGTCGAAATAGACAGCAAATGCCATTTTAGTTCTCGCGTTGTGAAACACAAATGCAACGTGCCACTGTTTGTAGATAGAATTCCACTTGCCATGAACGATCTGCAGGGTTTTAGCCTGTTCATTCCATTCCACATCCACCTGCTTACGGCTCGGCCGTGTCGCGACAACCACAAAACCCTGTTCCTCCAAGGTGGGAAATTTGACCTCATAGTTAGAGCGCTCGAGGGGATACTCATAAGAGCTTCTTGGTATATAGATTCTCCGAGTTGTTGCCTTTGTTGCTTGCTCATGTGTAACTCTTACTAGCCCTGAGTCTGCCCTCGAAAGAATAGCTGTCCATCCTACCCGTACGAAGACATCTGACTTGTGCGTTCGCTTCAGACGAATAGCAATGCAAGTAGATGCCTCGTCGTGAAATTGGCAATCGAGCAAGCCAAGTACGTCTCCCGATTTTTCGATTATGGGCAATTCGATTTGAAGGCCCTGGTTTGTCATTATATAGGGAGCTGTGGCTGTGGTGCGTTGAAAAGAGATCATTGACGAGGAATCCTGGAAGTTTCCCGGAGATGGAGCTAATATTCCAAAGCCTTCGTGCGGATCGGGTAAGCCTGGAGTGAGCCCCCATGCAAATAGTGACTGGTCAACCGAGGATTTTAAGATCTCCTCTTGAAGCCGGATGAAGGCATTCTCGCCTTCGCCATAGAGAAGAGGCATATTTACACCGCAAATTCCGAGTAGACAGTACGCGACATCTTCCATTCTTGTGGTTTTCCTTTTAGAAGCCCAGGACATTCGTTGAGCAATGCTGTTGTACTTCAATCGACTCCTATCAAGTATTGTTTCTTTGCCGATTTTAGTTACTTCGGCGATCAGACTCGCGAGGATGAGTTTCTCTCCTAATAGAGTCCACTTTTCTCCGTAAAATATCACATCTGGGGGAGCCAGGAGCTCTTGAAGCGTCCATCCCCTCGTGAACCATCGACTTGTCGCAAAGCTTTTGACTGGTACGTCTTCGAGGTAGGCGTAGCAAATGCCAGCTTTCTGGTACCATTGGAACATAGAGTTGATCGCCTCCGAAAGCTCTGTACTACTGCTTTTGTCGATGCAGCAAGTATCGATCCAGACGTATTGATGACCATCCATTAGAGCTTGCCTGCAGGCGTAAACGATCTTCTGATAGCCCGATTTTCTTTCCACCGACGGATCATGAACATTAGCAGGAAATGGCGCAAGGTCCTCGTGTGGTAGTGTATTCTTAGCCTGCGCCTCATCTCGAATGTTTTGTATGTCTGAGAATGTCACCTCATCTTTGCCCCAGGTATGGGAAAGAATGGCATATTTCGGGATGCTTGAGCCAAAATATTCCTCGAGCTTGCCGGTTTTTACATTTAAGAGTCTCATCTTGGACTATGATCTTCGAGTCATCCCATAGTGGTATCGAGGTATAGCAGTTGAAGTTTGGGGATGAAGAATAATCTGAACGGAGGAGGGAAGTGGGAGGAGAGACGCTGAGACGGAAGTTGGTTCGCAAGGCTGGCTTGGCTGCAGGTCTGGTTGACCATAGCGACCAAAACCTTCCATGCCAGATTTTCGCCTATTTTCGCCTTGCTTTTAAGGCCGTAAAATCCATTACTTCACGCCACTAACCTTCTTTTATTAATTTTACTACCTTTTATATATTAAAACACGTTAGAGTTAGTACAATATACTAAGACTGAGCTAAGTAAGTGTACTGAGCTGAGAGAGTACTATACTGTACGCTGAGAGATGCGCTGAGAGATGCGCTAAATGAGTGCTGTGAACTGAGAGAGTACTGTACTGTGTGGTAACCTGAGAGGGTGCTGTGCTATGCGCTGAGAGATACGCTAAATGAGTGCTGTGCGCTGAGTGAGGGCCATGCGCTAAGAGAGCACGGTATGCCCAGAGTGAGTGCCGCGTGCTATATACTGTATTCTATACGCGTTGAGAGTGCTATACTATCTATATAGATGAGTGCAATAAGAACCTGCAGTGTGGCGGCGAGATGAATGCAATGCTCAAAGGCTCAAAGTTCAGAAAATCTCATGTATTGAAAGTACTAGCTAGCGAGTAAAGCAGAGGAGATGCCTCGAACTTTAGTAGCGTTCTGCCAATCCCAAGGGCAAAATTATAAAAAGGACCCCCCCCCCCCCAAAATTTTAAAAAGACCCCCCCTAGCTAGAAAATAACTCAAGTAAAGCGTGAGAACTCCAGGAATATGGTTCACAGATCCTAACTAGGTAAACTGATCGCACTAGACTAAATCCAGAGATCACATAGTAATAGTACTGTAACAAGAGCCTTATATTTAGTATCTGCTTTAGTTTCTATCAGGTCTATTAACCTCTTAGCTAGGGTTCTTACTTTTAGCATAGGAATAATCTTGGGCTCTAGGGGGGCTCATAACTAAGCCAGATCCCGTGACTTTAAGGGAATTTACAGAAAACTCCCTATTCCGCCTTACGAACCTGCCCCAGATTCTCGATTCGAATTATGACATTAGCTAACTAGTATTAACTTCATTAAGTATAGAGCTCATAATAGCCCTTAGGCGAAAATAGGGGCTTATCACGTGCTATCTCTCCTAAAGATTATGAAAATTACTACTTCCTTCTATTATTTTTGTATACTCCTCTTATTAAACTATTAAACCTAAGTCTAATAATTACTTCTCAAAGCTCTATATATAATTCTAGGGGGGGGGGGTCCTTTTTATAATTTCCCAATCCCAAGCTCACCTGACCTGTTTCAGGACGTTAATTATGTGACATTTGCCGCAGATTGTGCAGTTCTGCCAGCCGTCACCTGCAGGAAAGAAAAACCCCGTATGCGAGAGACACTAGAGTGGCGCTTTTCACCTCCTCACATGCCGTCGTTGGAACAGGGAGTAAAAATTTTCACTGATCAAATGACAGAGATACTTCCAAAGGGGGACATATCTCGCTAATAAGCGAAAAAGCTATGCTGTTTTAGGTCGTGATACCCGAATTTTGACGAGCGCAGGGCGTGTAAAGGGGGTGGACACATCGGATTGAACTCCTGTACATGCAGCTATATGTCGGAGACGGGTGTTGCTATAGTGAAAGCACCTGAACATCCTGTCTACTAAGCTTTTAGGTGTAAAAGCATCTATGGCAACAGCACAGCGACATATGATCAACTTACATGAGTCCAACCGATGTGTCACCCCCTTTACATTTTGTGCCAAGATCGGCAGGCTCTAGGTATGTTCGGAGTTCTGGGTGAGTAATGGAGCTAATAGTTACATTGGCAGTTGATTGGTCTGGTAAAGCCATCGTTCTGCGGGGAATGCTAGAATATATGCGAGTCGGAGTAAGCTAGTCAAGTTACTCCGAGGGTTGAGAAGCCAACGCTAATTAATCTACACTTGAAAGCAATGTGAATGAGTAATATAGAATGAGCAAGAGCCAGGAAGAAGTAACCTTAGAGAGCTTTCCCCTGAAGTGTTTTGTTTCCCTATCTCTGGGGATCTAGCGCCAGATCACAATGTCAACACCAAACAAGTCAGCCCAGGCTCTCAAAGCCCTCCACCAACGATTCAACAAGCCACTGGTCCTGGCAAATGTATACGATATCCTCACCGCGCGTGCCGTCGCCGAGTTGCCCTCCTGCGAAGCCCTCGCCACAGCCAGTTATGCCGTGGCTCGCGCTTCTGGCACCACGGACGACGACATGACGCTCGACATCAACCTGGCCGCCGTGCAGGGCATCGCTGTGGTGGCCAGAGAATTCAACAAACCGCTCACGGCCGATGTCCAAGATGGATACGGCGCGCAGCTCGAGCTTGCCATCGGGAAGCTTCTCGATCTCGGCGTGGCTGGCGTCAACCTCGAGGACTGCGATAAAGTCTCGCAGAAGATGTATGATGTGAAAACTGCAGTCAATCGGATCAAGCGCGTTTTGGATGTGGCGAGAACTCGGAACGTACCGGATTTTGTGGTTAATGCCAGGTGTGATGTTCTGGTTCGGGGTGGTGACATGGAGGAGGTGCTCGAGCGGGGGAAGAGGTATCTCGAGGCGGGGGCTACGACCGTGTTTGTTTGGGGTAGTCAGAGAGGCGTTTCGAAGGCTGAGGTGGAGCAGATGGTGGAAGTGTTTGGAGGAAAGCTGAATGTTTCGTTGAAGATGGGGACAGATGGGTTGAGCATCAAAGAGTTGTCAGAGATAGGAGTTGCCAGAATTAGTGTTGGGCCAGCGCTGCAATTCGTAGCTATGAAAGCCTTCCAAAGTGAGGCAGAGAAGCTCTTCGCGCAGTTGTAGGTCCTGACTTGCTTTGGTATTGAAATAAATTACGTGGAGCTTTCTTCCCAAAACGTCATGGCTTGTGAGCTGAAGGCTTTTTCCGACCAAATACGTTGCTTCAAGATTCCAAGGAGTGCTGGCCACGATTCGTACCTGTCTTCAAACCTGGAAGGAAAATTGCGGCGCAGAAGGACAATATAATTTGAGCGAGTAGAACCTCTTGGGGGGAAAAGCTCCACCAATATAAATTTGCCAGATTAGACAGTCTGGCTGGTCATTCCATGTGCTGTCACTTCTATCTTTTTGCAGCTTACTGAGTAGCCGTGACGAAATCTGGGCCTGTCACATTCAAAGTTAGTAATTGAAGAGCAAAAAAGAGACCTTTACCTACTGGGATAACTGAGTGGCTCCAAATCTTACAGCATAGAATACATGCGCATAGACATGCAGCAAGATAGCAATACTCCGAGAGAATGGAGAGCTTTGGTAAAAGAACGAGCCCACACTCGGTCGATGGGTGGTGGTTATCAGCGTGCATCAATATTGTATCCTCAAATGCGCGGCAGGGCATGGATGTCCTTTAGCACCTTGAAAAACTCTTCAGCCAATAGGTGCAATAACGCTTGGAGGCCCGGGGTAGAACAGAGGAGGCTGGAGGGAATGGATTTCTTCGCCACTGAGGCTCGGCAAAAATCGTATTGCAGCGCTGAAAATATATCTTCAGACATATCAAATCACCGGATATCGAAAGTTTCAGCTGCGAACTCCCCCTTGTCAAGTCCAGCCATAGCTTGTCCCTCCGTAATCCCATGAACATAACAGCAGCCAAGAAATTCATATTGTCTCACGTGGTCGAATGACGACTGGTAGGTCGCAGTCAAATAAAATGGCTACAATATCTCCGCGTCGAGTATCCGCCGGCATAAAGGCCAAATGGCCCTTCTTCGTGTTTGAAAATCTCTTCAGGTTAGTAGTTAGGCATATGCGTCCTCGTATCTCTGCCATCGCATCATCCTCTGCCGATGAGATATTTGAGCCGCAATTACACTGCATGCTAACGATATCTTCAAGCGTTGTTGATCCACATATCTGGAAAAGCTTATTACGATCATACCATCGCTTCACCCAAGAGGACTCATAATCTAAATTTACGTCATTTGCTTGGTCAAGATGCAGGAGTGTGGTAAAAAGAAGTCGTTCCCAGTTTTCCGGCGGTAATCTTTGCAAATCATCTCGATCCAGGACTAACGTTCTCCACAGTTTGGCCACAATATCAGCCAAGTCCTCGTCACTAGGTTCTTGGATGACATATTCTGGTTGCAATATCTCGAGGTCTTTCTCGGGGGTATGTATTGCAAAAGACCCAAAGCCATCGCAATCACACACACTGACCCCATCCACGGAGTCGAACATGAACCCATAAGCAGATAGAGTATAATCGGTCTGGACGGAAACACTCCTCTCACTAAGCATGCTAGATTTTGTTGCAGAATGGTATGGAACTAGTGCACGATCTGTGCTTTCTTCAAGTTGCCGGAAAAGAAGGGCCATGGGTCGGTGGCCAGTATAACTCCAGGGAACCCAGCTTAGTAAATCCGACCTTTGCAATGGTTTTCCAGAATACTCAAGAAACTTCAGACGACCACCTTCTTCTTCCATTATAATTGACCTCGTAGCAAATGTGTAGATGTCCCTAGGAGTCTGCAAGTATATTTGGGCCGCCAGTGGGAATACACATTCGTATGCAAGACCTACAAGAGCTACGCACTTATCTCTGGGGTCTTTTGCATGGGCTGAACAATTGTCAGATAGAAGGTGGAAGAGAGACCGGGCCGAGTTCCTCTTCTTGTCCGCTGACATATTGTTTTTGAAGGCGGAATGAGCCGAGTCAATGCAAACGATGCGATCAAGGCCACCAGTAAGAGAAAGGCGGACTTGGTTGTGCTGTAGACACTGTGTAATTATGTGTCTCAAGTTGTTTAGATCCCACAGATGGAATCCGGCTGCATTTACCACCACATCCCACGAGCATTTGCGATTGCCACAGTAGACCCACACCATTTTGGAGACAGCAACTTCCTGGACAACCCAGATCCTATACCACCATGGTCTGGCAAGAAGCCGCTCAAGCGCGAAAAGTTCTTCCTTGGGTTTCCAAAATGACGGCGGTCCCCAGCGTCCATAATCGAAGTCAATCGAGTTCCTTGGCGAAACAGAACAACGGTATGTGTAACGCTTTGAGCACAACTCTATCAGGTGAAAAGCTTTGCTGCTTTCGTCTTCTTCGATTCCAAGCCAGACAAGAGTCTTTATAGCTCGGGAGAAGATCTTCTGCATCAATTAGATTTGTTGACCTCTCTCCTCTCGATCTTTCTGATTGATGCAAATGGCATCGACCCTCAGGAACGACCCCCCGCCGTTTCTGGACTCGCTTACGATCCGGTTCGCACCCCTGCCCCCCCTTTTGGAGTCAGCATCAAACGAACTCTTTCTTAGACAACGGCGCCCCTCCCCCCTCTCAAAACGAGAAATCCGCACTGCCTGGTGCCCAGGCTATTACTGCTCTCACTGCTCTTTCGCCCCTTCCACTTCTATTCAAGTTCCAGCTCCACGGCAGATACTCGGCCTGCCGAGACTCCTGTGGCTTGGAGACGAAGGCACGTGATTACGCCACCAACATAAGCCACAAATGCAGAATTTTACTTGCCTATTCCGTACGAGTTGCTTAGCCTCATATCAAATAGCCTTGTGCTCTTTACGCTATTGCTACGTCCTGTATTTCTCAAATTCTATCAAGCCCAGCGTATACCATGTTGGTCGAGATCGCAAACCACAAAGATGCTGCCGAGTACGCTCATGATAGTGGGAACTTAGCACCACAAGCCCGGGAGAATTTTTTCGATGTCTTTGGTACGACAGGCTGTTTACTCAACTGCAAAGGTTCTATCAGGCAAGATGTTGAGTTGAACCAGGCAAAGGAAGAACTGTCCGGAGTAGTAAGACGTGAGATAAAGGCATCTCAAGCTGAATACCGCAAGAAGTTGAGCTCAACGTGGTTTGCTGCTAGCGATATCGCGACATCTGCCGTAAAAGGATGCGGCTCCTGTAGTGTTCTTAGTCAGATCCTCGCGATGGTATTTGACAACACACCGCAGAGTCAACCCCAGGCGTATGAATACTCGGTTTCTCACGACTTCAAGTTGAAAAGGCGACCCTTAGGTGTAGAGAGATACGTGGAAATGGTACAACTGTTCCAGCCCCCAGGTATGTCGCGCGCATCACACTGATGAAGGGACTGAATCGAATGGACTAGGATTTCGTATGCGTTTCGAGCAAATGCACCAGTCTAACTTTCTTGATGGCAAAGATTGGTCGATTGCCAGGCTACGCCAATGGTTGAATGAATGTCTGAACAACCACGAGGAATGCTCAATTTCTAGCGGTGCACAGAATGATAACAACCGTCCTGCTCGGCTATTAGACCTTACATCCATTCGACGAGGAAACGAGGATGGCATCAAGCTGATTGAGACGAAGCCAGGCAGCGCATATAAGTACGCCTGTCTAAGTCATCGATGGGATGCTGCTGTAAATCAGCACCAAACAACAACAGGAACGTCTGGAAATCTTTCAAGACGATCAGAATTTATCAGTTTACAAGACCTCCCTACTAACTTCCGAGATGCTGTATCAATTGCGCGCGGAGTTGATCTGAACTTTCTATGGATAGATTCGCTTTGTATAATCCAGGACGGTGATGATGATCATGAGGACTTGCGCAGAGAGCTGATGAAAATGGGATCGATCTACCGGAACGCACAACTCACTATTGCCGCAGTTTTCTCGCCCGATTCGTCCCAGGGCTGCTTTGGAAAAGATATCAAGTCAGACATACGTTTTCGGATATCCCAGAACTCGCAGGGAGAGTTTCTAATTGGTGCACGTGTTCTTGAAAAGATATGCCGTCTGGATTCAATGGATATCGTAAAGGAGCTTCACCCACTATTGACTCGTGCCTGGGTCTTCCAAGAACGCATGTTGTCACCACGAGTTCTGCTTTGCAATTATGGAGAGTTTGCTTTTGAGTGCCTTGAATTTTCCATATGCGAATGTGCTTCAACGATAGCCCCGCATTTCAAACCTGCCTACAAATGGCTCGGCAGTTTGGATTCCTCCTATTCTCAGATATTGAAGGGTCCAAATCGAAACCTTGCAGAGGGTGCTATCAAGGCATGGAAAGACGACGCCGTCGACCACTGGAGAATCATCATTCAAACATATATGCAGCTTAGTCTTTCGTTCTCGTCTGATGTTCTGCCTGCGATATCTGGGTTTGCACAATTATTAGCAGATCATCTTAAGTATGACTATGTAGCAGGGTTGTGGAAGGAGACGCTAGCATCAGACTTGCTTTGGTACGTCAAACCTCAGGCAACGGACCGGTTTCCCAGACCACGACCAAGAGACTCATTTGCTCCATCCTGGTCCTGGGCTTCGATCGAAATGACGCAGAACATCAAGCATGTCAAACCGGAGAAACATTTTATGATGCGGACGAGCGACCTTCTACTCCGAGAAGCAATTGTGGAGATATATTGCGAGCCAGAATCTGGAATCAATCCGTTTGGCAAATTAAAAGATGCTTATCTAAAGTTCAATGCAAGGCTTTATCCATGGTACATCCGGCGATTCTGTCGGAAAGCTCACAACAAAATGAGCAGGAAGAATCGTCGAGCAGTTAAAGATCTACACGTCACACGACCGAACCATGGTGGTATAGCATGTACGACAGAGCCGCCTCAACTTGACATCGGAGATGCTGTTATCATGCTTGAGTTTGATGCCCAGCTCGGGAGGGAAGATATAGTCTATAAGAATTTTGATTACTGCATCGGGGACCCAGCTTATATGGAGTCAGGCTGTGCGCTCGCTCAGATCTATCTGCTGCATGCTCTACATTCGGAAGCTGGTTCTCAAAACAGTCTTGATGCCTTGTTCCTGCTCAAGCGAATCCCACCCATCAATGGAAGGCCAAATTGCTATCGTAGGATCGGCTTAATGACATTGACACACAATGGGATTTATGCTCAGTCTTCGAGCGAAATTTTTCGAAGTCAGATAAAGCCTCAAATGGAGGAATTCTATTTATTTTGAATTTGCCTTATCTGTTTATGTAAGTATATCTAAAGGAAAGATAATTAAAGGGCAAACGCAGGCTGAGAGTTAGTATAATAGGCATAAGCAGATAAAGCTCTACATGACTGTATCAATACGATATCGTGATATGGGACCTTATCAATAAACCAGACAGAGTTTCTTATAGATTCTATTAGACTGACAGTGTGACGAAAAGGCTTAATTAGTAAGAGCGACAACGTGAGTATCGTAAATGAAACCCCCTCAGAAAAAAGAGGTCAAAACCTCAAGTTTCGGCAGTATTTCGTTTGGTATCGATCGAATTATGAGCAGAATGCATCGTACCAGCGGAAAGAACCCAGCAAGTCGTCCACCCCCGGCAGATCCTCGGGCCCGCAAAGGCTCATTTGCTCGGGCCCGAAGCAAAAGCGTGGTGCAATTAGCTAAGGAAGCTAAGTTATAACTACGTAACGATCGAGTTTACACGTAGTGGGTCACGTGTAGATACCGCGATCCCCACTAAACTAATAACATATAGATTCTAATACGCGGTTTTTAAAGTATGGGATCTGGGGGCTCGAGGGTGTAAGTAGACTTTCAAAAAAAAATCATTCAATCCTAATATAAATTGTTAGCAGGGGGTATATAAGCAATTCTTTATAAGGTAAGCTATATAATATTCGCTCAATTAAATATATTTCTAACAATAACTAAGAATGGGTTTGGCCATCAGAGCTAAGAGCCGAACTCCTGCGGTATGTCACCACATTTAGGTACACTCTCTGTAAGAATGCCAACAGCGGTTTATTTTTGCCCGTTCTACTACCATCTCGGCTGTGGGTAGCTTCACAGACGAATTGCGGAACGGGCTATTTCTCATTTCCACGGTAAGAAGAATTCGATTTGTCTCAAGTCCGTCATTCTCTCGTCCCGTTCGTAAGGCTGCTAGTACCGAATAATTAAGAATCCAGCCAGAGAACTCGTCGAAAAAATTATCAGGAGCGGGAGATATTTCTCCGCCTTGAAAAAAGTTTGCGGTGTCAGCAATAATAGTTCTCCAGAGGGCCTCAAGTCGACCCTGCCCAGTCATCTTATATAGTTCGTCGAGGCTAAGACAGATCTCAAGCAGAGGGTCAATACAACACCGATGCGGGTCCAGAAGAATTTCTATAGAAGGAGTAGCTTTGATAACAATATCAACCTTCTTCCCTTCCAATATGAGTGCCTGGCCAGAGCGGCGACATCGGGGACCACCAGCTACCAAGGCACCACAAGCCTTCAATCTGCATTTCGGATCATCACCATCACCCAGTGCTAGGGTTGTTAAAGGAGTCATTCCACCGAAACAGGAGTAATCGGGACACCAAGATGGAAGACTCATAAGCCTAGGTGGCTTGGAATTCCCTACCTCCGAAGGAACTTCGAGCGTCGGAATTCCTCAGCGAACCGAGGAGGAAGAGTAGAAAGCAGTACCAATGTTGTTCGGGTGTGCTGGTGCCTGCAGCTCGCTTCAGACCATCATCCTGGGGACCACCGTTTTGGACTGTGCTACGAATGATTTGCAGATGTAGAACATCGGAAGAATCGTATTTGTCTACACCTGGTTCACTGAGCACACCCGACCAATTGGTTGCAATCTTTAGAAAATCTTCCCTTGTGTTCTTCATCTCCAACTTCAGTTTACTGATGTATGTCTGCAACTCAGTCTCAATTCCGCAAAGGTCGGGAAGTGGAATCGTAGGCGACTGAAAGGAGCGAAGCTGGCGAAAAAGCAATTGAATGGTGCCATCTTCCGTTGGTTGTGGAAGTCTCTGGTGCTTGTGCGCAGAAGTTGGCCTTCGAGTTTCGATAGCCTTCGGATCAAGACCTGACGACATAATTTCGTTGAAAAGGATGTTCTCGCTGCAGCCGTCTCAAGCAAGAGGAAAAGAAACGGGTTAGAAGGCTGCTTTCTTCTCTTCGTATCGAGAATCTCTCCCGTTGGGAGTGGGAAGCGCTTGCTTTAATCTCCATTGTGTACATTCAAATCTAGACCTGCAGGGCTATCACAAACTTAAGTGATACAGGGCGAAAGAAGGCGGCGTGCAGGGCCGTGTATATGCAATATGACGAAGATCTCAGGCACACTTTTGAACTTGCATTGTGCTGCGGTCGTGGTGGCTTCAATCAATCAGACGCCTTTAAACATGCTGAAGCACAGCACCTGGAAATATATCCAGGCGGTGTAGGTGCATGATGGCTTGCATGATACCGTAACCAGCCCGGAGGAGGGCCCGTAAGCATTCAGAGATTGGTGGATATTTGATAAGCCCGCGAATTAGAACGGGAGCACCGCCGAAGTCCAATTGCACCGCAACTCGATTCGGCTACGGTTTCGTATCAGGAAGGGACCGCATGTCGGCCATGAACCCCTGGGGGTAGGAGCAAATATGGTTTATTCTCATCCTCTCTGCAAGATCCCTTTTGCCAAAATAAGAGCCTTTTAATGAAATCGTCAAAGTAAAAGGAATAGAGACAGAAAAGGTATCAAAACTTTGGTGCATTTCATCAATGCCAAAGTGCGTAAACTGACAACGAGAACCATGATAGCTCCGATTGCTTGCTTGCTGGACAAGCCAGGGCGAAAGAGAAATAGAGCGTGTAAAGCGGCCATGCGTGTCGTAGGACCCATTAACTCCCCCCCAATCGTGCTGCGGGACAAGTAACCTCTCCTTGCTCTAAGAACGAATAGCACAGCTCTCGGCACTTCTGAAGCCTGGTGGGCCACTTTCCAGGAGTTCAATCTGCTGAAGCGGGTGTGGTCGAAGTCATAACCGGGAATTTAAACCCCTCTTTCCGTACATGCAAAGGGTCATGGAAGACAAATTGATCTCATAAAGCGAGAAGAGAAGAGGGGGAGATGACTCAAAGTTGTCAATAAGCCCTCGAATATTCGACTGGGTTGAGGTTGGATGCTGTGCAATGAGTGTTCACAGACCCCACTTCTCGCGAAATCGTTTCTCCGACCCGAACCGTTAACCGATATCCAAGGTCAACGCACGCACCCACCCAACGCACGCTTAATTTTCTAGCCTACAATAGAATTAATTAATTAATTATTAAATAACCACATAATCAATTAGCCTGAAATTAAAAATATAAAGTAATTGAGCTAGGCGTATTAAGTTAGCTAATCAGGATTTGTTATTTTCTAAGGCGTTGTGGTAGAATAATCTGCCTTCCTGATCGGGAGGTCTGCACTACCCCTATAGCTTCAGGGTCATCCTCTTCCACCACCCCCCCCCCTCCTAAGCTCCTAAATTCGATAAAATCGAAGACCTTACCTTCAATATTACTATACGGGACCGTTTGGCCTTCTTAGTAGCATTTCTAGCTATAGTAGCCGCCTTTCTAGCTACTGCTCGTTCTAGAACCTCTGATTTCCGTATCTCCTTCCTCACTTGATTAGTAACCTCTTTCTCCTCTACCTTCCTTAGCTTCTCTAACTCTTTCTCCTACTTTTTCAAGGTATTTTCTATAGCCTTAGTAATCTTTGTATCCTCCTTTACCTTTTACTTATCTAATTTATCTTATTCGGCCTTTGTAGCCTTCCTATTCTCACGTGCTATAGTAGCTAGTACTTCAGCTATTCCAAAGAACTGAGCCTTTCCTAAAGGCTCTCCTATTAAATTGAGCTTTTTCCTACGACGTCTCTTCTTCTTTTCAATTAATAAAGCTTCCTTTAAACCCTTTATACGGTGCTCTGTAATAGAAGCCTTTGCTATATTCGTCTCGTTCGCTTTAGTGAGCTTGCGAAATGCCTCCTTTGTTAGATTCTTTGTATATGTCTTTGTAAACTACTATATACATTTCATAGTATAAGGAGTTGAAATTGAATCGAAAGGTACTTCTGGAGGGGTTTCTGGCCTTAGTAGTGCGATTGAATCGAGAATGACTTATGGTTTATAAGGCTATATACCCGTTTTCCTCTAAGCTAATAAAATATTCGATTCTGATATACTTCTATCCTATATAGGTTTAAAAGCGTCCTAAAATATCCTTTTCGTTATAGTAATAATGCCCCTACTCTTTTCTATGACTTTATCGATCTTAGTAGTATAGTATGTAGCTAATGGAAGGAAGTAACTAACGTCAAGAGACTAAAGACGGTGTGTGGAATATGGAGGTAGAATCAGGAGTATAATCTTGAGCTAATCGTACGTCCTAATAAACTCTATATTAATATAGCTAGAATGCCTATTAACGATTAAAAGCCTCCTTCTATGCCCTGCTTTCGCACGGGTAGTAGGATTAAACACTTAAGTAAGATAGGCTAGTCCAAAGGTATTAGAAGACTATCTATTCGACGATGACGTAAAAAAAGCATCTTCCTTCTCTTTTAGATCCTCTAGCTAGGAATCTTGAAGGTCTCTAGAGGTGCCTTTATAAATTAAAGTAGGTGGGATCTTCGTACTATCCGCGTAAATAGTAGCTGGTAAGCTAATAAACTCCTGTGAGCTGTCTTGCTTTACTCCCTTGATTTTCCTACTATCATATAGCTTTTTCGTTATGATACGCTTTAAAGTACGAGTAATTCCGATCAAAAAACCCTTCTCGTCCTAATTATATATATTTTCTGCCATGATATTATAATCCTCGATCGCTTTAATTAACTAAGTAGGGGGGTGTAAGCATTAGCTATTTATCCAGAAAAATCGCAAGGAGTAAAAATAATACTAAAATTAATAATACTAAATCAAAGAAGAATTGTATATAGGGCCTATATTCTGATTTTATCCGTAGGTTATCGATATTGCGTAAATAAAGGCTTTTGAGCCGGGATGAATGCCGTTGGACAAAACTAGCTATCTAGTTCTTGTTCACCTCCCTTCTAATCATCTCCTCTATAAGGTTTCTGATAATATGTGTGGTAGGAGGGAGGCCCCGGGTCGTAAGCTTATTGATCTGATTAATTAGAGCCTCTTCTTGCGTATCGGTAAGGAGTTTGTGGTATATAGAGGTAGCCTCTCGTTTTGAGGTGGAAATCCCTTTATGCCTTCGCATAAGCGTTGTACATTCGATTCCATATTTTTTACCCGTTTTAGCGTAATTAGGAATCAATTGCCTATCCAACGCATCAAGCGCTTTTTCCATATCTTGTTCGTTGACCATTTTATCGATTTTTAAAGGTGGAGGGGTAATTTTAGGAGAAGTGTGCGTTGGGTGGGTGCGTGCGTTGACCTTGGATCTCGGTTACCTCCTCTCAATAACAGCACTCCTCTGCGACCCCCCAACTCAGGTTGGCAGAACACCGTAGCGTCTCAATCTCGAGTGCGACATCCACGTAACCCACAATGGCAGAAGAAACTCCCAAAAATGCGATCACCGAGGAACAAATCGCTGGTACCGCACTTACAGCCTCGTCAGCCTCGCCCTCCCGCAACGCCTGTACCTCCCCTCCCCTCCCCTCCTTTCTTCTTTCTCAAGCTAACAAGCACACAGTCACCGCCCTCATGTCCCACAAACGAACAGCCTCTCCCTCCTCTCCTGCCGCCTCCAAGAGATCTCTCTCCTCCCACGCGAAAAACGTCTTCAGGAACCGCGACGGCTTAGGTGTCTACATCTCCGACCCCTCAAAACACCCCCCTTCACGCGTCGTATACTACGACTCTGACTTCGTCGCTATCCACGATATGTACCCGAAGTCGAGCGTGCATGCCCTGCTCTTGCCACGGGATGAGAAGTTTGCGAGCATGCATCCATTCGATGCTTTCGAGGACCCGGAATTCCTTGCGCAGGTTCGAGAACAATCTGCTAGACTAAAAAGTATTGTGGCGTCGGAGTTACAAAGAAGATATGGGAAGTTCTCAGAGCAAGATAAGCCGAGGGAGGCAGTGTTAAACGGCGAGGTGGAGATCGAGCGAGAAGAAGACATGCCCGCTGGTCGCGACTGGGAAAAAGACGTCCTGGTTGGCATCCATGCTCGTCCGAGTATGAACCATCTACACGTCCATGTGTTGAGTAAAGATCGGTATTCGGAGTGGTTGAAGCATCGGAAGCACTACAATAGCTTTGCTACGGACTTCTTTGTCCCGTTAGAGGAATTCCCGCTGGAGGAAGATGATGTGAGGAGAAACCCAGGAAAGGAGGGCTATTTGCAGAGTGATATGAAGTGTTGGCGGTGTGGGAAGAACTTTGGGAATAAGTTTGCGAGTTTAAAGGAGCATTTGAAGGAGGAGTTTGAGGAGTGGAAGGGGGAGTGAGAGGGCTGTTGGGTGAGTGTCATAGCTGATCGTGGGACGCGACCTGGAGGCAGACGTGAATCTGCACCGGTGATACTAGTAAGTTAGGCACTCCAGCCATGTATGATTGCCTTTTTCTCTATGCCTGTTACGGACTGCTAGCAGCAAAGGATCCCTCTTGTGTCTTTTTCCCTTGTTCCACGTTGCTCCGAATGTCCTGAAAGTTCTGGTACATTCCAAATGTCTTCAGCCTGGAGTGTGAATCCCAGGAATCGGCTTTTATTGCATATCGTGAGCGATGAATTTCCCCAGGACATCACCAAGGGTATGACTCGTTTCCAGAGGAGTTTTCTAAGCAATTGAAGTCGGCTTTTCAGCAGATGGAGATGCAAAAGCCACGATGGAGCCAGAAGAGTGAGGAGGGGAAAGGCTATTGGGTGAGAGACTGGCAAAGGAATCATTCAATTTGGCGTGGCCAGATAATTTGGTTCCAAGATATCAAACTTTACCACCACCTTTCATGTTCGCATAAAGAAGCAAGTAGATTTAACTTGTACGTGATGAGTATCAGTACGATCGCTTCTCCTTCTGTGACTTCTAGACATTACCAGCTACCCTCTATCGTCACTATTGCGAGCCTTCTCTCTCATGCATTGGCGCGAATCTTTAGTCAGTCCTGCTACTATAGAAAGAGTAGTTAACAAATAGATCGTGATGGGCGTCATCAGTAGAGCGCCCCTGAATCTCGCTAAGTTTTCCATACACAGGCAGCTACAATAGAGTTTGCTCTTATCATCTTCGGATATGAGTTGAAATAGAAGGCAAAGCCTTCACTGTCTGATATCTATCCACTAAGCTGCAAAAACACCATCAGCACAGCAGCATATGCTGCCGTCGCTGCCAAAGCATCAAACACCCTTGCTGTAGTAGCAACCGCCACAAGTATGAAAAATACGACAATAAACACCGTAATTGCTCCAAGCTTGACACTTGGCAACCCATGATCAATCTTGTCCAATACCCACAATGGAGCAATTAGCATCGCTAACCCAACCACCGCAATCACGCCCTCTGAAAATCTGTCAACTCTCTTATCATTCTGCCACCTTGTGGCCCTGATAAAGCCTTGCTGGTTATCCCGTATCGGTCGTATGTCATCATAGTCTTCTATATCATCATCCTTACGCTCGAAGAGCAAGCGGAGACCCGGGATGCGGAGAAGAAGGCTGCGTTCAAGGACCTTCCGGAACCAAGATATCTCCTTTGGTAAGATAGTTACGAGATCCTTGGTATGGGTAATATAGGCGGCTTCAATTTCATTAATGGGGTGTTTTTCCGGGTCGGGGTCGTCTGTTCCAAGCCAGTTTCGTATGTTGCTGATATCATCTGGGCGCGGTACTGGGCGAGCCATCAGTTGGGAGTATTCATTGATGAAACCATCTGTTCAACCTTAGTTCTTATTTTCAAACTATCACAAAGTTCTGACCCTACGTACTGTATGCCCTTAGTTTGTCCCCTAGTGTAGCAATAAGTGCTGGCCGAGCTTCGCAAGGGTCGATTCTGAAAGAGCCGTTGTCGACATCTGGCACTGCTTTTCGACTGTACGCTTGGTCCATTGACTCTAGCTCTTCCTCGAGTTTGACAATCTCATCTTGTAGGGAAAGAAGTACTCGAGCTTGGAGCGCTCCAAAGCGGCGGGTTATGAGGAAGGATTGATCAGATGCAAGCCATTTTGAAAAAACTCGGTACCCGGAATATTTCCAAGGGGCCTTTCTGATGTCTTCGTCCCCATAGTCTGGGTAGACCGAAAGAGAAATGGAAGATCGTGTTGAATCAGAAGCGGCGTCTTCGGCTGGGGGTTCGGAATCCGTTGGGCTAGGAAGTGGACGTGGTATTTGCGGGGTATGGGAACTTAGAGGGCCTAGGATTGGAGACATTGTCGACTAATTATGAAGATTATAAGATGGAGACAAGATATTGCCACATTTAAAAGGCTCAAATGATCTCCCAGAGAGCCTAGGAGCCTCTCTTCTTATGTCTTGCTACTCGAAATCCCATTGATCTCTGCCTGAAATGAGATTCATGATTAATACTGAAAAGCCGTTAAACAATTCAAATCGCGCAAGGCTGAGCAAGCCTTGTTCTCCAACTCTGTCGCCGAGTAGACTTCATGCATCACTCGATCCTCTCAAAATGTAGCATCGATAGCTAGTATTCTCGTTGCCTGAGAATTCCTGCAGGCTTTTATTCAGCTGGGTCAGGCAGCGATAACAACACCAATGAGCATCAGAGAACTACTGCACCTCAGGCTCTAAGCCACACCACCAACCTGTGACGATTTTTTTGTGGGTTGGGCATTTGAATGAGGTGTTGCCTAATAAGTTCTGCTTATCTATGATCCTCTTCCACGGCAAGAACCATAAGCGCGACTTCCTAGATGTTTTGCAAAATAACAAGAGCAACAACAACCATGCCTATTGTCGAGCCGATCAAGGTAGACACAGATGCCGAAGAATACGATAGCTTCCGCCCAGGCGCTGAAGACCTCCAAAAAGACGATGTCCAAAAGCGACTGAAAAAGATAGAAGATGCGCGTAATGCAGCACTTCAGCAAAAGCGCGCTCGCCCAATGAAGCCCTTCGGACCAGCCCCTGCACCCGAAAGGGGATTCAAAAACCCCGTTTTCGACCAGGAGCACGGCTGCTGGAAATCTCAGTCTAAGAGTGATTATAGGCAGGTGAAGGTGTGGGATCAAAGTAAAAAAGTTTGGAGATCCAGAGACAGCAACAGTGAGTTGCTCTAAATCCATTTTGCAATGCAGTGATTGACACCAAGGTTCAGGGGATAGTAATATGAGTGGAAATCCACTTTTGGGTGCTGGAAATAGAAAAGAATCGTGGTTTGAAAGCGTTACGAGGAAAGCGTCGGTGTGGTTGTTTGGGTGATGGATCAAGAGGTGAAAGATCTTACGGGGAGTGTATATCACTTGCAGAGTATAAACAAATCAACTCATTCCTCCTTCACCACATCTTTCAAACCCCAGCCCATTTCTCTTGCGCCCTCTCAAGCCATTCCCCAAACACAATTTCCTCACTGTAACATCGCCTTCCTGTCCGTCCTCCCCAAACCTCAAAACACCCCATTCACCCCTCTCCACCCTTTGATCGCGCATCAAATATACTCATGATTGTCACCTCAATATTTTTTTCGTCCCTGCCATCCCTTCCATCGTTTCCACTCCTACCGCATTTTACACGCATCCCTCACCTCCAACAACCCCACACGCCTCACAAAGATCGACACCTGTGCACACCATACAGATATAGCGATCCCTCTATCGAACGTCCTGGCTTAGTTCTCACAGAGAGTGCAGTAAGCGCCCCCTGAAAGGTCTTCAATAACCTCACGGCGGCCACAATTGATGAGTGGATGACGCGTAATCCGATGAGCTGATCGACATCTTGACGTCCATGCCTTGTGTGCGGTGTTAATAGAAAGAAAACCCGCGAGCAGGTATAGGTATGAACGAATTGCAGAGACGAAGTCGGAAAATATTTAGGTGTGATGTGTGAAGCTACCTTCGCATGATGGTTGAAGCGAGGGAACGATTCCTATGCAGGGGATATGAAATGACTCGCGTACACACCAAGCCGCGGATTTCCTGAGTGATCCCGGCTACAACCGTAGGCGAAACTAGCTTTAACCCCCCCCCCCCCCTTTTTTTTTTGGAACGCGAAAACCGCGTCGGGGCAGGGCGAAGATCGAGGTAGAAAATCGCCTTTTTGCCTTTTCTTAAATATCTTCATTGTTACTTATTTAAAAGTGGAGCTTTTAGGCTCAAATTCATTGCAATATATAGAGCTTTAAAATTCTAAGAGTTCTTACAAATTAGATAATATTTGGTATTGTAGTTGAAGGGTTAATAGCCGGTGCCCCTCCCACGCGCTTCGCTTGTGGTCGGGATAAGCAAGTGTCCCATTCAACCAAGTGTCCCATCGAGATTTTAGCCGATTCTTGATTTTTGGTGCGCATCGCATACAAAATCAAGCATATTTGCAATGGAATTTAAGGATACTAGTTACAAAAAACACAAAGCTACCTAGAACTATATAAAATCGGCATTCGCTTGTATACTGTCAATTGAGCCCGCATTACTCTCCATATCTGAAGAGTCTGGAATAATAAGGGGGGGTGGGCTTGAGTCAATATACTCTCCCACCCTCTCTTTTTGATGCTTCCGTTCAGTAGTATTAATTACTACATCCTCATCCCCGTCAATATCAATAAAGGTATTTGGTGCCTCTAGCCGATCAGGGGCTAGATTACTGAGGGATGCCGTAAGCTGACGAACCACGAGCTGTAAATCAGGGTAAAAGTCCTCCTCACAGCGAGCTCGTTCGATAATTGTAGGGTATTTATCAGGTTCGCGAATTGGTGCCATATCCTCCACTGGAATTAGCTCATCCTTCAGTCGATACTCCACGATTCTAGCTAGTCTAGCTTTCTCATCCTTGCGAGCTTGAATCCCAGCGTCCTTGAGCTGATTTTTAGCTCGATTCACGGCAGTGGCGAGCTTCTTTTTAGCCTTACGAAGAGCTTCTCCATCATCTTTCTCCTTCTTCTCTTTAATCTCCATACGAAGCTCTGCTACGCTAGCAGATGGCCCTCCCTTGTGTGAGCTTTTACGGGACTTCGCCTTGCGATTATACTCCTCGCGGAGCTTTGTTTGGAGAGCTTGGTGCTCTATTGTCTGGAGATGACTCTTTTGTAGTTGGATATTGACCTTTTTGACCGTAACTATCCAAGTTTCCTTCGAATTTTCTGAAAATGTAGTAGGATCGCGATCTGCAAGTGCCCTAAGGGTAGTAGCTGTATTCCACACTTCATCGGGGCGAGTAGGTAATAAAGGGGGTAAATCAAGGCTCTCCTCTGCCTCAACCTCCTCAACTGATCTCTTCTTCTTTCCATACGATCGCATCTTTTTGATTCCAGCTTTGCAACTAACGGGCCATATACCAGAGCTCTCAAAGGCGTTCTTGATTGTGTACTTTTGCATCGTTTGCGTACGAATCAGGGTAAGATCGCGGAAAAAGGAGGTAATCGTATACTCAAAATCGAGGGAACGGAGGGCCGCATGAATCGCCATTTTATGATAGTGCTTCCAGGGGCGGAATATACCAACGTCAAGTGGTTGAAGGACGTGTGTCAAGTGAGAGGGAAACCAGAATAGCTTGATATTGTGTTCGCCGGCCTTTAATTGAAATGGTTTATAGACGTGTGATTCGTGACCGTCTAGAAGGAGGATTTTCCAAGGTTTTTCTGGCCCAGCTCTTGAATACTTGATTAAATGATTAAGATATTTCATAGCTACGTCGTTGTTTGTATACCCGGTAGGCGTACACTTAATATGCTCCGTCCCGATTAGATTTTCTGATACCCAATTATCCATAATCTTCTTCCCAGGAGCAATTACAAAGGGCGGAAGAGGTTCACGACCATCTGCGTGAATAGTCTCGATTATCGTAACTGATTTGCGATTCTCAGGGCTAGCCGTATATAGCTCTTTTACCTCTATGGGCACAATTACGTGCTCACCAGTAGGGCAACCAATACGCGCTCCTGACTCGTCCATATTCAGAACGTTCTTCCCCTTTGTGATATGAAGCTCCTCTAGAATATCGTGATATTTCTGAAACCATATTCTAACATCCTCCTCTGTATGAGATTCGAGTCGCGCGTACGCAATAGGCTTCGTTTTAATCGTGTGAAGTATCTTGTGGTTCCGTATCCATACGCTGAACCAGCTAGCTGAAGGCGGTGGTTTAGGAGGAGATTCAGCCTATTAATATTAGCCAAATTGTTCAATTTAGAAGGCGTACTTACAGCTTTTAAGTGCGCAATTGCGGCTTGAACCATCTGATGTGTAGCCCCTAAACCAGCCTCCCACTGCTCGTAGCAATACTGCCTGATCGCTTCCTCCTGTGCCTCGTTCAGGATCCTATTATTACCGCCATGCGTATTATAAAGCCCCTGGGAGTTCCTCTTCTTATTGCGCTCGCGGAGGACTGATTTACGTAAGGATTCCTCCTTGACGTGATATATCCTCGCAGCTGTAATTGCTGAATTATCGTCGTTCTCAAGGCACCAGTCGCGGGCTTCATTAAAGATACGGTGGTAATCAGCTTCCGTAGCGTGTGGATAATAGAAATACTCCCAGGACATCTCCCCGATCCTAGAAGAATCAAATAAGGGTGTACCCATTATAGTAGCTTTGCGCATGGAATAATTGATGAGTTGGGTAACAAGTTGAGCCAAACGCGACGCGTTTTTTAGTGGGAATCACACGTAAATTGATTTTCTCGATGGGACACTTGGTTAAACGGGACACTTGCTTATCCCGACCACAAGCGAAGCGCGTGGGAGGGGCACCGGCTATTACTATCCCCCCCTTGAATACTTACGGTGGGTCCAATATTCGCCACACTCTCATGCTTCACTCACGCCACGCCTCACCCCATTTTTAGCCAATCAGAGCACGTAGAAGCTTCTAGCTCGCCAGCGTAGCTGAACCATAAGTATGGCAGAAAACACAGCTTCCACTGGCTTTACTTTACTTGTTTATATCCTCACTTACAATGGACTCTCAAGATTCACGCTTCACTACACCACCACCTGATTATGGTAACCTTTATGACGCAGATACTCCACCCTCTGCACAGCCTCGCTCTCCTCCTCTCTCTCTCCCTGATTCACAGAAGACTACACAGTCATGGGACTCTCGCAATAGGCCTAGGCCTCAAATCAACGAATCACAGCCTTCTCAGGACTCACGTGACCTTCTTCCAGACTCTCAGCTTCTCCCAGACTCTCTTATTAATGAGTCTATACCGTCTCCTCCTCTATTCGTCCCCGACTCTCAAGCAGATTCCTCTCAAGAGTTCTCTCAAGAGAGTACCTCATCCGATTGGCGAAGGACCGATTGTACACGTGATAAGCGTATCCAGATCCAAACGGCCCTCCTTTTCAAGATACCTTTACCCCAAATAAAGGAGACTCTCGATGTTACTGATGACCAAATCTACTATACAAAGCACCATCGCCTTACTCCACAAAAAACGAGAGCAGGGAGGCATGCAAAGCTCCATACTCCTGAGAAAACACAGCTTAAGGAGTGGTTACTTTCCTCTCCTTCTCACCGTCACGTGGCATACTCAAAGATTCCACACTTCCTTCCTCAATTAGGGGGTGAGCAGGCTATTCGCACAGCTATCGATGGAATTGATTACTGTCGTCGTGTATCGCGAAAGAAGGGGTTCTCAGATGATCCTAAAGTCTGTCAGGAGCGGCTAGACTTAGCAGAGGACGGGAGTATATGGCCACGCTCACGTGTACAGCAGGTCTGCTTTACAGACGAGGTATGGGCATTTGGCGGAGCTCATACGAACTCGTATATTACCTGCTTAAAGGATGGAAGCGATCGCTTACTCCCTGAGTGTGTGAGGCACAAGTACTCTAAGCTCCCTGCGTGGATGTTCTGGGGAAGTATAGTCGATGGGAAGAAGGGGCCTTCTCTCTTCTGGGAGAAGGAGTGGGGCTCAATTAACTCTACACGATATGATCTCAAGGTTCTCTCAATAATAGAACAGTTCTTCCGCGACCACCCACTCAGCCGATATAGGTTCTGGCAAGACAATGCTTCTTCCCATCGCTCGTACGAAACGAAGCTAAACTTACTCCTTCGCCATATCCCTACAATTCAAGCCCCTCGGTACTCACCAGACTTGAATCTCATTGAGCATGTGTGGAATTGGATGAAGAATTGGATAGAAGAGCACTATTGGGAAGCACGCTACCAGCCGGATAAGATCCGCTTAGATCAACTCCGTAAGATTATACAAGATGCATGGGACGCAGTACCAGACGAGTACATTCAGGGCTTATATGATAGCTGGTGGAGACGTTGTGAGGCTGTAAAGGAAGCGCATGGTGGGCCTACAAAGTACTAGTAGAATGTAAAGTAGAAAGTGGGAAATTGGGAATAGCTTCAATTGAACTGGAAAGCGGTGAAGACTCAATTGCGTGTCTTTAGTGGAGTGATGTGTGTATCGAGATGGTGGCGAATATTGGACCCACCGTAAGTATTCAAGGGGGGGATAGTATGGGATTGCGATTTTGCCCCTGACGTAGTTTTCGTGTTGTTTCGCGCCAATCCTCACCTCACTTTGCGTGTGCGCCAAGCCACCGCGCATGTGACCCCTCGCCGCTCTGCTCACCCTCGACTGCGCGATCTCCGCCGCCTCACCTCTGCTTACCAATCGTGCTTGGGTGTGCGCATCCCCGATATGGATAGTACAGTAAAAACTCGCTATAAGGATACCGTTTTTGTCGCCGATTCTTAAGGATATACCGAGGTTTCCTTAAATCAAGGATCACGTGCATAGATATAAAAATAGAAATATCACTGGGATTTGAAGATATTTACAGAATAACGCCTCACAATGCCCCAATGGCCCGTAGATAAGTTCAGGATCGGTAGGGGAGGCCACAGAATCGGTGGGGGGAGGGCTACAGGCTGTAAAGGCTCTGGAGCGATTTTATGGGTGCCTGAAGGCCTGACAGGAGTGGTAAATTAGCCTTTCACGTGTACGATTATAAGGATAATACACCAAAAAATCAAAGTTGGGATAAAAAATCATAAGGATATTCCTTATAGACAGGATATCCTTAGCTCAGGGCTAATTTTTATCGGGATATAAATCAGCTTCCTTATAGCCAGGATATCCTTATATTGGGTATCCTTTTCGCGAGTTTTTACTGTAAGGCAGGCGAAAACCCCGCAGGCGTTGCACGGTGCAAAAGTAATTGAGGCCGGTCTCCTACTAGTTAGTCAATAACTAGTTTTCTATACTTCATAGGTAATCTTACACAAGATTTCGTCAATTGGCTTCAGATTCGGTTAGTTAGCATCGCCGCTCTGCTCAGGCGTTACTCACCCCCTGCTCACATTGCTCGGTCACGGTCCTGCTCGCCCTACAAGTGACTAATCATACCTTACTCGGCCCTGCTCGTGCGAAAGTTGTTAATCCGACACGGCTGTGTTCGGGGGCACCAAGTCAGACCTCAGTGGCTCAAAGGGGATCCCTGGATGAATAAGAATCGACCTGAAGCTGAGCGCGATCATTATGGGCCCACAGTCACGGGTTCTCAACAACGGCTTGCGACGACTCTCACCCCCCGTGGTGCAGACTGGAAACCTGTAGCCCCAGCAAACCAGTTTCATTAAAATCAAATGAAAGCTCTCACAGAAGAAATAAACCCTCAAAAATCTGGAAAACTAAAATCAGCTTTCGCAGAAATCCTGCGAGGGAGCAGAAACAGATTCAGGGGCAAAGGTCGGTAAGTAAACTGTAACAGGGACACACTCCACAATATGGTGTATACGAATCCTCTCCGCGACGCAACTCTGCCCCCGGAAAGAATCGATAAGTTTGCGTACTTGCCACGCTGGTGCATGAACCTGCAAGCTATGGCTATTTGACACAATATTGGTAGGGTCCTTCTCCGGCGTGACTTCCCCACTGCATGAGTTCGAGATGATCTAGAGCCATCCCTTCAAACAATGCAGCTTGCGCCCAGATGATTCAGCCTCGCACTACTTCTATAGGTAACCAGTGTGGGCTCCGATAAGATCGATAAGCGAACGATCGATAATCGCGCTAATTTATCGATAATCGATAATCGACCATCGATAATGATAATTATCGAACTAGGGCCTTGGCAATACTACAGGGCCACTACAGGGCCAATGCGCTATATTTATAGGCCTTATACCACCTTTTCTTCACTATAGCAGAATTCCGATTTAGTAAAGGCGGTATAAGGCCTATAAATATAGCGCATTAGCCCTATAGTGGCCCTATAGTATTACTAAGGCCCTGGACCCACTATTATCGATAGATTTAGTACTATAAAGGCGGTCTAAAGCCTATAAATATAGCGCATTAGCCCTGTAGTGGCCCTGTAGTGGCCCCGTAGTATTGCCAAGGCCCTAGACCCACTATTATCGATAGAATTATCGATGGGCTCGCTTAGTAGCTGGGCCCACTTTTATTAATAGAACTATCAATGGGCTCGCTTAATAGCTAGCTAGGCCCACTTTTATCGATGGAATTATCGATGGGCTCGCTTAGTAGCTAGGCCCACTTTTATCAATGGAATTATCAATAGGCTCGCTTAGTAGCTAGGCCCACTTTTATCGATGGGATTATCGATAAAAGTAGGCCCTAGCCATTAAGCGAGCCCCATCACATCGATAGTATCAGTAATAATTATGTTATCTACGTTATATAATAGACTAGTAAATAGAAATATAATAGTATAGTAATAATAGTCTACGTTTATACTAATCTTTATACTAATTAGTTTATAATTGAACTAGAAAGCGAGATGTTCATGTAATGGGGCTCGCTTAATGGCTAGGACCCACTTTTATCGATGATAATTATCGATATCGATCGCTTATCGATCGATAAGCCGATAACGATCGATAAGCGATAATCCCGATCGATAAATTTATCGGAGCCCACACTGTAGGTAACTCTCCTGCTTCTTTAGGCCTAACAGCACTACGCATGTTTCCTCGGTACTATCTTTGCATAAGGTGGGTCATGCTCCTCTAAAGACGGTTGTGTATTCGGCTCGTCCTTTCTTTAATACCGCGTAGGTTGGTCTACCGGGGCAGGATCTATCGTGGAAAGGAGCATGATGTGAGTTGAGACGAGTTCTAAAGTATTACTCTGTGGTTAGGGGAAACAGGGGGAGCTTTATCGAGATTCGGGCTGCTTTATTCGAGGTATAAAACAAATAATCAATCCTGATCCGAAATAGCCAGAGTCGATATTGTTCCTAAACGCTCTCTGTAGCCCAAGAAGCAATTCTTGTCTGTCAGAATATGAAGAATCAGGGAAGGCTAAGTTCAAAAGTTGAACTATCAGCGAGAAAAAGCCCTTCTTTGGCAAACAGTAATCTAACAACACGTTTGCAAAGAGTCCTATTACATATCCAAAATCGACCCTAAGTAATCAGATTGGTCTTTCGAGCATATTAAATTTGACTTAGTATGTACTCTCACATCATCTTTCTCTTTCTCTGTTAAATAGCAGCATTTCTGTCATCCCTGGCTGAAACTTTCCAGGACCCTGTTTGGAACTCTTTAGACTTGCCTTGACTATTTTTAAATCCTGATTGCCGAGCCTATTTAGGGCAGCGCAATTCCCAGCAGTGGTAAACAGCACCTTGAAGATGTTTGAGCTCTTTCCCTGCTTGCTCAATCTAGAAACGTGCGCATTTAGTACACCCAACAGGCTCTCAACATTCTTCCTGGTGGTCCCGAGGCTAACATGCTCGATTCCGTCGATTACTACAAGCAGCGGTGATGGTACCTCAAGGAAGAGCTCGGCACAGATTGATAGTGCCTCATCCCATGTTTGAAAGGAGCCGTCGAGGTTTCCAAACCTGGCACTGCTGAAATCAGAAAAGGTTTCGACTTTTAATGGTAAGATATCGACCAGTTGGCAAATCATCGAATAGAGGATATTCACAACCACTTTCTCCTCGTGTTTTCCAGGCCAGTCGCAAAATATATGAACGACAGGAATACTGATATTGATGGCAGACTTGATTACGCTCGCAGCGATCATGGATGTTGATGATGGATACCGACGTTCTTGTGCGCCCACGATCCACAGCATTTGAGAAGCTGTTGCTGTGCTCCACTCTTGCATCACGTGGACGACAATATTATCTGCGAAACAAGGAGTATTGGAGACAAGTGAGATAGGATTGGGCGCTGTAATGAGATAAGATCGGAGTCCACGAGAGGATTCTTGGATATCATTTTTGGAATACGTTGGCGCTACAGCTATTCAATGGTCTTTAGTTAATTAACCTCCCTGGATATGGGCATGGAAACCATACCAGTGGCATTTAGTAGGTTGCAAAAACTGCCTTTGTCTTCTATCTCCAACAGAGTCTCAGTTTGTTTCAAATGCACTAATTCTAGCAGTTAGCTCAATACTTTCTAGAGCCTGTCTTGGACGCCTTGTACTTACTGTCTTCTGAAATTCTTCTCTTGGTAACTAATCTCTGCTCAAGATCATGACCCACACTGTTGCTTGCCCAACTTCCCAGAGCCCCGTTTATTCCGCCTTCAATCTCGCTTGTCTTTCGTAAGATTTTGGGCCTTTGGTAGGCATCTTCCGGTCTGTGACTCTGCCAGTGGAGCTTGCCTCTGTCTTCTATCCATTCCCAGATCTTAATAACAGTATCCTGGGTATTCTTTATGTCTTCGTTACTTCTTTCAAGAGATATCTTCATGTCCCTCGTCTCTGCGTAATGTGCACTATCCGCTTTGCTTTGAACGAGCAAGGCAACTCTTCGTATTTCATTCAAGCTGTCTAGAAAAGCTTCGTCGTATAGATTTTGGTTAAAACTGCGAATGCCCCTCTTCCAGGACGGCTGCTCATACCATTTAAACGCCTCTCGAAGAAATGCGAAGACCACAGTATATAGATGAACGGCCAGGTCTTGCATTTGGGTAGTGCTAAAGAGCTTTACATGGTCAACACATGAGCAAACTGCATCACCAATTTCTGTCAGATCTCTAGTAAGAGCTTCAAAGACTTTTTGATTATTGGCTGATGCCTGTAGAACTAGATTAGCAAGCGATCTACGAGCGAGAAATAATGCTTTATACTTTTACCAAAGTCTTAATGGCGCCGCAAAAGGTAGAGCAGTATTTGCTCTGATTAGGTAATATATCAAACAGGTTGGAATGTGAATCCAGTGTCCGACAAAGCTTATTGAGGTAATGACGGAGTCGTCCGGACCCTTTGCAATTCTCTTTTGCCACCAATATAATGCTGGTGAGTTCATCTAGGGAGGTAATATTTTCATCCGCCAATGCAATCTGTTTGCTTTGAGAATCGTCTTTCTTATCTTGCGATTCGACCAAAAATTCGGTCCAAGCCTTCTGTAATAGGTGTCTTTCGACCTTGAGTCTTGCCTCTGATGGGGTGCTATAGAGGTGTCAGTCAGAGCCGTGAATTTAGTATTCGCTAAGAATATACTTTGCTGCATTGGCATCCTTATAATATAATCTCCACCAGCCTTCGTCAGAAACTTCAGCTTTTGCAAACTTTTTTTCTTTCAACACTCTCGTCTCTGATGGCTCGCTGCTGCTTTGGATTATCTGTTGAGCAGCAAGGTCACTACCGAAGAGAGCTATGCGAGGTAACCCTTCAGCATGCTGGGGCCGTTCTTGATCCTGTCTATTCATAACTTTAAGCTTTTTTACTGTTTGCCAAGCCAGTCAAAACGCAAGAGGCCTGAAGATCTATTGTTCGGGCGTGGACTTTTTAATACTCTCACAAGTTGACGTCAGATAATGCACCTTGGGGTGCGCCTTGAGGGAATACCTCCTCCGTCCACCCGAAAAAACTTCACAGCCTCAAAAATAATTACACAGCCCCAGCTCCGCCTTGTTTTCGCGTTTCAATTTCACCCAATGAACCTCTGTGGCTGCCAGAAGATCCTAATCATCAACGCTAGCTTGGGGCTTAGCTACAAGCGAGCCAATGTATACGAGTACGTACGCCCACTGGCGCCAAAACCATGCGAGAGGCAGAAAGTGAGGCTGATATGCCGCATTGATCCCTTCACACCGAAAGTTAGGCTGGAGAGAGGAATGGTGTCGGTCAGCATCGCTAAAAGCCCTTTCAAATCTTGAATTTCTCAGAAGCCAGAATCTCCTTCAAACCTCACTTTATTGTGGAAGCTTTTGTACCCGATTTTGCTCTCATTATATTTAGAAGAGACTCTACCAGATTTTGCAGCGAGATATCAACACTTGCGCAATGTCAGATTCTCACCCAGCGGGTCCATTTATTGTCCCTACGCAAGCAGTCACGCCAACGGTTCGTGATCTTCTGGAATTCCATTGCACCATCTAATTTAACCCATCAGCCTCTTGTTCAATTCAATGAGAGCCAATTTCAGCCACCAGCAAAAAACGACCAGGTACAAGCATCAGCTCAATTTCAAAATGGGCTTAACGGCAAAGACAGCACCCCAGATTCTGGGATGCCTGGTGCCACCTCTGGCTTGGAAGACAGTATCGAATCTCAGGAATCTTCCCCTTCAGCACTGATCTTGTTTCGCTACCTTCACAAGACCGACGAAGGAGACATTATTACGAAGCAAGAATCTCCCAACCCAATCCAGTTCGAACCAGATGAAAGCGCAGAGGGATTGACAGCTGAGACTGTTCTCGAAATTCTCACCACGAGAATTAGCAGAGACAAGTCTAACCAAACAGAAGGCCTTGATATTGAATATGGTACAAGCACCGTCATGAGAATCCATTCGATTCATCTCATCAATGCTTTGAGGGAAGTAATAACGTACTACCCCTCGCTAAACTTGCGAGTGGACACTGTGACAATTCCTGAGCCATATGAGCCCTTAGTTCATTATATGAAAGAACTACAGGGTTACAAGATCATTCATCCAGAACATCATGACGAGAGATATACTACAATAACAAATGAGCATATTGACGTGCTGCTTGGATTCCTCGATCGTACTCTGGGTAGCCGTCTACGCTCCGAATATGAACTGCATCAGCGACCGACGCCAATGGCAACATATGAGAATCTCTGGATGTTATTCAAGCCAGGTCAAGATATCTACTTTTCAACGCAAAATGGCAAGTTTCTTGATCCAATGGTGCTAGGAGAATTTCAAAGGGGGACGGCATCTAGCTGGAACTTGAAGTACGAGTCAGGTTTTGTCAGACCAATTAAATCAAAAACGGAAATACCGTGGTTTGATGGGGAGAAGGAAATAACATCATTGTCAGCTTACCCGAAACATTTTCATCCAGAAAATGCCGCGCTCGAGGCTCGATTTATTGAACGAGGGAAGAAGTATTGGAGCCTCTGCGAACCTTCGTACCAAGAGCACACTGGTCGAACACTCCAAGTTATGGTTGGACAGACACCAGGTATGCGGTGTGATCTCTCGAAGCATGAATTCTCCGCTACTACGGTATGCAATTCAGTCTCAGACGAAGAATGATCAAAGATAGAACGCTAACATATTTCTTCTGTCTGTCTCATTTTTCAGCTAAATGGAAAAGTAATGATTGACTTTTTCTCTTACGAGAAGATAGGTTTTCTTCTGTCGCACCCTGAATTGCCAGGGTCTTGGAAGGAACTACCTTCAGATGGTTGTAGCTGCAACTCATGCCTCTCCCGGCCTCACAGAGATAAGTTATCTTTGCCAGTAAGAGACTATTGCTATTCGGTTAGTATGAAAAGAGATGAGCCAAAGCAAGATCACTTCTATTTTTTGTGCGACTATGTACTACGGGGTTACGCACTCAATGAAAGGCGATGGGGTAAGGCTCCATTTGGGATGCTACTATTGACCATTTACTAATTTAAATGTAGATGCTCTTCATATCGACCAAGTCTCTAATCCACATATTGAGCCACATCCCTTTGAAAATTTAGTTCTGGACGATGAAGTCAAGCGTACCATTGCTTCTCTGGTACGGAATTATACGGAGTCCCGGAAAAAGATCCAATCTTGGAGTACAGACTTCATTAAAGATAAAGGTGAAGGATTGGTATTTCTACTGCACGGGTCGCCTGGCGTAGGGAAGACGTAAGTTGAACGTTACAGGAAATTCAATCAGATCGGCTGGCTGACCACAATGTCTTAGATGTACTGCAGGTGAGAGTAGTCATCGCGACAAGTAATTTTCCTCTAACGAATTACAGAATGCGTTGCAGACTTAATTGGACGACCTCTACTTCCCTTGACCTGCGGTGACATGGGTATCGAGCCTAGACATGTTGAAGAAAACTTCAAGCGCTTTTTTGAACTAGGCGAGCTTTGGGGCGCAGTCATCCTCATGGATGAAGCCGATGTATACCTTGAGCAAAGAACGTCAGAGAGCCTGCAACGGAATAGCTTGGTTTCTGGTATGTCCCATTGCCGTGTCGGATCAATTAGTGGAATGGCACTGCCATCTGCATCATTCTTCCTGCTACCTATCTTGTCTAGACCCTGAACGTTGACTTTTATTAGTATTCCTCCGTGTTCTTGAATACTTCCGCGGAATCTTGTTCCTGACTACTAATCGCGTGGGATCTTTTGATGATGCCTTCATGTCACGGATCAATGTGGCACTCCACTACGAACCCTTGAGAGAACTACATCGTACGGAAATCTGGAAAAAGAACTTCAAACGCCTCCAAAAGGAAGAAAATATTGAGATTGATACAGATACATTCTTTTATTCGGTCTCGGACCCGGAAATGAAGGCTGCTGAATGGAATGGCCGTGAGATCCGCAACGCTTTCCAGACAGCTGTGGCCCTAGCAAAAGATGAGGCTAAACAAGAGGGCAAGGACGTTGCACTTTTAAAACCCGAGCACTTGAAGAGGGTCGTAAAGATGTCAAGAATGTTCAAAGCCTACATCAGTTCGACCCATCACGATCAAGATGAGGCAACGAGGGCAATAGTGGAGCAGCGCCGCAATGATGGATTTAGGATTCATAATGATTGCTGAAAGCGGAAAGAATAAGAAAAGGACCAACTTTAGCAAGTCTTACCCAGCGGCGATAAATAGCCCCCTAGAGCTTCAAGATTATTATTCAATGATTTCATAATCCGCCACAGCCCACTAAAATCTGGGGGGGACTGAGCATCTGCTTAATTCTTTTTGAGAGACATCGCCGGCTAGCTTGATGTTTGCGCCTCGGTTTCCTCGAGACACTCAGCCGATCGACTCCAGCGTGGGAGGAGTAACGAGATAGGACGATCCGAGAAATTTGCAGGATTTCTTGAAGATGTAAGCGGAGGAAGAAAAAGTAATGCGCATGGTTTTGACAGCCTGATGAATGGAGCCACTTTATATTTGGTTTATCTGAGGATGAAGTCGCTTGCAAAGCGACTTCAGGCAAAAAAAGACTTGGCATGAGGTACTTGAGAGCTCTTTCACAACAAGTAAATAATTATTACAAGGCTTTCAACTTCCTCAGTATTATGCTGTAATGTGAGTATGACCTCGCCCTTTACAATTTTGATACTGTGGCCGAGCTTCGAACCTCACCCCCTAGATTCACGGTCTACTTCCGTCTGTCACACCAACTCGTGATTGTCTATTCCCATATAGTTGCAAGACATACAATGATATTTTACCCATTTTGAAATAATGCATCTTAAAATATTGTTAGAACGTGGACCCTGGTTAAGTGGATTTCAAAATAGGTAGCACGAGATAAAGTACCAATATAACCTCAACCAACAAATTATCCCACTAGAGTCCGTTCCCGTCTTTGAACCTGAGAAGTCGCTGCCCTAACCTGACTCCTGAGCATGCTAATAAGTCAGATGGGTTTTTCTCAGGGGGGTCTAGAATTGGATCCTTGACTGACTTGTTCCAATTTTAACTAGCAGCAGTCGAGAGCCGAAACAGGTCGCGTTCGACGCTGGTCCGTCCACCATCGCTCTCACCTCCGACTCACCCTTGCTCACCTTGACTCACCCAAAACTGTCGGCTCCGGCAGGGATCCTTGTAAAATTTGAAAAAAGGTGAGCGAGAACGGATACTATCACGAAATCATAATAGATTAGAAAGGTGCTTGCGGCCCAGACAAGCAGGCATTATAAGACTTATATTTAGATAAAATATAAACTATAACCGATTCTCTAGGGGGCCAGAAGAGGATCCCTTGACCAGAACTACCTTCGGCTCACCCTTACTCGCCATAACTCACCAAAAATTGCCGGTAAAGCAGCTCTGCTCACCTTTCCGAATAGAAACGGATTTGCTTCATGTTAGGATTGGGGTGTGATAATGAGCTGTTCTCGCTAAAAAATCGATATCAAAGCTAGTTTCGCCCAACCTTAGAGGACCCGCAATCAACATCAACAGGTCGCACGACTCACTCTCAAGACATCTTCTGTTCTCCAGCCAGACTTCCCCCCAGTGTGTCTCACGGGTTATCTGCAGCTTTATATTATGTTTTTATAGTATTTGTGTCTTTCTTTCTCTTCCTTATGCGTATACAATTAATTCTTTAGACTCCTCAGCTCCTTCTGCATCTGTGCGTCAGCCACGCAAGCTCTCAATTTCGATGGACCAAACTACGAGTATCTACCACTGAATACGATATTCCCCGGACTATGGGAAAAGAACATTCGAGCTTATTAAAAGTCCTATATCGAGCCCGTCAAAATATTTAAGCTCGAAGGTGCGGTCTCTGGTACACACGCGAATATGACGGTGAAATCACCCGATTGCTCACGCATCACCTGATTTTCTCGTACCACGAATAAATACCCACCAAGGTTCATCCACAGCTTCTATGTGGGACGATGGAAGTCCTGCAGGTACATAAATGACTCTGCCACCCCATACTCTGATATTCAATGTCTCGAAGAAAAATTCTCGCGCTCATCTCCATCTCCCTCTTTATCGCCCTTTCATCCATCCTCTTGCGGCACCTCAGCTTGACCTCATCCCCACTATCCTTTCCCTTTCAAACAAAAAGCAAAGCCAAAATGTCTTCAGAAGCAAAAATAGCCATCATCGTCGGCTCCGGACTTGCAGGCTTGTCAGCAGCTTCGACGCTCGTGGCAAAAGGAATTCACGTTACGCTTCTCGAGCGATCCCCCAAACCGGGCGGGAATAGCATCAAAGCTTCATCCGGCATCAATGGCGCACCAACAAAATTTCAACCTGGGCCTCCGTTCTCGGACCTCTTCTTCTATTCTGACACCATCACCTCTTCTGGCGTCGTATTTTCCTCGTCATCAGGGGAGGAGAGAAGGAGGAGAGAAAAGCTGGTGGGAAAACTGGTTAATGAGTCAAGTGGGTGTATTGACTGGTTGGTGAAGAAGGGCGTGGATTTGAGTTGTGTTGCGCAACTCGGGGGTCACAGTTTTCCGAGGACGCATCGCGGGGCAGGAAAAACACCACCAGGATTCTCCATCGTCTCGTCTTTGGTCAAGGAGCTGAAGGCCTCTCCTCTATTTACCATACAAACCGGCTGCATAGTTACCAGGGTCTTCAAAGAGGGCAGAAAGGTTAATCGTGTGGAATTTGTGTGTGAAGATGGCGAGAAGAAGGAACTAAGAGGGCCGGTCATCGTCGCTACTGGAGGATTTGCAGGCGACGCGGACGGCTTGCTCGCAACATACCGCCCTGATCTCGCCAGATACCCATCTACCAACGACGCTCGGCCGGGGTCCCAACCCCTTTTGACGGAAATTGGAGCCCAACTCCTCGATATGGCAGAAGTGCAAGTCCATCCCACGGCATTCGTGGATCCAAAGGATTCCTTGAGCCCAGTGAAGTTCTTAGCTGCGGAACTGTTGAGAGGGGAAGGGGGCTTGCTATTGAGTGATAAGGGAAGAAGGTTTGTGAATGAGATGCAGACGAGGAAGGTCGTTACCGATGCTATTACAGCCTTGCCGCTTGGTGAAGAGACTCCAAAGCAGTGGGACGTCCAGCTTGTGCTTGATGAAGGGGTTTATAAGAACGCGAGCTCACATATCGACTTTTACATATTCAAAGGACTTATGCACAAATGCACGCTCTCGGAACTCGGAGAAGAAGCCTTGAGGACCGTGAAGCAATATTCTCTTGCCTCGGCGGGCGAGGAGGAGGATAAACTTGGGAGGACGTATTTCGGGCATTGGGAGCTTAAGCCTGATGAAGTTTCGGGTGGTAGTGTAGTTTATGTGGGAGGAGTTACGCCAGCTGTACATTTCACAATGGGTGGCGTTGTTATCAATGAGAAGTCTGAGGTTTTGGATGAGAGTGGGGCGAAGATAGAAGGTGTTTGGGCTGCGGGCGAGGTGGTGGGTGGTATGCATGGTGGGAATCGGCTGGGTGGGAGTAGTCTGTTGGAGTGTTGTGTTTTTGGAAGAATTGCAGGGAGTGAGGTCGTGAGATATTTGGACCAGTGACGCTTGCAAAATGGAGTTCTGGGTTTGGATGATACTTAGGGGGGAGCAAAGTCTAGATTGCTCCACTCTCAGAGATGCTTCTATGAACATTGACTTGAAATAACTTGAATAAACCCCCCTGCTGCAGCTCGTTTGCTGCGTATAGAGAGCTCTTCTGGCGCAGTCTGTAACTTTTCCGGTCCATTTTTCGGTCGGCGTTTCGAAGATAGAAACTCGACTTGGAACCTTTTTCCCCTATTTCAGGTTTTTGGAGCCCAGCCTCTTAATAAGAAGATAGATACAAGAATAAAAAAACACGGCTTCCTTTCGAACTCTCAGCATTAGCTTAGTGTTTACTAACAGTAGCAAATGACGACATCGAAGATTCTAAGTCCACTGTCCAGTGGAGATGCGAGGATACCTTGGCTATATTATGGAGTTGCCAGGACATCGATCTTACGTGACGTCTATTATATCTAAGGGATTAACTTGAATCTGACATTTTAATGTGAATGGAGGAGATTTCAGAAGTGTCCCTAGAGTGGTATTATGTCTGGAGAATGTGAAGGGAGAGCACCTCCTTGACGAAGCGAAGAAAGGCAATTTTTGCAGAGTCAAGATTCGAAAGGAGAGTAGATCCACAACTGGGTAGGGCAAGTGCGCACCCAAGGTTCGCGAAAAGTCAACGACTCCATGCAAGACTTGGCCATCCTGGCAGAACCAGGTTGTCCGGCTTTGAGAAGATGATCAACAGTATATAATAAGGTTCTCTCAAAGCGGAAGATAGAGCGGACGTCGGCTGAGCACCAGAAAGGCGTTCAGACGCACAATCTAATCCTGCCTTGGTGGACGAGAAACTGAAGTACAATATTAGCCATCAACGTGCCATCTGGGGCAATTTTTTCTGTGGAAGGTGAGATCTTGATAAAGAGACGCAGTGCCCTTGCACCAATGGCAATGATCACGGTAATGTTCTCACGGAGTTGGATGGGCTTACTCAGAGAAGACTAAGCCATTAGTGAAGACGAGGACGAGGAAGATATACGAAGATCACGGCATAAAGTGACGGGATTACAGGGCATTTGGACCCTTGGCACTCTCCAGGGCATAATTTAGGGAGTTGAGCCCGCTTTAATGCCCTATAACTTCGGGCCATACCCCCTAAGCAGTTTTCAAGAGGCGCTATGAGACATTCGCAATGAAACGATCTTCAGGGGTAAATAGCGCTGCTGGTGGATCAATGATAGCGCTTGGACGTTAAAATAGGTAGTTACTGTAGGGCCCTTTAGCGAGGTGCCCCTTGTAGCTACAGGGGAGAAGCCCTAAAAAGGTGTGGTACCCCTTGCTCCCGCCTTCTAGCGTGTTTTTAGGGCAATGGCCTAGAATTACAGGGTAATTTAGTGAGCGAGTGCGCTTAAAACAGACACTGAAGTACTGTGGAAACACAAATGCCCTGTAATCCCGTCACTTTATGCCTGTTGAACTAGCTAGCTTAGCTAGCATCCATTCCTTCCAGCACCAGGTTCAACCACTAGTTCAGTTCGCCCCATTATTGGGTATTGCTTACCTGCACAGCTTACCAATCGTTCGATTGTACCGTCATTTGTTTACCTTCCTTTATTATTCAGGTATCTGATTAATAATCACCACCCCCACCGAGTTAGCTTAGAACCCCATATTAGTGCGGGGTGAATAGGATCGCTATAGGGTTAGGAATCAGGAATGTAGCTTGGGAAGCTTTTCCCTCTATTTTCGGAACTCCCTCAGTCTGTAACTAGGTATTCTAGGCTCCGGCAATCATTAATATATCGCTTTTGCACCCTTATATTATTCCCATTTTCAATGATGCCGTTATCTTCGTACGAAAGATGTACGACTTGACTGAGAATTTTAAAGCTGTAGATCGCACGGCATTTGTAATGGGCGCACACTTGGATAGCATAAACGA
Organism: Hyaloscypha finlandica; assembly: GCA_021399475.1. Classification (NCBI taxonomy): domain Eukaryota; kingdom Fungi; phylum Ascomycota; class Leotiomycetes; order Helotiales; family Hyaloscyphaceae; genus Hyaloscypha; species Hyaloscypha finlandica. The sequence continues at coordinate 424,612 of JAJTUR010000010.1, read as the reverse complement.
TAGTGAAATTGTAACGCACTCAACCATGCGGCTCATTGGTTCAGTGGCCCAGTTGGGCAATTAACAATCAAGACAAATTCCGAGCCCCTGGTAAATTGCTTTAACGTAAGCCTTCGTTCGGATTGAACCCAGTCCCACGTTACCAAGTTTGTTCATAACATAGCATATTGTCATGCGCCGATCAAGATCCATGATAATAATCGATCCGCCGAAACCTCCCCAGAAGCAAATACGGCCAGTGGGAAGCCAATCCGCAATAGTGTCTTTCCCAGTAAGGCCAAAACCCATGCCAAATCTGACCGGTGCTGCTATCACCATATCCTGACCCATTGACTGTTCCTCCACCACAGTGTTAATGATTGTCGGTGAGAGGACCTCATGGCCGTCCACCCTGCCCCCCAACGATATGGCGGAGAGTATCCGTGCGATCGACCGCGCATTGCCATGACCATTTGCCCCGCCGAGATCTGCTTCCCTCCATAATTTGCTGTTGGCAGAACTAGAATGGAATTTGGGGTTGTTGAAAACCTTGTATTGGACAGATCCTGGCTTTAAATGGACCTCATTTGCTGTTGGCGGTACTACATCCGATACACGGTGGAGATCTGTCTCCGAAACGCCAATTTGAAAATCAGCCTTCAGCGGTAAGGCTATCTCGTCCGCAACAAATTTCTTCAACGTCTTCCCTGTTACTCGGAATACGAGTTCCCCGACGAGGTGCCCCATGGTAAAAGATTGGTAGCCAGAAGCAGTTCCTGGCTTCCACCATGGGGCCTGTGTTGCAAGCATCGTGGTAGCTTTTTTAAAGTCGCACACATCTTCCAGGGAAACTGGCTGCTCCCAGCCTGGAAGACCAGTGTTGTGAGTTAGCACATGGCGAACTTCGATGTCCCCTTTCCCGCTCTGATTAAACTCGGGCCAATACTGAGAGACTTTGGCGTTAAAGTCTAGCAATCCTCGGTCAACCAGCATGAGTCCTGCAAGTGCTGTCACAGTCTTTGTCGTTGAAAAGACATTTGTAATTGTGTCTCTCTCCCAAAGCTGAGTACGACCTTCATCGAAGTAACCTCCCCAGATATCGACTACATTTTGGCCGTCGATGTTCACCGTGATAGATCCTCCAAGTTCTTCACCCGACTCAATGAATTGAAGCAGCAGTGTCTGAAGCAATCCAAACTTCTCAGCGCATGTGCCATGTACTAGATCCATAATTTGCGTTTATGTTGGAGAGGCCGAAAGAGAAAGTGCTGATGAGCCGTTGAGCCGATAATTGACGGATTTTATGGATGTTGCGCCAATACAGAAATCTAATCGATGCTATTTATCCAGCAGGGCTCGTCGGGGTCGCGAGAAGATGTACATAGGAAGTTAAAAACTTAGGTATAGTCTGAGAGTAATCGCCAATGTTCAATTTGGAGTGAATACAATACCGACGCGGCGGCAGAACGTAATGGCCACAACCGGTTATATGCTGCTGGCTGCCATTGCGGAAAGTGCACAGGCACCACCAGTAATCCGATGACCGACGGCGGATAAGTCTCGGCACCACTGTCGGTAGATTTCCAATCTCCTGCCTTAGCGTGCATCCACTCATAAACTCTAATCATAACCATTATCAGTCTCATTGCCCCGGCCCGAGGGCCCCAAAAGTGGGGTTAGGCGTTGGCACATGAGAAATAACTGGTCGCCAAGTGTCAAGGCCTGAAGGGGCTGTGGAGATAAATATGGGTGTATATTGGTATGTGTAAAGGAATGATGGTGCCCTAAGGGCGGGGAAATAGCTATATATAGGCCTGTGTGCGGCCAGTGGGTAGCACGTGACACCAAGAGATACCGATTGTATCTGAAGGAGAGCATCCCCCTCTCCCCCCCCGCACGATTCCCCCCAAAGGTGCTTAGAAAAAGCAGATTTATATTGAAATATGCCTTGCTTGCTTATGTAGTAGACTTTAATCCCCATCGCGTGATCACCTCTCCTTATCTTTAATCCTTTACCGAGTTTTATATTTGGTCTTGTATAGAAAGTATATCTTTAAGATCCTTATAATAAGGAAGCGAAATTGTATATTATTAGGCTTTTATTAAATAAGGCCGTTATAATGAATTAGTTTAACTTTTAATAAAGCTTTATATAAAACTCTCAAGTAACGGATTTATATATAAATAGCTATTATAAAGAAAAATTATAATTTTTAATAGTGAATATTACTTAGAATAAATTTTTTCTTATATAATTATATAATTATATAAGAATATAAGAATAACTTTAATATATCATTTATATCACATATATTAAGAGTTATATAATTTACTTTACTAAAGGAATTCTCTACTATAACTAGCTCACTTCCTCTGTTTTCACAAAAGGCATTTAATACCCAAGGCGTCTGTAATCCTCTAATTTATAGCTACGAATTTGACGCTCCTAGGAACCGAATACTCCCAGGAATGCTTGGCGTCTAGGAGACCCTGCCACCAGGATTTAGCACATTTCGGCATGTCCGAATTGAGACAGATTCGTGATGTATCATTAGGTCCTCAACATGATCTAGTTACAAGAAGGTTTTAAATGGTCTGAGCCGTCACCCATATTGAGGAGCTTCCTGTTCAACACAAACGGCATATCTTCTTATATTTGGAGCGTCTTATCGGTCTTGATTCAGTGACAGCGTCCATGTGGCCATGCCTACTAACTAAACACAACTATAGTAGTGTAGAACGCCACTGGTACATACTGTAGGTTACAATAACCTTGCATTGGCTTTAGGAGACGGGAGCTTAAAGTATATGCTGTCGTGACTGTGGAGAAAACTGTTAAATATTTAGTATTGTATGACGACATTCGCAATCAAAACCAGCTCTAGTCTAGTATCTAAGATACAACAAGGATGTGTGTTCGATTCTTAAAAGTAAGTTCAAATAGTAAAGAAAACATCTCCGAAGAAAACTCGTTGCCGCATGTAAAACTAGGATTCATCCTCTCTTCATCCTCGGAATAGTCCTCCTCCGCGAGATAGTCAGTGGCCCATGGGTCTATGGTGTACGAGGGACCAGGAACTAATCTGCATTCAGGAAATTCTATCTAGTGAGCGGTATTGAGATACAGGCTTCACCTAATCCGTATTTTTCTTTCTTTGACAGCTGCCGCATCAATAGTGACCATTGTCGTTGATTTGTCCTTGAAGACTATCATACGTTTTGCCTGATTAAACTCCTCCCATGGCTTCAATCCCTGAAAAAAGTCCAAGAAAGCGACACTCATATAGTCCTGGGTTGAAGCAAGTTCGGGATAGACTCGGCAAGGTGGTTGGTAGAATGTCAATGGTATGCCGAACGAATGCCAGGCAAATCCCTGTAGTGGTCCAGGAAACGGGTCAGTACTATCGATCCTGTATACGTAGACACGACTTCCTTTGTTGGCAGCTGAAGATACGATCTTTAGAAGTGGATTGATGAATGCTTCCTTGGTTGACCAAGCAACAAGCTCCTGTCGGGTGCATTCCTCCTTCAATATTCTGTCAGGGATAGGTATATGTGGCACAATCGCGCACGAAAATTCAACCATTTCTCGTGTCGGAAGGTCCGTTGAAAGTGCCAGAAGCAATGCCGCTTCATCTCGAGTGTTGCCAAAAACAGTTCTGCTGCACCAGGTAGGAATATCACCCCAGAATGTCGACTGGACCTGATTTTTTCGGTCATAACCCACAAACCAGTGGGGGTCTTCGATAGGAAAGGAGAGCCTTCCGTCGAAAATTTCCACGAGTTGCTCTGGAGTGAGACCTCGAAGTGCCGCAAGCTTTTCGGTGCCAGACGCATGGGAAGGAATGCCAGCATATTCAACGAGATCATCAAAGTCGGTCTGTGCCTCTTGTGGTGTCCGCAATCGAGGAGCAGGAGGAGATTGGAGAAGAGCTTGTTGAAACAGAGGCAGTCCTCCCTTTAGATGACAGAGGACAGATGCAGCGCCAGCTGATTCTCCTGCAAGGGTAATCCTCGAAGCATCACCCCCGAAATGATGGATTGAGGATTGAATCCACTGAAGCGCAATTCTTTGGTCATTGAGACCCTGGTTTGATATGGGTTTCTCACCTAGACCCCTCGCTTCTTCAACCAGCTCTCGTGATGATAAAAATCCAAATACATTTAGACGGTAATTTATCGTCACGATGATGATAGGTTTTCCAATCTCCAATGATCTTTTTACAAGAAAATTTCCGTCTGAAGAAAGGCAATTAACGATATGTTTGTTTGGCGCAGATACAGAACATACCAAATTGAGTGCTGTTATCCCCAATGTTGAAGGCGCCTCCATGAATCCACACAAAAACGGGCAAACTCGAGGTGTCACTTAAACAAGTTGCTGCATGGGGAGTATAAATATTCAAGTGAAGACAATTCGTTTCATCTGGTGCCTGTGATAACGACGTTTTCTCAAACACGTGCGCAATAGAAGCTTGAAACCCATCAGCTTTTTGTGGGCATCTCGGGCCATAACCAGATACATCAAGGCCTCTGTTATGGGCAGAGATCAAGATAGGTACCGCAGTTCTGAATCGTACGGGGACGCGTGCGTAAGGTATGTTCAGGAAATTCGCGATGCCTTGCTTTGAGACGAAACCCTTTAATTGCACTTTTCCAATAGAGAGAGTGAAATCCTCAAGATAATTATCGTAATGGTTGTCCGCCATGGTAATTGAAAAAAAAAGTGTATCCGAGGAAATGACTGTCGATATTGTAATCGAGCTGGTGGTCTAACTTGTGGTGTAACTGTTGGTCTAGCTGGTGGTCTAAACGTGAAGCCCCGTACAGCCTGGCCCGAAGTCGGGCCGGGGTCGGGCCGGAGACATTTGCAGCTCCGTGGGCTAGCTAGAGAAATCCCCGTGGGGAATTTAGCATACGAATTCAAGAGTTTTCCTGCCTTCCTCAACGACAGAAATCTGCCGTTCCTGCAGAACGACATTTGCCGAAAGATATTTTCGCCAGAGACACCCCCCCGGCCCTGCCTGTGATGCCTCCGCGCGCCTGTGATGCCTGCAAGGCCCGAAAGGTCAAGGTGCGGACCCAGTCAACAGAGCACTCACTTGACCCTGCACAAGAGCTATAACGTTATCTGACATTTTCTCGCAGTGCGATGGCTTTGAACCAACAGCCCCATGTTCGAATTGTCGCATGTCGGATCTTTCTTGCCAGTATCTACAAGTACCCAAAAAGCGGGGGCCTAAGCCTAACGAATCTACGCACCAAAGCCGTAAGCATAGAGGCAGCAGATCGGCTCATAGCGAAGAGCCTTCGAATTCGAATGGACCAAACACGGCTCTCTCCCCTTCAGCCGAAACTGTTTCATCTCGTGAAGCGCCCCATGCAAACAGTAATGAGCATGGAACTTCTCCATGGATGGGAACCGCGCCTTCAAACGTTACAAATCAAACCAGCACAGACATCAACGTTAGCATCCAAGCTCTCCACCACGATCTCGTTTTCGCTTTAGGGTTCTGCATGCCGAACTTCACGCTCGAGCAGATCATCAAAAAATGTATCGACGTTCACATGCTGAGCCTATTCCCTCTCTGCCCGCTGCTCCATGAGCTAAGCATACGATCGAACATGAAATTAGAGACACCCTTAGTGACGAGCCTACAAACAATTTCAGATTTAACTGGCGGGTTTCGTGGCTCATCTGCAAGTCGAGAAGATCTAGCCAAGTTACGCTCATACACCCTTATCGTAGCTTTGTGTGCAGGTACTGCCTTTTTGTTGGCACCTGACAGCGTCCCTAACACTGCTCTTGTTGGAAATATCTTCCTCCATACGTCTCGTGAAATGCTCAAACTATACCAGGATTTCGACATTGAGCGACCCGATGCTAGCTCACTAGTGATTCGGATGTTTCACGCCAGCGCTTTGCACACCGATGGCAAAATACGTGTGGCCTGGCAAGTGTTGGGAGAGGCTTTAAGGCTGGCTGAGCAAATGCGCCTATACGAGGAACGCTCTTTCGAAGGTTTGGACCCTGTGGAAGCTAGGCTCCGTCGAACAGCATTTTGGCAGCTCTTCATAATGGATAAACACTCGGCCTTACTCGAAGATCGCCCAATGACCCTTCACGAGTTTTCTGTACATGGATCCATGACGACCAAACTTCAGGATGAATTGGAAGTTCAACTGCTGGATCCAGTTACGAACATACATTCAATCGAATTCGAGGATCGAATTTTGACTGGATTCTATACTAGTCAACGACTATGGGCCACTGCTTCTAGGGTAGTTCTTGATCTTCAGACTCTGACACGGCTTTGCCAATGTGACGAAAACGCCGTCATGCTTGCTGAAGCACAAAGGATGGGCCTGACCGGCACCTACCTACGTTTTTTAAGTGTGCTAGATAATCTTCCACTCTTTCTTCAATCGCCAGAAACTGAAATGTCGACTGAGGCGGCATCGACAGAGAATCCGCGACGAAACTTCTGGGTGCAACGTACTAATCTTTTAGTGACATATCATTGCCTTAGAATGATCCTCTTGCAAAGATTCATCGACCTTGGGTTGGGTTGTCTACTCGGGCTGAGAGACGAAAGCGTGATGTTAGCCCTGAGAAAGACAGAAATCGCTCATGACCTAATAAATGTTATTACCGGTGTCCCATTTGACTCACTTCGAGCCAACGGAGAAGCTTGTGTAAGTGTTTTCGACACACCTACTCTCACTATTTCTGCCTAGTACTTACTTCTATCGACAAAGGTAATAAAAATTCGTCGAGTAGGTGCCACAATCCTAGAGGTGATGCAACTAGCCAACGCACCTGAAATTGTTTCTCGTGCGAAGTCGCTTTTTCCACCACTCCTGGATGTCCTCGCGAAACTCAATTCTCGCGCGTCGGATGAGCTCAACAAAGAGTACATTGGTTGAACCAAAGTTCTGAACAACTACATATTTGTTTCGTCGTCAGAGACATCAATTTTGTCGAAACCTGACCTTTGGTCGCACAGCGCTGAAACAAACATCAACCGAGCGCAAGTAAGCTCAGAAGTCGAACGATTCTCTTCTTACTCGATGGCGACACCGTCATCATCATCGTCGTCAGAGATTCTGGATCTGCCGCTGTCGCGAGCCGCGATTGACACTGGCAATGACACACGCAGAACTAGCAAGCTAAGGAGAGCAAATCATCATGGTTACTGAGGATGTTATGGATAAAGGGGGCACGAGCCACAGAGGAGGCGACTTCGCAGTCATAGTGAGGCAGCTGCCGGATCTCTTCGACAGCGTTACGGAATTCACTGCGGTTGCATTAGCGACACATGACTGCTACGACAATATTGCACACTCAGTCAAGCAGACCTATAAAGCTGTTTGTAAGCTGGGAAGCACCTCATCTATAGCGACTACACCTCCTACAATCTCGACTACTTCGAATAACCCTACATGAGCAGCGATATCGAGCCACCCTCCATCATCAACACAAAGTGGAGCTACTCTACGACAAGTCAAATTGCAGGTCAAAGACCCTACGCACCACAAAACAATACGAGAAACAGCAAATGCAACAATACTACAGCGAGTAGTTAGAACAATAGAAATGTAGGAGTAGTGGATATAAAGAGGTTTTCTAGTGGCGACCTGGTCATACCATTGAAGGAGCAGGCGGGGAAGGAGGTTCTGGCCTGGCGTTCTGCGTGGCTAGAGCAGGTCACTCCATCTGCGAAATCACCTCTTATTTGTACGTGGTGTTTGTTCACGGGAGATAGATTAGCTGGTTGAAACTACAGACCAAGATACAGCAGCTAAGGAGCTCGGGTCTCAGAATGCATCTTTGAATCCAGGACTGTCCATCAAGCAGCTATGTTGGCCACGAATAATGTAAAACACAATGAAGCTCTACTCCTTTCTTACTTGTTCCTTAATTTCAACGGAGACGACGAATAGTGTAGTTGAAAAGGGAATGGTAGAGAGCAGAGAGCTAAAGATGGTGGAACGGTTTCCGCCCAGGACGTTATCTCGTTAGCTGGGACTGGGCCGGAGAGGAGAGGCCCACGCAGACCTCAGGGCTCTAAGAATCGTACGGCTAGCCAAGTGAGGACAGGAGGTTCGGGGAAGTTATGGAGAACGACTTTCTAGCTCCGGCGGTGCCAAATATACGGTCTAGGTAGGGCGAGTGACTTAGCAGGTTGGGTTCAATTCCCGGCATCTGGGACCTGGTGGCATCCCTATGGGCTTCTAATACACCCACACTATGGTGTGGGTAAAGAGTTCCGGGAGACGCTTACATAAAAAAACCCACACCTCCCTCCTACCACTGAAATGATCGCGCATCGTAATCGTATCCCTAACTTATAGCGCTCACATCGCTAATTTATAGTATTCACATTAGTAAGCTATAGCGCTTACATTAGTAAGCTATCGCGCCCACATCACTAAGTTACAGCGCTCGTATCGCTAAGCTATAGTATATACATCGCTAAATTATAGCGCCCACATACCTAAGTCCTAGCGCCCGTATCACTAAGCTATAGTACTCACATCACTAAGTTATAGCGCTTACACCGCTAAGCTATAGTACGTGCATCGCTAAATTATAGCGCTCACACTTCAAGCTTTTGTACCCCCTTAATAGGAGGGGGAAGTAGGGAGGCGCTAGTACGAGTAATAGAAAGGCTAATATAGATAATGGAATATCTATAATTGCAATTGCTAGCAGAATTATAATGAGAGTTAATGCGATTACGATACGTGATCAGTTTAGTGGTGGGAGTGAGTTTTGGTGGGGGGACCAGGGGGTGGTGTGGGTTTTTTTATGTAAGCGTCTCCCGGAACTCTTTACCCACACCATAGTGTGGGTGTATTGGAAGCCATCCCTATGGCTTGTTCTTAGTCATCACACAACCAAAATTAGCTGAATTATAAACAAACTGAAGCTGGATATCACTTGCCGAAGATGCCCTCCGAAATGCGCTGATATGGCCGAGGAGCGCTAGTGAGAGAAAAAGGGGTGAGGACTTGGCACCACGGCAGAATTGCACATAATACGGAGTACGCCACAATGAGATTGAGAATATTTCACCGCGGCGAAATTGTGCATAATACGCCACAATGAGATTGGGATTTTTTCACCACGGCGAAATTGAGGACATTACATCAACGGCAAGATAAGGATATTCCCCACGGCGAAATGAGAATAATTGCGCTACGGCGAATTTAAACCTCGCAAGTCCCGACATTTGAATGATGTGGGGTCTGGGGTCTGGGGTCGCTGGGACCCGGACGCCTGGCGGTGTCCTTGATTGGTCAACTCGGCTATCTACCCCACAGCCAGCTTGGCTGCTTCCTTCCGAATCCTCATGCTCCCCTCACGGAGATCTACGCTTCGCATTGGGACGAGTCTAGAACAAAATTGATATGAGTTCTATAAAGATCTCATGATGTCCTTTCCAGGGACTGACTATATACAGCCTCCCTGGCAACCCTTTCCTCACTCCAAACACGCTGGCTTCCACCTTACCACATTCTTGAACCGTCAACAGATCAGAGAGAACTCACGAGACGACAAAAAAAATCAGATCCAGAGAGGTAGTGTAACAATCAACAAAATGCCTCTGACCTCAAAGCCGACAGGGCTAGGATTCTCGGAACTCTGGAGGCACAAAAGGATACTGGGGTGGTGTATGTTAAAGCTTGGTTACAATCCCGTCTCTTGGATGAACATGGCTGACATCAAATTTCCAGGCCTCATGATATTCATCCTTCCTATCAACTTCGGATACGAAGCGGCATCGACCGGAAATCTTCTAGCTATTCCTACTTTCCTCCTTCGATTTGGAACTCTACTCCCCAATGGCCTACGCGAAATTTCAACCTACGACCAGCAGGTCTTGAATGCTGCATTCACCTGCGGTTTGTTTGCTGCATCGTTGACTGCTGGATTTGCCTCTGACATAATTGGACGGAAACGGACAATTGTGCTGGCGTCTATAATTTGTGTTGCTGGTATCTTTATACAAGGATTCTCCACGTCGATCATGATGTTATTTGGCGGGAAGTTTGTTAGCACTTTTGGATTTGGACTTGGTCACACTTTAGCTCCAGTGTATGTTGCTGAAATTGCGCCTGATTCAATCCGGGGCGTGTGTTTAGCATTGGTCGTAAGTAATATTCCGAAGGATTGGCCTGGGAAATCTAACACAGGATACAGAACGGCATGATCGTCATTGGTCAATGGCTATGTGCACTTGTCGGATACGGCACATCACATATCCAAAACGACTGGGCATGGAGAGCGCTTCTTTTGACCCAGTTGGCACCTCCTGGACTGATGTTGATATTCGGAATATTTTTGCTACCGGAATCCCCTTCGTGGTTGATCATAAAGGGAAGGCGGGAGCAAGCCGCGCACTCGCTCCTAAGGTTCAATGGCCCGAATTTCAACATAGAAAACCAGATCACAATGTTGGAAACTGCCATTGAAAAGGAGAAAGCAGAGGAGAAGGAAAATGTCTCATATCTCGATTGCTTCAAAGGTTCAAACTTGAGGAGAACTACCATTGTTTGCATACTGTTTCTCGCACAACAGGTTTCGGGAGTTGGATTCATTACTGGATATTTACCGTAAGTCGAAATTCTTGAAACTTATGGGGAGGATTTTAATGGACATGATTTAGATACTACTTTACCATCGCTGGTGTCAATAATCCGATCGGGATTGTCCAAATCAGTTACGCCGTTCAACTATTGGGAAACATTGGATCTTGGTTTATAGTTGACCGCGTAGGTCGTCGGCCATTGGTAGTGCATGGAATGATCGTCATTACCGCCACGCTTTTGGTCATCGGGGGAGTGGGCACCATTCAAAATGACAAAGCGGCTATTCGAGCGACAGTCGCCCTAATGACCATCTGGGGTTTCCTGGTATGTTTCAACAAATCATTCCAGACAAGTAATGATCTTGTCTTCAAGAAATTCTTCATAGAGCCTTCCTCACTAACGCGAAACTGTAGTATCAATTCACACTTGGGGCAACGGCTTATGCGGTTGGCGGTGAAACACCAGCGGTTCGCGTGCGTCAAAAGACCTATGCGGTCAACTTGATGTTTACAACTCTGTCCGCTACGCTGGTCAGTCAAGTGATCCCAATATTGATCAATCCTAGCTCGGCCAATCTGGGCGCCAAAATCGCCTTCGTATTTTTCGCACCGTCGCTCATCATTTGCATCTACCTTTACTTCTGCTTTCCGGAAATGAAAGGTCGCAGTTATCTCGAACTTGAGGAAATGTTCCAAAAGCGAATCCCCGCTCGGCAATTCAAGAACTACATTTCTGATGCCCATGTTGATTCACTGCATATCGATGAGAAGGAGGTCAGTGTGGTGCATGACAACGGAACTGTTTAACTTGTTAGACACTCTATGAGAGGATCGAAAGAGAATTTCGGACAGATTTATTCTCGAACCGTGGTGGGTTTGGGTGAACATAGCTACTGTATATATTCCCGACTTCGGGTAATAAAATTCAAAGATTGGACAGGACCAAGGGAAGTTGCTAGAAACACTGATTTCCTCTACCATTGATCCAGTTGATTTAATTGGAGAAACGATATTGCCAAAGTCGGCCCTACAGAAATCGAGACATGCACTAGCTGCATGGTGGCGCACCAGCATTTCCAGAAATCATGGTTGAGGGGCCTTCCTGTTGTGATGTGGCCCAATTGGCGACGTGTATGATTCAGCTCGACAGCACAACTCACACCAAGAGGGCCCCTCGATGCAGCCTCGCCAATTCCCATCCTCTATCAGAAGCTGATAGGTGGCCCAATTGGCGGCGTGCATGATTCAGCTCGACAGCACAACTCACACCAAGAGGGCCCCTCGATTCAGCCTCGCCAATTCCCTCCTCTATCAGAAGCTTAAAGGTGGCCCATCTGCCCATCTTTGATCGTTTTCCATCATCGCGCTTTGCGCAAAGGCTGGCCTCACCGAGTGCCAGTCCATCCAGCACAGGTCCTCGGGATCTGAGCAACCCTCCCAGCGTCGCGGAGCGCGAATCTCCGCTTTCAACACATATCGAGACAACATGAATGGCAATTAGGTAGTAATCAGAACCTCTCCGACTCACCCTTACCTTTCCTCAGTCAACATGATTTTGAGTATTTCTCGAGTCTGTACGATGCCTCGACTCCGGATCTACTCAATTATCATTACAAGCCTCGCTCCGAACATGGGCACGACGATGACAACGATTTCGTACCTGTGGATTTCGGAGCCTTGTTCAATTCTCCTTCGTTCAACGACTCCTCTCCTCCTCGCGACACGTCAATGCCTCCTGATGATACCAACGATGATGAATCTCAGTCACCCGAGCCCACAGACGAGATGGACCACACTCCTACTCGCATCGATTCACAAGGCTCAGTGTCAAATCGTCTGCGATGTCCACAATGCCCCAACCGCAATTCTTTCATACGGAAGGGGGAATTCAAGTAAGTGAAGGCATGTTATCTTCAAGAAGACTGCTAACCATAGACTCAAGCAAACACATCAAGCAGCATCAGCGACCTTTGCAATGCCGAGTCCGTACCTGCAACTTCAGGACTGCTGCGCAAAGAGACCTGGATCGCCATCACATCGCCAAGCATAATCTCCCCGGGGTTGATAAGCCTCTGTACTTCTACCACTGCTCAATTGCCACTTGCCCTTGGAGCGTCGGACGAACGAACAGACGTTTCAAGCGACGAGATCATGCAAAGAGACATGTCGATCAACAACACCCTGGAGAGAATGCCGCTACAATACGAAGAAGAATATAACAGGACTGATGAAGGATTTGGAAGGGGTTGGTGAGGTTCTATTATCAAGTTGTACCATGCTAGAGAAGAGTGAAGTATCTTTCGACACAATGCCCAGCCCGGCCACTATGGTTTTGACTTACGACGACGAATTTTGGGACTTCCTTTTGACTTCCAACGGACTTTACGACTATCTTTTGACTTCCGACTACGAATTTTGGGACTTCTCTATGATTTCCTACGCCGAAACTTCGTACTCGGTTGATCGAAGGTATGAACCCATTTTCAGTTCGCAAAAACTCCAGTTCTCTCATACTCCCAAATCAAGATCTGCTGCCTCCCTACTTCAAGCAACATGGTAAATTGACACGTTAATAAACCAGATTCCTGGAATCTCCTATTATCCCGAGGCTTATTCCGTTCTGCTCGGTTGCTGCAAAGTAAGAACCCGTTTCAGTCCTTATACGGCCTATGTTTCCTTGCATGCTGAAGTCAAAAACTGCCGGCATTACCCCCTTACCATGTGATAAAGCTGACATATTTACAAAACAGGTTTGTGAAATCCTCAATTTCCCCGTGGAAGAATAGCCTACCGCCGCCCTGGCCACAGAAGGTTGAAAGCACACTTGCCCTCTTCTTGTCCGAATTGCAGCTCACAATCATCACCTCCCTTACCACGACCTTGGCTAGAAATGATGATTGAGTCCTGAGTATGACTATAAACTGCTTCGACGCATACACAGAAGATAACGCAGACTCCGGAAGGATTCAAGTAAGCCGAGATGGCTGGTCTCCAGAGGAGTCGAATCTTCATCTGATATGGTCGACAAGGTTTTTCGGCCTTCCTGGTGGAAGCAAATACCCTCTAGGTTTAGCCCATGTGTGTCAATTTGATGATGCTGGCATAACATGTACCTGCTATTTGGAGCATTACAATGTACCATTTGTCAGGGGGATTCCCAGGTTGATTGTCGTGCTCGCGTAGTAGCCATCTCGGCTGACTGCTCACGGCTTTCGACCCCCCCACCCAGGTACGAGGATTCAACATCTCTCACTTGGTCTCTCGACATGCTTCACTAAAATTTATGGCGAAATGCGGGGAGGATGTGAAGCTTATGTCAAGGTCTTATAACAAGATCATGGGGGTCTCTTTTGCAGGCAGTTCGGCGCACGTTGCGAGGCAACCCATGCCCTCACTTCCCTTAGGTTCTCGTGGTTTTAGCTATTCTATTATATAGGACTTGGAATTAAAACCTTAGCTTAGTACGTCCCTATATCCTCTAAGTGATTTAAAGTATATCGCCTTTCAGGCTACCTCCCCAGGACGCAAACAACTATCATTGTGACGGCGGCGGTGTGAATAGCTTTGACCACCTGAGCCAACTAGCCAAAAAGGCACAAGAATTGATCGCTGATCAATTCGCTATTCTACTATATAAGGTGAGAGGTGCGGCACCGCCCACGTGACCTCCAGCCACGTGACGATCCGTCACAATTATCATTATCATTTTCATTATTATTATCATCATCAACGAGTGAATTATCAGAAAATAACATCCTCAACTAAATAGCCCTAGGTTCCTAATCCTGTAGTATTATAGTGCCCTTATATACCCCAGAAAGTATTTCTATCCGACGTACTAGACCTTAATATCTTCTAGCCCCCTAGAGTGTGTTTGTGACTATATACCTCCCCGGCTAGTTAGGGTAGTACCAGATTCCGTTTATACTATTATAGAGAGGTATCTTTCGATTGAACCTAGTCGCTTGCGACCCGTGAAACCTATTAGATCACGCTCTAAACAGTTTCAAAGGGGGCCGAGTTATATGAGACTAATATAGTAGTAGTGTGAGAAATGAATAGATTAGATTAGGTTAATAGCTATTAATCTAATCTATTTGTGACGGCAGGAACAAAGCAGTGAGAAGCGAGGCTCAAGATCTAAGATTCTTATGTCTATGAGAATCTAAAGCTAAGGAGAGAAGGAGAGAGTGAGGTGTGGTGGGGGATAAGTAGCTAGGACTAGAACCCCTGAAACGCCAAGCTGTTTGAACCCCTTAGCCTAGGGCTAGTCATGTGACACCGGCGACACCAGCCGTCACACTATTCATGAAATATTCTCATTAATTATATTCTATTCACGAATTAATTAAGCTAATCATGAATATTCATGAATACCTTAATTAATGTACACGTGACTACAGCACGTGATAAACTAACCTAATTAGGTAAGAATCTTGCTCTAGTGCTGCTTTAGCGAGCTTTTTCCTCGACTATTTAGGAGCAAGGTGACGCTAGAGCCCGATACTTACTTAATTAGGCTAGCCCATCACGTGATATATATTAATCAAAGGTATTCATGAATATTTATGATTAAAATTATTCTAATCTAATCAATTTTTTGAAGTATTATATTAATCATATTCTAATCAAATTATTCATGAATATTCATGAATAAATTGATTAATGTGATTAATTTTTTCGCACACTGTATAGCAGTATTACTACACTAAGTCGGTTCCATCAGCCCATACAGTGGCACTTGAACATCACCCGCGTTGAAGAAAACGTCTTGTCCCCCACTCCACCAGATGTCGCCGCTATCCATAGAATTATCGCACTGACCATCCAAAACATCCATCGAAGATGAAGGCTCCCCGACCCTCCCGTTGATTCCGGTGGCAAAGCACAGTGTTTCGAGCCCGCCCATGATGTTTGGTGTTGGAAATTGGTCATCTGCCCAGGCCACCGGAGCTGTAGAAACCGCTGGCATCCGATTATGAGTTTGTGCCGGGGTTTCACTTCCGGTGATATTGGACGGTTCGTTCCCGAAAATCATGCTGAAGAGATCAGATGTTTGAGACGCCTTGTTCATGGCCTGTTCCTTGGATTTTTCGGCTTCTTGTAAAGCTTCAAGGAAGGATTCAAGAATGGTTTGGTAGCGCCGAGCTTGGGGATCCGCTTCGCCACAAAAGCGCATGATCTTCAGCGCCATACGCACGGTGGATTCGCTGTCCGCTTCACGGTATACCGGAGAGAATAGGTTGGCAAGAATGATAAGGGCGGCTGAGAACAACCAATATCTGCAAACTGTTACTTCTTATACTTAGATGAGTTGCAAAAGGTATTCACATACATGACAAAAGGATTCCGTCTGGGTAGTGCGTCTGTGGTAAATGCGTTGTTCACTGCTGTAACCGAGTGCAATGCCGCGCGCACACAAGCGCTATCGAAGCGGAATGTCTGTTCCGGGTGTTCCTTTTCCATCCGTGAGCTGTTAGCCATGTGGTCGTTCTTCTGAGCTATCGAGTCTCCCTCCAACTCGGCAACCTGTCTACTGATTTGGTGAAGGAAGAAAGGGCGCGTAAGAATGATTATGCCATGAAAGCAGATCAAGTTGATGTGTAGACGTTTAAGGGTCAAAGTGGGGTCTTGGCTTTGGAAAGATGAAACCCGCCAGTGTAAATCCGGAGGGAGCTTTTGCGACCAGTCGCTAAAGCAAAGGGAGAGTTGATACGCAATAGAACGAGACGCCTTTCTTTTGTGATAAACTCGGCTTAAGATCTTGCCGACAATCTTAGAGGCGTTTACTGCGAAGGATAAATCATTCCCCGCAGAAGACGTGGGCCTGCTAGAGGATTGACTTGGTGTCGAGCACAGCTCTGAGGCTGTCTCACAGCTGACGTGATTAGGGCGACCAAGACTAGTCGCCAGAAAGCAATCCATGACATATAGAGACTGCCAAAGGTTTCGTCTTGATAAATAACGTGAGTACACAGCCAATAACGAGAGGTTTGCATAGGGTGAATTGCGAGATTTCTGACCTTCTAGCTTGCTGCAGTGAGTCAAAGATTGGTAATGTTTCCTCCTTATGGATACCAAGCGCATACGAGAGATTGACGGCCATTCCTGCAGCAAAAATCAGCGATTTGTCGTAGCACTCCCGTGTGGCGAATCTCAGCGCACCCAAGTATCCCCAGGCTGAGCTTCTTTTGGATGAAGCAAGCATATACAGCATGATCAGCATGAGTGACTGCAAAACCCCAATTCCGCCGGCTTCAAAATCGACGGCTGGGTCACTGAGCTGTCTTGCAGCAAGATAGAATCTTTCCGCTCTCTTCACTCCAGGGCGCTCAAGTCTGTCTAATATCTTACTCGCATTGTCATTCCCAATTGACCGATCGTTGCGCATCTGAAAGCCTACGGCGAAGACAAGGTTGAGCTGGCATAGCCATTGCGGGTCAGCATCTAGGGGGTGTTCGAAGGTCTCAGTGAGCTTGCTTTCAAAAGATTGCCTGTCGAAGATATCACATAGCCCTGCGGTCTGGGCAGAAGTTAGCTCAACGGTGCACATAACCACAATCTGAGAGGAATACATTTGTGAAGAATGAATCTACCAGGCATCTAGCCGTCTCTAGGTCGGGCAAGGCGTAGTTGTGTTGTACAGCGTCACGGCTCGCGACCGTGGCCTCTAGAATCTTGTGACGATTCGTATCGGTGGTGAATGGCGAAGGCCCCAGCCTTTTTTCGACGAGTCTTCGGATGGTTTGGAGGAAGGAAAGGGTCGCCGAGTCACCCAGATACACTGAAAGCGTGTGAGTTGCGGACCGCGCGTAGTGCCTATAGTTGCAAGCCATGCACGAAGTACAACGGCACATTGGCGATAGCCATGATATTGCTCACCGAGTCGCCCTTCACCATCCTGTAATAACCGACCGCGGTTCTGTATAGGCGTCGCATCCTCACTCGCAGACTCCTTGGGGGAAGGCGGAACCTGTGCTCGAGCGCTGTCGAGGCCACCGCTCGCCGTCTGATTGTTACTGGGCGCCTTGTGGCGGAGGGGGCCATCTGGGCTATCAGACGCACTGTTGTCGCTGTGCTCATGAGATGGGAAGGAAGCGCGAGAATGGGAGTGTTGGTGTTGGTTTTGGTATTGCTGATGCTGAGGCCGGCGCTGAGCGGAAAAGATACATGACGCAGATTTGCTGTGGCATGTGGCGCATGGCTGAGTGCCACTGCACTGCTTCTTCTTCCTCTTACATAGATCGCAAGCGCGGGTCACGCGCTGCCGCTTCTTTGGCGTCCACATGTTGCAGAGAGGTGTAAGACGAACAGCAGGTCGGCAAACAACTTTGTCTCCATATTATGTCGTGTGTGGTGGGCGAGATTGAGGGGGAGGGTGGGGTAAAGCCTTAGCCACTAGCTACGGCAGGCCTCAAATGCCGTGCCGTGCGGGGATCTACGATTCCCTTGCGATGCTCCCATAGTGCTATAGCCGAGATCCAAGGTCAATGCACGCTCACGGTCAACGCACGCTTTATTAGAAATTACTCTACTATCTTTAAAAATACAATAAAACAATTGCTTTACATATTCAACTTTAGACTAGTTAATCGTGCGGTTATTTAATAATAAATAATTAACTTCGTAGAAAGTTAGAAATTAAGCGTGCATTGACCTTGGGCGTGTGTTGATCATGGATCTCGGTTTTGTAGCCTGTCGGGACAAAGTACGGGTTAGCCGAGTAGAGAAAAGCTCAGGTGTGATAGAAAAGCTTGGACAACATTTTATATTGGACTTGAGCTTTTACAAGAATAGCCATATCGGCGGTTAGTACTACTCTTTCCGGTCTTTCTATATACAGGGGTTTTCTGCTCGGATGGTCCTCTTTTCTACCACACCCGAGCTGTGCGCCCGACGAAGTGGCATCACTTCGTGACTGGTGTTTGTATAAAAGAAGAAGATTTTGTATCCAAGAATACTATAATTACAAATACGCTTCACTCTTGGCAGTCGGTGAAGGACAAAGATCATTGCGCGCTTGATACTAATTCAGATAGCAATCTAGCTAAGATATATACTACACACCACTCTCGTTAGGTATCAGTGTAATATCGTATTCCAGTTGCAGCTTGGCCTGCGCATTGCCCTCCAGAGGTACAAAGTCCACCAACAATGAGCTCTTCACTGCGAACACTGAGTCATCCTCCAGATACGGACTCTTGCTGTCGAAAATCTGTGTCGTGACGGGTTTGTAACCCTCTTTAATAGCGATCAAATGGATGTGTGCCGGTCGCATTGGGTGTCGGTCAAGGAGTTCCAGTATCTTACCAGCAGGTCCTATACTCTTGTTAGTTTTCTATGCCATATTGCCATTCTTGAACAGAGAGCTTGACTGACCATCATTTGGGACGGGATACGGCGTTGGTCGGAGGCAGTAGTAGGCGTAACGTCCATTTTCATCTGTCCTGAACTTGCCCCGCAAGTTGCAGTCGACTTGGTTGTCGTCTTGCTGCTCATACAACCCATTCGTGGAAGCCTCCCACACATCGACGGTAGCATTGACAACGGGCTTTCCGGTCTTGGCGTCCCGAACGTGGCCGTACATATATGTCATCTCGCCATCGTCGACGCCATGGACGATATTTGATTCATTGGGGAGCTCTGGCGCATCGTGACGGAAGAAGGGTCCCAGGATCGCACTGGCCGTTGCTGTATCGTGGGCCTCTCCAGCGAGTTTGAAAGTGATTTCGTCCACGAGTCTGCCCGGTAATTCAGTATGGAGATGAGGTGAGGGGAGTTTGAAAAAGCGCCACGCGAAACTCACGATTCCAGGCCGAGGACATCGCAGACCAGTTGGCCTTCGTTCCTCTTGTCGTCACTCATCTTCCCCGCCCAGTTGAGGAGATCCACGCCGGCCATCCACTCCTCGACCGTGAGCTTATTTTCCCTCGCAAAATCATGAACATGTTGAATCAAGGACGACATAACCTCGCGCATCCGTGGACTGGCCTTTGGACCAATGGCTTTGATGACATTCTGCGTGAAGTGGGGATCGAAGGCGGCGGTATTGTCGGTGCCTTGGAGGTGGAAAGCTGGTTGATGTGACATCTTGATGAAGCGAGCCTGAGCCAAGTGAGGATTGAAGAGAAGGTGCGGCAGCCTATCATGCAAAGAGTCAAAAGGGAAGTGCCGTGCTTTGGGCCAACGACTATGCTGCTATTATACGCGGGGTCAAGAGGGAAACCCAGAGCACTTCCTGACCAGGAATCGGGGTCCATGGAGGCGAACTTTTGAGCTCAGCGGCATGACTGAACGGTCAGGGGTCGCTGAGCTTGTGCTACGACGGGAGCTGTTATCCCCGATCCGCCATGACGCCGAGCCGCCGAGCCGCCATCTGTGCCGCCATGCTCAGCGTGACCTTTTCGAAGTCCGAAGCCCGAAGCCTCTCAACGACCAGTCCGGTCTGACCCTGTCCATGCGGCTCCTAAGCAAGGGGTGGTGGTCGGGCACATCTGAGCATTAAACTGCCGTAGGTCAAACTCATTTTCTAGCTGTAACCTTAATCTGTACTCGTATTGTTCAGACTTTGGCGGCTGAATCCTATTGTCTGTCTATTCTGCCTCGATTTTGCGGAGCGTTTACACCATGTCTCCAACCTACTCGCCACTCCTCGAGGCTCAGCGCATCTTGCAATACTTGTGCCAGCAGGCAGAGGCCCTGGGCTTACCAGAGAGCCTCCAAGATGTTGCCGCTCAAGTGAAATTTGTGTCGGATTATGATCATGTTTACTTCCCCATTCCGTTCAAGGAGACTGAAACAGCTGCAGCATTGAAGGCAGTGGAGGGAAGCGTGGCGTGCCTGTTGGCCGACCTAAAATATGGTAAACCAGAACGCACGCTAAGTGTGAGTCTCGAAAAGACCACGAACTTCCTGTTCCAGGCATACCTGGCCACCGTCGATGGGTTGGGCAAGTTAGACCCAGCCATCAAGTCGAAGCTGAAAGATACCGACTATTTACGTGCGCAATCGGATCCGTACAGACGCATGTCGGCCAACTTGTACGAAACCAAACGCGCAGGCGAATACTACCATATACATGGATCACTTGAAGCAAGTACGACCTTGAATATGTTGGGCCTCGAGAGCTTCCGACCAGATCTCAACGAGCACAGTAAAATCGTCTCGGTCATCGAACCAGCCGTTCAGAAATTTACCGTTGAAGAGTTGGAGGAAATGAACTCTCGCAACAAACAAGCAGGTGTTCCTGCGCTCCGGCACGAAGAATTTTTGAAAACTCCCCATGTATGCTTAATTGCTCCTGCCCTTCACTTGCTGAGAATGTCTTGCGCAACTCTAGGACGTCCAACTAATCACTTCGGCAGGGCGTCTCGTCTGTGAATACTCCTACATGGACGGTGACTTCTCTGGAAACGAGTACCCCTCCAGTACTTCTGCCTCCTTCCTCATCTAGCTCTCCTAGGATATTGGAAGGTATCAAGGTTCTTGAGCTATGTCGGATCATTGCAGGTCCAACCATCGGCCGGATCTTGGCAGAATATGGCGCCAACGTTCTAAAGGTCACCGGGCCGGGACTGAGCGACGTTCCTTTTTTCCAAGTTGATGGAAATATGGGTAAACACGCTACAGAAATTGATCTCAAAAGCGTTCAAGGCAAGGAGATCTTCGAGCGGTTACTCGAAGATGTTGATATCGTCCTGGACGGATATCGCCCTGGGGCACTGGATAAGCTGGGATACAGCGCAAGAGCGTTGGCCAAATTTGCTGAAAAGAGAGGGAAAGGGGTGATCTACGTGAACGAGAACTGTTTTGGTTATACCGGAGAATGGGCCAACCGGCCTGGATGGCAGCAGATTGCAGATTGTGTAAGTTTAAAAACTTCCTCAGAGCGCCTCGTTACAAAGATTTCTCTGTCAATGGAATTGCCTTGCTAACAATATTTCAGGTGAGTGGGCTTGCGTGGGCCCAGGGACGCTTCATGGGTGTGGAGGAGCCTACAGTTCCACCTTTTCCAATTTCCGATTATGGAACTGGGTGTATAGGCGCGATAGCGGCTCTCACCGGTCTCTATAACCGTGCGACAAAAGGGGGGTCCTGGCACGGCAAGGCATCACTGCTGCAGTATGACCTTCTTCTCTTCAAAGCCGGACAGTACTCCGATGAGGTCCAGGACCAGCTTCGAGCACGATGTAGCACGGCTTTCCTATCGATGCGTCACAATCATAGCGTGGATGACATCTCCAGGTCTGCGTTAGCCATGCTGCAGAAGGACCATCCAGAACTGTTTCAAGATTCGAATTTCGAGACCTGGTACTCAAAAGGCTACGGTGCAAATGTGCGTGTTGTTAAGCCTGTTGTGGAGATTTCGGGCATCGGAATTGGCTTCCAGAGGGGAAGCAGACCAAATGGAACGGACGAGGCTAGTTGGGACTTTTCAAATGATGGCGATTCTCGAAGGTAGTTAGATTATCACAGACTGTATATAAATACGATAGAATACACCAAAGCCGAGTATCTTGATGTTGCCGATTCTAATCTTCTTTTACTATGATTGCCTGAGCACGGCCTATATCTTCTCCTTTACTCGCGTCCCGTGTAGATGTAAGGACCTGGCGCAGAGTAGGTCCAAACTACAGGTTCTCACACACAAGCTCAAATGAACGACCGCGCTGGTTTTCTCGTTGCGAGGTAGACCTTGCTAGTTCAGCAATCTCACGTTTGTGACCTTCGATTGATACGAAGATGTCATGATACTTATTTTTCTCTCACAAAAAGAGAAAAGTCGAATTCTGAGGGCTTTTTGATGGCATAGATAAAGTCAACACGTGAATTGTATGATCTGCCGAGCGACGGAACCGGTGGTATCAGCCGCATATTAGCTTGCGGGATGCAAGGCGGATGCAGAGTGGATGTATGGCGGATGCATTAGTAAGTATTCCACAACATATGAATCTATTATTCTCGGGCCGAGCCACAAAGGTCAAGCTGCTAAAGGCTAAGATAATTCATCTTCACTTTATGTCGCGGTTCATCAAGGCTTTAAACACTGGTCCTACAATTTCTTTTCCCCCTTCGAGTACTACGCTCGGTTCCTCGTCCCGAAGATGCCCCACAAACACATCAATGGCAAGTCATTGTACTATACCATCGACGAACCTTCTCAGAAAGCTTTGGCAACTGTCATTCTTATTCACGGCCTGGGTTCCTCCTCCTCGTATTTCCTCCCAGTGATCCCTTATCTGACTCCAAACATACGCTGCATCGCGGTCGACATAGCCGGCTCAGGGTTGTCGGAACTTGGTGAATCTGAACAGAATATTGACAGCATCTTGGAAGATGTCGTCAGCTTACTAGACGCACTGGACATCAAGCGCAATGTGACAATCGTTGGCCACTCGATGGGTGGTATTGTGGCTAGCCATTTTGCTGCAGAACATGGGAACAGGGTGAACGGCGTGGTATTGATAGGGCCTGTGAACCCTAGCGATGCGATTTCTAGACTCTTCGTAAGTAGAATCGAGGATGTAAAACAAGGTAACCTCCGCCCTTCTCGATATTTGACTTGACCTGCCTCGTCAGAACAAAATTTATGCCAATTGTCATTCGGCGACTGACGCTCAATAGATGGCGTGGAAGGGCTGGCTAGGTCCATACCAGCAGCTGCTACGGGAAAACTGTCAACTCCTCTACATCACGCTTTCATCCGCAATTTGATTATCAGGACCTCGGCAGAAGGATATATGTCATTATGCCGCGTGATCAGTACAGCAAAGATTCCAAATTATGAAGCGATAACAGCACCACTATTGCTCATTGCTGGCTCAGACGATAAAACTGCACCCATGGAAGGATGCGAAGCAATCATACAAAGATATGCCACCAGCAAAACTCTGAAGAGTATCAAGGTTCTTGAAGGGATTGGGCACTGGCATTGTATTGAAGCTGGTGATGTTGTGGCCAAACACATCAAGGATTTTGCTCTCAGCGAAAGTGTTCTAAGCTCTGGGGGAATATGAAAGCTTATCATAACAGGAACAGCTGAGGTATCTGTAAAAGGAGCGCAATTTCAAGATAGAATAGAACGTATCCCGGTAGTTTGCTTATTTCATACGTGAGACTTGCACAGTTACTGCTCGTTTATGCTTGCTCAAAGTTTTTTATTGTAACCAAACTATAAACTTAAAGAACAAGAATGTGCCGCCAAACCTTTTTGAAACCTCCAAATTGCATAATAAAACACTAGAGTCTACCTACAGGCCTTTTGGCCATGAAATCCTGAGCTGTCTTGACCTGAGCGCTCAGGTCTTCATCCCATATCCATTTACAGCGGACTTCAAGCTCCTTTCGTGCTTTGTCCAGGTCATATCCAATATTTTCATTCTCCAGCTCATAAAGGTGGGAAGCTTCGCGACTTGTAGTTACCACTCGCTGGCTCCGTGGCCTCCGTACAGCATCGTACGCTTTGAAGGCGTCTTCAAGGTCTGCCGGGGAGTTGACCTGCCCCAGTAAATTGGACAACACTAGGGCATCCTCAATTGCTTGACCTGCTCCTGCTCCTTGGTGGGGTGTCGTCGCGTGTGCTGCATCGCCAAGTAGGCATACTCGACCTTTGTAAAACATAGGTGCGGGTGGGTGATCAAACAACGCCCATACATCCGGATTTTCCATGAGCTACAGACTCCTTAGCTTTGATATGATAGTTGATGATCGCTGAAATGTGACTTACCCCCAAAATGCTCTGAACTTTATCGCCCCAGCCCACAAAGTCTGCAAACATGTCTTCTGTTGTAGACGGCCGAACCCACATAGGGTCCTCCCATTTTCCGTCGAGCTTCGTTCTAAAGGCTACAACATTCATTATTTTGCCTTGGTCGATAGGAAAGGTAAGCACGTGGCCATGGTGGCCCATGTATATCTGGGAATTTCGTGCGAGTTCGTCTCCTAACGCGCGAACAGCCTTATCCATAGGTATCAATCCTCTGTAGGCATATTTTCCAGAGAACACCGCATTCGCAGCGGGATGGTTGGCGCCTAGCAGAATATGTCGAGTTCGAGATTTGATGCCATCGCAGCCGATAACTGCGTCTGCTTCTTCCCTTGTGCCATCTTCGAAGAGCAAGGCCAATTTCTCACCATCCTCAGTGATGTTTTTCAATCTCTTACCAAACTTGGCTACGCCATCTGGAACGAGCTTCACCAATTCGTCTAAGTAATGAGCCCTGTGGACACTGGTTTGGCCTAACTTCCCAGATTTTACATTGGCAACGTGGGCGTCTATCAACGTTTCCTGACCGTCTCGCGACTCCGACTTCCCAACTCTGAAATCAAACCAAGTTTCCTTCTTCTCTGGCCAGCCGTTCAGGGTAACACAATTCTCGAAACCTTTCGCAATGAGCGGGTGAATCAGCTCCATCGCCCGTACTGCGTTGGGACCGAACGAAACGCCAGCGCCAATTTCCGCAAAAGCCGGGGCAGCCTCGTAAATTGTGCAGGAGACTTTCTGTCGAAGAAGGCCAATAACCAAGCAAAGACCTCCGATTCCGCCTCCGCAGACAGCGACATGGAATGGCTTCTCAGGGGCCATGTTGTGGATTTGCAACGAATGCTTCACAGAATATGCGTGCAGTATGGAGAGTATCAGAAGAGCGAGGACTTCCGGGAAGTTGTAGTTCCAAGGTGGGACCAAAAGATATCATGGATTCCCTGCCCGCACTACCTAAACCTAAATATTATGTTAGGAACGCATGCTCCCCGTGATCTGGGGCCACATCGGGTGTGGGGTACTGTGGGAGCGGGATCGCAGAGAGCTGCTCATGATTTTCGGAAGACTTGAGCGGAAGATGCAATGATTAACAACACTTCCGACCCGACGACCCTTGCGGTGCGGCGATCGCAGGGAGACCGCCACCGCCACCGAAGCCACCGTGCCGAGAGTGGAGAGTGGAGGCGGGGGCAGTGGGGGTAATAACCGAACCCCTGCACGAAAACATGCCCCGTCAAAAATACGCGAGGTTACACCAAAAACTATTAAAACACCTCTACTTTTAATACATAAGGTCTTAACTTATAGCGCCTTTATTAAAGAATACCTAGTCTCCTAGGTGTTAATAAGGTTTAGATAAGATTTGAAATTAATAGAGAAAAAAATTCAATGGAAAAAACCTTTCAAAGTGTGTGTTTTTGAAGTAAAGCGCGTGTTTTAGTGAAGGGAGTTCGGTTATTTGAGCAGGTGAGGTAACTTCGCCGGGTAGAAGCAAAGCTACCATTGCCGATCCAGTGCTTATATACATCTGTTCATACTTTCCACTGCCCCATCGTCTTGCCATTCAGTCCCTCTCCAGCTCTCACAACGTCAGGCCAACCACAAGAAAATCACAGATTACCCACAAATTTCAATTGCCCATCATGACACGGAACGGCATGTTCACGGTACCTGCAATCATCGACAACAAGAACGTCTACTTTGAAGCCTCCTTCCCAGTTCAGTCTCCGGTCACAGGAAGCCACCTCCATGATTCTACCAGCGCTTCAGTGGCTGATGCCTTGACTGCCGTCGAGTCAGCGCAGAAAGCTTTCCATCGCTGGAAGAAGACTAAGCCAACGGCAAGACGCGATATTTTCCTCAAGGCAGCAAAGATCGTTGAGAAACGTGGCGAAGAACTGGGAAAGTATATGATGGATGAAACCGCGGCGTCAGAATTTTGGGGCTCGGGCTTCAACGTCCCGCTCGCGGTCGACATGTTGAAAGACGTCGCTGGCAGAATTCCGTCTATCCAAGGAAGTGTTCCTATTCCAGGCGCAGAAGGAAAAAGTGCGATGGTTTGGAAGGAGCCATACGGAGTCATCCTAGGGATTGCTCCTTGGTAAGGCACTTCTTTGAGAAGCATACCATTCATGACTGACCTGGCGCTTTTAGGAATGCACCATATATCCTTGGATTCCGAGCAATTGTGTTTGCTATCGCAGCTGGCAATACGGTAATCCTCAAGTCGTCCGAAACCGCCCCCCGCAGTTTCTGGGCAATCGGTGACTGCTTTCGCGAAGCTGGTCTACCCGACGGCGTCCTGAATGTGATTGCTCATAAACCTTCCGACGCACCATCAATCACAAAGACCCTAATTGAAGATCCTCGAGTGAAGAAGATCAACTTTACGGGAAGCACGCAGGTGGGTAAGGTTATTGCCGAGCTTGCAGGTAGAAACCTCAAACCAGTTCTGCTTGAACTAGGAGGAAAAGCCCCGGCGATTGTATGGGAAGATGCCGATCTACCAAGTGCAGCACAGGCCTGTGCCATGGGGGCATATCTCTACGCCGGACAGATATGTATGAGCACTGAGCGCATTATTGTGCACAAAAATATCGCCGAAGCTTTCGAGCGGGAGTTCGTAGCTGCTGCCAAAGGAGGATGGAGCGATGTGCAAGTCTTGATCAGCGAAGCTGGCGTGAAAAAGAACAAACTCCTAATCAAGGATGCAGTTAGCAAAGGTGCTAGTATTCTACATGGCGAAATGGAGGCAGTCGAGGATACTAACACCAAGATGAAACCTATTGGAGTCAAGGGCGTCCGAGAAGGAATGGATCTGTATAAAACAGAGAGTTTTGGCCCCACTGTCTCTTTCATTGTGGTGGACACAGAGGAAGAGGCTCTACGGATTGCAAATGATACCGAGTATGGGCTTAGTGCCGCAGTTTTCACCGAAGATTTGAGGAGAGGACTTCGCTTTGCCAAAGAAATAGAATCTGGAGCAGTACATATTAACGGGATGAGCGTACACGATGAAAGCGGCCTTCCTCATGGAGGTGTGAAGCAGTCGGGTTATGGTAGATTTGGATCAATGGGAATGGACGAGTGGATCAGAACGAAGACAGTGACTTACAAGGATTAGCTTACTGAGATCGTGTTTCAATTACCATACGGCTGTAGAGAGAGAACAGGGATCTCTTTTGGATATGGCTCTAAGTCAACGAACAAGGAGACATTGGGATGCAGAAGTTGGTTAATAAAAAGCTTCTGGTACTCTAAAATCCGTTTGGGATTTAGACTGGTGACTTGAGCGTCTTGTTATTGTCGCAATCTCACACTTCAGCCACGGCTTTTGAATCCTTGGGCGAATTCTTCATGAGGTAAATCTGCCATGAGTCTTTTGAGGCCGTCCAAGTTATTTTCGTGCACCAGCAATACATAGTAATAGATTGAATAGGAAGACCACGGCACAAAGTGAAGGGACTATGGGGCATTTGGATTCGCTTAGGGCACCTAGTGGACTACGGCGTGCAAACTGAAGGGTCAAGTCCGCTATAAGGCTTTGTAGCTCCGGGACTCGCGCCCCGAAGTAGAGCGTAAGACTTTTGCAGGGTTATCAGAGATCCTCAAGACTTATAGCGCTATTAGCCGAGTACCGTATACCTCCAACGCTGTGAGGGCGGTAATTATCGGGTACTTTAGCGAACGTTCCCCTGTGTTTATAGGGGATATTCCTTCAAAAGGCGTGGTGCACCTTACCCGTGGCTTATTACGTTCTTTCAGGGCAGTGGCCTGGAAATATAGGGGGCCTTAGTAGTTGAATCGAGCAGAAAGTGGCCTGAAAGTGGACTTGTGGTACAAAAGCCCTAGAGTCCCGCAAATTTATGCCGTGATCTCCGTACAGCGAGCGCGCCGACTAGTCACCCATTTACATTTTCTGACACCACAAGAATAGTAGATCCTACGCCTAGCATGCTTGTGATGGTCTCTATATCTTTCCCGAAAAGCTATCCATCAAACGCCTGCCTATACGCTGAGCCAGTAGCTGAGCCCTACTAATCACTACTAATCACTACTATAAATTAGCGAGAATACCTATAGACTCAGGATTAATTTTCCCCTTTCGCTGGTTCCGTTTTAGTCTACGGACGTGAGCAACTGCTGCTTTAACCTGAGCCGAGGATGAGCCTGAGTAGAGCCTGAGCACGCCCCACCCCACGTAACGTGGAACACCATTTGGCCTCCCATATGCCCCGGCCACGGTTTCCTTACCGAACTTTGCCCGGAATCCATTTCTGGTAGCTCCTGCCGCAACTGATTTTGGATTCCTCTTATTAAGAGCACGTACATTTAGCCTCACAATTTACCGAACAGCACTAATTTAATATCAGACGAAACACCGCCGAAGGAAACAGCGAGGTAGATTTCGGAAGTAGAATGAGGATAGTAAATAGCTAATATTTTCTTTTAACATCTTCAAGGTATTACTACATATAGTAACTCATACCATCTCCCTTTTCCTATATTAACGTTTTTTCTGTAAAACTTCCCGTTTCCAGACTACTATAGTTGTTCTCGGTGGATTCGCTATTACATAAGGCCCACGTGATCAGAGGACCTTGAAAAGTGATTAACTGATTAAAAGAACTCATAAGGAGTTCTCAGGGCTTATATATACAGAAATGAGGTAATCTTGAGAGCTGGTGATTAAGTGGAGTGAGTAGATGGTCTCATGCACGGACCATATTATGCGCGCACTGTCAACCTCGGACGTCATGTGACATCGTCACGTGCACGGCTCATCCCGTAGACTAGACCCAATTAGGCATAGCAGAGGTTCAGGAGTGCAGTTCAGGAGGTTGACCTCCTGAACTACACTCTCCTACTTCTATAATATACCACTTCACCAACGATAAACGCAACGAGCATTCCACGACTACACGTGACGGTGCTTAGCGTTTCTGGTGAACCGACAGTTATCTCGCCGTACTTACCGTTAGCACTATCTCACTCCCTATTCAAAGATAGTAGGTTATACTCATTTTACCATCTTACTTCTATGCGTATTACTACTTCTTCAGTCTCTATACAAGCTAATAATAGTTCCTAGTATCTATAAAATCATTCGTTTTATCTTAACACTAATCCTAGCTTCTCGGCTAAAACCAATACGACATCCCGATAATAGTACTTTCATACCAAGCGATCATATGTCCCTCATTATACCTACCCTATCCCTATTCACAGCTTCTTTTCTAGAAGGGTTAAAGACCTAGGTTACGAATGAACCTATAGAGATAATCTTAGTTATTATCTAAGGTAATTTCGAGGCAATAACGGCATTGCTCAGAGTACACCCGCTAAGCAAATCCAAAGTCAAAGTGCTCACTATACCAAGCGCGAGCAAGCGAAAGCAGCTAGTACGAGGAATTATCAAGGCTAGGGGCTTAATTATTATATTTACGGATAGTAACGTCCTCTAGCCGAAAAATCTACTACCTAGCCTTCTCATTGCCTTCCAAGACCCCCACGTCAGCAGCGTGAGACCCTATACTAAGATATTTCAGAATTACACCCAAGCCGGGTACTATAGGGGCTAGGTCTCACTATAAATCATATAGAGACGATTTACCACGAGGTATCGCCATCTAGCTATAACATTAGTAGTAGATGGCAGCATATCATACCTATCGGGACATACCGCTGCTTATAGATCATTAATCATAAAAGAAGAAGCATTTCTTAAAGATTTCACAAATAATCACTAGAGATCTAAGTACCTACTCAACTCTAGCAATAATACATTCATAACTCGGTGGATCTAAGATAGAGGTTAATTAGCTATACTATAAATTACGCCCAAAGCCAATATTATAGCATTCGTAATACCCTTTAAGTCTCTACTCAGATAATAGATTCATTAGACGAGAAACTCGAAGAGATCTTTTATTCGCCATTTACTCTAACCTAAAGTATACCTTAGGTATAATATATTCCGTTTCCTGAAGTCTAATAAAACAAGCACACTAACACTAAGTATAGTCACCCTTACTTAGCCCTTAATATACTAGAGTCATTATTACGTCTAATACTAGCTATCTCATATCTAATTAGGATTAGGGCTAGACGCTTAGAGCATAATACACGGTAGGTTTACTAACCAATTCCCTATAAGATACTTCAAACTCATATTATTATTCAGTATTTATCTTTATCTTAGTTTAGCTACTCTCTAGCTCCTAAAGTACTCCACGGATCTTCGTGGCATTAATTCTTTAATATTAGGTATCTTAGTTACTTTATTCTAGGATTATATTATAATCATTATAGATATTTAGGTAATATTAATATTACATATTATGAGTTATTTCCATTATATTAATACTTTAGTACTAACACTAACGGGAAGACTTTATAGTAACAACCTTGCGTTTAGTATTCATTTTACTCTCTCGCCCTTTTATAAAACGTCTTTTTACATTTTAGCGCGAATATATATCTAGCCTACTCTATAATAATATAAGGAATAAATCTACCCTTAAAAGTTGTCCCAGTATCTCTCTTTTACCCAACCTTTACTTCTTTCATTACCACTTATCCATTTATAGAGGTTACTTCCTCGTTATTGAAAAGTGATTTAATAAAGTCGCTTATACAAATCCTAGTTCCTAGGTCTTTCTAGATATTAAGTACTAGGCATCGCCCTTAAATAGCTAACATCAATTTCAGTACCTAGCTTAAATAGAATTCGGAACACATTACCATTAGACTTCATTCTTAATATATATCCTAGTAAGGTCATACCTTCATAGTCTTCTAAATCTAAGCTTATACCTACCCTCGCTAACAGTAGTATCTTTTCTTCTATATACGTAACAGGGCGTAAATAGTTAATCCTAACAAGTAAGTTAAGCATTATACGCCCAATAACGTTACGTTTATCTAGGATTACGCTATATCGGAGTAGTAAATCTATTACTTCTACTAACTAGCTAGTATTACTTTTACACGCATAATTTAAAGGCGTCATATCATCTATATTAGGCTAATCAATAGAATAGCTACTAGTAAGCAAGGACTTAATAAGGTCCATATACCCTAGTTTTATAGTGTAATAGAGGGGAGTTTCATAATAGAGATCCTCCGCGTTAACGTTTACTCTATTATTAATTAAAAGTCATATAGCTTCTAGGTTTCCTTTTTGAACTACCTAGTAAAGAGGCGTTAGCCCAGCGGCGTCATATATCTGGATATCTAAAGGATTTAATGAGATTACTTGTGATATGTTCATATTATTTAATCCGAGAATTAAGTCGTGTAGTATAGTCGAATAGTGAATCTTATCCCTATTAGAATCAATTAGTACCTATAAGCTTATTAGGGCTCGAGTTAATAGAGTATTTGCTCCGCCTAAGATCTATCTTACTACTATCCCCGGCGATCTTAATAATGCCCGGTATATTAGTAATTAAGTACTTAATAATGAAGATTACGTACCAGCCATATTTATCTTATATATACGTATTATAACTATTATCTACCAGAAAATCTATTACCTCGAAATTACGGCACAATAGCGTAAACTAAGCTTCGTTAATAAAGCTAACTAGTAGATTTATACTATAGACGGCAAGGATAACTAACTAGGACGACGGATATCCCGTCTAGGAAGATATCGTAAGGCAGAACTCTCTTACTTTTAATTAGGCGAGTAAGGAGGATATTATCGAACTACTTAATCATTCCCTATAAGCTCTCTCCCGGGTTGACTACCCGGGGTATATATAGATATAACGATACTCTAGACCTAGTTAAGTAGCCCTAAGAAATGGATATAAAGATTACCTACTAAATCAGCTAACCTGGAAATATATAGCAAAAATCTAGCCAATATTTTGAGTCCAATTAGTATATATAAGTATTGCACGATACCGAGGATAATAGAGGTATAAAGTTATAAGTTAGATACATTCTTCCTAGTAACACCTATATCAACTCTAGGCCATAAAGTATTAACATTACATAGTATTAGTATCTATAAGGCTAGGGATACATAAAGTTACCTCGGGGAGTAGAAGGTAAAGTATCTCGATATTAAAGGGTCCTATTTATAGTATCTTCGCCTACAGGTTTTTAGTTAGATATTGGATCAGGCGCTTAATAGACATTGAAATGAGGATTTATCCTATACTAGCCCATTTTCTAATAGGTAGCTTCTAGAGGTACACATTGCGGAAGTTGTTAAGTAGGTTAAGCCAAGTTAGGTTTAAGTAGTTAGCTATTATCTAGTAACTCGCCTTTCTAGTAAGCATCCAAAAATACCTCTACTTATTACCCAAGCTACTTTATCCCGGAGTCTATAAGGTTCTTAACTTCGGTAATTAGGGCTTCATAGTATTAACTAGGTAGATATAAGTAAATAGTCGTAATAGTCTGAGATTTAGTTACCCTTAAATAAGGTATAGACTACTAATTAATATAAGTAGAAGTCTACTACTCCTCTTCGCTTTATCTTTTAGCTAAGCGATATTATCTCGTTCCTTAAGCTAGATGAGGGTCCTTATTTTATAATACTAATTCTAATTAAGACCCTTATTACTAATAATATACCTCTACCCTAGAGTATAGATATTCGAGAGTATATCGGATACATTATTTTATAAGCTATTAATATTTAGTAATAATATTCGTAATAGTCGAGAATATCCTACTAATATATCTGTGAGATTACTTAGTAGATTTGTAAGTATTCCTTAGAGAAAGTTCAACTATATACATTAATATAATTAACGCGATCTATAATCTTCGGAATTTTACTTCATCTATTAATATACCGAACTCTTTCGGCATATTCGTAAGCTACTTTAATGCTTAAATACCCTTAGCTAGTACTAAGGTAGCCTAACCCAAAGCTATAATAGAAGTAGTTATAGAAAGAGGGTCTATTTCTCAGCTACTTAGTAGACGTATAATCTACTTTACTTACGGATATACAATAATTAAATTATAAATTATACTAGGAAGGTTCTCTAGACGAAGAGAATTAAGAAGTAAAGTATTTAACTTATTTAAAATAGTAATTGCAATTAGCCTATATGATTTTAATAGGCGTTTTCGCAGGGAATTATTAATTTAGATATATATTTTTAGCGAGGCCTCTTTTAAAAGTATATTATAAACCGGTGAGCAGGGTTTATTGTGAATTAGCCTCACTTATACCTTACACGTATTAAGCTATAACTAGATTACAAATTTAACGAGACATTTTATATTATTAGCTAACTAGGAGCTTCTGCCTAAATAGGGCGTTCATTATAGTACTACGGTTCATATTAAGGTAGGGGAGTATTAATCAGGCTAAGCTACCCGAGTTAGAAATACTTTACTACTCCTATTTCTGTATTAGCCTCAGGGTATTCTAATTATGCCTCCACATCAAGGGTATTCGCGTGCCCTATAGCTCCTACCCCAGTATCCTAGTTCTAACTTAACCAAGTCAAAATATTTAGCTTACAAATTTAACTTTATAACCTTTAAATAATCTATACCCTAACCCAACTTTCAACCATCCTAGTTTTCAGTTCTCCTATCTAACTTAATAAGCACGTAATATCTAGCTAGTATATCAAATAATTAGATTAGATTAGATTAATGCCTATTAATCTAATCTAATTAAAGGATTTTTCTATGAATTATATTCTAATTATAATCTAATTAGATTAATTAATTATTAATTAATTAATTTAATTAATAGAGTACGTAATAGCGCACATAAACGTCGGAGGGCTAGAAGCCGAGGTAGAGGCCAAATTGATGTTTAGTCTAGCTATATCGGGAGCGCTTTACCTAATTAGGCTAGGCGCGGCCTAGGCTATTACTTACTAAGTAAGCGAAGTACCTAGAACCTCCTTAATTTTTGGTACTTCTTACCCCTTATCGATTATATTAATTATAAATAAAGTAATTAGAAATTAACCTCTATTAGTAATAAGTATATTATTTATTTAATAATTAGTAAGTAAAAGTAAAGAGAAAAGTGAGAAAAGTCAAGAAAGTCTCTTATTACGTGATTAATCAAGTATTAATTAGATTAATTAAGATTAATTAATCTAATCTAATTTAAAAAAATCCGAATTACGTTAATCAAAATTTAATCACATTAATTAATTAATTTAATTAGCGTAATTAATCCTTTAATACATTATATCTAGCTTATATATTCAACTTTCATAATTTCCAAATATATAGCCAAGTAGCTAGACTTCAAGCACTCACTATTATTAACTTCGTAATTAACTTAAGATATTTCATTTCAATTATTAATCTAACTAGTACTAGACCCAAATTTAGATACTCACAGAAGGTAGTATAATATTCTATTAGTATATACCGAAGTATATTAGTTAGTATCGAGAATAAAGTAAGTAAAAGCACATAATATTTAATAAGAATTAAATACATTATAAGTAAAGGTAAAGAGATATAATTAGCTATAAAAGTTTAAGCACAAAGCTCATATCTAATAGGTGAAGACCTAGAGCTATATAGAACCTTCGTTTTATATAATTATAAGAGATTACATATAATTATAAGTAGCTATATATATTGAAATTAGGTGCCTAAGGCACCTAATAGAGAACGCCCTATAGCTAAGCCTTAGGGCTTAGGAAGCCTGGGCTGAATACTAATAGGGCTGTGTACTAATTAGAGTAAATAGCTAGGGGCTTATTTGCGGGTATATTATACCCTATAAAGTTAAATGGTTCAGCTAGGCTTACTAGGCATACTAAGGTATGCCCTATAAGGTGGAATCAGTTCAGCTAGGTATAAATATAGGCTCACTTCTTAGGGGCTATAGGGCATGTGACTTGGGCGTTTAGGGCTATATAGCTAGGCTATATTCCACTATAGAACAGCAGTCAATTTAGTATCGTTTATGCGGAAGCATTGCTACGCACGTAATTCTAGCTTTAACAACATGAACACTTCTAATCAAACCACGTGACTTAGGGTCTCCTGCTAAGCGGCTGCTTAATGAGCCTATGGTCCACTCGTCCTGTGATCGTGATATCCTAGAGCATCGTCGTTAAAGCTTGACAAAAATGATGTGAGAGAACAGAGATTAGATCAAGTATAATTAGTTAAAAAGCGAGAAGTCAAACCCCGTGACGATGTGGTAAATCTTGCTCAGGGTACTCAGGGTACTTAGGGGAGTCGACTGAGCCGAGGGTGAGCCGAAGGTGACTAGCGCCTGAGCAAGAGCGGCAAGCTTACTAACTGCATAGGAAGCAGGAAAGGGAGAAAATTGATCGACAATACCCCTAGACTCAGGATTAATTTTCCCTTTCGCTAGTTCCGTTTTAGTCTGCAGACGTGAGTAGAATGTCGGAGTAGAGCCTGAGCAGAACCTGAGTCGGCCTGCGCACCATAATGTGGAAACCCATTGTGGCCTCCTGTATACCTCGGCTATAATTTCCTTACCGAATTTTGCCCGGGGAATCCGTTTCTGCTAGGAAGCCTGCTAGAGCAATTTTGGATCCCTCTTATTAAAGAGTATATTAGTAAGAAAACCAAACTCTGTTTTAATCGCATCTAATCGTTCTTTCAAATACTACGTCTTAGGGAGCTACTTGACCTTAGCTTTATAATCTTACTACTATAATAAAGGCGGGTTTATAATACTTCTATTATATATATATAAGAGTAAGAGTATTAAACTAGGAATCGATTTATTAGTAGAAAATCGATATATTAGAGGTCAATAATCTATAAAATAGCTAATTACAAGAGTGTACTACTATAGAAACTAAGAGAATAACTTCTATAGCTATATTCCTAATTCCTAGCTTATTATATAATTTACCTCGTACTAGTAATAGAAATGATTATTAAACTAATTCCTGAATATAGGTTATAAGAGACGTAATTAAATAGCGATACTAATAATCGATTAGTGTATCTATACTTGAGTAATACTTAATAATTAGTGTAGTACGGTAGGCCATATACTATAGATTTTCGCGATTTTAGGTAGTTTTAACATTCTGATCACATGACTATGGATATGTCCGAGATCATGTGACTTTGGCATTTCGCATAAGAAGGCTAGAGTTTCTGTAGCTATAGAGTAATAATCTATATATCACTTTCATACTTTGAGTTCTATGTACTTATATACTAATTCTATACTACTTTACATCTGTTTTATAGTTATTGTTTTTTAGTATTTTTACTATTAGTCGATTTTATACTCTATAGCGTTTTATGTAGGTTTTTATCTTATTACGTTTTCCCTCCTATATTAGACGAACTAACTAGTAGTTGAACCTAGAGTAGAAGGAATAGATACTAGCTAAAGCTAGCTAGTTTAATAAAGAAAAGAAGAAGGGAGTAGAGAAGAGAGGTAATATAATGTCTCTATAATCTCGATAGCCTTAGAAAAGAAGCGAGCTTCTTAATATTAGGGCTAATCTATTAATAATAAGGATTCTCGAATAAAGGGTAATTATAATAATTACTTAAAGACTTATATATTACTAATATATTAGTAAGATACTATCTTGAGTTAAGTATAAAGCTCTTATTTAAGGAAATAACTATAAGCTTATATAGAACCTTCTTACTCTTAGACTTCTATAGACCTTTATCTATTATAATCTTAGGCTAATTAGGTTAAATGAGTGTATTATATTAAGGAGAAGATAACTACTAATTTGTAAGTAGGCTTCTAGAACTTAGTTATATATGCGGTACTAGGCTAAAGCGTACCCTAAGACGAGTCTTAAACCCGAATCTCAACACTACTAGTCCTAGTAGTCCATCGCGTGACCTTATCGCGTGATCTCTACTCATTGTTCTCTACGTAAGCCTGCCTTATTGAGCCCCAGGACCTGAGCTGTCCTAGGGTCGTAATATTATTGTATTTAAGTCTAAAAAATTTTTATTAGTATATATTATCCTTTTATATTAAATAAGTAAAAATCTTTAACTTACACAATAGCAAACACCTCCATCATTTCCTGATACGAAGCAGTGTACGTTAGGTTTCCCAGGGCACTAAATAAACTAAATTAATATTATATATAAATTTTCATATAGTTTTCATACAAGTTTTAAACAACCAGCTCCAAAAAATTCACAGTTAGCATTTCCAGTAGGTGTGCATTGTTGCTATATTATTAATTAGCTAAATTTTATAACTCAGTTCAGTATTAAGAACTTACACAATTTCCACTACATGGGCCACACACTATCTGGGCCACAGACATAGTACTAGTAAGAAGTGGTAGTAACAAAAGCTTGAAACGCATTTTGAATAACTTAAAGATAATTGATTTCTTATTAGAGGTGTAAAAAGAATATAAAATACAGCTCAATAGTTTGATCTTAAGAAGAGAATAGCTCATTTTATATACAACGTGCTCTGTTTTTTAAGTTTTTATTTAAAGTATATTAAACTTCTAGTTTCATAAAAAGTGTTTTCATTTAAAGTATATATATTAAACTTCTTGCCACAAGTACACTCAAGACACTAGCTAGGCTAAAGGCGGTGAGCTAGGTGCTTACTATGGTACTCGTGGAAACAAAGGTTAATTTAGTTCCAGCAGGTTCTGCGGTAACAGGGATAATTGACTAATCGTTCTTTCAGTTTCGAAGAAGTATTGCCTGAATCAGTTCGGCTTGGAAGTGGTGACTTTACCTTTGGTTCCCCGGGTACGAAGTAATACGAGAGGTGCGCCGTCGACGTTTTAATTTGGGTTTCCGAAGTTTGTATTTTTCCGACCCATAGAGGGTATCAATTAGGCGCCAAGCATGACAGTTCTGGTTTCGCACTTGTCACGCGACCTTCACCGCCTGGCAGAATCCTGTATATTAGCATTAATCAGTCAAACAACCCAGAGCTATATCGAGATCTGGCCTAATATTCTGTAAAGTATTACTCTAGGAGACAGGGTGTATATGATGCGTGATGGCGTGTCAGCGCCATGTGATTCGCTCAGCAAGCCGATAGTGGCCGAGTAGACCCGGCGCATTTGGGCTTTAACACCTTTAGGCTGAAAATGGTTGCGAAATTTTTACTCGAAAGTGCTCGGAGCATTTAATCATGCGGCGAACGCTCGCACTAAACCAGCCACCCTGCAGATTTAGTGCGGTACAGTAATATGGTCGCCTTTTTGGAACACCAACTTTTAGAATTTTAATACAAATCGCAGAAAAACATTTTACATTTTATATGGTGTTCACACTATAATTAATTAATAAAATTCTCTTACTTTCATATCGCATATATATATATACAGTAAAAAATGGTGGAAATATTACACACTTCAGGTCTCCTGCAAACATACGCGGCAAAAGGTCGAGAGACGCAAGCATATCGTCACGACTTACGCATTCTCGACAATCGCAATCATTATTGACGCTGCTAGTGTGACGGGTTGAGAGCCGTGGAAATGTGACCCTCGATCCTCCAGGCCATCCTCCAGGCGATGCTCCAGGCGATGCTCCAGCGACTTATATACTGTAGAAAAGTCCTGTAGAATTATTCAATTCACTTCGCAAAGAAAAAAAAACCCCCAAGGCAAAAATAAGGCTTAGAACTCCCAGAACTAGGGGTCTATCTAGGGAGACGAAGACTCAGCACCTCTTCGTGGTGTCTCCTGGAAACCTCTTCGGAGGGCTAAGACTGAGTCACTTCAACGCCGAGACCCCGACGACGCCGTTGCGATACCAGCGACCGAGATCCGAGAATTTTTTTCACGATATAACCCTCTACTTTCGCCCTCCTCTTATATATCGTACCTCGTTTAAATATATACCTACGACTAGAGGAAAGAGCTAGAAGAAAATATAAAGGAGAAAAAGACGAGTTATAGTTATAGTCTATAAGAAGGCTAAGGAGGATTTTGATTAGATAAGAAAGATAAAGCTATAAATAAACTACTAGGAATACTAGTTAATATCTCGATATATAATTATTTTTATATAAGAGGGGGCCTAGGATAAGAGGACCTAAGGCTACTTATAAGGTAATTAATAATAAGTAATAAAGTAATAGGTTTGAATTAGAGTATAGGTATAAAAAGCACTAGTATTAAATTTAGTATAGAACTAATCTTTATCTTTCTTTAGAGGTATAGAGAAGGCTCTTATAAATAGGAGCCTAGAATAATATATATATAATCTAGTAATTAATAAGTACTAGTTAGCTTATTAATTAGTAGTATTCTTATAATATAATAGAATTATTAATCCTCTTAATTATTAACTATATTACTCGAGAGCTAAGGTATATTATATATATTAATATTATATATAACTCTCTATATATTATAGTATACCCCCCTCTAAGGATCTTAGCCCCTAAGATTTATTAATTCATCTTAGTAAAAACCGTATTCGACTCTATTAAAGTAAACTTCTAGTATCATAGGAAGTAGTTTTATTATATAATTCTAATTAGAGGATATCTAATTAAATAAGAGCTAAGACTATAATTATAGCTTAGAGGTAAGGACTAAGTAGTAATAGTAATTTTATTTATAGGGATATTGTGGTACGGCTAGCTATATACTATCGATTTTCGCGATTTTAGGTAGTTTTGATATTCTAATCACATAACTACGGATATGTCCGAGATTATGTGACTTTGGTATTTCGTATAAGAATACTAGAGTTTCTATAGCTATAGAGCAATAATCATATATCACTTTCATACTTTGAGTTCTACGCACTTATACACTAATTTTGTACTACTTTACGTCTGTCTTATAGTTATTGTTTTTTAGTGTTTTTACTATTAGTCGATTTTATACTCTATAGCGTTTTATGTGGGTTTTTATCTTATTACGTTTTTCCCTCTTATAATATATACTCTAATTAGCTTATTTAGAATACTAAATATATAATAGAAAGTAATAAAAAGCCTTTCTTACTTTAAAGTATGTCTCTGGTTATAGCTTAGAAGCTTAAATATTAATCCTTTAGCTAGTCGTTTAAGATTATAGTATTACTTATAAACTTAGGGCTATTATATATAATAATACCTTAATAGTATAAGCAAAAACTACTTAAGCTACTCAAGCTACTCTAGAGTAGTCTTAAGTAGAGTAGAGTAGAGTTTAAGTAGCGTAATATAGTACTTGAGTAGAGTAGAGTAAAGTACTACTCTAGAGTAACTTAAGAGTAATTATATATAAGTTATATAAATATAGTAAATATAGTAAATCGATATTTATTTAATTATAAATAAATAAATAACGTACTTATTAAGTAGTACTATATAATTTAAGTTAGAGCTTATATAAAGTTACTTATAAACTACTTTTCTTTTATATAAAACAGAATTCCCTCCTCGAAATCTTTCTTTTCCTTCTTTCTTTCTTTACTTTTTACTTCTTCTAATTCGTCTTTAAATAACCCTTAGCTTTTTAAGTAAGATATTATCTTAATAGTTCTCTTATTAAGTCTATTATATAATTTAGATATAATAAGAGTACCTTAAGAGAAGACTTTGCCCTTAATTACTAAGAAAGCTTAAGAATATATTAAGGTTCTACTATACTTACTAAGCCCCGCTATTACTTAATTAGGTAGTATAGTAGTACTAGACTCGGGATACCCCGGAGCCTTACCTGATTAAGCTAGCGTATCACGTGTTTTTTTATCACGTGTATATTACTTAACTACTCTAGAATATTCTAGAGTAGTTAAGTAGAGTATTAAGTAGAGTATAAGTAGTGAGAAATTTATTTGAATAGAATATAAGTAAGGCCTACTATTCTACTCTACTTTACTTATTTCCTATATTATACCTTAATAAATAATATCCTTTATTAATTAGTTTAAAAGGAGCTAAAGGATAAGCTAAGCTTAAACTAAGAGGTAAAATACTAGTATATTTACTATCTAAGCTATATTATTAATCTAGTTATATAAGCCTTCTTATTTACGAATTAGGTTAATTTAGAGAACATTAATTCATATAATAAGTAAAAGTAGTATATTAGAGTCTTTAATATAATAGAAGTAATAAGGGCCTAGTTTAGACTAATAAAATCCCTTAACTAAGTATATAATATTATAGTTTATATTTATAAGTTAATTAAAAGAATAAAAGAGTTTCGTATACTTATAAAAAGGCTAATTCTAATAAATAATTATATAAAGTAAAATAGCTAATATAAGATACTTTATATAATACTTAACTTAAAGCTAATAGTAAAAAGATATTATTAAAACTATAAGGAAGAACTTAAGGGGAATACCTTAACTCCTAAAGATTAGAAAAAGCTTTATATAATTAAGGACTTCCTTAAGCCCTTTATACGAGCTACTCTTATAACTAAGGGCTTAACTTCTCTTAATTCTATTCTCTTTATAATAAATATCTTAATTAAATACCTCTAATAAGAGAATATAAGTTCTCTTTTCCTTTTATATAATCTTATATAATTATACTAATTCTAATAAGCTAAATATTAGAGGAATAAGGACCTAGAGGAGAGAGATTTCCTTTATTAAATTAAGGTAATATATAAGGTCCTAGACAATTATTATATAAGAACTAATATATCTCTAGTCTATTATACTACTATATTAATCTTAAATCCTCGTAATTATATAAGGTATAATAAGATATATTAATTAAAGAAATAGTTAAAGCTAGTCTTAGCTAAGATTAAAAAGCTCTAAGAGAAGTATAAGGAAATACCTATTATTATACTTATATTACTAGTTTTTTAGTAGAAAGGCTTATCTCATAAGTTATTAGAACTAGATATATATAATTATATTACTTTATCTCTTAGAGTAAAAGCTTAGCTTATAAGTTAAGACGAGTTTAAGAACTATAACTTACTAGAATTATATAATTTTAGTAAAAGAGAGCTCTTATATAGTAGTACTAAGATATATAGAAGTAATAGTAGCTAAGGCTCTCTCTTATAGCTATTAATATCTTCTTTATTCTACTAATAAGTAATAAGCTAAAGAGAGTATTTTTAGGAGAACGTTATATAATAAGCTAGATTAAGGTATAAATAGAAATAGTAATAATTAAGATATAAGAGTACTTAAAGTACTAGAAAAAGAGTAGGATTCTAAATACTTTCCTTAGAACTAAGAAAGAAATCTAAGAAAGAAGAGAGATTCTATACTTTTCATATAATACTTTAGAGCTAGATTAGAATCTCTTCTCTTAGTTTTTAGGTATTATATAACAGAAATTATAATTATATATAAAATTAAAAGAAAGCAAATATTAAGAGCTTAATATAGTCTATTAAATATTATATAAAAGCTAAGTATTATAGTTTAGGCTAAGCTTAGCTTAGCTTACTAAGTAGCTCCCCTTTATTTAGCTAGATTAGAAGCTCCCTTCTAGATTCCTAATTAGACAATTATTAATATAATTATTATCCCTTACTACTATATAATAGTTATAAGCCCGGAGTATTATCTATATACCTCTATTAGTAATTAGTAAGTGTTCTAGTGAGTATAGTTACTCTTACTATAATTAATACTACTAAGGACACATTTCACTTATTCTACTCTCCTTTAATCCCTCGATACCTTAATAGCTACTATACTAGTCTCTAATATACGACTCACGAATCGAAGTAGCTTTCTTAAGTAGTATATAGAGCTTAAAATTAATTCTACCTTTCGTAATATATAGTACCTCATTAATCCTAATACTCTAGAAGCCCCTCACCTACTCTCTATAGAGTCCCTCTTACCTCTCATAATCGATT
This sequence comes from Hyaloscypha finlandica, assembly GCA_021399475.1. Classification (NCBI taxonomy): domain Eukaryota; kingdom Fungi; phylum Ascomycota; class Leotiomycetes; order Helotiales; family Hyaloscyphaceae; genus Hyaloscypha; species Hyaloscypha finlandica. The sequence continues at coordinate 381,536 of JAJTUR010000010.1, read as the reverse complement.
AAATAATCTAATAATTAAATATTAAATAGAATACTCCTTTAGTAATATAGGATATAGACGAGAGGCTAGAAGTAGAAAAGAGAGTATAGCTAAGAGTACTATACCCGGCTCGTTTTAATGATATTAAAGAGGAATACTCGTTTAGGCTTAAGGAATACGATATTAAGTAATTAAACTAGTTAATACAGAGCTCTCGATATTAGAATATATAAGATTAGGTATATTAGATAATAGAACCTACTCTACTCGCTCTATACCTTGAGTTACTAGTTTACTAGTAGAGGCTCTCTCTTTAGAACATCATATAAGCTCTTTATAATAAGTTCTAGCTATTAGAGGATAATATACGAGAATAAGTAAGGGAGGAGTATAAGAAGGTTCTAGAAGCTAGTAGAGCAGGTTTAATTAATTCTCAAGTCTGGATTAATAACTAGTTCCAAGCTCTCGCGTGAGTATAAACCTATCGGGTTATAGAAGTCGAAAGGTTCCTAGTAATTAAGGACTTCCTATAAGTAGTAGCTTCTAAGATCCTTCCCTCCTAGGTATTATAGTAGCTCACTTTAGTAATTGAGGCTAATGTGCTTAGAGAGCTCATTCATATACTCGAATAGTATAGTAAGATCTTTAAAGCTCTAGTTTAATAAATAGAAGGGGCTTCCTTCTCTAAGATCTTTGCTTCTCTTAGTAAATAACCTACTTCCGATTCACAGGGCTACTCGTGTCCTTGTAAAGAGATAAGAGCAGAGAAGTACTCATAGGAACCTATTTACTACTTTACTCTTAAGCTTGTAATTACTAGATCATATGAAAGGACCCTTAATCCACGCCCTATAGACGAGTAATTAAAGGATATACGAGACTATATAGAAGTAAAGGGATACGAGAAGCTACGTGAATAGCTTAAGAATAAGGGATCGATAAAGAAGGGAGGAGCGGGAGGAGTATATCTAAAAGGGGCCTTTATATACTAGTATATATAGTATAGTCTCCCTAGCTCTAAGCTTATAGAGCCGTCTAGGGCTAGAGCTAGTGTTTTTTAGAACTGAGTACACTACTAGAGACGTCTAGGGACACTCTTTTTCTATTCCTCTTTTTAGTTCTTGTTAGTATGGTTTCCCGGAGGTCATGTGATCTTGTCACATGACCTCGCTTCCTGCATATAGGACATGGGATATGGGACATGGGATATGCGGGAAATAGGACATACTAGCACTAATTAGGATTAGTGTATTTAGGGATCATATATCAGAACCTCGATACTATGATCCCTACTTATAGAATACAACTACTTCACTAACCTACGTAATTAGTATTCCACGACTATGTAACGGTACTACGTATTACTAGTGAACCGACACTAATTAGTTTATATATATAGATTAGAGGAAGGTCCTACTATTAGTAAAGTATTCGGTAGCCTAAGATAGTAATATCTACTCCTAGTCGAAGAGGGGAACTAATATCAACTCCGGTAAAGTATTCGGTAGCCTAAGGAGAAGAGATTAGCTCTTACTAATTAGAAAGCGGTTAGCCCTTTAACTATTTAACTAAACTATCTAGTTCAACTATCCTTCAAAATTAACTTCGTTTAGTACTAAGACTACCTTCTTAGTAACCAACTTTCTACTTATATACTACTATAGACCCTCCTCCGGAACTATATAACCCTAAAGCCCTATAAGTTTTTAGCTCCTACTTCGATTTTACTATTAAGTTAAGCCTCTTTAAGCTTTAGAACACCTCTAGAAAACTCGATATTTCGCTTCCTAAATTACTTATTATAGACGAAATTTTTACGACTAAGATATTTACGAACTACTAATACCTTTCTATAAACTTACTACGAACTACCCTACCTTCGAACTATTCCCTTATCGAAACCACATATATTCTAAAGGGTTAATATAGACGAAGACGAGTAGAAGGAGAAGATTAAGAAATAGGAGAATAGGATTAACCTAGTAACTATGACGAAGGAGGATCTTTAGGAGTATCTAGACACTAAGTTATACTAGTACTCTATAGATAGAACTATAGATAATAACCTATAGGATCTATTTAAGGATAACTTCAAAAACTTCGACCTTCTAGCCTTTAATTAATATAACTATACCAAATTATAGCGCCTTTAATCCTATCTTCGGTATAGTACATTTCTGTCGACTAGAATATAAACCGCCTTACTATAGCCTAATCCTTAGTTAATGTCATTAATAAGGAGATAAAGCGTATATAGAACAAAGACGATATTACGTAATTCGGTCTAGTGAGAGCAGATCTCAAGAATAGGCCTATTACTTCGGTTTTTGTAACTTTAGAAGGAGTTAGATATTCTAATATACTAAATATTTAACTACTACCTTAACCTTAACCTTAACCTCCTCTACTACTACTAGAATAAGGCGTATAGAACATTAACTAACCTCCTCTACTACTACTACTACTATTACTATTTAACCCGGGAGCTCCTTAGGTGATCCCGGCTATAAAGCTCATTAGAGAAGTAGCTAGAATCTATACTAAAGATTAGAAGTATAATAGAACTAATAGTAGTTTTGACTATAAACTCACTATTTTCCTTAATATCTATTAATATATAGATCTCCTATAAGTATACTCATAAGAGCTTTCCCTACTATACTAAAGGGCTTAGTATAAGACTTTTTTATAATAATAGCTTATCTTAATAAACCTACGAAGTAGCCTATACAAATATTCATAACTTCTTCGAAGGTCCTAAATATTAATAACGAAACCTAGATAAATAGAATACTACTAACTTGAATTCTATAATAGCTAAGTACCCTGAAAAGTCGATATTTGAGGTTATTCAATTCTAATTAATAAGCTATATTAACTATAGTTCAGACTTATAACTACCCTACGAAGTACTAAATTCCTATATAATAAGATTATCACCGCTTACTAAGGCTCTCTAGTATACTAATATATAGTTTCAGACCCTCCTATAGATCTCGGCTAGCTTATCTATAAGCTATAGTCCTCTATTACTATATATGAGAAGAGTAATAATAGATTAATAGCGAATCTACCTTCTTTATAATTAATAATTCTATTCAAATAACTATTAGTTTAGAAACCGTCGAAACGACTATAGTCATAGTCACGGAAGCGGAAATCGTAACGACTACGGAAATCGTAATAACTACGGAAATCGTAATAACTACTATAATAGCTACTCGACTCCTATAAGCCCCGCTATAGTAATAGTAATCGAATACCCCGAAGTCGTGCTTTATATATAAGAGACTAGATTACTACTCCTAGAAGTATTCGCTAGAGGAATAATAAGACGAAAAGCTTATTTAGAGCTAGAAACCTCTATTGTTTAAGGCCTAAACTCCTAAACTTTAATAAGAGTTTAGTTACTTATACTATAATATATAGCTTATATAGAAGGCGAATAGGAGATATACTAGAATAGTGAGGATAATCTAGGTAATGATTTTGAGGCTCTTTTAATAGATATAATTAATGATATAGACGAAGTAGAAGTAGAGGACGAATACTAATACTTAGATTCCTTCTTTACTTCTATTAAGAGCTCTTAGCTACTTCGGACATATAACTACCTAACGATTAAGCTCTTAATATACGAGCTCCTAAAGTACTAATAACTATAGCTAATAGCCTTATAGATGAAACTTACCTCTCTTTCCTTTATATACTAGTTAATAGGTGAGAACTATACTATAGAACCTAAAGAATACTTGTAGAGGATACCTAGACCTTTATAGTAGGAGGTACGTCTAGATATAGTAGTTAATACTTTTACGGAATCGTAATTAATACTAGAGCCTCTAAATACTTAACTACTAGTCTCGATTGATTCTAAGCTCTATAGCGAACTAATAATAGTATCGCGCTCAATGAGAGTACTAAAGGTCAAGTTATAGTCTACTTTATAATAGGCTCTTCTACTTCTATTAGTTCTATAGTTATAGAAATACTAATTAGGTAAGTATAATTCTATATTATACTCTTAAAGACTCTATTCCTACTTAGCTTAGATAATATAGATAAGCTATAAGTCTACTTTAATAATCTTACTAATTATATCGTTATTCTACTAGACGTTATATACTTATTATATAATATTTAGTTACTCTTTCTACTTTAGAATAATACTTATAAAGCCTTATTTCCGAATCCTTTACCTATAATCTATACTTCCTTATAGAGACTAAATTACGATATCTCTATCACTAATTTAGTTATCTATTAGTTAGTAAGCTCCGAACTTACTAGAGCGAGCTAGCTATGAAGTTAATATAGAAGCCTTAGAATACCTTACGAAATACTATAAGTAATACTAGAAGAATAGTAAATTACCTAGTTAATTCAAGTTTAACCTAAGAGACGATATTAGCTTTAACCTCTCAATTATCGTCGATATATTTTATATCCTCGGGAAGCTTATTCTCTATATCGTTAATAAGGGTACTAGATATTACGGGGCTATTAGCTCTAGAATATTAGTACTATATATACCTAGGATACCCTAAATATATACTAGATTAATACCTATTTAGGCCTCCTAATTAGATTATAGTAGACGCCGGAAAGTAGTTCACTAGTAAGGAGTTTACTTAGCTTATAAATATAATAGGAATAAAGGTAAAATGTTCCTATAGAAGCTTATAACTCTATAGGAATTATTAATACTACTATAGGCTAGTTTAATAAGCTTACTTAATTATCGTAGCCGAAATCAAGGGAATTAGTAAAGAGATAACTTATAGATAGCCTTTAAGGCTCTTAATAATACTACGGGAATTAGTGGGATTATTCCTATACTCCTATCTATAGTACCCTACCTCGATTAAGTAATATGACGCCCTTATACCTACTATTTCCTAATATTTAATAGCCCTAAAGAAGGCGATAGTAGAGATTTAGAAGCTATAAGTAAAGTATTAAGTTAAAGACGCCCTAAATATACGTAATAGCCCTCTATAAATGATATCTACGAACTTATACTAAATTCGGATATTCTAGTATAGTATAAGGGGAATATAGGTTAACTAGGTAGTTAGTAGGGACTATATAAGCTAGTAGTAATAGAAGGGGAGTTATATATACTAGCTTTACTATACAGTAATACTACTTTCTACTTAACCTCTATAAAGCTATTCTATATAAGAGATATTAAGGCTAGTTCTAAGGGTCCTAAGGATAATCCTAAATACTATAGCAAGGTAATAGTGAAGGTAATATAGGCGCGATTCCTCCTACTATACTACTTATTCTACTAAAGTATAGTAGAGGTAGACCTTATAAGAACCCTAATATAATAGTATTCCTATAGGACGACGACTTATATAAGGATTCCTATTAAACTAAAGTTACTAGCCTCCTTAAAAAGGGCGTATTTAAGGTTATTCCTAGATCTTAGATACTATAGGAGGTATATATCTTTAACTCCTACTTCGTCGATGAGATTAAGAATAAGGGGATAAATAGAGAGCTCAAGAAGTTAAGACTAGTTATTTAAGCCTATAATAATAGTAAGAAATATATAGTATTAATATAATCACTAATTATCTAACGAATTAGCTAGAGAGTTATCCTCTATATTACTACTATAACTATAGGAATTACTAGACTATACCTATAGGATATATTATAAGCTTATATTTAGTCGTCGACCTTACTAAATCGCGATTTCTATATTAACCTACCTCCTAAGCTTATTAATTAACTAAATCTAGAGGCTAGTTTAGTATTAAAGGTTATAAAACTACTCTATAGAGTACTAGAAGCCGGAAACCACTAGTTTAAGACTTACTATTCTTACTACCTAAATAAGCTAACTATAGAATCGTCGACTTATGACCTATACTTACTCTATAGTAACTACCCCTTTAGTATCATTAGCCTTTAGACTAACGATACTCTATTTATGGGAGATAACGACTTCGCTAAGGTAGAGTATCTAAAGCTCTAGGAGGCTAATTTCTTAGCTAAGGAGTATGAATACCTTACGACTAACTATAATCTCAAGTTTAATAGAAGTATTATTCGTACTAATTCTACCGGTATTACTCTTATATAGGAATACTAGTATAGTAACCTCTACCTAGTAATAGTTAAGAATATAACTATAACTAGTAATAGGGGTATTATATATCAAAACCTCATAATTAAGGAATAATACATCGCCTAGCGAGCTTATAGAGTATATATCGTATTAACTTAGTAACTAGAGGCTTCATATAACTACTTAGTAGCCGCTTAAGCTATTAAACCTATAGAAACTGATATTAAGGCCCTTAATAAGCGTATTTAATAGTAAATCGAAAATACCACTAGAGGACTACGTTTCGTAAAGCTAGATAAGGAGTCCCTACGCCTAATCGTCTTTATAGATACCTCCTTTATAGGTAATTAGGACCTCTCTTCTTAGATTAGATATATCCTAGTCCTAGTAGATAGCTCTAGATATACTAATATGATCTACTAGTCCTCTATAAAGTATAAGAGAGTCACTAGAAGTATTCTAGCCTCTGAACTTTATAGTATAGTATATAGCTTTAATATAGGCGGTTTAGTTAAGTCTACGATTAATAAGGCCCTCGAAATCGAAGTCCCGCTAGTTGTCTATATAGATTCTAAGTCCCTCTACGAATACCTAGTTAAGCTAGGAACTATATAAGAAAAGCGACTTATAATTAATATAATATACCTCTACTAGGTTTACGAATAACGAGAGATTATAGAGGTTAAGTAGATTAAGAGAGAGTTGAACCTAGCTAATTCAATAATGAAATCGAAGCCTACGAATGCCCTCAAATACCTGCTTAATATAAATACTATATAATTAGATATAGAGGAATAGGTCAAATACGAATAAGGTAAATAGAGGGGTATATAGGTAGGAAATAGATATATTCGGAGAGAAATAGATATATAGGATAGAAATATCGATAGAGATATATACACTGAGCGCTTAGAGATAGTCTAGCACTAGGCCGGATTAGGAAATCTATATATAAATAGGGGACACTGTTTTTCGTGCATTTTTAGTACTTTTATATCGGTTTTTCGCGTTTTTTAGGTAGTTACTAGTATTAGTATAGTTTCCTAGAGGTCATGTGATCTTGTCACATGACCTCGCTTCCTATATATAGGACATAGGATATGGGATATAGGATATACGGGAAACGGGATATACTAGTACTAATTAGGATTAGCGTATTTAGGGATTATATATTAGAACCTCGATACTATAATCCCTACTTATAGAATATAACTACTTCACTAACCTACGTAATTAGCATTCCACGACTACGTGACAGTGCTACGTGTTACTAGTAAACCGATAGTTCTATTAGCTTAATATAAGGTACTAGGGAATAATGGTTTTATAGAGCTCTTAATTAGGGTTAGATAGACTACATATATACTTATTTATTACTAGCTAGCTATTTCCTTTATATAGAATTAGACGCCTCTAGGGGATATATTATAGTTCAGGCCGAGCTTAGCTTAGCTTATTAAGTAGCTCCCCTTTACTTAGCTAGATTAGAGGCTCTCTTCTAGATTCCTAATTAGATAACTATTAATGTAATCACTATCCCTTACTACTATATAATACTAAGTAATTATATTATATAAAGAGAATAAGTAACTTTATCTAGAACCTATAAACTTACTAGCTAAGGTAAGCTCTAAGCTTTATATCCTATTTACTTTATATAATTTTAGGGGATTTAAGCTTTCTTCTAGAAGCTCTCTCTCCTTTATTATAATTAATATCTCGTATAGTATATTAAGTTATATAATTATAATAAATATAGTTATTATATACCTTATATTATTCTCTACTAGGAATCCTTAAATACTCTATAAATATACCTTAACTCTTATTATAAGTAGTATAAGTAGTCTAGATATTAACTTTACTATTATATTACTTAGTATAAATTAAATAAATTTAAGAGAAGTAACTTATACTCACTAAGTTAAGATTATATTAAGAACCTTAGGGAGAAGTAAAGTATTAAAGGTACTAGGAGTATAAGGACCCTTAATTATAATATCTAAGGGTTCTAGATTATTAATATTATAAGTATACTTCTATTAAGGGCTATTATTAATAAGTAAGGGCTAGAGCTTATTCCCTCTTATATAAAGGAAGTACTAAGCCTTAGTATTATTAGAGGAGTCTATACGAGTCTAGATAATAAGATCTTATTAAGCTTAGGCTATTATTATATATATATATGAAGTAGAGTATATAAAGTATTATATATGAGGTATATATATAGAGTATATAAGGAGTGAGAGAGAGGGTATATATATATAAGGAAGTTAGAGGAAGGACTAAGAGCTAAGAGCTTATTATATAGATATCTAGGGCTAAAAATAACTTAAATAAGAGCTTAAATGATTTAGATTAAGCTATAAATTAAGCTATGAATTATATAGTTATTTAGTATAGTTTAGATAATATAAAGAAAATAATTAGCTAGAGTATTAGAATTAGTTATATTAAGCTGTGAATTATATAATTATTTAGTAAATTAGATAGTAGGGTCAAAATAATTAGGTAGGGCCTTAGAAATAGGGCAAATACTAACTAAGTATCGATAGAACTATCGATACCGGAAATTAGGGAATTTTTGCCTAGCCTGGTTCAACTCAGGATAACGACTTTTGATACCCATTGCGGCTTCTATAACAAAGGTGACCTGTCTTTGTGAGGGCTCGAACTTTGATGTTTAGGGACTGCGTCGTGCATGGAAATGCAAAACGACCTATAGCAGAGACATATGAGAACAGTTGAACCATGATCTAAATCATATACCCTCCATTCGGAGAGGAGAAGCACTTGCATACCCTGACCAACTACAGTCAAGTTTCATAGAGCTATGTGCGGCTATATAATCCCCTATGGCCGGGGCTACTTGAATCAGGTAGACGGGTATTACGTGAGATACCGGTAACCTGCCTTGCAGCCTTCCCCGGTCAGAAATTCCTTCCTGGGAAAGCGGCACATGTACTAGGTTTGGTACAGGGAAAGTTGATAAGTGCATTTTGTTCACTTTTTAAAAGTAGAGGGTTTAGGGACATTGTTTGGCACACTGCAGAAAACGCTCCATTTCTCAGACCCTATCCAACGACTTTCAACTCATAACAATCCGAACGTTCAACACAGAACGCCATATCCATCCTGCCCGCGGCCAGCATCCTACATGGACATGAACGAGGAGTCTCCGAGAGGCACAGGCAAATAATTCGACATCAGAAGGAAGTCATTCGTCATCGAACCCATCTGGAACGTCGGTGAGCCATAATCCGTCGAGTGCAAGATGTCATCTTCAGGCATCATGTTTGGCATGTAGTTGTAGTTGCAAGCCGGTACTGATCCTAGGACCTGAGACAAGCTGGTAGGCGCCAATCCAGTCCATTGCGTCCGAGTCGCAGTTTCAGGTGGGGGACTGCTGCTGGAAAGTAAAAAGTCGAATATCCTCATTACCCAGTTCGCTAGATCCCACCTCTCTCGTGCTTCGTTAATGACCATCTGACAGTTATCGAGCGCCGAGCGGGAGAGACGGGCGATCGAGTCTTGCGGTTGCTTGATACCGCGATAGAAGACGATTCCTGCAACAAAGAAGCCGGAGAAGATCTCGTGCGGCATCATGCCTAGCATGGAGTTGGCAATAATAGTAAACGCTGTGGAGGAAATCATTTGCGCTGCCGATTCAGCAATCTGAGTAGACGAAAGGGAGGCACTTGGGAGAAGTGATCCAATCTGACATGCTGCACTTTCTGCGTCATCTCGTTTCTTGAGGTGGATGAGAATCAGTTGTTGGTGGAAAATGATTTTCAAGCTCATCGCAAAGATGTCTGTTGTTGGAGCTTGCTGCTCCCACCAGCTGACAGTGTGAGGTAGTTCGGCCTGCCAAGTATCCATCAAATTGTGAAGATGGGTTGGCTGAGTGGTATTCTTGCTCGGTCCAAATTGCGCTTCGACGATCTTCCGAAGGATGAGAGACAATTTAGAGACCTGAATCTGATAATGGCCGTGTGATAGGCACTTTTCATGATCTTGGTTGCAACACTTTTCGTCATCTTCGAAATCTTCCAGGGTCAATGGTTCCGTATCGCACTGGCCTATGTTGAGTCGAAAAGGACGACCTAACAATGCCGCGCAGTAGGCATCCCGCACGGCGAGGGCCCAGAATAATCGTTTCAGAAGGCTCCGCCGCTTGGTATCCATGTAGGTAGACGTATTGATTCGGTAGATTCCTAGAGATTCTGCAATAGTGACGCCAAAGCCAACCCAAGAACACGGGTTCCAGTAACTCTTCATCTGCGGCCCCCAAAACGAGAGCATCAGAACTGATTGAAGGAGCACAATTTTATTGGTCTCGTGTCCAATGTCGAATAGTAGCTTTGCTTTGTCGTAAAAATGACGTCGCGCACGCCATCGCCCTTTAAAGCCAGCTCGATGGATCACGCTCAAGTCACAGAACGTTACTCCAATGAAGCAAACGGAGTGGAACAAAATCCAAGGCAAAATTCCAGCTTTGAATGACTCTCCAAACGCATTCAGATCAACAATAGAGTACAAGGGATAAAACCTCTCGACAAAGGCTGCAAAAATCGCATCCGAGACATCACTCTGCGGTCGTTCAAAAGCGCCTTTTGCTTTGACATAGCTGATATCCTCTGATGACAAATGCGACGGATGGCCGTCAACCTCAATGGTCCTCGCGCCATCGCCCTTTGGAAAATGCGACCCGGCGTCGTGCAAAGCCGCATTGATGGTGTTATTGCCGCCTCGAGCCTCTTCGAGAGCAAAGGTCAGAGGGGATGCCCCGCTCATAAAGATGACGCCACACTTGGCGGTGGCATCTTCTGGATTTTGGCTCCGCTGTTCCAGAAACCTCTCAAACATTGATGTCAGCGAGTCTCGATGCTGGCGCAGTACCTCTAACGTTGTCCCACGGCTCTGTATCTCGTCAGCCTTCTCCGTGTCGTCCACTGTGGCAGACTCCATCGCTTGCGTGCTTATCGGCGGTGCCATTTCTTGCTGTGCTGAGCCGATGGGCATATCATTCTGATACGCTGTCTCGAAATTTTGCTGGCCTAGTACTGAGGCTAAGGATGGGGACTCGGAAGATAGCAGGCTCTCATCAGACGATGCTGAAGCATTTGATGGCGGAGAGATGGAGCAGCGTGTGTTGTTTGGCACCGCATCGCCATTGGTCTTGGACGTAACTCTTTCATACGGACTCTGGAGACGTGGTTGCCTCGCATATGTACCTCGTTTCGAAGGAAGCAAAAGACAGTTGGGAGACTGGTCAACGCGACAACGGCTGCATGGAATTCCAACCTCCGTCGCATCGCATCGCACCTTTCGCACACTACATGTTTGACAAGCCCGAGATGCGCGCAGGCGGACAGGACCGCGTTCGCCTTCTTCCGACATCCTGTCACTATATCCAATCTTGGTTTTTTAATGATCGTTGTTAGCCGTGCGTAAAACTGGTAGAATAATGCTTCGTATCGCGATGAGGGAATTGGCAATTTGTATAGAGAGGTAGATCGAAGATCTCAATTGTATATGAAGTGACAACAATAGACTGATTGTCTAAGGAGGTGAGATTGAAGCTGCACAAGGCGCAAGCACGAAGCTGCATATTCAGTGTCCAGGCAAGGACTTGGGAAAAGCTAGGGATACTAGCGGTGGGCTTTTTGAGCCAAGAGCTGTGGGGGGAGGGGGAATCAGAATACCTAGGGCGCATGCACGGTTGGGGTCGTGCATCCTTGATTTGAGCGGCATCTGAGCACGCTTGAGACTGTGCGGGTCGGTATTAGGTGCGCTATCCGATCCGATCCACCACTACCCCGCCTTACACCAGGAATGAACTGTCGACGGTATCGTAACGAGACTAATTAACTATGGATCATGGGGCGGGCCACGAAAGGGAGTCTTTCGTTTTGCGGGCATGGTTTAACATATCCAAAAATTCGGGTTAAATTTGTCTTTACATCGTCCGAATTCGCATAAATGCTAACTCGTAAGTATGTGCTCTTATTTCTATCCTTTGTCTCTTCAGATCGGTGACCGCTATATTGGGAAATACCCCAGCGAGACACTCGAACATAAGTATTCGTGGCTCACATAACCAACTTTACAGAGGTGCGGCCTATGGGGGGCCAGAATACGTCCGAGTGCGTGTCATACTCCCATGTACGTAGCCGAGCAGGCTCAGCAATGATTACTGGGCCATTAATTAATTATTAATCATTAACTAAAACAGTTACTAATTGCAATTATTAATTATTATTATTATATAATCGATTACTACAACGCCTCCGACTTCGCATTCTCCTTCACCTCTACTCCTTCTTCTCTCTCTATTATATATAATAAATCATTTTAAAAAATATCTTAAAAGACTTACTTTATTTAAGCTAAATCTATTATATATATTATAGCCTTTGATAAACTTAAATATAACTAGTAAATGCATATTTCTTCAAGTTTTTAAAATTAATTATTGAATTAGAATTCTATTTTTAGCTTTTATTTATTAATAAAATCCATTTTTGTAACACTCGTAATAATTACTATTACTTCACTAAATTATTTATTATTACTAATCTCATAACTGAACCTTATACTTAGAGAGAGCCGAGTTTCTTTGTTAAAAGAAAATAAAAGATATGAATAATATTTTAATATTTTACAATGGATTGAAATAGAAAGTATTACTTTTATAAATCATATTTCTACTAATACAATTCTCTTTCTATTAAGAAGTATTTTCCAATGCATTTAATTAACAAGAATTCATGTGGTTCAAGCATTAGAAACGATGTAATGGGTTGGTAGTAAGAAATATATAAAATTAACATTTGTCTTACTCGTACTATTCACCCTGCTATACCTTGTTCGTCCTGCCTCCAAGGGGGATCATCGATTGAGCTTCCGTACCCCCCTCCCCCAAACAAACCACGCGTCTTCCTTAAGCTGCTCAAGCGTGAAGGCTGGAATTTGAATTCCATGCAGGTCATCACAATTCACGTACTCGCTCTCTTCCTTTAGTACATTGATCTGCGCCGTTGGGAAGAACCCCGTCGGCTGCTCATACTCGAAGACGGCGATAAATTTCCCATCCGACACAATCTTCTCGTCCCCAGAGATCCCGAGATCCTGCAGATCCAGCCCTGGAGGGCATGCTGTCCATGTGTGTGGTACACCAGGGCCAATAAGGACCATAGTGTTCGGTGGAACAACATATATCTCCCCGCTGAGCTCTGCGAGTGCAACACCATTCATCACTAGAATTTTCTCCACAATATACCGATTTCCATGACCTGATGCTTTGGGAGACATGTGCACATGTCGTGGCATCCTAAGGTTGACGTCAAAGGAGAAGATGCCGTGCGGACCACAGAAACATGGCGTTTGGGAATCAGCCTTCCCTCCTGGGCTGAAAACTTGGAGTTGGCCTGGGATGTTCAGCTCTGGAGGATAGGCATCCTTTACCATCACGCCTTCACCGTGGATGATTTTCGATCCGTTGGGGAGCGCAAAGCCATAATCGAAAGCTACTGCCGCCATAAGTTTGCGATACGAAGTAAGAATTAGCGTGGATAGGAGGAGGTCTTTTGTGGCGGAATGCAGCTGAGTGATGTAAATTGGGGTAAATTGTGATGACTCTGTATAGATTGTACTTCTGGCATATATGTTGTCCGTCGGTCTTACTCGTATATGTATTGCACCACCACTAGTCATATGTTGCAGTCCGATCGTGCTTTGTAATTAGGGACAATTTTAGAAGCGTTATCACAGCCTTCAATTGCGGGTGCGATGGCCCACTTCTGTAATCACGAGCTCCGCAATTGACAGGTGCCCCGTGATCTCGGAATCTCGGCTATATACCGTCGGATGAGAATCCATGCAACTAGACGAAGCAGAGTCGGAAGGCAATGCTTCCCCAGATCTTATTTCCCCAGATCCTTGTGCTCCAAATCTGGAACACGTAAGCCGATGACCCACCTGCATTGAATACCCAGTGCCATGGCTTGATCAATGCATCCTAATTCGCTCGTGCTTATGACAAGTCCTTGCTTGAGAACGGGGAAAGGCATGGGGTCGAGCTCCCATAGCTGAAGTATCACATTTCCTTTGAAATAAGATCCTCAATATTCCCTCCTCCTCCTCTCCCTCGAGCTAAGTTTCATCGCCATCATCACACAAGTGACTCTTCCACACCTTGACATCTTAGTTCTTTCAAGAACCCTGATATTGCACCATCGAGAGAGTATGTCTAAAGACAACCAAGCCAACATTCAGCATGTGGAGTCATCCGAGTTGAATACCATTCCAGACCCCAAGGCAGATTCTTTCGAATATGGCGCTGTTTACAAGAAGCACCTCACTCGGAAAATCGACATGCACCTTATGCCGTTGTGCGCCTTCGTCTATCTTCTCAACTATCTAGACAGGTCCAACATTGGTAACGGCAAGATTCTCAACCAGGAAACGGGCGATTCGTTTCTCCAGAAGACGCACATGACTACTGCAGACTACTCACTAGTCCTCACTATCTTTGGTATCGCCTACTCTGTCTTCGATGTTCCGTCCAACTTCATCATGAAACGATATGTCAAGCCTTCGCATTGGCTTGGGTTTTTGATGTTGTGCTGGGGAATTCTCACTCTAGGCTTTGGTTTCGTCAAGAATTTGGACACGGTCATTGGGTTGCGCTTTCTCATTGGAGTTGTTGAGGCAGGCTTTTTTCCAGGTAATGATTATAGAAGTCCCTTCCTCTGCTTGCGAAATTCTGCTGACGTGTGCCTATTCCAAGGTATTGTATACCTCATTACCTTTTGGTACACGCAAGAACAGCGATCACTCCGCATTGCTTTCGTTCTTGCCTCCGCATCGCTTGCGGGAGCTTTTGGAGGATGCATCGGGTATGGGGTCGGCTTCATGAATCGTTATGCCGGCCTCGAGGGGTTCCGCTGGCTTTTCATCATCGAGGGTCTCATCACCATTGTCTGTGTTCCTCTCGTGATTTTCGGCTTGCCAGACTGGCCGGCAGTGGCTACGTGGTTGAGCGATGACGAAAAGGCATGTATTACGTCTCAACTTGAGGCACAATCTAGCGGCTTCACGAGAGAACGTGCCAGTCGACGAGAGGTTATCGAGACGTGCTTCACTCCTCGTATGGTTGCTCATTATTTTGCCTATGTGAGTATGACATAGTACCCTTGCTTTAACGACTTTAAATGGCCCAATACTAATAACTCTAAAGCTTTCCAATACAATTGTTCTCAACTCGTTGGCATACTTCACTCCCACCATTGTCGCACGTCTCGGGTACAAATCGATTACTGCGCAACTCATGACTGTCCCTCCCTGGGTTATTGGCTACATCGTTTCCCTGGGTCTGGCGTATTCTGCTGATCTCTTCAACGCGCGCGGGATTCACGTTGCGTGCGCGACCTTCTTGAGCGGCGCTGGCTTCCTCGCCTGTTGCCTACTCCCGGCCGATGCCTACGCGCAACGCTATGGCTGTCTCTACCTCATCGCCTGCGGAGCCTTCCCCAGCGCTTCTCCCATGGTCGGTTGGGTTACATGCAATGTTCCAAGCCAAAGAACCATGGGTCTCGCTGCGGCTATGAACAACGCAACGGTGGGCATTGCATCAATCATCTCGGTCTGGATCTGGCCTGCGTCTGATGCTGCCAAGAATTATCCCACGGGCAACATCGTGTGTGCGACGGCCAGCTTCATCACTACGGCTATTGTGATTGGATTACGTGTTCATTATGGCAGGTCGAACAAAAAGGGCACGCTCGATGCTGCTGGGGTTCAGCGAGTCTGGGCTTATTAAGCTTGCTGTTGATGGAATGCTCTTTGATGCCATTGGTAACGTGTTGGGGAGATAAATTCTGGTAGTAAGACAGGGTTGCGAGTATCTATGGGAGAAATTCATCAATAGGATAGGATGGTTGCAAAATCATGCCGAAGGAACTCACGATCCCGAAAGTTGTTGGCCTCAAGAGTTCGCCTTTGAGCATTCAATCAATATAGTCAAACGTGAAATCACATAATAGATTAAGATGCTGCAATTCGTCAGTGAATTGCCCGACTTGAGAAACGTGATCAAAGGGCTTTACGGACAGGGTTTCCAGTCACGAAGACGACACATCGGCAAATATTGCTCCTTCGCCCTCTCCAACATCTCCCCGAACCGAAACCACATGCCTTACGGCTCAGAATTGCACGCCACACTCTCTCATTAGGAATGCCACGTAGATCAATGCATGGATGTATATAGATCCATTTTCTTCATAGAGGCTTTGAATTTTGAAAGGGTCTGAAAGCTCAAGACATCATTTTCCCGTCCCGACTGTCGGGTATGCACTACGCATATACTGTGGACCCTTCGTATATTCAGCAGCATAGCGCATGTACCCGACCCGCCCCGCCGGTGCGCAGTTTGATGCTCGGGTATTTTGCTGCTGTGGCTAGTACCTGCCTATTTTGATAACGACGTCGGAGACTCACATTTTTATGACCTATGATGTTTCCATCTAGCAGGCTCTCTCGAAGGTGGAAAGGCAAGGCCAGCATCGAAAGGCGCATATTCTTCGTCTTGCCAAGGTAAATTTTCCTTTCGGCTTTGTGTGTCCTCTCTTGAGAGTACCGGCAAAGTTGAAAGTTATATCACGAGAGCGAATTATGATAAAGTCATGGTTTTTTCAAACCATTTCCATATTATTTCGTATCTTCTTAGACTGCTTGAGATCAGCTGCTCCCTCGTAGTCAAGGTCTTTTTGTGATCGCAATCATGGGTTCCATACTGCCAGAAACAATGAGGGCAGTCGTCTTCAATGGCCCTTTCGATGTCGAAGTCGTGGACAAGCCAGTACCCAAAATTCTCGAGACGACAGACGCAATTCTCAAGGTCTCTGCTACCGCTCTGTGCGGCAGTGACTTGGTACGTGATCCTCAATACAACCTCATTTTTATATCTCAGAAATCAGCTCTACAACTTCCCTAAACCTCGCTTTCGTACTGACTCCCACACAGCACTACTACCGCGGTCACCAGAAATCCACCCCTGGATTCATCTGCGGTCACGAGACAGTCGGGCACATCACCGCCCTTGGCTCCTCCGTCACAAGCTTCTCTATTGGTGATCACGTCGTCGTCCCCTTCTCAACGGCTTGTGGCTCCTGCTTCTTCTGCTCTCGCGGACAATCTAGCCGGTGTTCCAAAGGCGTGCTCTTCGGGTGCATCACGCCCTCTGCAACCATCGACGGCGGCCAAGCAGAATACATCCGCGTCCCGCACGCTGCGTCGTCGCTCGTGAAGGCACCGTCTTCGATTCCAGAAGACATGCTCGTCCTCATGGCGGACGTGTTTCCCACGGGGTACTTCGCAGCAAGCCGCTTCCTGAAAGATGTTCCCGAAGCACAAAAAGGGGACATCACGGCCGTGGTTCTAGGTTGCGGGCCAGTAGGTATCTGTGCTATCGCATCTGCTATCTATCTCACGGGCGGCAAAGCCCAGATTTTCGCCGTCGACTCCATCCCTGAGCGTCTTATTGCCGCGGAGAAGCTGGGCGCCATACCAATAGCCCTCCCCGATGACCCAGTCGCGAAGATCAAAGCTGCCTCATCTGGCCGCGGCGCAGACGTGGTCATGGAGGTCGTTGGCCATGCTGACGCGCTTGAGCTAGCATTCGAGCTGATTCGGCCCTTTGGTAAGATCAGCAGTGTGGGCGTGCACAACGAGGAGATCAGCTTCTCGGGCTTTGCGCTGTATTCGAAGAATGTGACGATGGTGTTTGGGAGATGTCCTGTACGAAGCCTCTTTGATGAGGCCCTGGCGGTGTATGAGGTTTTGGAGGAAAAGCTGCGGTTCTTGTGTGAGCTGAAGATGCCACTGGAGCAGGCGCCGGAGGCATTCAGGTTGTTTGAAAAGCAGAAGTTACATAAAATCTTGTTCAGTGTATAGATAGGAAGGAAGGTCTTAGCTTACGGATAAATGTATACGACTAAAACACATTTGTTTCTTTGCAGGCAGAGTTTTCTGTTGTGATTTCAATGTGAATATCGATCGTTGAGTGGGAGAGTCTCAAGGATGCTTGCAATTGAGCTCACCACTCTAGATTAACCATGAATTGCCTCACGAAAAGATAGATGTTCTGTAACTGCTTTGTGCATCGTTATTCTTGATGGCTACCGAAGTCGTCAAAGTCACGGGGGCATCACGAAGCAACAGGTGCCGCATAACCTGCATACTCGCCCTTCTCAGCCAGTAAAATAGCCAACTCATCCTCCACAAACGAGTCAAATGTCGACTTCCCCTGAGGCTTCCAGCCCAGAGCGCGCAACCTATTGGCGCGGTTCCTCGCATTCTCCCCAATGACCGCGACGGACCACTCCTGGAAAAGATCGCCAAACATCCCACTAGGAATCTCCCTCGGCTTCGGATCCTGAAGCTTGCCAGCATTGTACAGCGCTGTACCAATCTCCGCTGCCATCCTCTCCCAAGAGTGCTCATCGCCGTTCTCGATGAAGAAGTAGGGGTTTTTGAGCACTTCGTCGCCGGATGAGGATTCCATGTAGTGCAGGATCGCCATGTAGCCCTTTGCTAAATCGGAGACGTGAATCTGGCCCCAGACGGCCTTTCCTCCTCCGCAGAAGCCGGCGAAGCCGTGCTTAAGCGCAAAACGTGCCATGGTCGGAATCTGGATGGAGAGGCGATTCTCTTTGCCCAGGCCGTAGATGACGGGAGGAAGAACAATCGAGACCTTCGCTTTGGCGTCAAGCTGCTTGCGGCGCTCCAGTATAGCCAGATCGATCTGGCGATGAGGAGCGTCATCGGCTATGCTATCAATCGTCTCGGGCTTGTCGTCCTCATATATCTTGTCACTAACATACTTCCCCTCTGATTTATCTGTTATGGCACTGCACCCGCTAGTGTGAATGTAGATTGAACTTTTCCCGTTCTTGGCGCGCTCTGCAATGCCATCGAGGATGGCAACAGCTGATGGCTTGTGATCAGCTGTTGCGGTGTGAATCGTGATGTCATGATTCGCAGCTGCATTGCGGATAAGATCGTGGTCGTCGAGGGAACCTTTAATGGTCTTGGACCCCACCTCCTCGAGACTTGTGCGCGCCTCGTCTCGGCGAACGAGTGTGGTGACAGAATAGCCCTGTTTAAGGAGCTCGCTCAGGATCTCCAGGCCAATGAAGCCAGGACCGAGCAGGAAGACTGAGCTTTTGGGAGTCATTGTGTTGGAAAAAGAGGTGAATGGTGAAGTGGAAACAACGCAGAATTCAAGTTTTGAAACGTGATTGTGATGGCAAACCACAATGGATGTCAAGAAGGGTTGAAGATGCTCTACAGAAAGCTCGATGGACCTGCGAAATACTCGTCATTGAAAAATCATAATGAAGATTGTCAGGTGACGTGGGATAGCATTAGTAAGCTCTTGCCTTTGTGTCTTGCAACCTTGTAGCTTTGTCTGCAAAGAAAAATCAAAGAAAAGCGTTATGGTAAATGGCGTCATGAGGTGGATCATATAGCCGAGTGCCCCTCTGTCTCCACATGGCCCGGCCCACATTTCTAGCGCCTCTGCCCCCTTTTACTCTTATCCGATCCTTCCGGTCCGAAGAAAAGGCCAATTGCCGAGAATTTCGCCGAAATACCTTACTAACCTTGAAGGGAGCCGAAGCTGAATAATTCAGCTGGACTGTCTTTATTCCAAGTCACATGTCATTCTCAGATGCACTCTCTGCCCATCGGCAATTGCACCGAGAGTGCGGATACTTGTGTGTAGATGGATACATTCGTGATCATATACTCGTGATTATGTACCCGCGAATCTTCGGAGAAGTACATTTGTATTAAGCCCTTATTATCATGTAGGTTCAGCTCATCCTCCTTCACCAAGCTACTCTCCTACTAATTAAGTGTAGTTATATTACACAGTCGCCGAAATGGGAGAACTTATCCATGTTGTCCAGCTCAAGTTTAAGCCGGAAGTTGACAGTGGAAAAATTGAGGAAGTGCGGCCCCCTTCTCGCACTCCCGTCATCTACCCAGTCATTGATGTCAGCAGATCTTAGCTTCTTTAAAAGCATTGAAGACCAAATGCGTCCACCCAGACACCAAGAAGAATTACATCAGGTCCATCCGACTTGGGCGAGATAACTCCCCAGAAGGACTGCAGGTACGTGTCCTCATATTGTCAACCAGATGGTCACTTGCAGTGGGATACAGCGCATCAAGCTGATAGATTGGTGTCCCACAGAATGGCTACACCCATATGGTTATCTCCGAATTCGACAGTGTCGCTGATAGAGACTACTACTCAATGAAAGATCCCGTCCATATGGCTGTGGGTGGCGGACTGCCTCCTTTCATTGCTGCTTTGCAGGTGCTTGACATTGAAGTATGATTTGTGTCTAAAAAGCCAGAATCAATAAATGCAACATTACCTTGATACGTCTCAAATTGTGTCTCATATGCCGCATCCGTGATTACTTCAAAGATCTGTTGGAATACTTCTCATTAATATATACTGTGGAATAGCTACAGAGTATCTCCCGTTGAGACACGAAATGAACATTTGCAATCAAAAATCAGTCTTATTCTATCAATAGAACAACTGTTACCTCAGAATCTCCTAAACCCTCTCAAATCATCATCCAAAATCTCCTTCACAATCCTCCTGTACGGGCCCAGCCCTGCAAAGAAAAACATCGTAGTGCCCTTCTTCCCCGGCACGTTCTTTCCAAAGATCCAAGAGTCAATACGCCGGAAGAGGCTCTTCGAACTCAATTCGTCGCACCGCGTCGTCCATTCTTGCTCTGCCTCGGAGAGAGCCTCAACGATGCCGTGGGTATGGCTTTTTGCGTGGCCGTTCACGTAGCCATTTGTGTAGCCGTTGGTACCAATGGCAGCCTTTGGAAGCTCATTTTTCTCGGCTCGTACGATCAGGTCAGTGATGATCTCGACGTGACACTCAATCGCAGGAGGAAGGTTAGAGAACGGGCCGTTGGGACCAGTGATCAAAAAGAGGTTGGGAAAATTAGGCACTGAGAGACCAAGGTACGATGTCGGCCCCATCTTAGACCAGTGGTCTTTCAGCGTCCTGCCGTTTCGTCCTTGTATGGCAACGCGTGTGTAGTTCCCGTCAACAGCATCAAAACCCGTTGCGCAGATAATGACGTCGAGCTCGTAGAGCGTGCCGTCTGCAGTCTTGATGCCAGTCGCAGTAAGCTCAGTAATTGGATTGGTCTTAATGTCCACGATATCAACATTCTCGCGGTTGAACTGCTCGTAGTATCCACTGTCGCAAAGCGGCCGTCGAGCGTACCATTCCGTCGGACAGAGTTTCCTCGCCTTCTCTGGGTCCTTGACCGTCTGTCGGATTTTGTTCCTGATGAAGTCAGAAGCCGCGATATTCGCGTCTTCATTGACAGTTATGTCACTAAATGTCCAAAACATGAAGCGAAACCCATTGCCTTGCTGCCACGCCTCCTCGAAAATATGCTCCCGCTCCTCAGGACTGACACTGGCGACGGGTCGATTGAGCTCCTCGTCAAAGCCATAGGCAAACAAGCTATTTTTAGCTTGGTCCCAGACTTGATCGTATGTCTCGTTCAAGTGTTTGCGGTGCTGGGTTGACACAGGACCATTGCCAGCTGGGACGCTATATTGTGGGTTGCGCTGAAAGGAGAGTAGTTGCTTGACCTCTTCGGCTTTTGCAAGTGCCGTGATGAGCTGCACGCCTGTCGAGCCGTTCCCGATAACGCCTACACGCTTGCCTTTGAGGTCCGCATTTTGAGGCCATCGGGCGGTGTGGTAGAGCTGGCCTGCGAACTTGTCGAGGCCCGGAAAAGCTGGGAAATTGGTTTTGGAGAGCAAGCCGAGTGCTGTGACGAGATACTTGACTTTGAGGACCTCCTTTGTCGATAGCGTGACGACCCATCGGAGCTCTTCTTCGTTCCATTGCGCAGCGAGCAGTTCCGTTTCGAACTGGAAATGCTTTCGCAGATCGTACTTCTTGACAACGTGCTTGAGATATGCTAGAATCTCTGGGCCTTGGAGATAGTGGTTGCTCCATGGGTATGATACGAGATCTTCATGGTCCCAGGAATACCTGTAAAGGAAGGACATAGTGCTACTTAAATTAGCTGAAATGGTTTTTGTGGAGATTGGAAGCCGCCCAGCTAAAAGATTGACTTACTCAGACATCGCGCCTGGATAGCGATTCCAATACCAAGTGCCTCCAACATCGTCTGCCATATCAATGCCTTTGACATTGAGGCCTTGATCAAGCAGCTTCTTAAGTTGATAAATACCCCCAAAGCCAGCACCGACGACCAGGGCGTCAAGATATTGGGGCTCCATCGTGATTGGCATGATATGGATGCTCAATTCAAAAATTGGCGATTGAGGATTAAGTTGCCAGGACTGAAGCGGGCGGCGGACGGGAACAGAGAAGGAGGAGGCGAGATTTGTGGAAGACTCTGGGCGGAAAGGGTATGAGCATTTACATCCTCATATACTCTAAATAGCTCGAGCCCACGTCGTCGCGAACCCGGGGTACAAGCCGGGGACGCCCGTTCGTCGCGGGGTAAGTACAACTGTACTAATCACTTTTCCACCCCCTCTCCCCCCCATTTCCTTCGGGGGTTTAGTTTTGAACCCCGGGCTCATGCGGCAATGTCTGCAGGGCTCCCCAGTTGGCCGAAGCCCGGAAGCGGGGTTGGATCATATGCTGGGTGTACGGAAAGCCTTAAGGATCAGATGTGCCGGCGCTAAATGCAAAACCCGCTTTCATAACGGACCTCACCAAAATTCTGTGCCGCACTCCACGAAAAGGCCAAGCCCTAATTTCTTAGCACCTAGAGCCCATAATTTAGCGACCGCAGCCCTATAGATTAGTAACAAAAGCCTATAATTATAGGGCTTCTTTTTCCTCGCGACTCTCGAATCTCAAAGTTCGCTTTCCACTACTACTTTTCGCTTTCACCCGCATCCCCGCCCCCTCTCCTACAATTATATATAAGAATTAAAGAGAGTGAGAGTAAGGGTTTTAAGAAGTAACAGAGGCTTAGAGAGAGGGGGGAGTCGTAGGTGGGCGTGGGCGTGGGCGTGGGCGTGGGCATGGGCGATTTTTGGTATGGTGAAGCATGCAAGCGGGATGCGGGTTTTGCGTCTCGCGCTGGCACATGTGATCTTTGCGGCCTTCCGTATAGGTTGTGATGCTCGCTAGAAATGGCGGCATATCCGAGTCACACATACCTGTTCGTACCTCCTCCCCCTTTACCATATGGGGTTCGTGAAAGCGATTGGCCCGCCCGAGCGATATGGCGAAATATTTTACATAGTAAATTTGTATGGTAGATACTTCAAGCTGGCGGCGCGAGCTGGTCCGTGCCATAGAGTTTAGCGAGGAACACCAATTATGGTGGTGGCCAAATCGCTTGATGGCCCAGCGCTTTACTGCATGTAGGGGGCATATACCCGACATGCATTTCGGCGCGAGAAGCAAATATACTGAAAACATGACAGCCAACATTACTCTGAAATTCATGAAAATGCTCTACCGCTGGAGCACCGAAGTCTCGCAACTAAAGAACAAGATCGCGGGTTGTTAAAGTTCTTGGCGGGGTCTCAAGAAAATCGTACGTAGCCGGTGCATACCCGACTCGCCTCAATCTTGCCAAGGCTTATATTGTATATGAGATGAAGCATTATGCGATGGGAGTGTGGCTGTAATCTTGGATCCCTTAAATCATCAGAAGAGATCTAGCCCAACTCTCAGACATGCCTCAATCGTATTCGCCGTGCTCGCCATCGCAGCCGCCACATGCTAAAAAACAACGAATAACACACGTGACGGCCGTCTTCTCCGATGAATGGAATAGGCATTTCAATCCCAGAAATGTGCGATCAAGGAGGCGGAGGTTTCTTAACAGTGGAGAGACAATATCAGGGTTCACTGCAATCTTCTGTGATGATTGGAAAGACGACATGGGCGAGGAGGAAGTTATCGACGACTATGTCTGGCCATCAAAACGTGAAAGGGAAGAGGACGTGGAATTCTTTGCTCGACACTGGGACTCATCACAACACAGCTATAAGAGACAACGTCTGGAATCTCCGATCGAGTCTGTGTCATTTTTGGCCGAATCACCAGAGCCTCAACTATCCCCATCAGGCAACTCTCCCCCTGAGTCTTTATCATTCACGGCCATATCACCAGGATCTCAAACATCACTCTATGTCACATCCCCAAAACCTCAAATTTACCAATTTGACGAATTTGAGTCAGGAAATTGGCCATCACCACCCGGGGACTTGGAGTACAATGTCGATTCAAGATTGATGGACAGCAGTGAAGAAAAGCTCCTGACACCAGATATTATACTGTCAGAAGACTTGATTCGAGATGTAACAACTTTGGGGCAGCCCCTGGACCTCGGCATCGCAGCTCTCGACCCAGATCTATATCCCGCTTTGATTTCGGACGAAGCAGAGAATTCTTCGACCACGGTAACGAATCTGAATTTCAAGACCAAAACGTCAATCGGCATTTTGCACTCGTGTGAAGAGGCCACTGGCAAGCCGTGGTCTCAGATTGATGACTCCGAAGTGGAGCCTGAGGGATTTGAGTTCTGGGACGATTTTATGAAATGTTGTATGGGCGTCCTTGGCGACCATAAAGTCAAGGAGTGCCAAATAATGGATGCACCACAGCAGCCGAGATTCGAGCTATGTTTTGAAGAGATGATAGATTGTTAGATAGTCACTGTCATGGATCATATATTGTACATAATAGATACCTCTGCAACAAAGTAGACTTTCCATTTGCGACGGAAAAATGCTCGCGTTATGGTCAAATAATAAGCTGTAACTCTTCGTGGTATTAAGCTGAGTCCAGCTCTCACAGCAATATGTAAGACACATATTAGGAGAATACGATTCCGCCATCCACGACAATATTCTGCCCCGTCACGAATTCCGAATCCGGTCCACAAAGGAAGCCAACAACTTTTGAAACATCTTCCGGCACACTCACTCTCCCCATTGCTGTCAACTCATGGACGTATTTTCTGACCGTCTCCCCTTTGGGCCGTCCCTGCATCTTGCCCAACGTCTCATCTAGTTTCTCCCACATCGCCGTCCCCACGATTCCAGGCGCGTAGCAATTGACATTAATACCATGCTGGGCCATCTCGACCGCGAAAACCTGCGTCATACCTTTCACCGCCCATTTCGACGCACAATACGGTGCTAGCAACGGAAACGGCTTGTAGGCGGCAATTGATGACGCACCCAAGATCTTATATCCAGTACTGCCTGTGGCAACCGGTCCCTGTGCAATCATCTGCCGGGCGGCGTGCGTATAGCAGTTCCAGACGCCGTTGAGATTGACGTTCATTGTTTGCGCGAATAACTCGTCGGACGTGTCCAGCGCGGCCCCAACGCCGCAAATCCCTGCGTTCGCGATCATGACTGTCAGGGGGCCAAGGTGCTTGACTGAAGTTTCGACCATCGCTTTCACATCTGATGAAGAAGCAACGTCTGCAATAACTCCTACCGAGGTGCGGTCCCCATAGCTTTGGTTCAGCTCGCCAACCAATTTTTCTACGCCGGCCTTGTTAGCTGCGATGTCGTTGATAGTGACGGCATATCCATCGTGAGCAAGACGGCGAGCGATGGCTTCACCACTGAGAAATGGCACATTTGGATCAGCATGGGGATATTTCAGACGTGATGTAGGAGAAGTCATACATGCCACGGCTGGAGCCTGTCACGATTGCTGTTCGCTTCTGGTTCTGACCCTCTTTCGCAGCTTTAAGGCCGAAGTATCGACAAGCCATAGGTTTTATGGTAGAACGACTCCCACGCAGTTGCCAGCTCTGTGCAAACAAGCTTCGCGATATCCGCATACGTCGACAGCAAAGCTCCATCTTAGAGCAAGAAGGTGAGAGAAGGTTCGCGAAAATACTGTAAGAATATCGAAGAGATCGGTAGTATACAGGCAGGAAGTGATGGGGTTCACCTTTCTTAACTTGGTGAGCGCGTTTTGAGAATATGAAGCTATATGTGAGGGACGAAAACAACAGGGCGACTTCGCCTGTCATCGAAACTCGAACCCTGGCGACTGACTTTCAGGGCCTTGTCATACCGCCTTGAGTGCTGCTCATGCCCTGTGTCATGCTGGGAACGCTTCCGCTTCTCAGTCGGTACGAATAAGGTTGACACTATTCCCCATTTGGGCTGACAGCGGAGCCGACCCCTGACAAAAAGGAAAGTTGCTAACACGAATGCAGCTAGAATAGCCAACCCCATATTGCCGAATCGGTGCCCGCATGGCTCGGCAGCTCCACGACCATGCGTGCATTCGAAGGCAATATGTGCCTTTCCTCGTACGTCCCCCCCAAGCATTGGAAACGCCATGCTCAACCTGTTCCCGGTTTACGTCATGCCACTTCCGATGGGTCCAACTAATCGAGCAAAGAGCTCATTGTCCCGCCAAACGCTCTTTTGACAATTGGATCAGCCCTGTCCACCCGCAGCGATACTCTTTCATCTTCGAACTGAAGGCTAGAAACCTCTCCACCGTATTTTCTTCCTTCGGCTGTGACCTTCTCAGAAGTTTCGCCAAAAGCAGAACGTGCGGATTACAATGGCAGTCATTCAAGCACTCCGTTTCCACGCCCAGCAGGATGTCAGAGTCGAGGATGTAGAAGCGCAGTAAGCATGCCACATGGCGAGTTTTATATATTCCTGCAGTACAACTGATATTTGAAAAGGTCTTGCGGAATGGATGATGTACGAGTCAAAATCGCCTACTGTGGGATCTGCGGCTCAGATGTTCACGAATATCTCGGAGGACCAATATTCCCACCTCTTCCAGGCCAAAAGAACCCCCACACTGGCGTTGAGCTGCCTGTGATCATGGGCCACGAGATTTCCGGCACCATTGTCCAGGTTGGTGCCAATATTACGGCGCTCAATGTTGGCCAGAATGTCGCCATAAATCCATCGATGGACGACAGACATCATGGAAAGGAAGATTGTTCCGTCTGCCGGTCAGGGCGGAGAAACCTCTGCAAAAGCTGGGCGTGTTACGGGCTCAGCGCTCACGGAGGAGGATTTGCCGATGAGATTGTCGTGAAGACGTTTAGTTGCATACCTGTTCCCGAAGGCCTGTCGCTGAAGGTCGCTGCGCTTGCAGAGCCCCTAGCCGTTGCATCCCATATGATTCGAATCTCTGGGTTTAACCACGGTAATGACGTGGTTGTTCTGGGCGCAGGTCCTATAGGACTCGCTCTGCTTCTCTTACTGAAGGCTAAGGGTACGAGAAAAGTTATTGTAAGCGAAGTGACCGAATCAAGGTCTCGTCAAGCAGAGAAGTTTGGGGCCGATTTGGTCGTCAATCCGCTCGCAAATATGTCAGACAGTGCTGGCTCTGGAAATTCAATCGTGGACGCCGCGCACAATATCATGGGAGATGGAGCGGACATTGTTTTTGATGCAACAGGTATTCAGTCGACGCTAGACACTGCCCTGTTGGTGGTCAAACCCGGTGGCGTGGTTTGCAACGTTGCAATCCACGAAAAGCCCTTGCTCATTAACCCAAATAGTTTCTCATTCAAGGAGGTCAAGCTGATAGGCGGCATCTGCTATACCAACGAGGATTTCGAGGATGTTCTCATGGCCCTTGCGACTGGCAAGTTGGCGGCCGAGGATATGATCACGTCGATTGTGCCTCTTGAGAAGGTTGTTCAAGGCGGCTTCTTAGAGCTTATTAATAACAAGGCGGAGCATGTGAAGATTCTCATTCAGCCTTCAAAATCTGCAGATCTGTAGAAACGTAATTGCAACCAATTCATGGTATTTCCAATACTTCGCCTTTGAAAATACCCACTTAGAGGTGTCATGTATCTCGTCAAGTGCAACCCGAGGAGTGCATACGGAGAGCTGGTCCATGGGCCATGAGGTGAAACACGGCTGGGCCCAACATTTGAGTTTTAAGCATTGGTAAAGGTCAGAACTCTCTACCCGATCTCGTGGTTTCTCAGACCATATGAGGTGTGCTACCCGACATAACCGAAGGGTATATGTCTCGCTCCGGCACAGATCAACACTACCGACTCCGCAATTGACTAAAGAGCGGGGAATGAGATGCCACATTGTTAGATGGCTTGTGCTTGATCCGATGGACGATAAATAGTCCTTTGATACCAAGTATGAATGATACTCGATTACAGAAGAAGAGTTGATCTCCTTGTTGCGTATTCACACAGCACCCAACATTGTTTCCAAAAAGTTGAATTGCTCAAGACTTGGGGACTGATTCTTGAGTCCTGTTCTCGTTCGTATTCTTCCAGCTACTCCTCTTTAAGCACCGCAATACTAACTATTCACAGATTCCGAACATCTACCACTCCCGCCATCATGTGGATTACCGAACTTGAAGGCCGTTACTTAACTATTGGCATCACTGTAACATGCGGCGTCGCTTTCATGCTCTTTGGCTTTGACCAAGGAGTCTTTGGGGGTATTCTTGGCAACCCACGGTTCATGTCGACCTTCAAAAATCCGACGCCTACCATTCAAGGCCAGATTGTGTCAACTTATGACATAGGCTGCATCCTTGGAGCACTCATGACCATTTTTATTGGTGACCATCTGGGTAGGAAGAGGACGATTATGTTGGCATGTCTCTTTGTCATTATCGGCGGCGCCCTTCAAGCTTCGTCGTTCTCCCTCCCGCACATGATTATTGCCAGAGTCATCGGCGGGCTGGGTATTGGTATGGAGTCAGCCGCCATTCCCATGTGGCAAAGCGAGACGTGTAAACCTCAGCATCGTGGCAAGCTCGTCGCCCTTCAGCTCGTGCTCGTCATCGGCGGTATTGTCTTGACAGAGTGGATGAATCTCGGCTTTTCCTATATCTCGGACAAACCCGTTAGCTGGAGATTCCCGCTCTCCTTCCAATGTTTCTTCGCTATTCTAGCCATGTTCATGGTTGCATGTATGCCTGAGTCTCCTCGGTGGCTCTGCTTGAAAGAGCGAAACGACGAAGCTCAAGTGGTTATTGCTCGTCTCATGGCAAAACCGGTTGACAGCGACGAGGTCATCGAATCCCTCCAGCTGATTATAGGAACAGTCGCTCACGAAAAAGAACTCGAAAGGGTCGGCTGGCGCGAAATCTTTTCAAACGGGGAACAGCAAACCTTCCGCAGAATTTGCCTCGGTGCCGGATGCTCGCTGTTCCAGCAGATGGGTGGCATCAACGTTGTTGTGTACTACCTCCCCGTGATTCTAACGCAGTCTTTTGGCTTCAGCAATCAGCTGGCCTTAATTCTCACGGCGGTTGACTTCATATCTTTGATGATTTGGGGCAGTGTGGTCATGCTCGTCATTGACAGGTGGGGACGTAGAAAGCTCATGCTCTTGGGTGCTTTCGGAATGGGGTGCTCCTTCACTGTTGCTGTCATAGGCTTGGCACTTAAGACAAAAGTCTCTTATGCGATTGCTGTGACTGGTATCTTTGTCTACAATGTCTTTTTTGTAAGTCCCTCCATTATTCTAGATGAACTCACCTTGTTTCCCATAACATTGTATGTGGCTAACTATTTCCAGGGAATATCGTTCCTCTCCATTCCGTTCAGTTATCCTTCCGAGATCAATTCGCAGCGCCATCGAAACCTGGGGGCGTCCGTTGCTATGATGACACAATGGCTCTTTGTCTATGTTATCGTTCTCATCACACCAATTGGTATGTTCTGCGTTATTCTAATACAATTCTTTGCAGTCATCGACCCCTAACTTCAGGCTCATGCTCGTTGATGAAATAACGTCTCAACACCCGCTGATTTAACACAGGAATTGCCAATATCGGCTGGAGGTTCTACATCATCTTCGCTGTATTGAATTTCGTCTGGGTGCCCATCATCTATTACTTCTACGTCGAGACGGCAGGACTCTCACTTGAGGAGATCGACAAGCTCTTTGAGATCCACTACACGGGAGGCAAAGGCATGACTTGGAAGGAAGCAACGCGTCTCGCGAAGGAGCACATCGCCCTCACCAAGATTCAGATCCACGACAAAACTCAACTCGCTCATAACGCGGAAGTTGATCATGTTGATAGTGACGAGAAAGGCGCCTCTGTTGAGCAAATTTCTGTGTAGAAACTATAATTAGTAGTTTATGTTAAGAACTACTCGTGTTCTCACTCATACCAACCTCTAGTTCCACTCTCTTGAAAACCTCGAGAACGAGCACTACCTCTGTCATTTAAGGTAGCTTTTCAATTCAGTGCTCCCGAATACTCTCCCCTAAATCTCTTCACAAGCACTTCATAGTATTCTGGACACTACAACAGTTCAGGATCCTTGTTCCCGGACATTAGGCACAGCATCATCGAGCTTCGCCACCGGAAGAATCATGGAAATCAAAGTGAACGTGGACTTCATCTTCATTATTCTTGATTTCGTTTGAACTATTTGCTATCGGAGTACTTACCCAAGATGTAAATTGCCCAAAGTAATATTCTTGACAACCTGAAATTCCGCCAATCCGTATTTAATCCCTTCTTTCCCCATTCCACTCTCTTTGATGCCACCAAACGGCGCTTCACACGCGCTGATCACTCCAGTATTAGCGCCAACCATACCTACCTCGAGGGCGTTTGCCACCCTCCAAATCTTCCTCAGGTCATTCGAGAACAAGAATCCTGCAAGCCCAAACTCCTTATCGTTGGCCTGAGCAACAACATTATCTTCCATCTCGAACTTGAGCAGGGGCGCCAGCGGCCCAAATGTCTCCTCCCGCGCGACCAACATCTTAGAGGTGATGCCTGTGAGCAGAGCCGGCTGAATCAGATAGCCCACAGCATCAGGACGCTTTCCGCCCACGACGAGCATTGCCCCCTTGGAAACAGCATCGTCATTGTGCTCCTTAGTCTTCCTCACCGCGGCCTCATTGATGAGCGGTCCATGCGTGACACTCGGATCGAGCCCGCTGCCGATCTTGAACCCTGCCATACGCTCCTTCAACTTCTCGACAAACTCATCGTGGATCCCGCTCTGGATATAGAGTCTATTTGCGCATACGCAGGTCTGCCCACTGCATCGGAATTTGCAAGCAAGCACACCTGCAACAGCAATATCCACATCGGCGTCATTAAATACGATATACGGCGCGTTCCCACCGAGCTCCATGCTGACTTTCTTCATTGTCTTAGCTGCCTTTTCGGTGATCATTTTTCTAACTCCAGTAGAACCTGTGAAGCTGATTTTCTTAATCGGAGGATGTGTATATAACTCTGTCGCCGCGTTTCGATCCTTCGTCGTAACGACCTGGATCACATTGGGTGGAATACCGGCTTGCACAGCAAGAGCCGTCAATGCGAGTGTACAGAGCGGTGTCTCACTGGGCGGCTTGACAGCTACTGTACACCCGGCTGCAATTGCAGGTGCAAGCTTCCGCGTGATCATAGCGATGGGAAAATTCCACGGGGTAATAATGCCACAGACTCCTATAGGCTGACGAATAACGATATTCGTGCTGGAGATGTCGAGATGGGATCACATCGCCATAAGAACGCACCACTTCCTCCGCGAACCACGTAATAAATGACGCACCATATTCAACCTCAGCCTCTGCTTCTGCCAGTGTCTTTCCGTTTTCCATAGTCAAGATCACGCCGAGGTCTTTGGCATGTTGGCGGATGAGTGCTGCCCAAGCGTGGAGCATCTTTGCCCGGGCGGTTTCCTGTGTAGTTTTGAAGGCTTTGAAGGCTGTGTGGGCATGTTCAATAGCGGTGGTGAAATCTTTGATAGTTAAATTTGCGACATTGGCGATAACTTTATCGGTGGCAGGATCGCAGACGGGGAAAGTGCTGTTGCTGCCCACCCACTCACCGCCAACGAAAGATTTATCATGGAGGATGGAGCTGCCCTGGAGAGCTTCTTCGATGCTAGGTGGATGCATAAAACATGTATATTTTTTTGCCCATGATGAATGTTGCGGAAGTTGAACGTGAAGGCTGTTGTAGCAGATGTTTCTGTTGTCTCGGTTTTCTTCAAAGACCCTGCTATCAAGATTGGGGAAAAAAGGACCGTGGGTTTTTTTGTCCTTCTCGTGCTATAACGTAAAACAATTTTTTGAGATAAAAAAAAGATGCACTTTCGGTTATGTCTCTCTTGTAAATTGATATAGCCGCTTCGAGGCGCATATGCCGACGCGGAGTACGACTGTACGAGAAAATCCCAGCTTCGATTTCTCGCATCGGTCATTCTCATGAATTTTACAGGTCCAGAACTCATTGGTTCCGCTTTAATTTGGTTGTTCAGATGTGGTGGTGGTTGTCAGATTGTAAATAACGTGGCTGAGAAATGGGGCGGAGGCGAAGCACGGAGTAGCAACTAGTGCGTAGTGCAATTCTCCCTCATTGTCCTACATTAACTTCATTTTCATGACATCCTCCGAATCTTGTAGCTCTCGAGTTATTGCCTTCATATTCAGTTTAGATACGAGTTCCTCATGTATACATTTGATTTCCCTGGAATCTGGAAACTGCGTACATGATGGACATCTTCAGGAACGCATGGCTTCAAGGTTGGGAAGAGGATATCCCCCAATACTCTCAAAGAAACTTCCCGCACTTGCCATTAAATGCGCAACATCATCTCCCAGCCACTGGCCCAATAGAGCTTTCTGCGCGAATTCCATTTCTCTGATAATGGAGCCGCAGGTCTACATAATTCCAATTAGCTCAGAGTAACTTTTTAATGTACCAAGCAGTACTATACTTACCAAATAGCAGGCCCCCTTCCTCTCAGGATCCTGGGAGAGAGTTGCAATGACCTTTGCCACCTGCTGCGTGGTATTGCTCGGGAGGCCGCTGTCGGTCCATTGCTTTGCAAAGCCAGCCATGCTCGTGGGCGTGACGAAGGGAGCAACAGCGTTGACTCTAATGTTGTGCTGCACTGCCACGAGTTGAGATGACCGCAGCAAGCCCGTGATGGCATGCTTGGAAGAAACATATGCTGCGACACCAGTGCCTCCAACATATCCGGATGTGGAGATGACGAGGACAATGGAGCCCTTTGACCCATCTGGGAAGCG
This sequence comes from Hyaloscypha finlandica, assembly GCA_021399475.1. NCBI lineage: Eukaryota > Fungi > Ascomycota > Leotiomycetes > Helotiales > Hyaloscyphaceae > Hyaloscypha > Hyaloscypha finlandica. The sequence goes on along the minus strand of JAJTUR010000010.1, from coordinate 348,361 downwards.
CTCTTCATTGTCCTTCATGAAATGGAGACCCAATCTCAATGCTGCAAGAAGTTGTCAAATAACAAGCAGCAAATAACGGATTTCGGAACTTACTATTCAGGGTGCCTTTCACGTTGACATCGATGACCTTAGACGCCTCCGTAGCTTCCAAGAGATCCCCATTTATATCAACAGTTTCAACATCTAGTGTCATATGACTCTCCATAACTCCCGCATTCGCAACGACCACCTCTACGCTCCCAAATGTGTTGATTGCCGTCTTAAATAGTTTCTTCATCTCATTCCAAATGAGTGTATTAGCCTGAGCGAAGATAGCCCGTGATGGATCAGGCAAGGTGGCTATCAGACTTTCTGCTGCGAAGCGCGAATGTTCGAGGTCTGCAACCACCACGTTTGCACCGTGGTAGGCGTACAGTCGTACAATGTCCATACCTATCCCTCCGGCTGCGCCGGTGATCACAACAGTTTTTCCTTTGATGTTACTGAGCAAGGCCGAGTCAAGCTCTATAGACGTCATGTTTGGATGTAATAAAGCGGTAATCAACGGAATGAAGAAAATAGGAAGAACGGGTTGCAATTTCTTCCTCGAGGTTTGGGCTAATGTGTTGTGAGCCAAAGGAGCTAACGATTAGAAAGTTTGGCGACCAGGGAAGATAGAGAGTGCTCAAATACCTGCTGAGCGAGCCTCCCGTACCCTCAGAGGTTGACTTGATGGTCACTGCACCATGGTTCTGCACAGATGGTACAACTTGGTGTGTCTCCAGTAATCCCACAACGAAGGGATAGTGGCAAATCTAAACACAACAGTGAATTGTACTTGATGCGACCCTTGCAGAAATTCCGGAAGAGGGCTGTTCAACGGGCGACACCTACCCGCCTGTGTCGATATTGCCCGCGAGCCCCGCCGCAAGACTTACCCGCACGAAGTAGCCGAGTGACGAATGACGGTTCCTGATTCCATCGATACCATATGTCCGTGAGGAATGCAGCGTGCCAATAATACCAATTGCTTGCTCCGCGCGATTTCGTTGTTAGTTAGGCTGTGGAGATTGGGGTCGTCTTCCGAACCCGGAGCTGCGCCTCCGGCTATGCATTCGAGCCTCATATGTCAGGTATTCAAGCAACTTCCGATGGCCTATTCCAGCGTGCATCCACCCGTGAACTGTACACACATCGGACCGAAATGGCCCCCGATGAGTCGGTATTCTCCTCAAAGAATCTTTGGCAACTTACGCAGGCGATGAATAATGAAGAAACTCCCCAGGTTGGGCCAGTGCGGAATAGTGCAAATTTAATTCGGTTAAGTTGAAAAGCCTTACGGGTTAGCTTAAGAAAAACACGTTTACTTATTTAAAGCAACCACTGTATAAAAGACTTCAATTATTAATATATAAAATCTATTGAGTGTATAAATCTCAAATATAACATTATTACTTTAATATAATAACAATTTTTCTAATATAGTCTAATATTAAACTCATAAATTCATTAGTTTCAGCCCCCTTGATCTCCAGACCCCAATATTATGCAATTATTTAATAGGAGCCATAGTAGGTCCCAAATCGTATTCAAACCTCTATTACTAAATGGGAACCCCGAATAGTTAACCGATAGGCCGATTGCCTTGTGCCTGGTATTGGCGAATGGGTGTTATTATATTATCAACTCACGGTTTCCTCTAGTTGACCCGATATCGCGAGACTCAATTTTTTTTCTTTTTTTGCGATGCTAAGGTTTTCAATATTAGGAAATTGTGGATTAGAAGGTAGATCCAATACCAAAAAGCTCTACAGCAATTGACACTCGATACATGCTTCTGGTTCACTTCCTCTCCAAATCTTCTTAATCCCCAGACCACTCTTTGCGAGTAAATCCTTCCACTGACCCTCATTCCTCTCCATCCCTCCCATTGGAAACATAGTTATATCCATAATCGCCTGCTGCATCGTAGCATTTGAGTTGGGCAACACCACATCAACCAAAAGTAATTTGCTTTTCGGCTGTGTTTTTAGCAGCGGCACAATTTGTCCCAAAATGGTAGTACAATCACCGTCACTCCAGTTATGGAAAATATGGCGATAATGATAGATGAAGGCGTCCTTGACGGGTTGAGGAGTGAAGATATCATATACCATGAACTCTACTCTGTTAGGCGGTGCAGGCATAACGTCGAACGTCGAAGGCAAATCCTGGACAATAAATCGCCCCTTCATCCTCGGGTTTTCCTTCCGGATTTCTTCCATGATGTGACCTTGGCCGCCAGCGACATCGACAATTGCTACATCATCATCTTCCAGATCCAACTTTGCAAGTTCAATACCCCATGGATAAGCATCCATCGGATTATGCGACCGCATCCCGGCAACCATAATGACTCCTCGATCAGGATGGGAGCCTAGCCAGGTCCAGAGTTCTTCACCGTGGGCCCATTTGTATGGGGTTCCTGTCTCTTTGGTAGGTGCTTTATACTGATGCTCTGCCAGTGTTCGTGGCATTGCCATAATGGCTGGAATAATATCGAAGAACATGAAATTGTTAAATGCGCGGTGATCGGGGTGTAGATACGGTTTTCCGAGCGAAGTGAGCCTGAAGCTTGGGCCTGGGGATTCGATGAAAAGATTTGCGGCGACGAGTTGGCGAAATATACGGACTAAAATGGAGTTAGTATACGGATGAGGGGGAAAAGAGGGGATACTTACTAATGATGATTGCATCTGCTTTGGTGAGCTCCGCCATTTCTGCTATAGAAACTTTCCTTTCTCCTTCGAACTTCTCCCACAATTCGAGATGCGAGACGATCTCGACTGCGGCGCTGACATTGATCTGCAACAGTAGGTTGGATCGGGATTATAAAGGCCGCATTTCCGTCTTTTTAAGAACGTGAACTTACTTGGAAGATTCGAGGCCAAACCTCTGAGTTGGGCTCTTCCAATGAGTAGAGAAGTTTTCGAGCCTCTAGCTGAAGGTTTCGCCGAGCAACGTGGACGTCACCTTCAGCCGCGGCTTCAAAGCCAGCTGCAGCTTTGTTTATATTTTCCACCAAAGCTGCGATTTCTGGTCGCGGAATATAAGTACCTGCCATATTGATTCAGAGGCCGAGAGGCTAAGGACCAAGAAGTCTGATGAAGGGCAGAACGTGTATCTGAAGAAAAGACAAATCAATGAAAGGGCTGAGTGCACCCACTTTTCACTTGCGGCGGCAGCTGGATTGCTAGCGAAAGCGTAATTCGGTTTTAGCGGCTTATTCATATGTTGTCTGGCCGGATGTGCTGTTACCTGCCGGCCGGATTCGACTAGCTGTGCACCTATCCTAATTCAAAGAGCTGACACAGTCGTACAGCCACGCTGTACCGCCGGTAAGAGGAAGGCCCGAATTTGTCATCACCCCTATCCGCTTCCAGAGTGTCGACGAAAACTAGGACATATTAGTAGCCATGTGGCAGCTGCAGTGTAAATCAACTACCGAGCCTGGTCTACGGTAGATTTTAAGCTGCTAAGCTCAGGGCCCGTTTCGCACGTCGGTTGATTGCTATCGATTGCTAGCAACCAAAACCGAGCGTTTAACACTCGATATTCAAAGCTAGGATTGGATAAATTAAAAGTGTTTCATAAGATACAAATACTCAATATTTATTCTAATTATAAAGGTTTTAGCTTCATCTCTAATAGCGTTTTAGCCTCTATTTTAAGCCTCACTAATCACTCACTTCTCCTTTCCTAGTAATTAGTAATTACTCCCTATAATTATAGTGTCTTAAAGCTTGAATTAATTTTATTATTATATAGAAATGTAATTAATAAAATAATTGCGCCTTATATTACTTACTACTAAATAAATTAATATAAGACATATTTTAGAAGAATTATAAAATATATAGCTTTAGAAAGGGTTTATATCCTAGTAAGGCTTATAAAAGTAGTAAAAGCCGAACATTTAATTCTTAGTATAAGAGTAAAGCGTAAATACTAGTATCTAAATACTAATTATTTAAGACATTCCTACTAATTTTTTAATATAAGTTTAAGTCTTTTCACTTATACTTTTATAGTTAAAACTCTTATAAAATTATTATAATTTGATTATAAACTATGAATATAGCTTTAGCTATACTACTACTATACTCTCGGTTATTATTTAACCTCACATTACGTGCGCGGCTCATCTATAGACTAGACCCAATTAGGCTTAGTAGATTTGAGGTGTGAGTGTGTATTAGTACTATATTTCTATACTCCTTATATCTAGGATATACTACTTCACTCACTAATTATTTAATAGCGTTCTATAATATTATATAATAGTACTATATATTACTAGTGAACTAATATAAACTAATTAGTACTCCTATATAATAACTTAAATCTTTATTTTAACTTTCAGGAATTACTTCTATTTATGTATTAAAACTTACGAAACCGGGTATTAAGGAAGAGGTTAAATTATTCTTATTTTAAAACAAATTTTAAGGCGAAAATCTATAGTTCTCTCTACTAAAATCTTACTAGAACCCTTGCTTAAATAAGACATTTGATTTTACTAACTATAAGTAAAGTATAATAAGAAGAGAACTAGCTATTAATATCTTACTTATTTTTATTATATATTTTATTTTAGCTTTAGTCTTCTTATTTTTAATTAATTATATTACTTTTGACTTATTTCCTTTTTAATATCTGTATTCTCGTATTATTATAATATAATTTCTATTTACTTTAATAATAGAGCTTTTTTGAGCCTTAAGTAAAAATTCAAGTAAAGAGTTTATATATATTTATTAGGAAAATACTTTGAGTTTTTGCTTTATTTTAAAATAATTCAAGATCCTTAAAGTTATTATAATTTATATAAGAGGACTTAGATTTAACTATAAGCGCAATTATTTGTGTTTTAATTAATTAATAAAGAGTACTAATTTAGAATTTCGCGAAAAATCAGAATATCAAAATTCGCTGCCGAGTTTTGTCGATTAGCCAGTTGTGGGCCTCAGTATGAGTACCAATAGTAGATCTTCCCTCTTGTCGTCGCGCTCGTGGCCCAGTCTCAGATCGGGGATGTCAGACAAGCATTATCTGTCATGGGACCTCTCTCAAGCTCGGAACCGCTATTCGAAACTATTCGAGTAGCTCAGGTACATGTACTTGATTACGCAGCATATTATAGGAGTTCCCCGACCACTTCAGCAGTAGTCGATGACCATCATTGGGGGAGTGCAGCATCCTCTATATGTCGTAGATATTTTCCACTACCTTATTTGAAATCACTATTGCAGATCATTACCTTATAACATCAATATTTCTCCCAGCTCGAAGACTAGGACTTGGGAGACTTGATCCGTCAGGAATTTGCGAAGGCTTCATGCAACGCTGAAGTTCAGATGAGATCCTTGGAGTAAAATTGTTGCGAAACCTATTCCAATTCTTAGAGACACAAAGCATGGGGGTTCTCTCTGTGTCAGGTATAAGTTCTCTTGTTCCCTCATTCATTCTCAAAGCACTCAACTATGCTGCATTCCCAGCATAACGTTTCATCTTGCTATAAAATTAGCGACCAAAATGAAGCTAAGTCCTTTCTACGCCCTGTTAACGGGCTATGTTGTCTTGGCTCAGTGTAATAAAACCTCATAGTCCTCGAAAATACTCCACACTGACGGCTTCTAGTTGACTATCAAGAACTTCGTGCCGACTATTGCATGACATCAGAACCTACCACCGTAAGTCCGGAATCTCTAAATGTTCCTGTGCAGTGAAGAACTCAAAACCGGAACTTCAAAAACACACTTGCTTTCTTTACTGTTTCATGTCCCTCTTGATCTCCACCACTCGTACACTTGGTCTTTCGTGCCCAAATCATCTCAATCTTTACTAGGTCTACTAAGACCCCATAACTCTTGCTGATAGAAATCTAGCCTCTTCTTTATGGCGCTCCCTGGGGCCTCAAGACCGCGAATGACACAAATCCCTGCAAGTTCCCCTCATTTTCTCTCGAGCCAAAAATAACTAACAAATCTTCAGATAGTAAATGCTTAGACTTCTACTGACATAAGTCAACAGTTGCCTAACTTTCACTTTTCTGTAGTTGGTAAGTTGTCAGAGCCACAAAGTGCTCAAAAGAATGAAACTGATGCTTCTCTTAGATCCGCCTTACACTGGGTAAAACGAAACGAAACCATGTATGTCCAAGCTTTGCTAACCCTTTCCAGTGTTATTCGGCAATATGAGTGGACGGTCGCAAGAGGATTCAAAGCTCCAGATGGATACCGGAAGGAAGGCTTGTTTATTAACGGACAATTACCAGGGCCTTTGATTGAAGCCAACTGGTAAGAATTAGATTACATATTTTTTGGGCTTTTGCTTTACTAACGGTACTCGCGACAGGGGCGATACGATTCAAGTTACCATCCACAATAATATCTCAGGTCCGGAAGATGGAACTGCTTTTCATTGGCATGGAATTAGACAGAATGGCTCTCCGTTAGTAGATTTCAGCTCGAATTTTTGTACAGCACTAATAATATCACAGATGGATGGACGGTATTCCTGGTGTTCAACAATGCCCTATTCCGTCCGGAAAGTCCTTTACATATACCTTTACAGCTGATTTATATGGCACTAGTTGGTATCATTCTCACTACTCAGCTCAATACGCCGATGTATGTGAAGTCGTGCTCCTAACTCCTTATATGCCCATTCATACCTTCCCCTATTTACGCATACACTCTGTCTCTACTCGAAAGACTTCCCAAATAGGCAATAACTGACCTTTGGACCGTCCGGTCTCGTAGGGTTTATTTGGACCTCTGATTATCCACGGACCCAAGACGGTCGAGTACGACATTGGTATCCCCTCTCTACACTCCTTTTCAGCAATCCCGCTAACATCCCTCCAGACAAAGGACCTATAATACTCAGCGACTACTTCCACGCCACCTCTTTAACCCTTGAAGAACTTGCCGTAGGAACCGACGAAAGCACTGTCGTTCCATTCTCGAACAATAATCTTATCAACGGCCGCAACAGCTTCAATTGCTCGAGAATTGCCGCTAACGATACTACTCCCTGTGAATCTAATGTGGGAGTTAGTAAGTTTAGATTCACGCCTGGCAAAAAGCATAGATTACGCTTGATCAATGCAGGTGGAGACGGACAGCAGAAGTTCTCAATCGATGGACACAACATGACGATTATCGCTATAGATTTCGTCCCAATCAAGCCATATGATGCCCAAGGTACACACTCATTTTCTCCTCTCCCCTTCCTGTCTCACAGATCCGGAAGTACTGATATTGAAATTAGTTGTCACGGTGGGCATCGGCCAACGAGTGGACGTCATCGTCAAAGGCCTCGACACCACAGGAGCATTCACTATGCGCTCAGTCCTCGCATCTTGCTCAGACGACTACCAACCCTTGGCCACGGCTATCTTCTACTATTCTCATAAGGTCCTGGTCTCAAACAGCACTGCTTGGCCCGCACTTAAAGACTCCCTCGCCGATTGCGGCAATGTATGTTCCCTTCCCCTTCCCACTTTCCTGTTCCCCACGAAACAAGCTGACAAACACTAACCTCCTGGTGTTCCTCGTAGGATGACATCTCCCTCAGCGTCCCCTGGTACCCCATCACCCCCACTGAGCCAACCGTAACTCAAGAAATGGTGATCGGGCTTACACAAAACGAAACCGGTCACTATCTGTGGACAATAAATAACTCCTCCTTCCGCGCTGTCCATTGAATCCCTCCATTCCTTATAGATCATCACTGACCACCTGATAGAACTACAACCACCCGGTCCTGCTTCTCTCCAACAAAGGAAACAACTCCTATCCCGACTCCCCCGAATGGAACGTCTACAACTTCGGCAACAACGCTTCCATCCGCATCGTGCTCGTGAATCCCGGCTTCGCAGTCCACCCCATGCACATGCATGGGCACAATTTCTTCATCCTCGCCGCGGGCCCTGGCGAATGGGACGGCAGCACTATCATCAACCCCCTCAATCCGATCCGGCGCGACACGCTTCTTATCCCTGCATACAGCTACACCGTCATCCAGTTCGAAGCCGATAACCCGGGCGCCTGGCCGTTCCACTGTCACATCGCAGCGCACGTGGCTGGTGGTCTATACGTGACCATTCTTGAACGTCCGGATGAGATTGCCAAGTTAAAGATCTATGATATTATGGCGCAGACGTGTGAGGATTATGTTGAGTGGCAGCAACATGTGGTTGTGGATGAGATTGATTCTGGGGTGTGAGCTGAGCTACTCTTTAGCTACTCATCATCAAGAGATCCTGTCCTGACGATTATAATATAATTCGGTGGAGAAAAAAATAGTTCCTTAGCAATTAATACACTTGTTACTTTGTTGTCATTGAACAAGCCTTAACCACGCTTTGTTTAGGGAGCTTAGATTATAGCCATCTTACTCATTTCTCTCTTTACCGTCTTCCCCTCTAAAACCGCTAATCAATAGTCTCCCCATTTTGTTTTCGGAGTAAAGGATCTTGCAATAGTAGAAGGATTGGGGCAGGACCTTCACGGATAGGCGAAATAGCACTAGCACGGCCTTACACTGGTATAAGCCCCCTTCTTCGCTAGCCCTCCCACTGCTTCCCATTAGTCTATCCTTCCCTCCATTACTACGACTGCCAACACTTCGTACCAGATGATATGGCAGGAAGATATTTCTATCATTCACACTTAGGCGTTCGCGCAATCTCTTGCACCTTTTGCCCCCAGGGAAGTGCGAATAACCTCAACTTTAACTTTTGATATCTGCCATGTGGAATGGGTTCGGGTGGAGATAAAGGAAGGAAAAAGAAACTCGGAACTCCAGATCGAAGAAAATAATCGAAGAAAATAATCTACAGGTGTTTCCGATTCTACTATTGCGATCTCAATGGCAGAAACCTCATAATCTACCACCCAACCTCGGCGATATTTCCATTCTATGCAACTACCCCCAATTTTCCCACCAGCTTCCGCTAAATCTTTCCGCTTTGCCTCTCCTGGACCATTGCCCTGTACTCTTCATCAATGACAACCAACCCTGCAATCCCAGCTTCCTCCACAACTTTCGTCTCTACGATCATGGTTACGACAAGCGTTGCTGGTTCCGTTGCACTAGCATTGTCATTGATGCTGTGTCTACATCCTGGATTCTCCTTGAAACTTTCCCCTGGTCCGTGGATAGTCATCGGGTCGTCGTTCATCTTATTGAAAAAATATCCTGAGATGACGTGGGCCACGAGGAAAGCACCGGCGTGGCTATGAGGTGGTGTGGAGCCGTTTGGTGAGAAAGAGACTTGGAGGGCAACCATGGTCATTCCCGGGCAGTTGGGAATGGTATTCTTGTGAAGTAGTTGAATATCTGGGAATGGACGACTGGCCAGCATATTAGCTAGTAAGAACTAGGAGTAAAAGGACAGCGTCGGAGAAGGAGAGAGTTAACAAACCTAGGATCGTAAGTTGGCTCTACTGCTGGGAGTTGTGGTCTTAAATGAGACATATTGGTGGGAAGATGGAGAGTGTGTCAATGATAACGTTGAGCATATTTGCATGTTTGGTGTCGACTTCCGTGGGGAAACTAAGAGTCTAAATTGAGTGGCTTTATTTGTCAGGATATGAATGCAGATAAGCTCTAGCTCAAATTCAATCTCGATCTGATTCATCAAATTCTGGATTTCCATTTGTAACATCATTTACACAATTCTTTCATCATATGTTCGGACCTCGAACCATCACGTTACCCGAACATTCCAATTTGACAGCGCCGGCATCGCTATGCTTTCATGCAATGGCAGCGTACGCATGATAGCGGAAGCGTGTCGAATCGACCACTCCATGAACCACCTTCGGCTTTGGTCTCGGCGCGATGAGACGGGTGTTCTTGTTGTCGCACCGAGTACTGCAGGATTTTGGGTAGCACAGCCTAGCACTTAACAGCCGGTGACCGATTTCAATTGGTCTCAGAACGATATGACACGGTGTTGGTTCCACTTGCTACTGGAGGCTTTTGGGTAGCACTCAGCACTCGGCGACTGATTGATTTAAAATCGTCTCTAGGGATGCTGCACAGCCTACACTTTACGAGAAGTACGTATCCTCTGCTCACCGCGAGTACGATAAAGAAAACAAAATGTCACAAAGATGCAGGGAATGCACAAGAGGCTGGAGATAGTCGCTGTTGATCCATGCCAACTGGTCGAGGACTCAAGTGGTGATACGTTGTGCCTGTTGGCATGCAGCAGCCTATTGTACGCCGAGGGTCATAACACTCCATGGCGGGAAAAGCCCTGATCTGTGAATGGTTATAGCCTATCGGGACAACGTGGCCCCCGTAAAGACCCTTATGTGCAGTGGTCAGAGCGCTATGGTCGCGCTGTCAGCAAGCTTAGCGTGCCCCTATTTCCAGCGAGTCCGGGAATTTTGCATTGTCGCCGAAACCGCAAAACTTTTCTGATCTCCACCTTATCTTCAGTGCCAAACACAGGTGTACGAGGAAATCCTGGACCTGTTGTTATGGAGCTCTTGCAGAAGCCAACGGAATGTTATTGCAGGGGCTTTCCAAATTCCAACCAGCGTCAAGACTTAGAATTTTTATTTTTCTAATGAGACTCTCGTTGTTTTACATCTCGTAACGAGAACTGTAAAACGGCACCCTCCCGGGTGTCGATTGGGGGTCAGTATTTAGAGACCTTAAGTCAGATTTTTTAATATAAGTATAAGCTAGTATATTATAAGGTTTAAAATATAAGCGCGTGCTTCTTAATTTATAATAAAAGAATTCCTTGAAATAGAATTTCAATACAAAAGAGTCTATAAACTAATTAATTAAGTTCTTATTAAAAATCTCTATAAGACCTAATGAACTAAAGACTTATAAGGCTCTTATATCTAGTTTTAGGGACTTGTTAACTAAATTTCTAAGCTTTCTTAAGCTTACCTTTGAGTTATAAAATCTTTACTTTTGAACTTCTTTCATTTTAAATAAATATTACTAATTTATATATAGTTTATAAAAAAAAGATCAAATAGCTTTTAATAAATGATATATTAGTTCCTATGAATTATTTATAAAGTAAACTAATATAAAGGGAAAGTATTACGGGCCAGGCCTTTATGTAAAGAAAACTAGTAGTCTTAATATAAGAAGAAATAGCTAAGGAGAGAAAGAGAGAGTCTCGCTCTCGTGCAAGCTAAATACATACGGGCTGTTGAAATGAAGCTTGATTGTTGTGTTTTCTATGGAAGCTCCAGCCCCCCTTAAACCTCCGGAAATTACGTCTCCACTTAAAAGTGAGCCTCAGGCCCTGGTTTTCAACACGGGCCATGTGCCTGCAGCCATAGTAACGAAGGTCACATGACCTATATGACTAAGTCTAACTCACGGGTCCAACCCGTTACAGAAAGCTTGATTTATGGTACTCCTGTCCGAGCGCCTCTACTATTAGTTAGTGATCCCCAGTCGACACCTAATCGACACCCGGCGGGTGCCGATTTACATTTTCCCCTCGTAACCCACTATATACTTTCACTCCACTTCTAGCTAACACTGGCCACCCATGCGCCAATATTCCATACCCTCCAAATCCAGAATCTCCACATTCCGTTTACACCGCCACCCATCACCGAAGAACTTCTTCCTTGCCTCTCTCTTTGAAATCTTCCCGTTTGCTGTCAGCGAGATCTCCTCTCCTTCTCGGAGCCAGTAGGCCACTGTCGGCTGTTTGAACAGCATCAGACCCGTCATTTCTGTCAAGTCATTCCGGAGTGTATCCAAATTTGGTTGCTTTGATTGAAATGACGGCTTAATTTGGAGAATAGCTGCAGCGCGCTGTTGATATTCTTCGTCCTCGAGGGGGAGAACGATGGCGTTGGCGATGTAATGGAGAGACAAGAGGGCGCTTTCGATTTCGCCTGTGTGCAAAGTGAAGCCCCAAAAGTGCAGCACTGCAAATGGCGTCAGAAGTCATCTTGCTTAAAGTTATGGAAGAGGATTTCAAGACCATCAATGTCTGCTCGGCCGTAGAGCATGTAGCAGTCTCCAAATTTTTCTGCGCAATCCCCGGTCTTGAAGAAGCCCTCGGAATCGAAAGCCTTCTCTGTTTGGGTCGGGTCGTCAGAAATATATCTTTCCTTCTGTATTAGTCTCTCTTTGACAGAATAAAGTCAGAATTTGTACCGTGAAAACATCGTAGGAGCCTTGAGTCGCATCTCGCCCTCCACAAGCTTCACCTCAACTCCCGACACCGCTGGTCCAACTGAACACTAACATTCATTCAAAATCGCCATGCAGCCTGGTGGATGCTAGAAACTCACCATATAAGGATAGTCAGGATTCTCCCATCTCATACTGCATATCAACGTTACCTCTGTCGATCCATATAAGTTTAGCAATGGCTTTCCACCCCGGAGATCCGTCCATCTCTTTTGGGTCTGTGGCAGAAGCAGGGATCCTGTGACTCCTGGAAACCTCGCAGCTATAATCCCATGAGTATAGATCTCCTTGCGAGCAGGGGGGAGCATAGCAATATGCTCATCAAAGTACTCTGCGAGCCTATCATAGCCCTCGGGCGCTATGGAAAAGACGCTGACGCCCCCTTGACTAATGCGTTCCCAGAACCACTTGGGATTGAAAACGCCCGCACAAGTTTCTCTATGCAACGAGACCTTGAAGTTAGCATACGAACTTAAAAAGTTAACGTTTAATAGCATTATCTCAAGAAAGACTTCAAGAAAAAGCTGGCCAAGGCTTACAAGCAGGCTCCAGATATCAAGCTCGGAAGAATGCTAAAGATGCCTCCCATCCAATTACCCGGTTTTTGATTAAGGACCACATCGCTTTCTGTTAACTTCCACGTCTCTATTCGCTCCCGTGCGGATGCAAGAAGAGCGCTATAGGAATGAACAACACCTTTCGGTTTTCCGGACGTGCCTGAAGTAAAGAACAAGGTACCTGTTTGCCCAGAGTGCGATCCGATGATTGGATCTGATTTGTAAGTGTGAGTAGCTGAACTTCCTGGATAGGTGATATGGATTTCCACAAAAGGAAACTTTAGGTTGCTTCCGGTATTGTCTTCTGCACATAAGGCTTTGAAGGCCTCAACTTTCTCAGTCAATACTGGCGCATAAAGCAGGGCCAGGGGTTTGGCGAGGTTGAAGTAGTGTTTCATCTCCTCTGGTCTTATAACGATCGCTGGATTTGAAATAAGCGTGATGATTCAATCACACAGAAAGTAAGGGCTTATTACATTGGGGTGACATTCCTGCCCCAAGGGAAAATATGGTGAGCATTGAAACCACGTATTCCAATCCTGGAGGGGCAAGCAGGAAGATGAACCGGTCTTCATTGTTTCTGGCATCATACATGCGATTCTGCACCAGTGTTGCTTGCAATTTGGCACGGAGCAAAGAAACACTATGCAACAACTGCCCAGCTGTGGCAGTCATGCCCGAGGAATGATCTCGAAGTATAATTGTAGTGGGAGTATTCTCTTCCGATTGAATCAGCTCCAGGAAAGGAGATATTGGGGGGAAAGAGTGCTGCATTTCGACACAATGGTTGGTACGGAGTTGGGGAGAAACAGAGTCGCTTTCAGACAGTCAACTATTTCTCACATGCACCAAGTAGAAATCAGACTAATGCAAGATTTTACTATGAGCTACAAGATGTTAATGTATGTGCTGGTATCCACTATGCAGTCCGACACTAATTCGGAATACCACAGACGCTGTGCTTCTCCTTTGTTTCCCGGGAACCCACATAGTACTCCCGCCTCTGTGGCACAGCAGCATGCGCTCTTGCATGTCCATCTTTCACAGCATCTTTCACAGCTTCCGAGATGAATTGCACCAGACCACAGCATTAATGAAAGTCAATAGCACTGATCGAGCAAGACAATGAATGGTGCATAACTTGTGCAATTTCTGTTGAAAGTCGAACAGAATCTTTCAATCTGTGGCAAATCTATCAGTATAATTTCAGTCTACAACGCAACTTTTTCTATTCACCAGGTTGATAAACAGCAAAATGGAGAATCTACTACGTCCCCCCCCAATTGAGACCCTCGAAGCCTACAAACACATTTCCGCGGACTCGGGTCATCCTACCGTGATTCACTCCCACTACAATGTCAAGATCAAGGCTCATATCCCCCCGGATCCTCCTCGCAAAGAGATAACGCCTGCAAAGGACCGTGCATTCTATGCTGATCCAGAGAAGAAAGCATTACTTGCCGTTGCCAAACCAGTTGACTTGACTGAAAGCATCGGTAGTCTCCCTCCGAAATCTAGATCAATTCTTCATCTGTGACATACTGACTTGGCCATCAAGGCACCGAGCTAAAGGATGTGCAGCTGAGTCAACTGGATAACCAGCAACTGGATGAACTCGCTGCACTAGTCAACGAGCGTGGTGTTGTCTTCTTTAGAGACCAAGACTTGACAACCGAGAGGCAGGTTGAGATCTTCGAACATTTCGGGATCTTGGACAAACACACCACGCAGAATGTACTCCCCCATCTCTATTCAGCGAGTTGAAGGAGCAAAACAACGCCTTTCTAACCTACCCCAGGATAAAAAACATTTCATAGTCTCCGGCAGTAACTCGGACTGGCGTACTGTTTCGAAATATACTCCATGGCCAATGATGGAATTTCATGCCGATACAAGCTTTGAGATCAACCGTTTGTTATATCCCGCCCTACTTTGACTTCTTTTGACGGGGGACAGCACCGAGCTACTCTCTCCTCCGCATGGAAGTTCATCCCAAAGTCGGTGGAGACACGGCCTGGGTCTCTGGATACGGTCTTTACGACGAACTCAGCCCCCATATGCAAAAGCTATTGGAAGGATTGCATGCTATTCACACCTCGCGTTTGCAATACGATACTACTATTGTGAGAACAAACTTTCCGTTGAGGCGACTCCAGACAGTAAACAACTAACTCGCTTTCCTAGGACTACTATAACGACTCACCCAACCGTCCCCCAATCGACACTCACCATCCCGCCATTCGCACACACCCCGTAACTGGCCTTAAAGCCCTGAACGTGAACATCGCCTACTGCACCGGCTTCGCCGAGCTCAAGAAAGCGGAATCCGACGCCCTGCTCCAGTTCTTGAACCTGCATATCCACAGTGCAGATGAGCACCTCGTCAGGTGGAAATGGGCCGTTGGGAGCATCGCTTTATGGGATAACGTGAAAAACCCCATCCTAGTACACCTGACAAAGGCGGAGGCGGATCAAAGCTGACAATTACACACAGAGAGCAACGCTTCATCGCGTCATACCGGGGAATTATCCCACAGGTGCAAGGAGAGGAATCAGGACTACGGTCTTCGGGGAGAAACGTAAGTCAGATTGAAAAGCCAAATCGAACATCTACTAATACAAAGAAGCATTCTATGACCCGAACAGTGAAGGCCGCCTGGAGAGAGCGGAGCGGCGCGTTGGTGGCGAAAAGACGTGATGCGAGCAACGGGGCATGGTGTGTGTAAACTTTGCGTGCTGATGAAGATTAATTTTCCTTCGTAGTCTCTCATACCAGAATATCTAACACGAACTCTATAAACTCCTGTCAAAGATAAAATGTTTGGATTTACAAGGGCTGGTAACGAATGCGAATATGAACCTCCTGATTCTGTACTTTCTGGTGAAATTAACTGAGCAGTAGTGGCGCCTGCCGGAAGTCTCCATGTAACGAACTTTTCTCCAGAACTCTGTGTTTGACTTACCGCAGCAAAGAAAGTGACTGCTTATTGAGGGAGAGGAGAAAGTGGCAAAGGAGCAAGCAGAGGTTGTGTTTCTTCTAGTGTAGTGTCACTGTCCGATTACTCTAGGCACTTGCGGTACAGTTGACTTCTGCCCCATTCTAGATCCTATTGTTTTGCTGTATTTATATCTTCTTGGCGACTGCTTTTTCTCCTACAGACTTCAGCAACGCCACGAGGAACTTCAGCCCTTCTGCCCAAGTTTAATTTTCGGTCAATCTTTCCCCACCCCAAGTCCATTGCTCGCTACGTATTGAAAAGACGGACAAGCTGTGCAATGCTTAGCCCCGAAATAACGTACACAATCTCGCTTTTGCAATGCATTCTAGTCCTCCTCCCCAATACTACTACCGCCACCCTCCAAGATTTTATCAAAAACCAAAAGGTCCAGCGCAACATTCAATCAATCCGAATATTTCTCAGTAGTAGTAATCATCGGCAGGATAGCAAGCACTTGAGTAGAAGTAGATAACGCTAAGTAGACGTCAGTTCGAGTTGCTTGAATCACGGAGAGGGGTGCGAGATTGAAGAGTATAGAGTACCCGGCACAACCCAGAAACTAATCAGATAACTCCGCCGCACCAGTTCCTTGACGTCAGTAGGAAGCATCGCAATAACGGAAGAATCCATCAGTATGTTTTTGATAATCTACCAAAGACAATTGTAAATTAGGCCTTCTTTTGTTGAAAAGGGGGAGGATGGGACCAACTTCTTGATAGTTAGGGATGACGATCAACGTTTTCTGTAGGGTGGTCTTGAACTCCTGCTTCAGGAGAGCGGAAGAAATGCTGATGCCCAAGGCGATACCAATTTGTTGGCTCATGTAGTACATGCTGATAGCTATTGCCATGTGTTGCTTCGGGGCACAGTGATAGAGGCCGATGAACTGTGTGGAGAGAACTATGCCGGCAAAAAGACCAAATGGGAAGGTGGCTAAGGCTTCCCAAGTGCCTGCAACGTTATTGAGTTCAGTTAAGTGCTTCTTGACATTGTGTTGAGAGCGTGGCTCAATATTTGAATATTTGGTTGGCTGGAATCTAAGTGGCCCACTCCAGGTGAGGGATGAAATGTAGATGATGAAGAATGAATGAGATCTTTGAAACCGGGGTACCTACTTATAGAATGAGACCATTGGAGTAGGATTAAGAGTGAAGTGGCAATACAGAAGAAGAGGGAGATGAGGGAAAGCTTTTTGTAATTCCCAAATCTAGGGGTAGATTCCAATCAGCGAAGGTGGGTCAAGGAGAAGAAGCCAGTAAGCTTACTTTCTGATTACTTGGCCTGCAACAAGATTGCCTATCGCGTTACCAATGCTCGGGAGGATTATCTGTCCTCCGCCTTTTGCATCTGAAGCTCCTTGCGTGTTTGCAAAGTAAGGTGCTATTTGGGAAATAAACTATAAGTTGTTCATGAGCGAAGAAAATAGAGAAGTAGGCTGCTTTACTTACTCCATGACAGCTACCAACTATAAGTAGCTGGTACGAATCTCGCTGTTAGTATATCTGCTTCGAAGCAATTCAGGAGTTAAAGCGAGTAACCTCGGGAGTTGTGACTCGAGAAACATATTGCACGAGGAGAGAAAACGACTTGCCTGTCCGGCACAGAAAGCGCCAACCTCTGTTTTCAAAAGTCGTAAAGGTATCAAAAGTTCCCGGTTTCCCGGATAGGTCTCTAAAGCAAGGAAAGCTAGTATAGCTAGTACCCCAACGATTGTTATACTCAGAACGAGAGGGTGTCCCCAAGAAAGCTGATTTTGCAGATCGATGACTGCAAGAAGCGAAGATATCCAAATGGCGAGAGTTATGGCTCCTGGGTAGTCAAAGGTCAAAAGGTCTGGTTGAAGGTCAGTTGCGGATTCTTCGTGCTGCCGTTCTTCTTGCTCTTTGAGTACTGGCAAAGATGTTCGGAGACCCCGTGCGAGGAGAACGCAACAACCAGTTGCAACTGGAACTTGACCTAGGAAAGACCTGCACAAATTAAATTTACTCGTTTTATTGGAAGAAGTATTGGGAGATTGTTTACCATCTCCAACCAATCGTTCCGCCAAGGAATCCTCCAAGGGGACCACCAAGTGAAAGTCCAACTGTTGAGGCAATGTTGACGTAACTTCTGAGAACCGCTACGTTTGATGGTACGGCAATATCTTTTGATGAAGTCAAATTAGCTTCCGGTATCACTTTCTTGAAGCGAAAGAGAAAAATTGAAAGAGTGGAATTATATTACCTGTGATAATAATAGAAGCCAGAGATATTATTCCAGAGGCCCCGCAGCCTTGGACGATTCTCCCGAGAATCACTTGCCAGTAAGCTTGACCGATTCCACTATTCTCACATGAATCAATTTTCAGACTCGCGATGCTATCCCCAGTGGTTCTATAGGACAGGCTTTTCTATCTGAAGACGTCCGAGATTTTACTTACCATAGTGTGCAACCAATGCAAAAGGTGCAATAAGCGGCGATGAGAGGACCAAGGCGACCACAATTATCACTCAATCGTCCGTACTATTGAGAATTGTCAGCGGTGTTAGTAAGTCCTCCAAAACTCTAAGAATAACAATTCCTTCAAGCACTATACATACCAAAGGCAAAGTCACACAGTAACCTATTGTAAAACTCGTCATCATCCATGACGAGTTCTCCAGGTTATCGAAACGTGATGCTACTGTCTCATGAGTTGCCCATACCAGAGAAGTATCCGCATATGCTAGCAAGATGCCTGGAGAGTTCGTGAGACCACAACACTTATTCCAATGTTGAGGATATCATTCGAAGCCACTGCTTACCGCAAAGTGCCCCAATCTGCCATAGCGCAAAAATTTCCCTGGTCTGTGCCGTTGCAGTTTTCCCATCCCATTCTTCCTGGCAACAGCCTGGATCTGATGCTGGCGAAGCCAGCAACGGGGTTGTTTCATCCGGCGCCATTGTTTTCCAAATGCATAGGCAGGAAGCCAGAAAAATGGTTATAGAACGGACGATATTATACCATATGACCAGCATAACGCACGCAACCGAAAGGAGGTCTGCATGAGAAAGAATCCAAGTCTTTCTGTCTTGTGGCAATTAATAATTAGCTTGTGTATTGGTAAAACTTGGTGCAAGAGCTTTAAAAACAAGACTTCTAAAGGATCACCAATCTCGCAGATCTCCCCAAGAATGATTGGACTGTGGTAAAGGAAGTAACTACCCCTGGGTGGCAACTCACCCTCCGTCGCACACTTCTTCTCTCCTCATCTCCCACAACTCACAATCTCACAGCATGTATCCCACAAAATGTATTGCACCACATATATCCCACAGCATGTAACCATCTGACCACCTGTTCACCTGCAATGCGGTATCATGAACGTAATATTCGGAACATGCGTGTCAATTTCTCGGGTCGGGTATCGTTAAGGGTCATATTTGTGGCGCTTCCAGGTGACTACAAAATTCCCTCTTTCCCAGACCTCCAGACACAGCACAACACAACAGCTAGAGCCTGCGCAACCGAGCTACGCTAGTTAGCATGGAAACCTCTTCTCCAGAAACCATCAAATCCATGGCGGACCGCAGCATTCCCATAGCTCAGCCATCGATCATCTCACTCGCCAAACTCCGACTAAAAGACTCAGGTGAACTGGCTCTCTTAGACAAAGCCGCCTCCAACACGGGCCTTTTCTATCTCGACCTACGCGGAGACGCCGAGGGTGAGCGTGTGCTTGCACATCTCCCTGACATCTATGCGGTAGTTGAGAAGTATTTCAGTCAGCCCAAGGAGGCTAAGGCAAAAGACACCAGATTCGACATCAAAGCCTCGCAAGACCTGGGATACAAAAGGGGCTATGGTAGTGAGTCGTTTGAGGTGAGAACTCCCGAATGATTGACCACCGATTTAAATTTCACTGCTCATACAAAGAATCAGATATCGCGGGACGAAGTTACTTCGGCGGGCGCTTCCATTTCGCATCTCCCGCAGCTATTCCAGGATGTGTGGAATAAGATCACCGAAATTAGCGCCGGTTGTGACGGGGCTTGCTTAATGTTGCTCAACAGCCTTTCCACAGCCTACGCGGTGCACCACCGTGCCGATCAACCCAGTGACACTGGCCTGAAACTGGTCTTGCATCCATCCCTTGCGAAGTTGTCTGACGCACCCGACACCACGCACACTGACAGTGGAACGCTTACCCTTCTATTCTACAAAGATTGGAGCATACATGCCCTTCTCCCGGATACCAATCTGTGGGCTTTCACGCCGCCCTTAGAAGGGTGTGCCCTGGTCAATATTGCCAATTCGTTGCAGAGGCTGTCGGGAGGGAGGTTGCATTCCCCTAAGCACGGAGTGACACAACCATTCGATGGTGCGAAGAATCGGTACTACCTCAGCTACTTCTTGAGGCCTGAGACTGTGTTGATAGAGAAATGGGACGCTGCCGAGTGATCTGGTCTTTGATATCACTTTCAAATTTCTACGTGGCAGAGGGCGTGGTGTGTCTCTGGCTTGACTTGCGTTTGAGACGAAGAAGATTTATGTTTATAAATTTCCGGTGGAAAAAAAGTTCAAGCCAATGAGAGTTAAATGATCAAAACGTGTTTCCTATGCATGTGACAATGTGACATCTAATGCCCCAGGTGTCGCAACACACTGCCCCATGAATACCCCTCACTGAGTCACTGTTGCAGTATCAGTATACTGATTCAGTACACTGAAGTTACAACTATGCCCCATATTGAGGTTACTGCTGCCAATGAATTGATGCCAAACTGAAACAGCGAGGCAGCGAGAAGGCCATTGGTCGTGGCAGTAAGGTGCCACAGGATGCGATGCGACTGTAACGTGACGAGGTGGAAGAATCCACAGAGAAAAATTCAGGCTGCCCCTGAGCGGCGAGACCCATTGAAATCCTAAAAGTACTGTCCCACTATCACAAAGTAGTTGGGCAGCCTCTTTCACTGCCCTTGAACACTCTACCTCTCACTCACCATGGAATCTCTACTGTTAGGATGGATTCTGGCATTTGCAACTGTGGCCACTGTTGCCATAAATACACTCTTAGGCCAATACTGGCCGAAAATTCGGTTCCGAACAAGTTGCGACTCGAATTCTGATTGCCGCGTTTCTACCGGTTGGTCGGCTGAGGAACACGCCGAGGATATGCACGGAAAGCTGGAAGCCCACAGCGAAGATAATGATGCATGCGACATGGAGGAGCTCAAAGCGCTCAAGCAGCTATACTACCAATTGCATAATCTTGAGAAGTTCCCCGAAGTGCTTCCACAGGCCAAGAGAGTTTTACTTTGCTTGCTGAAGGAGACCAGTGCGGCAGCCGAGGCACTACCTGACCATGAAAGCATTTTGTCAGTCCAGTCATTCTCGCGACGAGACTTGGGAGAGTTTCAACGCAGACGAGACAACCATATTGGCAAAGAATGGGAGCAATATAACCTTCGAAGGAGAGAGGGGAGACCACGAGAGTTGTTCGGGGATAGAAAAGAGGCAATTTGGTGGTTGAAGCAAATTGCACCTGTCAAGTATGTTGACGGAGCATGGTTAGGTCACGTTGGAAAAGTAACCACACCATTCGAACTACAGAAAACGATGAAAGGCGCCTGGCAGATCTTGTCCGAGGAGTTGGGGGATGGAGATTTGGGGAAAAACCATGCCCACTTATACCACGCGCTTCTCGAAACCATCGCGCCTGGCTTTCCAACTGCGGAAATCCTAGATTTCGGTCACCCGCGGCACCAGCTCGACGAGCTTCCTGTGTGGAAATCAGCAATAGCCCAATTGCTCATCTCGCTCTTCCCAAGCGAGTTTCTACCCGAGATTCTCGGATTCAACCTTCATTTTGAAGCTGTATCTATGGACACACTGAAGGCAGGAAAGGAACTGAGGGAAGTTGGGATCGACCCGTACTACTTCATTCTCCACATCTCGATCGACAATGCCGATTCCGGCCATACTGCAATTGCGATAGAGGTCGTTTGCGAATACATGGACTATATACGTAGAGCTGGAGGGGAGGAAGTTGCACACGAGGCATGGAAAAGGCTCCAGGCAGGGTACCTCCTCTCATTAGGCTTGCCAGGAACAGCAGTTTGCCCATCCAGAAGAAGAGCGAGCGATGGTTCCAGAGTTTTTCTAAGCACAACGGAAATGGAGGTGATTAAAATTTTCAAGGCCAAGGCACAGGTCGTGCATGGGATTCACTGCAGTAGCAAAGTTAGAATCGGATCCCGGAGCGTGGCAGAGTGGCTTGACCCAGTTGCACTCGAGTCGAAAAAGTGGCAGATAGAGTTGCTCGATGCGCTAAGCGGCAGCAAGTACTGGATTCGCAGAGGAGATAGTAGCAAAAGCCGCTTTATTCGGGAATTGCAATGGAATGGAAGAATGTTCGGCTCTTTCACTCAAGATGAATACGATGTCTTGGGGAAATGGATCAATAACCTCGCCAGCATATCCTTGGCCATGGAAGATCCGGACGTAAAGCAGAATACCGACGACGACATACTTTCCGGGTACCCAGTATTTCGGCATCCGTCCACTGCCAGATTCACCGAAACCTTGACCTATCAACGCTCAGCCACGACCTTGTTCTCGTTTCAAAGTCTTCCGCCGTTGGATATTGGCAACCGCCCCGTTTTCGAGAGTTTCCTCCCGCTCTGGCTTTCCCATCCATGTCTCCTCCAAGCATTTGTCTCCGTTCCTTTCAGGACCAAAAATGAGTTCGCCTGCACAATTGTCAAGATCCTACGTGCGCAAGGAGGATTTCACATTGAGCAGGAATGTGTTGCAGGAATGGGTGAAGTCCGACGTCCCAATAGCCTCGGACTTGCCGGGATTGGCATGAATATGATGGTGCAACATGGTCTCTCTCTCGCTGCACTCCCTTCACTCAAACACGTTCTCCAAGTTTGGCCGTTAGAATTTGCGGTCCATATGCTGCACCTCTCGCTGCGGCCAATGGAGTACAAGGGCTTGCTCATTGGGATGGCAACTGTTTTTGCGAAGATGCATGTCGCGGTCGTAAGGTCTCGGTTGCATCTTTTGTCTGCTCAGGACCAGTTGGCTTTGCAGAAGATAGCCCAGCGAGAGCTGGAGGGCTTGGAGCTTTGCTGGGAAGAACTGACGCTCGACGGAGAGGTGTATGCCGAGTGCTGCAGGGGATATCTCGCCGCCAGCCATGAGATCAAGAAATGTTTTCAGTCCTAAGGTCTCACGGAGCGCATGCGAGTACTCAGCAGAACTACAAGTACAGAATAGTAACTTAATTCAATAATATTTATTACTTGAACTTGAAATGCAAAATGCAAAAATATACGTGGCACTAGTCACGTGGTGAAATTGCACGTGACTTAGCGTGGAGCAAGTGCTATAGCATGGCAGGCGGCCTTTAGCTCAATGTAAGCTCTTTACCACTACTGCAACACTCACCTTATCGTGACATAAACCATACTCCAGGCAGTGTATTAAAGGAATAATCACATTAGTTAAATCAATTAATTTATTAAGTAATATAATTAAATTATAATTTACGGGATTCGGATTTTCTTTAATTAAATTAAATTAATTAATACTTAATAGTTATATAATAAGAGAGTTCTTCTTATTATTATTATTTTACTTATCACTTTTACTTATTACTTTACATATTACTTTTACTTATTACTTTTACTTATTAATTATTAGATAATATTATAACCTATTAATAATACTTGAATAACGAGGCTAAATTAAGCTAGAAACTATTTATCTTCTTTTAAAACTTGATCTTTACCTCTCCTTTTTTTTTTTACTTCTTTTAATTTGCCTTTAGATATATTCTAGACTTATACAGTCGGTCCGATGCAAAAGCAACAAAAAAAAATAAAAACCACCACAATACTAATTGATATAAATCGTATTAATCGGAATTATCATATATCTTATAGTAATTAATTCCTTGCTCTCTAATTTTTAATACCTTCAATATTATAGGAGCTACAAAGCACGTGATCATTTTTATACGAGTTCGCATAGAAATTTTCGCGTTTTATATGTGTAAAAAATTATATCTCGTATAGTATACGAGATTTCACGTGATTAAAGCTATAGACTTTTTATACTTTATATTCTCTTTAGTAGTAACTCTTAAAATTTAAGCTCTTACTATATATACTAAGCTTATAGAAGCTTAAGGGGCCTTATAAGCCTTATAAGTCTAAGTTTAATTTACTATTTACTTATGTACACGTGACTTTTATGAAATATTTTCGCGTTTTGTATGGTCAAAAATCAAAAAAGTAAAAAAGGTCTATGTACTTTAAAACTCAATTACTAATTAACCACAAATCGTATTAAAAATCTGATTAATAGGTTTTATTCGTCTGGTTCTTCTCTATAATTGCATTACTTAGTATTAATTAATCAGGGTTATGGTTAAAAAGTTATTATGGACACAAAATGGCGACAGTTTTGTCGCTTTTGGATCGGACCGACTGTATACTCTTTCTCGCGCTCTTAAAAAGTATTTCGAAATTTTAGGTTTTCAATAAAAAAAAAGTATTCTAATACAAGTAATTGATTAAGTATATAGAAATATACTTAAACTTAGGGGGAGTAGTTAAGTAGTTCTATTTTAATTAATTAATTCAAAGGATTTGAGTCGCAAATTTTTGGATTTCTTATTCCGATTCGAATTTTGTCAGGTAGCTCGCTAATGACTTCAATACCTCATCTAATGCCCCGAAGGCAAAATATCAAGCACCCATGAATTGTACGACACTTTGTCTCCTTACACATTATTTTCAGCTCGCGCATAATAGCCTTTACTGAATAGCTACTCGGGTCATAGAGACCACGTTTTGACGATCCTGGGACGCCATTTAGCCATTGCGAGAAGCACCCCCGACTGCTAGACATCTTGTGTCTAGGAGATGTGTTGCTTTGTGTAAGAAAAAGGAGCATTTTATCTCGCAGATCGTGGTATACCCCGCCTTGTGCTGCTGTTCTCTCCCCTCGCCCAGTGAAACATTGGTAGTGCAGCGTTAGCGACCGCACAAATGAGGATGGCTTGATTAGAGGAGACGGTTATTCTGATCGAACAGGGGACATTCGCGTGTGGCTGCTAACGAGCCAATATCTCACCCCGACAATCTTTCGCACACGGTTCTAGCTAACTAGCTGAAATAGTTCGCCTTATCGGTAGCTTTCATTGGAGATCCGAATATTTTCACTGAGAACTAGCTCTTATATTGTTTCTAAAAAGTTTAAAGCTTATTTCTACTAATACTAAAGCTTTCTTTATATGTATTATAGTTACTTATAGCTTAAGAGCACTTGCTTCTATATTATATAAATTATATAAGTAAATAAGAATATGCTTTTAAGTAATTACTATAGCCTATATTATATTTATATTATTATTTATAAAGAGCTATATATACTTTATATATAATATACTAAACTATATTAAATTAAATAATTTTTATATGCTTATTTATTTTCGTATATTTATATATACTTTTTCTTTAGTTTAATATTTTCGAAATAAGAATTACTTTACCTACTACTTTATCTAGAAATTATTTCTTATAGTAATCTTATTTATTTATAAGAGGTATATTTATATATAAAGCTCTATTTATATAAATTAGAACTGTTAACTTAGAGAAGCTAGTTTTCTTGAGGATTGCTTTATATCCTTTGCCGTCTCGCTTTATTAATCGTACGGTAGACCGGACAAGAGCTGGCCACATGTCTCCAGGCTCATGTTTCCGTAGAACAGGGGAGGAGAGCAAAGAGTCCTCTATATTGATTCTAGGGGGGTTTGGACGTGATTTGATGAGAATCGTGTTGGTTGTGTGACAAGCAAAGGGGTCCCCGCTTTAGGGGCGCCACGAGTAATACCGCTAGCTCTTCCACGTACCACGCTTGGGAATCTATCCCACCGAGTGCTGTCACAGCCTTCCCGACCACACAACCTTCATGTCAAATACTTCTTCTCCCCGCTGCTTTTCCTTGTAAACGCGGATATCTTTTCCCCTTTGATTTTGAACAGTAGTCATGACCTTTCTCAGTCCCACAATCCGGTCCATGCTAGGAATATTTTTCCGAGCAGGATCCCTTGTAAAATCTTGCGCAGCCATCTGTTCTTTGCAAGTCAACACAACTGTTGGGATGTCCTACGGCTTGATCAACGGCACAACTCCACACGTCGTCCAGTTCCTCGGCATTCCATATGCGGAGCCTCCAGTCGGCTCCCTGCGTTGGGCTGCACCAGTCATGAAGTCTCCAGAAGACAGAATTGATGCTACTAGGTTCAGCCCGTCGTGTCCGCAGTTTGCGGATTCTGGGCCTGATGTATACACTGTCGACGTGCCAGAATTCAACATCAACAACCCAACCAGTGAAGATTGTCTAACAATCAATGTTTGGTCACCTCTTACTCCTTCTACCGATTACACCGAAAACCTACCCGTATTGGTCTGGATGTTCGGTGGTGGCTTCCAGAATGGAGGGCTAGACGTTGAGTATCAGATCCCGAGTCAATGGGTTGAAAGAACGCAGAGCCACATCGTTGTTGCTCTCAAGTAAAGCCTTTCGCTCCTCCCTTTAAAGTTGTAAATTAATAATTGCAGCTACCGTCTCAACATCTTCGGTTTCCCCAACGCCGCAGGCCAAAACCAGAATGAATACAACCTGGGACTTCTCGACCAACGCCTAGCTCTGGAATGGGTGCGCTCCAATATCGCTTCTTTCGGAGGCAACCCCTCACGCGTTACTCTATGGGGACAATCAGCTGGTGCGGGATCTGTTGACTATTACAATTTTGCGTATCCCGAGGATCCAATAGTAGCAGGTCTGATTATGAATTCCGGAACAGCTCTGCACCCAACACTTCTCACCAACGATCCTGAACACACCAATTTCACTTTCGTCGCTGGGCAGTTAGGCTGCGGTGGCTTGAATGCCGGTGCTGAACTCGACTGTATGCGTAAAGTTAGCTTCAGTGAAATTGAGAGTTTCTTGAAGAACTACAATGAGAACGGAACCGCGCCGTCGTTGAACTTTAGTCCGGTGCCTGATGATGTCGTCACGTTCTCAAATTACACTGCTCGTGCCCTTGCCGGAAACTATACGAAGCTGGTAAGTTTGCACCCTTTAAAGAATTCTATACACCTGCAAGACCATCTGATGTGAAACAGCCCGCAATCATTGGCACAAATTCCAACGAGGGTGTCTCGCTCGTACGCTATAACCCTGAAGGCGTTGACAAGACGAATGCAAATTACGTAACCCTATCCCACTTCACTTGTCCCGCCGTCCAAACCACAAAGTATTTCCTCGCCCTCTATATCAACTCATCTAACTGATGCAGAAACCGCTACGCTCTCAGCGTCCCCACCTACCGCTACCTCTACGCCGGAAACTTCACCAACATCTCACCCCGTCCCTGGGAAGGTGCCTACCACTGCTCCGAGCTGCCGATGTTTTTCGGTACCTCTGGCATCGCACATGGAGCTAGCACGCCATTCGAGCTGGCTGTTAGCCACAGTATGCAGGATATGTATCTCGCATTCATCACGGATGGTCCCGCGGGGCTAGAGACTAAGGGCTGGAGAGCCTATACCCCCAATGGGGCGGTGCTTGAGTTTGGGAAGGGAGATAAAGTAGTGGGGAATCTGGCGATGGAGAGTTTTGAGAAGGTTTGTGATGGTATTGAGTCAGTCGCTGGAAGTGTGCCTCCGATGTGAGGGAGGTTGGTAGTGTGTTTCGAGGGGGGCGGTTGATGGACGATCAACTTAATAAATAGTTTTGTTTAGAGGAATTACACGTTTTTAAACTTGAGCAGACGGCTTGTGCGACTATACCACTATTTTTTCCTATCCTTATATGAGAGAGCCATCAGAACTTAAGAGTCCCTGAATTAGTTGAGCACCTTTAAAAATGTTGAGAAAGCAAGAAAGCTTTTCAAAGAATCAGAAAGAGACCTTCTCAGTGGCCGAGCGAGACAAAATGCTCAAGTCATTCATGGGGGTGCTCCTCGCTACCCAGCAGAAATTGCCGAAAGAACTTGAAGCCATGAATGAACCCGAGATGGGCGTATGTAAGGGCGTTCTGCGCGAAGAGCTGGAGAGGTCAAGAGAGGATTTGCGCGGCAGCAGGAGACTTTCCAGGACTCCAGGACATATACCGAGGGCCTTGGGGAAGGTTACTCCCGGCTTTACATCTCTAGACTTATCGAAAGCGATGATTTGCAAGCTGGCTGCCTTGTTTCTTCGGTTCAGCCTTTTCCTTCTTACTCTCTAAGTATCTTGAATTTCTCAACAGAGTGGAGAAACTTGTAGTTTCATTTATATTACATTATGTTAATGCTGATACATGCATCACATATGGTAATTTTTTTTCTTCATTGCACCCCCTCCCCACATCGTCAAAGCAAGTCCGCCAAAAGCAAAGCCCCCCAAGTGACCCAGCCGCCGGATTCCATCTCAATGCTCCTTCCCACGCTCTTTTTACTCGCCGTCGCCGAAGCACAAGTTCCAGTCGTTATCCCCGTCCCTGTTTGGCTAGGAGGCGGCCTTGTCATCGTCCTTGTCGGAGTAACATTCACGAATCACGACCAAATCCGGCAACACCGGCTAGTGACCGGCATTCGTGGAGCTTATACCAACAAACACACAATCCGCATCCTATCTATACGGATTAGCGATGTTTGGGCCGGCTATATTGTCGTATGCTAGTCTGACCAAAGTATTACGAGTCGCGTTAGAGGTATACCAACCATGTTCGAGAGGCCGTTTTGAGAGTTTTTTTTTACGAATGCAGCCCTGCGCCCCTGGCCCCACGCATGTAGTTTGCTTGGTTTCTTTTTCATTGTAGTCCTGGAAAGGCCTTGAATTCACCCTCTCAATATTACCTGCTTTTGTCTTCCCAGCCAGTGGCCGCAACTTGATGGTGTAGTTGTTTCTTCAATACACTTCTGATGAATCGATTTCTACCGCTCAAAGACTGCAGTTACTTTTCGCAAGGAGATCCTTGCCAATCCAGTTTTGATACAAATTTCAATTCCAAATGAATTCGAAACTTCCGGAACCCTGCCTTCCTAACCAACCCATTAAGTATAAGGGTCAAAGAATAAAGAAGTTTTCTAGGTACTATCGTGATTAGAGGGTCAATAATCTTGGCTCCATCTACAAAAAACCCCTTCCTGAGATCTAATATCTTCAGGCACCAGTATTAAAAGCGGGGATTATCTATCATGGCATTTTAGCTGGTTTCTATGAGTTTCCCAAAGTCGGGGAAGAGCCCCGCTGTTTCCCCGCACTCGTTCTCTCCTTCAAAATTGCCTTCACAAAATCCCATTACCGTAGGGGATGGGCGGTGTTAAGGCTGTGTTTAATCAAGACTAGAAACCACTTTGAGGAATTGCTTGGCAAGATCTAAGACATATCCCATTTAACATCTATAACCCCAAGACTCCATTACTAATAACAATTGTGCATGCTCTTGCTTTCATAAAAATGAACCAAATTGGTGGCAACAAACAACTTCTTAATCAATCGACCTTGGCGTCATTGCCAAGTGACGGAAGTCTGTTTCCTGCGGAGGTAAAATCTTACAAAAAGTGGGGCCTGGTGCATCTCCGCCTTTTCCATCAACATGATCCCAGCATGCACCCCGCAATTTCCCCTCATTCTATTCCGTGAATTAAACCCCTTAGCCTGTATCTCCAACATCTCCAAAGTTGGAGTTATGTTACTGCCAGAATCTGGGGAGCGTTAGGGGGTTGCCGGTAGTTTATAGACGCAAGTTCATGCACCGGATCGAAACTGAATTTTTGTTGGTCAACCTTTACCAATCAATACACGATACGAACTCTATTCGATTACCCACATAGTTGTTTTCAACTTACCCTTTCGTAGGTAAAGGAAAAGCTTCTCGATGTCACCAAAGAAGAATAGGCAGACCACTTGGGTTACGCTTTTCGTTGCGATTGGCTCAATTGGATATGGTAGGTTTTGGTCCTCCTCTAGAAAGGAGGGAGGGCTCGAAGCTTACTTTGAAATTCTAGGATATGCTGCAAGTATTATCGGACAAGTCCTGGGACAACCCCAGTTCTTTGAGAGTTTCAATCTCGCCCAAGAGGGGCCAGGGCTGGGTTACACAAATGCCATCATAGGTAAGCCGCAAACTTTGTTCGTTGCTTCCTAGAACTGCGCTCAAACATAATCAGGTGCTATGAACGGGATATTCTTCGCTGGTACAACTCTCGGCTGTCTGTTCATTGCCTGGACAGCAACTGAATTTGGTCGACTTCGCACTATCCAGATAGCATCATGCGTCTGCATATTCGGAGCAGCGTTGATGGCCGGCTCAGTCAACATCCCAATGTATCTCGCTTCCCGTTTCATCATGGGATGGGGAGTTGGTATGCTGGTTTGCGGGATTCCTCTCTACCAAGCAGAACTCTCGCCCCCACAAAGCCGTGGATTCCACGTCGGCCTTCACGGCTCAGGACTAGGCTGCGGATACTCCCTTTCGGGCTTCACTGGATTCGGTTGTTTCTACGCAGCTAAATCATCTTTTCAATGGCGTTTCCCATTCGCGCTTCAGCTCGTACCGATGTTAATTCTCCTCTGCGGATCTCTTTTCCTCCCAGAAAGTCCTCGATGGCGTAAGTTCTCACTGCTTCTCACTTACTCCAAGATCTGACCAATGCACTCATTAAGTTTTGAGCAACGATCGCAAAGAAGAAGCATGGAAAGTAATCCAAAAACTGCATTCCGACCCGAATGATGCCAATGACACATTCGCCAAATCAGAAATGTATCAGATGACGGAACAATTTACTTTGGACCATGGTAGAATGCAAACCCTCGGAATCACCAAGTGGTGGCATTTCTTCCAGCAGCCCAGTTACAGGAAGAGATTGGTGGTTGGTGTTGGAGCTACATTGACTGTAGCCTGTTCAATGAACCTGGTTATGAATAGTATGTACAGTTTCACATCTTCTTCTTCTCTAGGTCGTGGAGATCATTGCTGATTCAGGAATTAGATTACCAAGTCCATATCTATAATCAGCTTGGCCTACACGGTGGCATCCCAATCCTCTTACTGGCAATTTGGAACGTTTTTGGGATGCTAGGTAACATGAACGGCGCAATCTTCCTCATGGATAGATTCGGCCGAAAAAATGTCTTTATGCTTGGCATCGCTTCTACCGCCGCATGTCTCGCAGCGGAAGCGGCTCTAACTAAGTACTTCGTTCAAACCGGCTCTACCAATCGTGTTGGTCTAGGCTTTGGTGTTTTCTTCATCTTTTTATATGTCGTTTTCTTTGCAAGCTGCATGGATGCTCAGCAATATGTCATTGTCTCCGAAACGTTCCCCATGGAGTTTAGAAGTATTGGGGTGGCGATCAGTTTGGCGGCTCAGTACTGTGCGGCTGCGTTGGTCGTTGGAGTTGCACCGATAAGTACGCATTCTAAGTCACCTAAAATCAGGGGAAGCTGACATAATTGGTAGGTTTTGCCAACATTGGGTACCTATTCTACGTAGTATTTGTGTGCTTAGATGTGTGCACCTTCTTCTTCGTCTGGAAATTCATTCCCGAAGTAGGCCATCTCGTTCTAAATGTCAAGAGAACGAGACTAACAAGAAACAGATGAAAGGTCTATCACTGGAGGAAATCAACGAGCTGTTTGGTGACCCCGTGGCAGTTCATATCACGCATGCCGATAAGCAAGAGACTGAGGAGATTGATAGGAGGATTGAAAATTTCGATATCAAATCCACAGATCTCGGGGAATCCACTCCACCGGCGCACGCGGAAGATAGTCGTGAACAGAAAGTATGAGGGCGAGGGAAGGAGTTGCAAGATGGAGGGGTTGGATAGGAAGATATAGGGGGTGCATGAGGTGGTTGAACGTGAGAGTCTATCTAGAAGTTGCTCGCAAGTTGAGTGGCTAAGCACGAAATTGCATGCAATAGCCTACAGTGTCATGTCTATCACTAGCTTTCCTCCCTTCCCTGTTTTATACACCTCAACTAACTCGTTGAGCTCTCGCAATGGATAAGTCCTCGTGACCGCCCTCACATTCTTCTCTGCCGCGAACGCCAACATTTGCTTTAGCACCCTGTTTTTCCCCACCAAACTTCCTAGAACCTGGATATCTCTGAAAACCAGATCCGTTGCAGACACTTGAAACCCAGACGTAGGGAAAGATAATACCACACACTTGCCGTGGTTTCTCAGCAAATTCATGCCATAATCAAAGCCCTGTTGGTTCTCAGGCAGGATCAAAACCGCGTCAAGTCCAGACTCTCCCTTGGCCTTTTCATCAGCTCCTTCTCCAATATCTTCCAACAAAGCCTCTGTTTTCGTCAGCCTTGCGTCAAAGATCTTTGCTTTAGTCTCTAAACTCCTAGTAAGCTTCAAGGCGTCGTCGCTTGTATCGACTCCAATAACCTCGAATCCCATCCGAACACCAAACTGCAGTCCCAAATGTCCCAAGCCCCCACCACAACCAATTATACCCACTTTCCCACCCTCCTTCAAACCGCATTTCAGCAATGCCGAAAATATCGTCAGACCAGCACACATCAATGGCGCAGCTTCGGCATCCGCCAACTCGTCAGGAAGCTTGGCAACCTGCCTCGCGTCGACAAGCGCATATTGTTGAAATCCCCCATCCCTCGTGATACCCAGATTTCCTCCTTTCGGACAGGCAACTGAATACCCCTTAGGATCGCCATCGTTGTTTGTACACTCCCAGCATTTGGTACAGGGGTGGTAGCTTCGGCCTGGGACACCAACGCGGGTCCCGACTCTCAGGGATGGTATTGCAGCGAACGCAAGTGGACCGGCAGAGACGATTGTGCCGGCGAACTCATGACATGATATTATAGGGAGCGTATCGCCCATTTCTCCAGATGCATAGACCAGATCCGTATGACAGTATGAAGCTGCGCCGACCTTGATGAGGAGGTCATAGTCTGTTGGAGTGGGGGTCGGGAGGATAGTGAGCTCGTAGGGCGCATTGAAGGAGGTGAGGACTTGAGCCTGCATGGTGGCTGGAAGGTAAGATGCCATGGCTAATAGCGGTAGAGGTTCTGCTGAGTGATCGAAGATCAAACGGCTCGGTTGAAGTGATACTCGTTGATTGTAGTTGAGATTCTGGATTATCACTTACCGAATTTCCCCAACTTTTGGGGTAAAACGTGGGTGCGGGGTAACCCCTCTCCAATTACTACGAGAAGCTTACAAAGCCAGATGCTCTGTATACCCGTTCGTACCTTCCACTAGTTACCACTGGTGGTTCGTGAAAGCGATCCGGCGAAACTAGTGACTTTGCCAAGTATTTTACATAGTAAATTTGTATGGGAGGTACTTCTAGCTTTGCTGGCTGGTCCGTGCATGAAGTTTGGCGAGGAACATCAATTTGGTGGTGGCCAAGTCGCTAGTATGGCAAGATGACTTTCACGATCAACCAGTGGTAACTAGTGGGAGGTACGAACGGTTAAAGGACCTAATGAATTTCAACTTCTGATGTGGGCGGAAGATTACCTTGTCGTACAAAGTGTTTTGCATCAATAACTCAAGCGAGCCCCTTTTCGAAGCGACTCACGTGAATATTATAGGTTTGTTGAAATGCTTGTCGCCACTAGTTCAAATCGAAAAATTTGAGCATCCTAGATGGTGCAATCTTCGTAATATAAAGAAAATCGCTTTTTTCACACACCACGGAAACTATGGAGATAAAGGGTGGAAAGGTCACGTGTCGTAGAAATCAGGTTTCGATAAACAGGAAAAACGACAACACCGGAGAGTTGAATCTTAAACATGTGATATATGGTTTGAATTTGTCTAAAAACTGTATGAGCCATTGTACATCCTCGGGCCAGATTAAATGCTTGATTGAAGAATTGAGTGTAGATTTAGAGCGAATCAAACACTGCCATTGTGATTGAGTAAAGCGCAACGGTCAGGCTTTTGCAATAATTAGTGTTCCCAGCTCAGAAGACCTACGAATTCTGTTAGTTTGCCTGAAAATGAGTTCCGGCGAGGTTGCAAATCAACCGTCCTTTGTTAAAGAAGTCGGGCTAGCTCCAGCACAGCTTGATGAAGAGGTACTACCTGATGTCTATTACTGCTTACAGCTCGGCAGTTGCCAAGGGGGCAATCACGTGTCACGGTGGGGCAATCAAGCGAGGCCAAGCTTCAATGAAAAGACTTTTGACTTCTGGCTAACTTCTTTCAACAATTTCAACTTCTCCCCCTCACCTCTTCTGAATCACATTACACTGTTCGTACACGAAGAAGGTGCTGCAGCGACGTTCTCAAATGTTCTTGGCGGCGCAGAGAACCTTCCTCCAAAGTTGGCAGGTACTTTCGGGGTCTGAGCCGTTTCCCCAGTCCTTGCCCCGCTGTCACTTCCTGTGGTCTCGGATACCGCGTGTGTGGCTTCTGTGTGTTGCAAAGTGGAAGCAGCAGTAGTCTCCGTCTGTTGCTGATCGGATGCCGTCGACTTCGTCGCAGGACTATTCTCGAGCTCGTTGACTTTAGCCAAGGTGGCTATGATCCTGTTAATATGTCGAGACTCTGGAGTGGGCTCTCTGCGCATCTCAGTCGATGCTCTTGGGCGCCTCTGCTTTTCAATTCTGCCCTCCAAAGTTCTATCTTGCAGCAGCCCCCTTGCGGGATGAGACTTAGGATGATTAGGCAAAGGTCCTTGTTGCTGAATGGGGGATGCTTTTTCAAGTTCGCACACACGCAAACGGTCTATCCGGAGTTATTTCTTTACAAATTGAAGCTCCCCAGAGAAAGAACTTACGTTGCTGGCGCCCCTTGTGTCTACCCAGCGCGTATTGTGAACTGAATGTGCTGTCACAAACTGAGCAATGATGCTTGTTGTCTCCTAAGGACAGTGGGGAAGATTGCCTGTTGGAATCCACAACGTGAACGCTCTCATTCAAATATCCTCCAGCCGTGGATTTTCCTTGTCCGTTTGCGGATTTAGAGGGAAGGAGTTTGGGGGTTTCGCGTGCCTCTGTTGCGTAATCGGTGTTATCATTCTGAGCGACCACGTTATCTTTGTCTTCGGGTGTGGTTGAATTCGGGATTTTAGGCGGTCCAAGTGGCTCCCTCACTCGTTCTCCGAGATCCAGGCGCCTCCAACGGCTTTCGATCAACTGTAGACTATGGCTGATCCTCATGTGGCTGCGAAACTCGTCCGCAGCGGCGAACTCTTTGCCACACTTAAAACATTTCGAACAAGATTCTGCTGGGGTTTAGAAACTTATCAATTCAAGAGGTGTTCCTGTGATCAACTTACTATTCCTCAGATGTCTTTGAAGGTTTGAAATCTGGTTGAACTCCTCATTACAGTTCTCGCACACGTGTCTATTATCCAGTTCTGCATGTTCTATATTGTGGAAAGAAACATTTTTTCCTAGCCGTTGACGCTTTTGATTTGTGGCTCCCGTGGGGTGGTCAGATTTCTGGTGCTTGCGAAGAACTTCATTGCTTGGAAACTTCCGCGCACAAATCTTGCATCGGCGGCATGATCCTGTAATTCAAGTCAGGACCTAACAACTGAGTTGATTATGAAATAGAGTACCGTTTCTTTGATGCCTCCGCAAACTATCCAAGTTGACTAGGGAGGTGCCACACGCATGACACAAATGACCGTCTCCGGCCGTCTGAGTACCCAGTGCGCGTTGAGCAAGCACTGTTCTCTCTGATCTCGTGGCCTCTACTTCTGCCCTCGTCATGTCTGGATTCGGTTCGTACGGATCTCCAATTGATGTCAAATCAGAAACGCTGCCGCTGTCGTTATCCATGTCGCGCCGGTACTCAGATGCAGAGATTGGTTTGGCTGACAAGGAGACAGTCGTATTCTGCTCTAGTCGATCACCTATCGATCTAAAAAACCCATGTCCTGTTGATTTGCACACTCTTTGGTCTGGTGCATGATCTGTATTACCGCACGAACTAGGTCCAAGATTAGTGGTGTCGGGCCGGAGTGTTGAAGGCGATTCCAAACTCTCTCGCCGTGACCTTTTCAAATTCCTGCTCGCGCCAATAGTCTGCATCTCTGAACCGCCATGTCTGTTAGCTGATATTTTGACGGTTATGTCCTTGTTGTAAATGCAATTGCGGGTCGATTTCGACAGTCCAGGGACAAAGTTGTCGGTCTGGATAATGGCGTTGGATCGGGGATTGAGCCAATTTGCGGGGCCTGCATCGTAAACTTTCAACGATGCGTGGAACCACGACCTGCTGGTGTCTCCTCTTAGACCTCTGTCGTGCGTCGTAAACGTCCTCATTGGTGCTGGCCCTTGAGTCATATCGAGAGTCATGGTGCCGGGGGGTTTGAGCGCGAACTCATATCTATTGTCTGTGGCTGCGGCAGTTGCCTTAAACCTGAGACCTGCGAAAAACAAGGAGTTGAATCGAGAATGGAGAGTTTCAAGGATTGGATCGACCACCTTAGGACAGCCGGCATGGCCACTTTCAGACGAGACTGGAACAATCAAGAAGGCGGCAGCATTGCTCAAGCGATCGGCAAGCAACCTTGACCTTATTGGGAGTAGTCCTTCTTTAAACTCGCTGCTTGCGAGAAACCGAGAGTATGCAGCCGTCTGCAGATTGCGGAGCCATGCCCAGTCGCCTGTATTCGTTAGTCTGTGCTCGGGAGTGATCTCTGCAAGATACAGATGACACTCACGATGTTCCAATGCTATCTCCTCAATTGATCTCAGAAATAAAGATGCGGCCCCCTCCTCCATGAACGGAGGAAAAGGGGTGTTGAATACCCAGTCGTTCAACGCAGCCAGGACCAAAGTTCTCATAAGTATTGGAGCTTCGAAGTGTGATATGCACTCTTTCAATCGCAGTTCTAGATGCTCTGGAGTGTTGTGCAGATTCAAACATGACAATAACAGCGCCTCAATATCAGAACCGTGATCAATAGCGGTACTGAGTTGTAAGTTTGTGGTGTCACAGTTGCCTAGTATTGCTTCGAGCTCTGATTGGATCTGGTCCATGCTTTCGTCGATAACCTCGGCTTGCAAAGATCGGCTTTCAGATGCATCCAGGTCGAAAAAGTCAGCTGCACTTTCTAAGTCCATGTTGAGTTGTTGCAACTCCCAAATCGTTTGGTGGTAAACCCGAAATTGTGATTCTTTTGGGTCTTGACCAGATGACTCGCGGTGCTGTCGTGCGTTGTCTGAGTTTTGAAGCATGGCCAAGAGCTTCTGTTTTTCTTTTTCGAGAATTGCGATTTGCCCATGCAAAGACACGGCGTCTTCCTCCCATAATCTCTCTACCCTTCGAACAGCGTCATGGTGGATGTCAATAGATTGAGACCGCTGCCAACCACCACCTCGTGGCGAGCATCTTTTGCGAATGTCGATCCGCGGTCGAGACTTCGATGGAGTTGTTGCGTTCATGTTTATGGAAGCGTCCGAACAAAGAGATCCGTTTGGATCCAACGTGTGGAGGGGGAGACTTCTTTCATTTGTGGAATTTAGATCGCGATTCGAAGATATCTTGACAACAGTTTAGTATCTCTTCCGATCCGGAGATATTCGCACCGTGAGATGCTCACCAGATTTGGAAACCACCTTGGCGTTTCCAGTGCTTCTCTTTCATCCCTTTCCCATGGTTTTTGATTGGTTCTACTGGCTTTCTGCGTCTCTGAGCGAGCATGTGACTCTTGGAATTGCTCAACAGCCACATCGATTTGTGGTTGAAGTTCTCTTGCATGATGTGGAAAGCAAGCTGAACCCTTGAGAAGTATTTCGTCGAGACGAGGGTAGTCCTTTACGGACCTTTTTGAGTCTTTGTCTTTTCGAGCCAGGTCAATTAATTTATCCTTGACCTGTTTCCAGGTAAAGGGATACTGTCGGCCAGTTTGCCGTTTCCTTGATTCCCTAAGCAGTTTGATGATAGTGGTTTCGAAATCGATCCCGTTCTGGAGACAAAATTCTAACCATGAAATCAATAATACTAAATCAGAAGGTATCCAGATGTTGGCAGCCATGGTTGGTGTCGACCACGGTCTTGGGAGAGTCACAAAGAACTGAAATGATTGATCCTGAGATTGTTGTTGGAAATTTTGCGGGATGAGGCTGGTGGAGGGGAAATCATGCGGCTCAAGCGATGCCGTGGAGCTTACCGCCTGGCTTTGCTTTTCAGAGAGTGCTCTGCGTTAGTGGCTGTGCCGATCAGCAAAGCGGAAACAGTGCAATTAAAGGAGCGGCTGGGCCGGTATTCGGGGTTGCCTGCTGCAACGGGCGGTCCTGGCCAGTCACGAAATCAGGACCCTTGTCAGCTTGACTTTTTGTACGACACCAACATGCTTGACCACAAACGAGACAGTCAAGTCAGCTGCCTGACCAAAGTGAGAAAGAAGGTGCTTTCCACGAACCAATTCTTTCTCGCCCAGCTCTCTGAGTTGAGATGCCGTTTGTCTCTTCCGTTCGGGTTTCTCATCTCCCAGTGGTTAATGCTACAATTAGAAACCTGCTCAGCGATTCCTCGTCCTTTCAACAGTTCGCTGTCTCTCTATTCTCAAACACAGACGAGCACCCAAGTAGCGGTGGTTGCATTGGCCCGGCATAATTCAGCCACGGCAGGCGTGATAAAGGAATGGTGTGTGCCGATTATGCTTCCACGCGGCAAGCTAGTGGTACAAATGTGACACCACGGGAAGACTTCCTTGATCACGGAGGCTCCTGTCAGAAAGTCTCACCAGGATTCCGAAATGAGTGGTGCAGCTTTTTCCATGCTCAAACCCTTGCAATGTTCACAGGGCGTCGACCGACCAGTTTCTGCTGCATTTGTGTGCACAATTTGGTTGGTTAAGCTCTTCAAATTATCCCAGCAGCTCCTTCCAAGAATTCCTCACAAAGGGGAACGTGCTCATTTTGGTCCGATCAGGAGAGTACGGAAGCCCCTCGTGCGCTCTTTGAAGCATGTTGGGTTCTTGTTCGGTTTGCGGCTCCGTAAATTTACATCTCGTCCCAGCTTTCCAGATTTTCTAACACAAACATCTCGTCTGCAACGTCTCATCAATCGCAACTCTCTCAATTTCGTCGACTGCAATTTTCAACTCTAGAAGATGGCGTCTCGCCAACTTTCCATGAAACGGTCGTCCATGACTACCGTGGCAGAACGACGCACAACCCTCGCGCAAAGGACCAGATCAGGCCTCCAACAGAGAAAATCTTCTTCTTTCCTTAGACCCGCACCACCTGGACATCAGCATTCGAGAGTCGCCTCTGATTTTACAAGTGTTGACTTCAATAATACACACGAAGTCGATGCACAACTCGGTCCAAGTAAGAAGTTCGTCATTGGCATCGATTATGGAACGACTTTCACATCCGTATCTTATTACGCCATCGAAACCGAGGGAAGTGAAAAGTCGGCGAGGGGTGCAGACATCAAGACCGTCAAAGAGTGGCCTGATGCGCCATACGAAGCAGATGAACAGGTACCCACCCAAACTTGGTACTCGCCAATTCCTATGAAACGAGCTCCGCTCAATGAAAATGAACAATTCGATGCCCCAAAATCGAAGCCGAGCAGTACACAAATTGTGGAAGAAGAGTATGAGGATGGCAATGAGAACGAGGCCGAAAATCGATGTGCAGGAGAGGGCCTTTCAACTCCCGCCGTTGAAGAAGAAAGAAGTAGATTGAATTTCGCCGAGCGTCAGTCAGCAGACTTTTACTGGGGCTACTCAGTCCAAATGAAGCGATACCAGGAGTGGATTACTCGCGACTCGAATCTCCTCGTTCAGCGACCGAAATTAATGCTCCTCGGCACAACTTATACTGAGGGTGATCGAAAAACGCTCCGCAGCCAGATCACCCGCTTGATCAATCAAGGAATCATTCGTAAGTACGGAAAACGAGCAGACCCCGACGTTCGAGATGTTCGGGATGTCATTACCGACTTCTTGATCAAAGTATTTGAACATACCAAGCAATATCTAGCGAGAAAAGATGGGTATATCAAAGGCTGTCCTGTCGAGTTTGTGGTCACTGTCCCTACTATATGGACCCAGGAGGCATCCAGAATACTTCAATTCTGCATAGAAGCTGCCATTAAA
The DNA here is from genome assembly GCA_021399475.1 of Hyaloscypha finlandica. Lineage (NCBI taxonomy): Eukaryota > Fungi > Ascomycota > Leotiomycetes > Helotiales > Hyaloscyphaceae > Hyaloscypha > Hyaloscypha finlandica. The sequence goes on along the minus strand of JAJTUR010000010.1, from coordinate 308,502 downwards.
GAAACAGAACTTGGGTGTTTGAAAAATGGAAGCGTCGATAACTTGTTTCTAATTCCCGAACCTGAAGCCGGACTAACCTGGTTGCTGCAAATTACTAAGGCAATGGTGGTAAGTTCCAGTTTCGGATTCATGGCATACATCAATTTTCGGTTCTAATCATTTACAGGCCGGGGAAACGGTTATTAATCTAGATGCGGGTGGCGGAACAGTAGACTGCGTTGCATATGAGATCGACACTTGCTGGCCGCTGAAACTTGGTCGCGAGGTGGTAAACCCAGGAGGTATATGTTAGCATGAAACATTGAGAACCTTGTTTGACATCATTCAGGAGATAATTGTGGGAGTAGCTACTTGAACGAGAGGCTCAAGGAGCATTTGCTTGTGCGGTTACGGGATGAGACATACCTCGAAGACAACGGTCTAACACGGGAAGCCATTGTCGACAAGCTTGCCGCCTTAGATTTCGAACCCAGGAAGAAAAGAATCAACATCTATGACCAACCCGATGGCTGCTTCTGCATAACCGGGTTGAAAAGTGACAGCAGCAGGCGCTTGGCAGGAGAATCAGAAAAGCGTTTCGGGATGAATACTGTGCTTTTGGACCAGTAAGTAACTTTGCCGGAGAAAAAGATCAATGGAAGGGCAACTGGCATTGCTAATCTAGCGCCGCAGGGATGACTTTGATGACATATTTTCTCCTATCTTGCAACGTGTCGTAAGTAATCCCGAGATCTTCTCTTCTGCCCCAAATAAGTCCGTCTTCTTTTGTGTGAACCTCATTTGGGTCCGTAATAAATCACCCTGACCTAGCAGCAACAGGATATTCCCTGATTAAGTAGCTGCTAACTTCTGTGTGTTTTGTGTTCCAGTGGGAAGTATTGGAAAAACAGCTCGACACCGCGAGGAGCAAAGGGATAACGATCAACGTGAATCTCCCCACCTCGCCCTATGCACAACCAGAAGCTCCATTCAGCTAACAGAGAAAATCAGAATGTCTTTCTCTTAGGCGGCTTCGCTGGCTCACCGTCTCTGATCACAGCTCTTCGTATGGCTCTCAGAGAATATGCTGCGAAAGAAAATATTAATCAAATCAGACTCATTGAAGACACGAGTAAAAAGTGAGTTCATAGCAACTTATGAAACCGATCTTGTCTAATATCAGAAAGGAATGCAGCAGTCTCGTCAGGAGCAGTACTTCGGGCATTGAACAAGAAGAATGGACCTCGGCGGTTCGCACAATCAAGTTATGGGTTTCTACGCCGAGAGCCTTTCCAGCCTTTACTTTTCAAAGCACATTCACAAACAACACCCAAGATTGACAAAGTTGACGGCGAGCGTTATGTGGACGTTATTAATTATTTTATGAGAAAGGCTGGTTCTTCCTCAAAAGCTCTCTCTCAGGAATATAACTAACTTGATTCAGAGCACTTTGATATCTTCAGTATATGAATTCCCACCTATCAGCGCAATCCATACATTCGAAATCGATGAAAATGGGCCCCTTCTAGAAATGAAGTGCGAAGAATTGCTCTACGTATCAGATACAGCCACCGAGTCCCATTACACATTGACAAATCGCAAGAACAAAGGTAAGATCATATTTCACTTAGCAGTCCCTAATCTAACAAGTTTCGCAGATGCTCAAGGTGCTGGTAGAATCGTCACAGATGTCACAGTCCTCCGCGACGAAGGTCACCTCGAAATCATCTATCCCGAAGCCGGTCGTGATGGGGTAGTACACACGAAACCTCACTACAGAGTTGTATACGACCTTGTGGTTATTGTCGAAGGCCGAAATCTGAGATACGAAGCACGGTGGCCTGCTCTCGATAATGATGTAGAGATAAAGAAGAGGAAAAGGGTCGGCAAGCCAAAATATCTAGTCTTGGAAACCGCACAAGTCAGCATAGCATCTGCCTTTCTGCCAGGCACAGGATAGCGGAAGGAGTTTTATTGTGATAGTTATTATGCGAAAGAAATTCAATGAAGTTGGTGTGGCAAGGCACTCGACAACGGTCTCCATAATGTGGACTCTGTAGATCGTGGTTGAACTGCCCTGCCCATACCGTCACGAATCTTCTCACTTGCGAAAGTCCGAAGCATCAAATTTCTACTACATTTAATTCAAAGTAACGTTGAAACAGTGAGCAATTGTACAATTCGGGCTCGTTACCCTGGCTTACTTGATCCCCCAAATCTTGCCCCTCAAAGCTCGGAAACCGATTACAGACCACCAGACAGCCATCTGGCAACCTCTGCACAGCTTGAGGACATAGAAGCTCAATATATTCCCCGAAATCACAACTGATTCCGTATCATTGGCAATCCAAACTGGGTATCGCTAAATTGACTGTGCTATAGCTTACAGAAACGAGAAAGCCCTTAGGGCAGGGATAGCTGATAGATTGAGGAAGGCGTATTTAATTAGAGAACCATTTCTTTATTTACTTAATCCTTATTATATGTATTATTAGGGCCTCTTATTTAAAATAAAATAAAACCTTTTTAGACTTACTGTTGGTATGGTTTCCCGGAGATCATGTGACTTATGTCACATGACCTCGCTTCCTGCATGTAGGAAATGGGACATGGGACATGGGACATGGGACATGCGGGAAACGGGACATGCCAGACACTAGCACTAATTAGGCTTAGCGTATTTAGGGATCGCATATCAGAACCTCGATACTGCGATCCCTACTTACAAAAACAACAACTTCACCAACCTACGCAATTAGCATTCCACGACTACGTGACGGTGCTACGCGTTACTGGTGAACCGACACTTACTAAAAGAAATAAATATTATTTATTTATTTTATTTTATTTATTTTAAAAAAAAAAATATTAGTCTTTTGTAATAATTATATTTCCTAATTAAGTAAAGAGCTTAGATATATCTAGCTAAATACTAAACTAAAAATATATATAAATAAATATATGGCTTTAGAAGAAGATATTAATTAATCTCTTCTTGGAATTAGTTAGTAATTATAAGTATTACTTTATCTTATCTTACTTACTTATAAAATACCTTACTATTATATACCTTATATTTATATTTAAAGTATATACTCATTTACTTAATTAATTGATTTATTTCTTATTATATTAATATAATATAATTAGAATAATAATAAAATAATGATTACTTAAGGCTCGAATATATAATTATGCGAGACCTATATGTAATAACTCCTCTCTCTTAGCCTCTCCTCTCACTACTCTTTTCCCCCCTTTCTTTTCTTCTTAAGTTAGATTCGTCTTTTATTATATTAAAATTAAAGAGTAATAGCTCTCGGTAACTTATAGGACTAGTTATTCTAGTATTAAGAATATATAAATTTTTGAGTTTATTAGTAGAAGCGCGATTTGTCATTTTCCGATTTTCGCTCACGAGCTTTATTAACTAGCTAGTTGTGAGCCTCAGTGTATTATATTCGTGAAAATACTCTCTGGTTGAAGTACGATATACGATCTCTAAGATTATTCAGCTACCACACATCTATATTTCTTCATATTCAGCGTACTCGTAGCCATTGCGTGAACTTTCCAATTCTTCACCAGGACGCATCTAGGCGAATTGTATCCACATGGGTACTGGTGCAATTTTTATAATACTTATTCCAATATTTAGAACCCCTAATATTTGCCTGCTCCTTTATCCCTCATTACGCATCAAGTGCGTCTTTCCTCCTCTAAAGCCTCTCCTAATTCAATAGCTACTAAGAATGCAACTACGCATACAAAACTGCAACTTAAAGTAACGAATCATCTTTATGATTTAACCATCTGCATAATCATATCCATAACCAACTAAGATAGTCGAATTTTGAACCGTAAAATAATCCCCGCTGCGAACTGGATCATAAAAAGCAACGCATTCCCAGACTGTTGTGGTATCCACATTCTGCACCAGATGGAGGTCGATGGTCCAAAAGTCTTGATCGAAGCTGAATTGCATGCAATTTGCCAAGGCCGTGCAGGCATTTTGTGTTGAGGGATACTGCTGGATGATGGGTACTAGAAAATCATTGCCGGGATTGTTGTAACTTTCGGTGAAGCCGGAACCGTAGTATATCTGATTGTACATGACTTGTCCCGAGTTGAATGAGGTACCTGATGGGTTGACACAAGGGGTAGAGGTAGAAGAAGGTAAATTGTTTGTAGATGACGGAAACTGCGTAGAGAGCCGATCCGTTGTCGTAGCAAAAGGGTTATGACTAGTAGGTGATAATATCGCTGAACTATATTTGATGGTTGAACTCGAGGCAGTGATTGGGTCAGCTAAACTGAGCACAATAGTCGAAGCTGACTCTGATTTTTCTTCAATTGAAGATGAATGAATAGTAGTTTGAGTCAATATCGTTGTCGCATGCGCAGAAGTATATGTGTTGGCGACTTGATGGGTTGTACTTGGATTCGGTACTACAGGGGAAGCGGTTGCGCCGTTCTCATTCGTGATAGAGGCAAGTGGTAATACCGATGTGAAGGTCAGGGTGTTCGAATCTTCCTTTGTCAACGCTACCTCACTCGTAGCAGGCATCTCCATGGCCAAGGTATATGTTGCTCTATCAAAAAAGTAAGCTCGATAATAGCATCTGGACAATCTATTTACGAGGAAAAGACATAGGTCTGTGGGTACGGCGGTTCAAGGTTGGATACCGTGAGAGAGAGGCAAATGCCGGCGTCAAAGATGGCAGCATCGGTTAATAATGCCAATCCCACAACCAGAATAAATGAATGGAGGAGATACATCCTGGCGGGTAGAAATGGTAGAGATTCTCGTTCTCGTTCTCGTTCTTTGGATCTGTAGCTTTTATTGCCGGACTGAATGCCAGATTCGCGGAAGAAACTAGGATACTTTATATTTGAATCTAGCGCCCGTTCTTTGGAAACATAATCACGGTAAAACGACTATACGAGACGTGGATAGTTGAAGCATAGTCTGGGCCTTGTATTCTGTTGAGGTGGTAAAATAGTGGGCATATATCCTGCGGCGAGGCATGCATCTGCATGCCTTGAGTCAATGTCTTAAAAGTCCCTTACCTAAGATAACTTATCTCTCCTGGGCCGCCCTCCAACGAAATAACAGACGAACTGCAACCCAAAACGCTTTGTTTTATCTTGATAAAGTGCTCAACATTGCATAAAGGTGCAGAAAAGTTCACGCAAAGACATGTACAACGAGGAGCTAATTTATCTCGAAGCCACTCACGGCGGATATAACAATACCTATTTCCCTTTAAAGGAAGACAATTCTCGCCTATATTAGAACGAAGACACTAAGGTATAGTCCCACTCCGGCGCCCTAGTGAGACTCATCCTGTGCCAACCAACCCACTAACCCCAGCCTCAACTGTTACACCGGTCAAAGCTCAGGTTGAGATCTTCATAGAAGCGTCTCATCACCCGAGGCTTAGGTAAATGGCTACACGGCATCTATGAGCAAAGAGAAAGATAATCCCATGGACATCCGTGTAAGGGCCCGTTTCGCAGCCTTTAAATACTGGTATTTGTCAGTATTCGAACACCAGCTTTTGTTTATTATAAAAATAAGTGTTTCGCATTTTTTATTTATTTACTAGTAACTAGCACTAATATTCAAGTACTAGTAATCGCTCTTATACTAATCTTAGCATCCACAAAACTACCTTTTATAAGAAGTTCTAAAAATACTAAGATTTCAACGCTCAGCTTTTACTACCTTATATGCCTCTCTGGGGGATAAACTCTTTCTAAAGCTTTATATTATGCAATTCTCTTAGAATATATCTTATATTAATTTATTTTGTAATAAGTAATATACAGCGCAATTATTATATTAATTATTTTTTGTTTAATAATAAAATAAATCCTGACTTTGAGATGTTGTAATTATAGGAAGTAATTGCTAATTATTAGGAAAGGAGAAGTGAGAGATTAGTGAGGCTAAAAACGCTAGTAGAGAGAAAGCTAAAACCTCTGTAATTACAATAATTAAGTATTTGTTGCTTGAGAAACAGGTCTAAATAATACTAATACTAGCATTTAATATCGGGCATTAAACGCTGGAGTTCGATATTGACAATATTCAGTATCTAATTTACGTGAGTCGGTGCGAAACGGGACCTTAGTCGTCTCCGTCAGCCATCCGCTCATCCTCTCCGGCCACACCCATAGTCTATTTACACGCATGGTTTGGCCACACTTCTCTTCTAACCGCTCCTGTTGTCTAACCACTCTTGTCGCACAGCTTCTTCCGTCGTCTAGCAATATGCACGCAATAAAATACTTATAAGTGGCTCGTCGTTCGAGAGTATAAAGTTAGACGGAAATTTAAAGCTTTCGCACTACAAACGTAATTACATGTGAAGGAGTCCCCACGATCTCGCTACGTCGGTACACGCATTAGTAGTCATACTCATAGCATAAGTATCCACCTTCCGCGTCCATGACATCATAAACCGTAACGTCAGGAAGGACACCCCAGCTCGACATGACGTAGTCTAATGTGACTTCTTCATATCCGCCTGAGGGCAGCGGCTTTTGTGTTGTGTATCCGCTGATTTGGTATAAGTTGTTTGCGGGATCAATGTTTTGCCATGTCCACCAGTTACGATCAATGAAGCCGTGGTGGAGGAAAAAGCTTGGGTCGCCAACAGAGCTGTCCATGTTGGACATAACGCCACCAACTCCTAAATGGCCACCAGCATGGGGACTAAGAGACATGTCAGTCTATGTAATCGTTTCATTGGAGATAGTAATCTTACTCTGCAACTACACATTCCCACATAGAAGTATAGTTGGAATATGCGTTGCAGTTGCCAATATAGCTGCTACTAGTTTTGACACTCGCGTTATCGTTGACATTGCGTGATAAGCAGTGGACTGTTTCCTGAGTACCGGGGCCGATATATAGCGTAGTATTTGCAAAGTACTATAATTTTAATTTTCTATTAGTTATAATGATCCCAACGCATTCAGCTCAAGGGGATCTTACCCCATTGGTTACACAAGATGATGCTCCAAGAGAACCAAAGGTATCAGGAGAGAAAATAGTGGAGCTCTCAAAATCACCGGAATCAATACGCTCATCCCACCAACTATACATGTCATTAGCACGTAGATACCATTGGAGACAGCATATCTTACGGAACAGGTCCACCATAGTTGCACTGGGTCTTGAGAATCTCGTGGTGGACATGGACGAAATAGCGATGCCACGGAAGGAACTGGCCGACGTCGTGAATGATAGTAGTGAGGTTTTGGTGGAGGGCTTCCAAATCGCTATACCGACTTGTTACTGCTGCAAGCCCAGTCTGAGCCGGTAGGTTCATGAGACAGATCTCGGCATCCAGGTAGGCAATTTGCTCAGCACTCGTGAGGTTTCGCCACTCTTTGCGAACCTCCACAGTGGTACAGTTAGATGAACGAGTGTTAAATTGTGGTGAAAATGCAGCTATAGTCTTCACTATAGCGATGGCCGCCAGTAGCGACAGGACTGTTCTGGCGAACATGTTTGAACCGAGCAAACCGAGCAACAGCGCGGTAGAGGAGCCTGTGTGGCAAAAAAAAAAGGAAATTCTGGAAGACCTTGAGAAAAGACGGGTTGTAGTAGTTGCGAAGAGTCGTTGATTAAGGTGGTTGAGCAAACACAATTTTCTCAAGACGATGGCCTTATGTACCTAATAATTTCTAATTTTCTCACTACCTTGTACGGACCTCAACTCAACAAAGTCAAGGCATCGTTCTGAAAATAGTGAGCTACCCTCATGGGATTCGTCATCCAGAGGATGCATGCATTCATATCCTTACAGAGGATCATTGTCAAGTGCTCATACCGGATTGGGTAACAGCAGATACATAGAGATTGCTCGAAGGAGATTTCAATTCCGGTATATCAGGAGTTGCATCCGGAATTGCTGGCTAGGATGGGTGAGGTCGGTTAGATTGAAATTCGTAGTGTCACTTGAAGAGGGACGTACGTCTTGTAAGATTTACCATTATACGAGGATCGCCTCAAAGAGTGTGTCCTTTCGGGTGAATGGAGCCCTGCAACTAAAGTTGGCTCTCTTTATCGGTTCCCCCTCAACACGGGCGTATATGAACCAAAGAGGTAACATCCTGGCTTAAATGCGCCGTTGGAGATAGGCCCTTTATTATCTTTGAGGAAAATGGAAGCTGCGTATCTGAATGGGATCCACTGAACTTGAGATCTTGTTTCAGTGAGCCCCAAGATCAGAAGATCTGCTCTCCTGGGCTGTTTTCCCAGCGACGTTTGATTACAGTAGAATGATCTGTTTGCGGTCCCAGCGGTTGCGAGCTTAGTCGAGGGAATTGGGCCGTAGTCGTGCTTGAATGCAGTGAGCCGGTCATTACGCGTACAAGAGGACTCAAGGCCCAGGATACAGTACAAGAATCAAACCCACGCCCTTTGGCTTTTTGCACAGGGATTGAGAGTAAACCAGAAAGAGGGACGTGCTCGAATGAAATCTGATCGTTAACCTTAATCGCGATTGAATTACCGCTTTCAAACTAGTCTCCCCGCTTGTGAGGCCGCCCTGGGTGCATTCGCGGCCCTCAGAGCCTTGACCAAAGCACGATTGAGTTACCGCTTTTGAACTAGTCTCCCCGCTTGTGAGGCCGCCCTGGGTGTATTCGTGGCCTTCGGAGCTTTGACCAATGCACTAGGCTACAAGGTACTGTACTCGCTGTTGCTTATTTGGATGTCGGGGCGGCACTTCACTGGTGTATTCTCCACGACAAGAACACCTGTTTTGGAGCTTCAATTTTCACTTTCTTCCTGCAATTTTTCCGGGAATCCGACACCTCTTCTATTATCACGATATTCTAAACTACAGCGAAGTCTGCCATGGTGTACTGCGGGAGAGCTAGCAGAGCTTGCTCTAATTGTCGGCTGAGAAGAATCAGGGTACGTCGTTGAAAGCAGCGTACTGACGTGCCTATCAGTCGTTTAGTTTCAAGGTGTCTCCTAATATAATTCGCTTCTAGTGCAACCTAGCCGAACCCGCATGTATGCAGTGTTTGAGGGCCGGCAAAATTTGTCCTGGATACCGGGACCAGTTGTCCCTCTTATTTCGTGACGAGAGCGCAAAGGTCATAAAAAAAGCACATACCCTTGAAATTCCGCGCAGGTGTCGCGAAACTCGCCAGAACAAAGACAGACCGAAGAAGAGCCTTGATGTTTCTGTGCTCCCGCCCTCCAATTACGTCGGGACGCCTCGTGATGCCCAATCTTCTGTTTCAACTGAAACTTTCGGGACGCAATTCCAGTCTTTAATCTTAGGGAGTTTCTCACTTCGTTCACTCCTCTCCTCGACGAACATAGAAGATTTGGGCATCACTTTCCTCACCTGCTATGTGGCTGTCATTTCGCCCTTTGCGACCACGCAACCAAGTGCCTCTTCATCCCCTCTGTTTACCAGCAAAGCATCGGTCGACGCAGTGTCCTGTGTAGGTCTGGCAGGCCTCTCCAACGTGACTAACAATCAAGACCTTATGGTGATTGCACGGCACAAATACGCAGCAACGATACGGCATGTCGGGGCAGCCCTTCAAGAACCTGTCAGTGCTGATCTGGATGACACATTCAGAGCGGTGATAATGTTGGCTCTATTTGAAGTGCGTCCCAGGTCAATTTTGAGTTCTAATTCAAGCTGACAAACGTCTACAGGTAGTCAATTGTACCTCACAGTCTCGGAAGGCATGGGGCCTACATGTTGATGGCGCAGCAGCGTTACTGAGAACAATAGCTTCAAAACAGCCTCCACGCCAGCCGGGTCTTCGAATGCAACTACATTTTTGTTTCTTAGTTGTATGTCTTAGTGCTCCACGGTTGTCTAAGAATTCACCCTAACGTATGACTGACGCAGTTTATTCGATACCTTCAAAGCGGGCAGAATGTTCCAGCAAGCTTTTCTGAATGGTCTCGATATTGCCGAAACTCACAGTGCCCCGCAGACTACCCGGCAGCGTCTCTTGTTGGGATTGTCAGTCGATTTGTCGAGCTACACACATCCATCAAATCAGTACATACTCTTAATGCCGATATCATTGTTGGGAAGGCTCTACTATGCGAAGCAGAATTAGAAGAGTGGGAAGCAACGCTTCCTGGACACTGGGGATATGGCGCCGCATCGCCGAGGGAACCAGAATCCAGGATGTTCAACGGGCAGTACTATATCTACAGCGACATCTGGATTGGTAGGATTTTGGATCACTATCGGTGGTCGCGCATCCTCGTGAATGAAATCCTGCTGATATATATTGGGAAAATCGCGCCACGCCCACTTGAATATAATACACAGCGGACGAAATCCCTTGCAATAATTTCCCAAATGGCCTCAGAAATCTCCGTTAGCGTTTCTGGTCAACTCTATTGTCACACTCTCCCGATATCAAAGATTAGATTAGTCCCCGCTACATCTGGCTTCTTTTTGCTTTTATTTGCTGTGGCAGTTGCAGGAAGCTCGTTTGGCGTTTCTGAGGAGTTGCATGGCTGGGTTGCCAAGCTGCTAGAGGAAATTGGGCATAAAATGGGTATCAGAAGGGCTCTAATGTTGGTGCCTGCGATGAACATGCAGCGAGAACGTTGGGCACAAGATGTCGAAGCATTAACCCACCATGTTATGGTTGGTACAGCCAGGGAACGGGTAGTATGGGACAGGGACCTCTTTTAAGATTCAACAATCTCTGGAGGAGCTCGTGCTCAGCGAAACTAGAGGATCACACCAAGGCAAGGCTGAATTATAGACATAAGGATAGTTGATTTGATATGTATAGTCCTGTTATGCACCCGGGACAAGTTTCCTCCCACCTGCCCCTGGTCGCATCTGATATCCCTCAAGCAAGGACATATCAATCCACCACCCAACAATCTCTGTCAGGCACCCATTTCAAATTCATCATATCTCCGGCTTGACCAACGCAAACCAAGAAGTCCAATCACTCTGCACGCGGAAGGTCGAGATCAACTAGCCAAGGAGCGTTGGTCGGTCTGTACTGGAGATTCATGATGGCCGCGTTGACCATCAACGTCTCCTTCCCAAAACTGATGGGCCATTTGCTTGAATCCGGATAGATGTTTGGCTGCGGAGATTGTCCTTCGATCGCCTCAGCTCCAATCAGCGTCTTGTCATCTTTCCATGTAATGACCTTGGCGCCATACGCCTCGTGGATGTGTCCAAAGCAGTAGAGACGAGGTCGAGCGCGGCTTACTGCTCGAAGCAGGTTCTCGCAACCCACAGTCCCGTGGGCTGTCCAGTCAAGAATATCTTTCGGTGGCCCGTGGGTCATCATAATGTCGACAGAAGGGAAATCGGGGATAGGATTCGTTGCGATGGAAGTGACGCCGGGGGCAGATTGATGCTGGAGATTGAAGCGGTCCTCATTTCTTTCGTAGGGGAATGCCCAGTGGTAGAATTCAGGCTGATATGGAGAAGTGTAAATGGTAAACTTGGCACCATTTTTGAGGGTAAAGGTGTTGAGTCCTTCTTCGAGGTAGGTGACGCCTGCTGCTTTTGCCAATGGCCCTTTGAATATTTCCATTGCGTTGTCATGTTCCGCCATACCCTCAGGGTCCTCATCGTCGCACATATAAGTTCTCCAGTAATTTCCGTCAAGAGATAAATCATGGTTCCCCCCAATGACCAGCTTTAGCTCAGCATCAATGCTGCTGAGCATGTTCAGAACGCCTTTATAGGCGTTCAATCCCCCGCGTTCAGTCAAGTCGCCGGCATGGAGTAGAACATCGACTTTGGGGACTGGTTGACGGAAGGCGCCGTGCCACGTTTCCGCATTCCCAAATTGGAAGTTGTGAGTGTCTGAAATTATCATGAACCTTGTAGCAACAGGTTTTGCCATACTGAATGGTGGCTTCCGTGGACGGGGTGTTTGAAGAGAGCCTTTCGCTGCCAAAGATTGTCGAAGGGGGGAAGGTGGACGCCGTTTTTGATTGCTGGATCTTCGATATAGGATTCACAGAGAGAGGTTGTGGGGAGGAAACTGCGGAGGAGAGGGGCTTGAAGCCGTCTTATATCGTCGAGAGAAAGAGAGAGGGAGTGGAACCGAGTTGCGTCTCGCTGGGTCGTCGCTCAAAGAAATGTGGGAGCCACGTTTGAGTTGTGAGACATCACGCAACTCGCTTTGTTCAATCCTTCCACAGCTGTGTTCTGCTCGAGAAGGCGATAGGCACGGATGAGCTCGAGTGAGTGGTTGATGAGAGACTTGAAAGGTTCGAGGAACTCAAGGTCGCCTAAAATAATGGTCATGTGACTCAGGCGAGAATGATTCGATGCAGATTTCGGAACTTATGGATTTCACTTCACTTTCATTCGTTCGTCAATTTATTGCTTCATGTGTAGGCTTGTTTGGCTGATGCTTCTTTACTTGTGGTTCATGTCCAATTCCCTGTTTCTCCCTGGTACGAGAAAGAAGTGAATCTACGAGGTCACTTTCTTCCAGCTCTCCCTCGCCAGCATTGCGTCGAACCACTTCGCGACATGGGGATATTTCTCAAAGGTACTGAGATAACCACAGTTTCTCGCAATTAGACCGTATGGAACGTGGAAAAGGTCAGCAAGGGTCACCTCATCTCCCGCCAGATACTTTTGCTTTGAGAGGATTCCTTCATAAACAGCCAGCGTGGTATCGAGTTGGGCGGCGTGTTTGGCGACCAGGGCATCATCGGGTTCTCCCATTCCTTTCCATCTGCATCTGTTAGCATGGCAAATATTGAGATGGGGGATTGTTGAAGCTCGTACCCCTTGAAAACTTTTTCAAAGACGATTCCAGCCGTGGGTGGGTCGAAGTAGAACGCCTCCAGTGAGCACGCCTACTCGTCCTCTGGTCAGCAAATTTCATCCCACTTTCTTGGCTAGAAATACACACCCGCTCAAACAATCCATACGCCTTCAAGTCATCTTCAGCAGGTATCAGTGAAGTTCCTTGGCCAGCGTACTTCTTCGCGATGTACTTGGCGATAGCTCTGCTCTCGAACAAGATGAATCCATCGTCGTCGAGGACCGGAACCTTGCCAAATGGCTGCAGCTTCATGTACTTTTCGGACTTGTGCTCAGCCTTGGCGAAATCAATGGTGATCAGCTCGTAAGGAACGCCCTTCTCGTACAGAGCGGTGAGGACACGCTGAGTGCAAGTCGAGTTCTTCGTGCCGTAAACCTTGAGGACCATTTTCGCGGTTGTATTTGCGGTTGTATGGGAAGAATATTGCTTTTGTCGAAGAAGTCTCTGATATACGAAGTACTATAGGATTTGCGAGTGAATTGGGGAGGATGAAGCTATCTATATCCTCTCGCCGCCTTCACATTATGCAACATTGTCTCACGGTAAAATGGTGCAGCTGTGGATACGAGCCGATTTAGTTCTAGCGCCACGACATGCAGGCGGTGTGTTCCACCCACGTTTTTTTTGCTGTGCAACTGAAACTCGATTACCAACCACGAGAGGAAGCTGAGTCAAGTATGAGAAATCCGGCACGGCTCCAAAGTATAATTTCATATTTACGGAGTACAGCCACACTAAATATAATATTGTAAAACTATTACCCAATTCATTTAAAGTGTGGCGTTCTTCTCGAAGTTTCCATGAGCAGCCACGTGTCTGCCTTTAGGGCTCTGATCGAATCGATTCGAATGGATTCTAGGTAAATTCGAATCGACGGTTTCGATTCGAACCTAGTTTAAGGTTCGAATCGCACGAATATTCGCTATATTCGTCGAATATTCGAAGTTCGACGAACCCACGTGACTTACTTATATAAATAGCTTTAAATCCTTTAAATACTTTGTAAACTTATACTTAAAAAGTTAAAAAGTTACTTAAGTTATCTTATAATTATTAAACTAAGTATAAATTAGGGGAAAAGAAGAGGAATAAGTAAAATGTTAAAAGCACGTGAGAGAAATCACGTGGGAAATAGGGGTGAGTCACGTGGATAATAAATTAAAAGAGGAATAAGTAAGAAAAGAGCTTAAAAGGAAGTATTTATAAAGTCACGTGGGTTCGTCGAATATTCGTCGAATCGAATAAATTCGACGGTTCGATCGGAGCTCTATCTGCCTTCGCGTCCATTGATGCCTCTCCTCCATCTCCATCTATCGTCGTAAGTTATGAACGACCGCGCCTGTGAAGCTCTTGCAGAGGGTTTTCTGCTGGGGGAGCCCCAAACATACAATGCCATATCAAGCGTAAAAAGGTCCCTCTCTCTACCCTCTATCATCGTGCACATGGGCGACCCTCGAAAGAGCAGAAGGCCCACAGTCAACAACATCTCACTCCGTTGGAAGAGAAAGCCCCTACCGGTATCCTAAAAGTATTGAATAGTGGGGCAGAGATACCTCGTGCCCAGCCCCTGACGAATTGAAAATACACGGGAATTCGGTTAAGGTAGTCCTGAACACGTCGATAGGGTGCTCTGGCCACTGGTGAGCTAAGTTATGCACTTTTATCAAGTAGCTCCAACAGTAGCGCCTGCCAATGAGAAAGCAATCCAGACAGCCGTGAGAACCCCAAGCTTAGGGGGACAGAACCTAAGTCCGGTTAGCCAATATAGATCAAGTATGTGCATGAATACGTACACTTCCGAACTAAGACCAATAAATCCACCCCAAAAGAGCCACTGCACAATCCAAAGAAGGAGCATGACTTTGACCGCGGCCGCAGACAGTTCCACATATGCTTTCTGGGAAGCCCAGTTACTCTGGCCCTTGGCAGAAAAAGTGCCATACGTCGTGGATTCACCTCCCTCGCTCCTCGCCAACGGTGACTCTTCTGAGCTCCTACTCTTGTCCATCCAATAATGTGCCACCTTCCACCTTAACCCAAAAAGCGCCAGGATGCTGATAACAAGCCACATGAATGCTCCAGCATACATGATTGTTGCCGGTCCGCCTCTCTCCGTCCCTTGCATACTTCCAAGATAGAAGTCGTGTTGATAGCCATAATTGACAGTCATAACCATATAGTATACTAATAAACACTAGAGGATCACCTCCGCGAATAAAGGCGACGCGACCGCAGAGAAGTCCATCGTTTCGGAGGGTTGCACACCAGTCAGCAAGAGCGCGAGCCACGCAAGCCGAGGCATGGAGCACCAGAGGAGCAGCAACTGAATACCTGGCACGTCCTCATAACCAGGGGTGTTCTGGACAAGAAAGACATTGAGCCAGTTTCCAAGGAGTTGAAGAGCGGCGATCAAGGTCCCCTTGGAAAACCAACCCCACTCGTGCAGGTGCCATAGGTAGCCGCGTGCGATTCGATGTATGCTTGTTTTCTGGCTGAGAAATACGGCAAGGAAAGTAGCGATATTGACAAGAGCAAAGCTTCCGAGCTTCCACTCATTCGAGGCACATGTCTCCGTTGCCCTGATAGATCCCAAAGGAATGGTATTAGTAAGTTTTGACTCGTTAGATGGTTTGAGCGTCCATCGCCATGGAATCATGTCGAGAGGGGTCGGGGCGGCTAGTTGACGCCAATTATCTGGCAGACTGTACCAGTCCTGCACATTGCCACAAAGACCATGGAGCCACTTGACATAGTCTATACGAGTCTCGAAGATCTGGCACGAGCCTCGGCAGGAGTCGTAGCTGATGTCGCGGCAGAAGCAAGCCCTGCCCACCGCGTGCTTGACTTTGCAGTAGCCGCTTGAGTCGACCTCACAGGCATCGGTTGCACACTAGTCCGTAAGCTTGATCACCTGCTTCGGCATATCCGCCACACACATAGGCCAGTGCCAGTCCTCGGTGGGGATATACGCGAATTCTGTGGTTTTGAGTTCGTCCGTCCAGTTATCGGGTAAGGACGTCGACCCACAGGTGGCATTAATCCAGAGCCGCTCCTTGGTCAAGTCAATCTGCCCTGGCCCTGAACAGGGTTCCTCTTCCGGATCTATAGTGAAGGCGCTGCAGAAGCATTCTTTATCAAAATAGTTGCCATATCTGAGCCAATGCCCGGTGAGATCGTAGCCAACAGTTTCAGAATCTAGAGCGACCATGGAATGTAGCGATTCCCTGTATTCCCAAGGACGAGCGGCATTTCCAGTATGTTAGGTAGTGCTCGTGAAACTACAGGAGGCGAGTACCTGTTGAAATGGTTCCATCGATTGAGCTGAAAGCGAGCCTCGTAGGCATGTTGGTGCTTTGAAAATCACATCAACGACCGCGTAGCCTTCAGCTAGGGAGGCCGGGGAGAGATCTTGCAGTCCGTTCGCGTCGCCGACATCAACAAGCCACGTTCGACCGGTGATTTCACGAATCCATAGGTACAACTGCGCTTTGGCAAGTACTGATCTACCACAGTATGAGAGATAACGTTCGACAACATCGGAGGAAAATCCAGTGCTGAGACAGCTGAGCTGAGTCAGCCACTGGTGGTGGGTGCAAAAAACTCCAAAGTGCCGGGTGCATTGTTTGCCAGTACATTTCGTCATAGTACTCAACCAGGTGGATTGGTCCTGCTGAGCGATGCACTGTGGCATAGGAGCCAAATCTTCAGGGTTGACCCAGCCATTGCGATTGTCTTCGGGGTTCAACGTACGACCCTCCCCATTGGAATTAACGGTGGCGGTATGGAGCGCTTCTGCAGTACTAATGTTGGTGTCAAAGATGATGGAGTTATTGGGAGGGACATACCTCTCGCAGCTATCCCGTAAACCCCGGCAGTCAACAGCACAAGATACGTACTAGATATTTTCATCTTGCTGATGGTGTCAAAACGCCTTGTGCTTCAAAGTGGTGTGAAAGGATAGTCGCTGGGGCCTTTTTGATTCAGGTGAGATATGATGCTTCTCCGGTGCGGGGTTGCGGCAGCTTTGTTAGCGGATTAAGGTATTCACGGGCCGTGTGGGCCAACCGCCCATACCACTCAACCGCCAACTTTTACCCCTGTCGGAACACCAAAAGTTTGAGGATTTTTTAGAGTGCTCAGAAAACTCCCCAAAAAATCTATAGGATTGGTATCCCAAGCTCGCTGATCACAAATATCTACTCAAAGGTCTGCTTTTATGCCGTTGTGGTGAAATAAATTTTGGGCGGTCGAATGGTCTGGGCAATTAAGCGGTTGGCCTGTGAATACTTCTATCCGCAGAGGCACGGCGATCTTATATGAATTTGCGTGCTACAGCAACCACAGAGATGATGCCGATTTTCTAGCATAATAGTAAGGCCCAAAAGCTCGGATAAGACCCTTCTATAAATATCAGGAGTGATAAAAGCTAGATAGTAGAGAATAGAGGAATTCTATTGCACTATAAACAGAGACTTTCCGCAAATCAGGCGCGAGGGCGGCGATGTAAGCATATTTCTCTAGTGGGAGTAGTCCAGAGTGTTTAGGGGTAGCTACGGAACTTGTAATAAAAGTATAGGAGATATCGATATGTATACAGAGGTTGAGAAATTGATGGATGGTAATCTCCAGTACCTTACACCTCTTCTTATTTATCTTTATTTTGGAAGAAGCTGAGATTATACCACCCGATACTGTGACTGTGGCAGAAACCTCTAACGGAAGGTATGTAATAACCGGCTGTCTTTTCCAGTTTCATCATTTGGTCACATGTACCTGCTACTTCGAATCATTCTAAGTAGTTCCCTATTTGAACCACGCAAATGAAAGCTGCCACCTCGGAGTGGTAAGGTTATTCCCTGTCAAATTACTGTACAACAAATGTCGAAAGTTTGGTTCTCCGCGTGCATTCGGATGCCGAATGGGCCCGTTCTAACCAAGTGGTTCATCGCAAAGCGATTGGCCAGTCTACACTTGGACGGCTGCGTGCATACACCCGACATGCACTGTTATTTGAGCTTCCACTGCGCACGGCATTCTTCCTAGCTCGCTCCAGCCCAATTGCTCTCGACCTCTGTTGGACTTGAGATCACGTGATTTAAATATATCGGAAGTAGCTGGCGATGAATGTACGAAAGCCCTTTGTACTGAGATCTGATGGAAAGCCATGAGAATGTCGGTCCAAGCGAGAAAAGCAAAACGCGAAACCAGTTTTCATGATTCACCCCACTAAAAAATCTGTACCCAACGAAAAGGTCAAGAACTAAATATTTAATACCTATAGCCTATAACTTAGCGGCCGTGGCCCTGTAATTAGGTAATTAGAAATCTATAATTATAGCGCTTACGCGCTACTCTCAACTCACACATCTCGGCTCTCGACCTCCGAAACGCCTCGCTTCTGCCCCGCCCGATCTCATTTTCCCCTCCTCTTCGAACCTTCACCATCGCAAGCTCTCGTCGAGGAAATAGTACACTAACTATTTCTTTCGGCTTGTCAGCTCTACCACTCGTAGTTATCGCAGCAGTACTTTCTTTCGCTCTTCCGAGAGCCCATAGTAAGTATACGATCTGTTAAACTAGCTAGCTTTAGCTAGCATCCATTCCTTTCACTCCAGGTTCAACCACTAGTCAGTTCGTCCGATTATTGGGTATTGCTTACATACAGACCCAGCCATTCGATTACATTCCTTAAATCTACGTTCAGGAATCAGTTTGGTAATCGTACCACCGCCAGTGCGGGGTAATCACATGATGGGCTGGGATTCAGGAATACAGCTATGGAAGTCATTCCCTCAGTTTTTATAGTGGTACACTCCTGTAATTAGCCATTCTACAGATTGCCAACTCTCAATATATCGATTTTCCACCGATAAATCGATCTCAGTTCAATACGATCCCCCTACGACGAGGCTGAAGGTACCAACTCACCATCGACAATCGACAGAGCCGACCTCATCCCAGTCCACATCAACACAAACAAGCAATGTATCATGGCAAGGCGCATTCCTCGGTCTCGTTCCTCTTGCCTTAAATGCAAGTTAAGCAATGACCCAGCCTTCGAGTCTGGATGTCAACTTTCCGGAGTCCAGCCTCCCTTTGCGGCTCGCTGCTCGCCGTTCGTCTGTCTCGTCAATGCTCCCGAGGTTCTAATTGAGCTATTTCTCCGCGTCTGCCAAGGGCACCACTTACAAGAAGAGCCAGATATGTTAACTGGCGACGTACACGAAACAGACTTGGTCCCGAAGTTACCGTGCTTGAGGAAGGCTCCGGGGGTAAGCATCCATTCGTCTTCCTTATAATATTTATCGTCACTCTACTGCAATACGTCAAAATACTCGGCTTTGAGGGGTTATTGGGGACCAAAGTCTGGGCAGGCTGCTTTCTGGGGTCCTATACTGACCCTGCTTTTGTCCAATTTCTCGCTCCCTAACATGAAGAAAACGAGCCTCCCCTCACAACAACCACCGTCGAAGTATCACCAATCAGCAGCTTCATGGCTGTTGTAACCCAGCTTGGCGTCAATAAGCTTGTTACGTTTCGGGCTGATGCAATTCCGTTCGGTGAGAAATTTCATTGAAGGGCGGCAAATTGATCTCTTACGCTTCCCACTATCCTATGTGCGGAATGACCCAAGGGGCTTAGAGCTTATATATTACTGTATCTGTTCTCTTGGCTTCGAATGCGCCTTTTCCGGGTAGTTCAATCTTCGTGGAAGAACTCTTGGAAGCCTTCTCGCACAAGGAAGAGACGCCTTTATGATCCGCTTTGGAGTCCTTCTCTTGCTCAGACAATGTTTGTCTAGTATAACTAGTAGGGTCCATTTGCTTCGATGGTTGAGGCTACAGCCTGACGTTTTTCTGACTTTCCGCAATACCTCGTGTATTCCCATTTCTCAACCTTTTTGCGGCTTTCTTGTACTACCGATTTGCATACGATCCTCGCGGGACGGCCAAACCGTAGACAGAAAATTTGGGATAAGGGATCTTAGCAACCATAAATCATAAGAGAAAACATCACGTTATTGAAGAGGTACACTTAATTCCGAAGCACTTGATGTGGTCATTGTGACGAAAGTAACGCCAGAGTCGTCTCAGACTTCATATTACGCTCAGAGCGATCCCCACCAGATCAATCTTCAAAGAACTTTTGTGCAACCCAAAACCTAAGAGATTGCCCCCAGTACCCCGTCGCCAAATCTCCCAATCAATCTTGGAAGCGCTTTCGCAGCAATAGAAAATCATCGCATCTTCTCCATCCCTGGTAAAGAATCCCCAACCACTCAATCAACCTCCAGAAAAACGAGTACCACCCCAACCCACCTAGCAACTATCTTGCTTCACAATAACATTGTATCTATCGCTATCAAACTCCTGTCCCCCCGTTTTCCTATAGGCCGGAAACTTGGTGAAGCTGCCGGTAGTACAGAGGTTAACCAGATCCTGCGCGTAGCTCGCAATATATGTACTGGCGGGCTCGATGTAACCACCATTGTCGTTGCAAAGGTAGATAGCCGAATCATAAGAACAAGAAATTCGCGCGCAGGACTTTGCTGAAACGCCTAGGCGTGTGTGTAGGTTGTTGAGGTAGAAGATTCCGGCATCGATGTGGGACATGAATGCGGCCGTCCAGCCCTGCCCGGCGACGGGAACGCAGAGAGGAGGCATGATCTGTGAAAAGTGAGATTGGGTGATGAGGGAAGGAAAAACAAAAGCGAACCTTGTTCCGCGCAACAAGACCCATCACTTCGCGATTTTCAAGCTCCACGCCAGGGTGCATCTCCTTGAGTTGGGCCATAACTTCTTGGACGGTACCGGTGAGGTTGAAGTCATGATCACCGTAGGAGCCAATGAAGGTTGCGGGGACCGTGTTCTCACTGGTTGGGCCCAACGCAGGTAAACTGACTTCTGATGGAGCGGAGAGAACCTGCGATAGGACTGTTAGCGGCTGTGAGGTCAGGTAAGGGGAGAGAGGAGGGTTGCACCAAGGTGAAGGGGAGGAAGAGGGCGAGGAAGATGGTAAGGCTGAGGCGGTGCATGGCTGTGGTTGAACTTTGGTTGGGAGTTGGTTAGTTTGTGTGGGGTATTGGGAATCTGGGAGATGGTCAATGGTGGCCTTTATTCGACGTGGGTTGGAAGTGAAGAGTTCGTGGGAAGAGTTCGAGGGAAGAGATGTTGTTGGGAAGGAAAGAGGGAGTTGGCTGTGTTTCGAGGTGACTGAATTTTTCGTGCATTCGACGTTTGTGAATAGGATTGTGTTGTACGACCACAAATCCACCCTTTTATGCAAGGAAACAATTAATGGGGAAGAGGTTGTTGGAAAAGGAGGCGAGGTTTTGTTTTAAGGTGACGTCTATGTCATCTCCGTGAATATTAGACCATTGTAAACAATCAGGTTCCAATGTAGGATAAAAGTTCACACTTATGCATCACTTTTGTATCCAAACTTCAATTAGTACCTTCTCCAAGGCCACTGAATACCACACCAATCCACCCTGATAACCAATCTCTGGACTTATTTTTGCAACCCAAATGCTCTCCTCCACTGACTTGAAGCTCAATAAAGCCCCGCCCTGTAAGACTGAAATCCCTACCCTTCTCATTAGCTCGGCTTCGCTGCATCTTTTCCAGGCTCCATACTCTGCCTCCTTGTCATCTGGAATATCTCCTTCTGAAGAGGGCACACGACTGGATATCGTTGAGTTTTACAGCCACTCGTTTATCGATGTATATTATAGTACTTTTTTGTTGGTATCCGCAGGCATACAGTTTTGAAAATCGTCCATTTCGCTAAGCGAGGTCCTTAAAAATCGTCCCCACATCTTTGAAAAATCGCAATAAAACTCCCCAGAGTTTTAGATTCACTAAAACACAAATCAAAGTTACTTGCGCTTCTTCTATTTTACCTAAAACTTAATTTAGAGTGTTTAGAGGCGGTCGCGTTGAAGTGTACAATTTTTTAAAGTGTGAGATTTTGGTATTCCTCACCCCACTAAAAATGGACGATTTTGAAAACTGTGCACCTTCGTGCTACACAAATTAGTTGTGTGTGCTACAACATATGGAGGAGTAACAACGAAGCGGTGCGCGTCTCTGTAACTGGTAAAGAAACAAATATCTATGCAGAGAAGAATTTGTGACAAGATTCCCATACAAGTCACTAAAAATATAGGACGAAGTGTCTATCCTTCCAACCTCTTCTAACACAATCTCCATCTCAACGACACAAAACTGGGTAACCCACCCCAACGAATCAACAGTGCTAACCTACGACATCAGCAACTTCACTATCATTTCGATCGAATCTATCGGAAATTCAAACCAATCATCACAGCCTTCAGCAAAGCCGTTGGAAGCCCTACCAAAATCTTCTCCCTCGCACTATCCTCCATACCCAATTCACCCCACACAGCCAACCAAAACTTTGAGACGTACGCTGCATCGCTGAGCTGGGCACTACGATTATACTGAGATGATGACAGCAACTATCCAGGATGCCCTCCCAATTAGAAGGACATTAACATCATAAGTGCTCACCATTGCACCAAGACATTTCCGAGGGCCTGGAAGGTCTTTCGTGATTACCACATCAGCCTCGTCAGCCACCGAGACCCCTTAGTGGTGTACTTGACGCCCAAAGTGTGGGGGCCACAAGGCCCGTTTCTCCTTTCCACGTGACTAAGAAACTTTGTGGCTTGCGAGTAACGCGCATTTGCGAGTTCCCAAACATCAGACGACGCAAGGCTTTGAAAACCAACGACACATCGTTTGAATAGAATTTATTCTTAATGGACTCTATTGCAGTAAGTATCAATCACTGACTCGCATTTCAAGGGAGCAAAGCAAAATTATGAGTGAAGTTTGTCCTTGCGACATTTGTACTCAGGTTGGCCAGCCTTTTCTCTCTCAGACACTGCGCGGGAGCTGTCGCTCGCAAAGCCTTCAAATGGATCATCTCAGGCCATCTCTTCACCATTTTCCACACAACTCATCACATTGGGATGGCAACTTCCCTCGAGAGACATTACAAGCTCTACAGACCGATTCCAACCCACATACGTTTGCAATAGCTCCACAATTTCACGCTGCGACTCCAACGCTACCGAAGACGAACGAGACAAAGCCTCGCCTCGGACCAGATGAGGTCGATATATTGGAACGCGAGTTCAAGGCCAATCCGAAGCCAACGACTCAGACCAAACGCAAGTTTGCTGATGATATGGGTATTGACTTGACCAGAATCAATGTACTCAAATATGACCCGTACATTAAGTTACCCTCTCGGCTGATATCATGTAGAACTGGTTCCAAAACCGCCGAGCAAAGCGCAAACAGGAGAAGAAAGAGGAGGCTCGGCTATTGTCCCGGGACGCTTCGGGACAATACTCAGAACCACCATCACCTAATTCTTCTTTCAGCGATCACGGAATCCCTCAATCACCCGCAACATTCGACTTTTCAAGTGGGCCACCACCTTCAACTGCTCCTTTTAACCCTCAATATTCTAAACTCACAAGTGCGAGCTTCGCATCCCTGCACCGAACAATGCAGGAAGCATGTGCAGCTGCAGAGAGCACCTCCATGGGCGGCTTCTCGGACCCGTTGCGGGAGCTCGGAATGCCAGCATTTCGACTCTCGGGGCGAAGTTCCTCGAGCGACGATAGGACTCCATCCTTACCCAAAGCTCAAGACGATGACTTTTACTTACAGCCAGACAAGAGCATCGATAGCCAATACTACAAAGACTGTAACCGAGACACTTCGAAAATTGGGGTTGTTCCTTCGGGGCTCGAACCTTTGTGCCTTCAGTCAGAACATTCAAATCCATTCAGGTCACCACCTCCACCAATAGATATTGCTTCTCGCCGAAAGAAAGTTCAGCACAAGCCTGCAACATTGTTTGCCGAGGCCTTGCGCAGCAACCGCCCTTCAGTGGTTCCAAAAGGGGTTTCTCACGCTGGAGAACTCCCTCAAAAAACGGATAGCCCAATCTTATCAACTCTGCGCCGTATTACTTCTCCCGCAGGAAACAGAAATAACCTTTCTGGCCGAGTTTACAAATCTGGAATCGAATTGACGCGCTCCCCTATTAAATTAGGTGACTTCCCTGAATCAATCATGGAGCAAAATTTTCATACTATTCGACTCCCACCTTCCTTAACCGCTGGATCCTCCTTGAATAGTAGTTTGAAAAGTAGTCCAGAACAATCCACACCTCAAGCCCAAATAGTCATGCACCCTTCCAACTATTGGCCGACCATAGAGTTTTCAGAGAAGCAAAAGCGGACCTTTGCCGTCCCCGATGAACCACGGTACAATCTCGCGCCCGAAACGTTTCCCTTAGAACTCCATATGCCCCAACCAGCATATTTGACTTCGATGAGTCAGCCAGCTACCCCGGCTTTCGGACAGTTCAATCCAAATTTTTTGTTCGCCCACGAGGGCGCCTCCCCTCAATATACACTCTCTACTCAGCCTCACTCTAAGTACTCCTTTCCGGATACACATTACATGTCGCCATCCATGGCAAAACAAAAAACTTTTCAATTCTCGCACACCACTCCTGCTGATTTCACCGAGGAAAAAGAGTGTCTACACAATACCGACAGTTGTTCTGAATATAACGGCGAGCAACCACAGTCTATCCTCTCTCCTGTCCTCGCGGAAGTTAACGAAAGACACGGTGCAGATCATACAACCAAAGTTGAAGGAGTGAAGATAAAAGTGGAGATAGATTGTCATTCTGGCCCTGGCCATCAGGAAGAAGTCATGTCTAAAGACTCTAGCTATGCCTCAGACACAGCTGAGCTTTTCAGTGGCTCATGTATCAACTCGTCCGACGCTATCCAGATGTCCACTATAGATAGACCTAAAGATGTACAAGATGACCATATCTTGCCTTTTCTAGACCTGATGCGGCAAGCTTTGGTCGAACGTATCATGGACGAATTCTGGATCGTGTTCAACCAAGATTGGGCAACAGGAATCACTCAGCATTCAGGAGGTTCGCCGAATTCAGTTGATAGTAAAGATCGCGTCACATCGGCAGAAAATGAATCGTTTTCTTCCTCTCAACAGAAACGGCAAAGAAGTGACAAAGAAGACTCCCCGGACGAAAGCGGTAATAAAAAGCCTCGGAGACAAGGTGGTCATGGTCCTCGCCCATCTGGCAGACTCACTGACCTGGCTCGATTTGCCTGTCCATTTCGGAAGCATGACCCTCAAAAATATAGTATTCATAGCCACCGTGTGTGTGCACTGACCAGCTGGGACACCATTGCTCGGGTAAAGTAAGCCGTCAAACTTTGTTCGAGATTCATGAATCTTTACTGAATGCTTGTAGAGAACATCTATACAGAATCCACAAGGCAGCCCCGTACTGCAAAAGATGCTGGAAAGTCTTTGAAAGTGAAGAGATCTCCTTGACTCCCACGCGACGGTTCCGGCTACAGTCGGTCCGACACAAACACGACAAAAAAAAAAAAAACCACCACTACACTAATTAATATTAATCGTATTAATTAGAACTATACTATACACTATAGCAATTGATTCTATACCCTCAAAATTATAATATCTTTATTATTAAGGGAGTTATAATATATGCTATTAAGCGAGCAAATATTTTCGCGTTTTCTATAGTCGTTTTTTTAACTTTATTATCACGTGACTGCCCCCCTCAAGTTAACCGCTCTTCCATGATTATATTAATATCTCAACAACCATTAACTCAATTAAGTACTCCTTTTGAATACTTCCAATAGCTACCTCTATAAGCCTTCAGAAACGTAAGCGAGCTAATTCAACCCTTGATTCAATCACAGTTCTTACCATAGCTGAAGAAGCTGTAATCCAAGCGACTATTGACGAATAGTATGGGAAACCCTCTATTATAGAGGACGATTCTAATAGTTCAGATATCGAACTAAGTAATAAAGAGCTTGAAGATTCGACGCTCTATTAGGTTTAGCGGAAGCTTCTTATTGGTGGTAATGAGATGATTATTTTGGAGAAGCCTATAGGTGCATAGCGAGATCAGAGACTTATGGAATAAACTAGTAAGTCCCTTACTTATTTACTTATTTTTATATTATAATATTAGTATACTAAGACTATTTCTAGCTTCCAGAGGCTCGTATCACTCCAAATTAATAAAGGAATCAGTAAAGCCATTGAGAACTCAATAAATGCATGCATATGACTAGAGGGCAAAAGATGCTCAAGCTATAGCGCAGTCTAGTAAGCTTAAGACCCCTATAATTGTACCCTCTTTTAAACAAAAGAGGCTATAATTCGACATTATCAGGGGGCTAATTAAGATCCCTAGGGATATGCAATTAAGGGAAGAGCAAAGGCTTGAAGATGAAGACGATAGAGCGAACGAACTACTTCTGGATACTCTTATTAGAGATACCTATAGAGATAATAAAGCTCTAGATATACGAATGACTTATCAGGAAGTCCTTGACGATGTGGATATAAAATTAGCATGAATAGATAACCCCTATACCTCCCGTATAGTCGCTGATTTATACCTACTACGTCAATATACCTAGTAGCTTCTGAAGCTAGGGTAATATCGGCTTAGAAGAATTAATATATCGCTCTTAGTAGCCTCTAGTAATCATCGTTTTAACGATAGAAAGACGCTCGCTCGACGAATCAGAGGGTTATTTAATTACTATTAATAGTGGTATAGTGTTCCATAAGAGGCTAGGGGCGGTAAAAGAGATAGTGCCTCTTATCTTAATAATAAGGACGTATTTCTAGCTTATCAAACTTAGTTAATTAATTAAGAGCTTAGAACGATATCACTAAACGATTTCCTGAATACCGTTAATTAGGAGATTTTACCTCGATTATTATCAATAATTAAGAGGCTAATCGCTCGTAGTATAGCCTACTTATAGCTCCCTAGGCTCGGCTTTTATCGCCATGAGACTAAGAAAGGGCTTTATGTGGATAGACACGAATAACCTGATGTAATTTAGTATTATTAAGAGGTATTTTTACTATTAATGAACGAGCTTTTAGTATTTATAGTCCAGTATAAGGAGGATAAAGCTAGTATATGGCATATGATTTAACCTTTACTCCTAATCGGAGGTTAGGTGCACGTAATATACTTCTACGATGAGAGCTATTTCTATGGTTTCAACTATAAAAAGAGCCTCTAGCTAGCAGATAATTAGCAAAAAATGCCAGGAAAGAGTAAAGGGAGGCTAATTCACGATTCCGAGTTCATGGGTCCTAAGGGGCGTATTAGGGTCCCGAATAATAAAGGCATATTTATCCCAGACGACCCTGATTTGGATATACGGTAAATTATATACCTAGGTTTAAATAGGGACCCCTAGTGGGATATAAAGTAACTACTAGTACAGATTACTAGAATGCTTAATATATTTGAATAGAAGCACCCTAATTACATAGCTATTCTAATATTTAATTAGTCTTCTATACACGCTTTATATAGCGAAGGTGCACTAAACGCCTTTACTATAAATAAGGCCCTAGGGGGGGTTAAAAGGGGTAAAATTAAGCCCTATAGGAGGGATACGTATTTCCCACTAGAGTATACGATTCCGGGGTTATAGGGCACTATATAAGTCCTTTGGTAACTTAATCCGAATAGAGAAAGAGAGCCTAAGGGCGTGGAATAGATTCTCATTAAGCAAGGGTATAATATACCTAGCTTAAGATTTAAGTGTCTAAAGGGTACTAAGTATACTATACCCCTTAAATACCCTCCCGCTATCGAACAAACGTGCTATTTAGCTCATATACTATCGAACTACAAGGACTTCTTTGAGGAAAAGAGTCAAGTTAAGGAGCTTAATATAGATCGGGGATATAAGGCTATATTTCTACCGAAGTTCTACTACGAAATTAACCCAATTGAGATATACTAGGGGTATAGTAAGACTTAATATCGTCAAGTAAAGAAGACTAGCTTTCTAGATACTAAAGCTAAGGTAGTAGAAGTACTTAAAGCTTATTCAATTAAGACTATATAGAGGTTCTATAATCGTACGTTCCGCTAGATAAATACGTATAGGAAGGGATTAAGTATTAAATAAGCTACTTGGTATATAAAGAAGCAAAGACGCTATAGAACGATTTCTAAAAGGGTAATAGACGAATGGGATAATATATAAAAGGAGGAGAGAGAAGGTAGCTAAATAATAGCTAGGTTTATGGACTTAGTTTAGCTAAAGTGAGCTTGAAACCTATATAATTATAGCCCCACTATATATATAATATATATAGCACCAGAAAAAGCTATATTTAGTACTTGGGAAGGTTCTATTAAACTTATAGGGCTTAATTATTATTATTCTATTAATAATAAGGCTAGTGAGATGCCCTGAAGTCCGGGCTCACGTGACCTTAGCGACTAAATATATTCGCGTTTTGTATGGTCGAAAATCAATAAAGCAAAAAGGGTCCGTGCACTTTAGACCTTAATTATTAATGAACCACGAATTATATTAAAAATCCGATTAATAGGTATTTTCGCCTACTTCTATTCTATAATCGTATCACTTAGTATAAATTAATTAGGGTTGTGGTTGAAAAGTTATTATGGGCGTAAAAGAGGGCCCGTTTTGTCGTGTTTGTGTCGGACCGACTGTAGTTCAATTTGCGAAGCCATGCCAGGATATCCTCCGGAGGGGGTCACGCCCAAGCAGGTGGCAGAGCTGAGATCCAAAGCCAAACCCTATTCGAAACAGAACGAGGCAGACAGGTGGAAAGAGATTTTCAGACTTTTGTTTCCGGGTGCAACCGTACCATCGCCTTGTAAGCTGGATTGATGCAGAAGCCGGAGCGGTAGTAGATGCTAATTCCAGACAGACTGGGAGCAAATACAAGATCATGCACCTTCATCACCATATTCCCAAGTTTTGGCAAGCTACGAAGCTTATTTGCACCGGGAATTACCTCGTCTTTTCCGATCACGAGTCGAAGAAGTTGTTTTTCGAGAAATGCAGCCAGTGGAAGCAAACATTCTCGCGAATCTGGAGCGTCTTATTCGTGAATGCCAGGATCAATTATCATCTGGGTATCGAGAGACGCAGGTGACTGCACATCAATCGGAGGTGACACCAACGCAGCCAGCAGGACATGTGGAGAATCCTGTGAATCCAATAAATACCACCGAGCATCTGAGCATGGCCCCTCTTGAGTTGGACAAACAACCATCTTCAGACTTCTTTGACGCCGTACTGCAACCTCCGCCACCTCAGGAAGATGATTACGTCCTCGGATTCTCAACCTCAGATGCAGGGCGATTCGGAGGCCAAAACCACACGCAGTCCAGCAGCCTTTCAGACTCTGGATATGTAAGCGTTCCTCGATGTAGCTGTGATGGCACCTGTAGTTGTCCAATATCGAGGAATAGTTTGAATAATCGAGATGTTGATATCGGGGTTCTATCCTTTTCTGATCCTGCCCAAGATCTGGAGGTGCAAGGCGATGATGTTCTGTGGCGGAATTGGCTGGAAAACTGAGACTGAATAAGTTCAAGTCCGTTCGAGAGGACTCAAGCACAGACACTGCAATGGTTGATTCAGACTGAATTCATGAATGTTTCTCTCTTTCTCCGGACGGAAGAAGCCATACAGATTTTAATTGTTCATAGTAAGGTTGTACAAGGATCTGATCCTCACTTACAGACCCTGGCGAGCCAGGACTTCCAAGTTTTTCCGATTATTAATTTACAAAAGCTCAAGGTGATATTAAGAGAAGAGCATTTAAAATGTCCCCTTAGACTTGGTACATTTGCCGCGGGCTTATTTTTATACTCTCACCCGAAAAAGAAATCTGATATGCTAAACGCTGGTTTGAAGGTGTGGCTCAACAATTCCAACATTCCAACCAGTTCCAACGGGCATTCACGGCTCCTGTCGAAAAAGGTGGCGGGAATTTACTTAAAAGCAAATGAAGCCCCAGCGGTTCGTTTGCTTCATGCCAACGATAGCATAGTCAATTTTCACCGAATCTTTCGCTTTGGACTCTCCGTACACCCGGTTATATCTGGAGCGCATTTACTAGCCCACACCATGTCGAACTCAAACTCCTCCTCTTCGGGTGCCTCCCCACTTTCAGCTCCTTCCGCAAGGCTAACCCTTCCTTTAAACTATTTCCGGGGGAAATTAACAGTTGGAGACTAGACGTCGCGTTAAAGGGGCACCCGACAATCATCCAACGCCGCTTATCTCTCGAAATAGGTTCGACGAGCAAAGAAGGTCTGGCTTAGGTGGGGTTGAACAGAATCAAAATAGGAAAGCAAATATCTATGAACCAAATCGAATGCAAATGGTCAATGAAGGTGACTCGGAAAATTCGCAACCTACGAGACAAATTTAAATAGCAAGTGGATGTCTTAAAAGCCGGATAAGATGCGGATAGCTTTTGGTCACGTTTAAAGAGAAAGATTCCGAATAAGACGGAACCAGTTCATGGTCACTTATTTTGCCCTCCTTAATCAGACTCCAACAAGCCGGGAACCAACCCCTAAATATTTGCAATGAACAGAAGTTCATATTTGACATTGATTTATGTCCCCTATAATTCGCACTCTGGTAGACGGATAGAGTTGATGGATCTGAGACTATTTTTAGACTAGAAGGCTTCAAATTTGGCCCCCACGATCTGCTTTCCGGGGGGCTCGTTCTGTCCATCCCCATCCTTGCCAAGCCTTGGTTTTTGGGAACAAAGGACTCAACATTATCCCTTCGTGTAGTGAGACATTGCTAGTGTACTGTATCCGCCACAGCTGTGGCACCCAATAAAATTCCAGAAGCCACATAATTTTATGCCCCCCAAGCCAAGCGAGATCCCCCTGCCAACGCTACCAAAGTCTCACCGAAACGAAAGATACACAGCTCCAAATGATCTCCGGCCTTACGCTTGAAGGTATCAAAGGTGACCTAGAGAGTCTTCTCGATCTCGAAAGTCTATCAATAAAGAATTAAGCTTGTATGCCAATGTCTGCTCCATGGAAAAAGGCATGATATCCAGAGACGGCTCACATAATCAATAATGTCTTGAGCTAGGGGCTTGGTCAGCTGCAATCTCCAGAGACTTGGCTTGTGATTGAAACAAGAGGCTTTTTGTGGAGGAGGGGGCGGAACAACATTGCCGCAACGAAATCTGGAGAATTGGAGTGGTGCTGTTTTTCATCTTGAAGTCGGCTCTCCGTGCCTTTGTATCTTTTTCACTAACGTCCTTCTTCGTTCGTCCGTGCCAGACCTGCAGATTTGGTGTTGCCGGAGGTGCACTGCCCCACCATGTCTTGGGTTCTTAACACCCACTTCTACCACTTATGCCGTTAGAGGCTTGTAAGCTTGTGTAGAGCGGCGTATTGCGATTCTGCAGTGGTCCGGCGAGAGAAGCCTATACTGTAGGAGCTTTCTTCAAGACAAAAAAAGAAAATCCGGTGCTCTGACAATAATCAACATTAGACATAGCATCCCACATAGTATTCGTTAATTCTTCTAGATCACTACGTGTAGAATCTGTAAAATACTGGAGAAAGCCCGGCCCAAGGTGTGAACGTCTTGACGAAGAAGCATTCGATACTGTAGAAAGAATGAAGGAGGCCCCTACCTCGGTACATGGGAATCCTTACAGGGGTGAAGTAATGGGCTGAAGCTCAGGGCGTTAGGTGGACTGCACGCGGATGTCATCCGGATTCCGACGCGTGCGCTCGGACAGATGTTGTCTGGCAGTCCGCAGTCCCCAGGTTCTTGCAAGGCTTGATCTCCACCCGTTCAGGACGAGACTTCCTTGGTACGCCCACGCATGGAACGAGCACGGCTGGTGAGTGGCTCCCAGAAATTGGGACTTGTCATTGAGACCCTTATTTTGGCGAAATGGAAACCGATCAGCAGACGCAAGACGCGGATTGGGCGAAGTGGGCCTGCAATTTCTTCCCAGGTCCCCGGAACAGCGTCCGCTACGCCAAAAGACTCGTTTGCATTTTGCACGGAACATCCCTTGAACAGCTCCTCCCGAGTCCAAGGCCCCACGATCGAGGAATGCAGATTCGTCTATCTCGGAATAGACCCATACGCCCCCAATGTCCACCGACTCTCCTGTTCACGGCGGTCTCCAGCTTCCTTAGCAACTTAAGAGTGCTGCCATCATGCCAGTTCCTTGATGGTGGCTCTCGATGAGTGACTAGCAGATGCGGAAACAACTCCCTCAACTGCCTTTCGATCTAGCTGGCCCATTTTGAAGCTGCTGAGCCGTTCACGAACGCTCAAGCTTCCACGATGGCCGACCCGAACGCACTCACAGTCCCACTTACCGATGATGACCACTATGCCGCTCTGGTGTTTACCTGTGTGACGGTCACACTTTGTGTTCTCACTCTCGCAACTCTCGTTGCGAGGATTTCCATGAAATTTCATCATGGTCTGCGTCTTGGGTGGGATGATTACTTACTAGTCATTGGCTGTGTAAGAGACCGACAACTTCACTGTACTGATCACCATCTGACAGCAAATAGGCGCTCGCGGCAGCCGATTGGGCAACATTTATGGCTACAATTTCGTTCTACGTTCGCAGATCTCGGAGCTTCGTCTCTATGAACGATGTCGAATACATTATCAAACTCGGGGTCATTGGCATATCCTTCTGGGGTGTTTCCGTCACCTGTATCAAAGTCGGCGTCGCCGTCCAACTTCTTCGCTTCCAAAGCCACCGCCTTTGGCGATTATTCCTCTACGTTATTATCGGCTTAATAGTTGCCACTTCCGCAGCCTATGTGCTGTTTGATCTCCTGCAATGTATTCCGTTGCAAACGACATGGAATCTCAGCATCACGAACAAAAATTGCGTAGGCAACACCGTCTTCCAGAAAGTATCGAACACGCAAAGCGGAGTCAGCATCTCCACCGATATTATCCTCTCTCTTTTCCCTCTCACCTTCCTACGCCATCTTCGTCGTCCTCGCAGTGAGAAAGTCCTCATCGGTGTCCTGATGGCCATGGGAATGGCAGCCTCTGCGGCGTCGATTACGAAAGCGGTGCTCGTCCATCAATGGGTGTACGCCATCGACATCTTCAAAGTCGGCTTCGCAATCTCGATGTGGACGTGCGTTGAAATGTTCATCGGCGTCATCGCGGCGTGTCTACCCAGCCTCAAATCAACAATCCAGATGCTTCTTACAAAGGCGGGAATTGATTTCACGGCGGATGGGCTACCTAGCTTCTTCAAGAGTTTTAGTACGAGGAGCGAGGGGACGGAGACGCAGCCAGTTGAGAGTTTTAAGTTTAGTACTATGGAGAGTGGGAGTGGGAGTGTGGGAACGGGGGCGTTGAACCCGATGGATAGCGAGAGTGGGAATGAGAGTGGGACACTAGGGAATACGGGGACGGGTAGCCGGGAGGACCAATCTGTAGACGGGAGGACGAGAGTGATGGAGACTGTATGAGGACAATTCAGACAATACCTACTATGGATCGGTCGACGGGAGCAACATATCCCTCTGCCGGTAATAATTGCATTGTGCGATTATTTTACTGTGAATTATTTGCATTGGGGGAGATAGAGAAATAGGACGTATTTGCATGTGGTATTGGGACTTGGAAATTGTTGAATTAGCTAGTTTAGGCTATCCATTCCTTCCACTCCAGCTTCAACCACTAGTCGGTTCGTTCTATTATTGGAATATGCTTACGTACAGTCGCACCAATCGCTCGATTACGTTCATTGAACCTAGTTCAGGAATCGGTGTGGTACAGTCGGTCCGACGCAAACACGACAAAAAAAAAAAAAAAAACCACCACCACCACACTAATTAGAATTAATCGTATTAATTAAAACTATACTATATACACTAGGAATCAATTCTATAGTCTCAAAATTATAATATCTTTATTACTAAAGAAGTTATAATATATGCAATTAAGTGAGGAAATATTTTTGCGCTTTATATAGTCATTTTTTACTTTGACTGTCACGTGACTGCCCCCCCCCCCCAGGTTAACTGCTCTTCTATAATTATATTAATATCTTAATAACTATAAACCTAATTAACTATCCCTTTTACATACTTCTAATAGCTACCTCTATAAGCCTTCAGAAGCGTAAGCGAGCTAATTCAACTCTTGATTTAATTACAGTTCTCACTATAGCTAAAGAAGCTATAATCTAAGTAATACTTAATAAATAGTATAGGAAACCCTCTATTATAGAGGACGATTCTAATGGTTCAGATATCGAACTAAGTAATAAAGAGCTTGAAGATTCGACGCTCTATTAGGTTTAGCGGAAGCTTATTATTAGTGGGAATGAGACGATTATTCTAGAGAAGCCTATATCTATATAGCGAGAGTAAAGACTTATAGCATAGACTAGTAAGTTTCTTACCTTTATATTATAATATAAGTATATTAATACTATTTCTAGCTTCTAGAGGCTCGTATGTCTCTAAAATAGTAAAGGAATTAGTAAAGCTATTGAGAACTTAATAAAAGTATATATATGATTAGAGGGCAAAAGATACTTAAGTCGCTAGGCTTAAGACCCCTATAATTATACTATCTTTTAAATAAAAGAAGCTATAATTCGGTATTATTGGGGGGCTAATTAATATCCCTAGGGATATATAATTAAGAAATGAGTAAAGGCTTAAGGATAAAGACGATAGAATAAACGAGCTACTTATAGATACCCTTATTAGAAACGTATATAGAGATAACGAAGCTCTAGACATACAAATAACTTATTAGGAAGTCCTTAACGATATAGATATAAAGCTAGCATAGATAAAAGACTCATATACCCCCTATATAGTCGCTGACTTATACCTCCTCCGGTAATATACTTAATAGCTCCTAAAACTAGGGTAGTATTAACTAGGGAAAATTGACGCATTACTCTTAGTAGCCTCTAGTAATTACCGCTTTAACGATAGAAAGACACTAGCTCGGCGAATTAAGGGGCTATTTAATTATTATTAATAGTAGTATAGTATTCCACTAGAGGCTAGGGGTAGTAAAAGAGATAGTACCTCCTATCTAGATAATAAGGACGTCTTTTTAGCTTACCGTACTTAGTTAATTAATTAAGAGCTTAGAATAATATCACTAAACGATTTCCTAAATACTATAAATTAGGAGATTTTACCTCGATTATTATCGATAATTGAGAGACTAATTGCTCGTAGTATAGCTTACTTATAGCTCCCTAGGCTCGGCTTTTATTACTATAAGACTAAGAAAGGGCTTTATATAGATAGACACGAATGACTTAATATAATTTAGTATTATTAAGAGGTGTTTTTACCCTTAATAAATGAGCTTTTATTATATATAGTTTAATATAAGGAGGATGAAGCTAGTATATAGTATATGATTCCACCTTTACTACTAATCAGAGGTCAGGTATATATAATATACTTCTATAATAAGAGCTATTTCTATGGTTTCGACTATAAAAAGAGCCTCTAGCTAGTAGATAGTTAGCAAAAAATGCCAGGAAAGAGTAAAGGGAGGCTAATTCACGATTCTAAGTTTATAGGTCCTAAGGAGCGTATTAGGGTACCAAATAATAAAGGTATATTTATCCCGGATGACCCTAATTTGGATACCCGGCAAATTATATACCTAGGCTCAAATAGAGACCCCTAGTAGGATATAAAACAGCTACTAGTACAGGTTACTAGGATACTTAATATATTTGAATAGAAGTACTCTAATTATATAGCTATTCTAATATTTAATTAGTCCTCTATATATGCTTCGTATAGCGAAGGTACACTAAACGCCTTTAGTATAAATAAGACCCTAGGAGGGGTTAAAAAGGGGAATATTAAGCCCTATAGGAGGGATACGTATTTCCTACCAGAGTATACGATTCCGGGGTTATAGGGCACTATATAAGTCCTTTGGTAACTTGATCCAAATAGAGAAAGAGAGCCTAAGGGTATGGAATAGATTCTCATTAAGCGAGGGTATAATATATCTGGCTTAAGATTTAAGTGTCCAAAGGGTACTAAGTATACTATACCCCTTAAATACCCTCCCGCTATTAAATAAACGTACTATTTAGCTCGTATACTATCGAACCACAAGGACTTCTTTGAGGAAAAGAGTTAAATTAAGGAGCTTATTATAGAGCGGGGATATAAGGCTATATTTCTACCGAAGTTCTACTACGAAATTAACCTAATTAAGATATACTAGGGGTATAGCAAGACTCGATTTCGTTAAGTAAAGAAGGTTAGCTTCCTAGATACTAAGGTTAAGGTAATAGAGGCACTTGAAGCTTATTTAATTGAGACTATATAGAGGTTTTGTAATCGTATATTCCGCTAGATAGATACGTATCGTAAGGGATTAAGTATTAAATAAGCTACTTGGTGTATAAAGAAGCAAAAACGCCATAGAATAATATCTAAAAGGGTAATAGATAAATGGGATAATATACAAAAGTAAGGGGAAGCAGGTAGCTAAATAATAGGCTAGGTTTATGGATTTAGTTCAAGGGAAAGTGAGCTTAAAACCTATATAATTATGGCCCTATTATATATAGAATATATATAGTACTAGAAAAAGCTATATTTAGTACTTAGGAAGGTTCTATTAAGCTTATAGGGCTTAATTATTATTATTCTATTAATAATAAGGCTGGTGAGATGCCCTGATCTCTCCCTGGAGTCCGGGATCACGTGACCTTAGCGAGCAAATATTTTTGCGCTTTGTATAGTCAAAAATCAACCAAGTTAAAAGGGTCCGTGCACTTTAGGCCTTAATTATTAATGAACTACGAATTATATTAAAAATCCGATTAATAGGTATTTTTCGCCTGGTTCTATTCTATAATCGTATCACTTAGTATAAATTAATGAGGGTTGTGGTTGAAAAGTTATTATGGGCGTAAAAGGGTGACCGTTTTGTCGTGTTTGGGTCGGACCGACTGTAATCGTATTACCGCCACGATGCGGGGTAAATCACATGGTGCGCTGGGAATCAGGAATATAGCTATGGAAGTCATTCCCTTAGTTTTTATGGAGGTACACTCCTGTAATTAGCAAATCTACAGATTGTCAACCCTCAATATATTGATTTTCACCATATAAATCGATTCTCAGTTCAACAGAAATGAATAACTTTAGGCATGTTATGGGGAGAGCAAGACACATGGCGATTGCTTCTTTCTGAAGAATGCAATCTTTTTTTCATCTTCTGGAGCTTCCAGGAACCCTGAAAAACTTAACACGAACAGGATTCTAGAAGGAGGGGGCGGGAGGCTTTCCGGGTGATGGACTGTATGGCGCAGCGCCTTTCAGTGAGGGGCGTGCCTGAATTGGCCAATGGAGTGCGCGCATCGCAGGAGGCAACTTAGGTAGGGCCCGTGAATTCTTTCATGCGTCCTCCCCGCGAGGAAGACGAACCCGAATATTTAGCGCACGGATTGCTTGAAGTGCTCCGGTTTGGGAACAGGACCCAAGCTTTTGCTCCCGACATGCACGCCTTGCTGCACTTTATTAGGGCTTGCATCTATCCCAGCTCTTCTTACTCTCGCTGTTGGACCTTTTAGCCTATAGGCAATATTGGAATATTTCCAGAAATCTAGTGAAAGCTTCTAGCCTGCTTCTAGGGGATGACCCTTGCATTCCGTCGTCGGAGATACTTTTCATTTGCAGAAACCAGCAGGATCGGACTTACATTCAGCACCTCTGCTCCACCGCTCCCCGAAGCTGGGATAATACGATGGGATAAACGATACAGCGGAAAATGAGCAAACAGTGTCTACACAAAGTGGTATGAGATTCCCTGTTACTCTTGATCAAATCCAAACCATTGTCATTGCAGCCATGTCTTCCTCTCCGTATAATTCCTGAAGATATGATCCGCTGCTTTGCTCTTGTGTTGTCAGTAGTGTCGATTACCTTGGCAGTCCCATTGCAGGTTGATCTGGGGTATCCCATCTGTCTGGAATCCAGTGCCCGGACTCGGAAATAAAGAATCCCGCCAATTCATTCTGCAACGAACTGGGCAAGCCGAGCACCGTATTGAACTACAATTTCTTCTAGGACACGCAAAGGACTCCCCAGCAAGTGGGATCAATCCCGTTCCCATGCATGTCGAGCTACCGGTCAATGTACTCAAGGGGTGCAAGTGGTCCTGGAACTTTGGCGGGTGTTACCGCTATCTCGATGTGCTTGTCGATACTTGTAATTGCGGGGACGCGGATTGGAAGCAGGGGGCCACTGTCGAGAATATTTGTTTGAGATGGAGAATTGATCCGAAAAACAATTGGTGAAATTCTTGGCGGGGAGGATTCTGCTGGGGAAGAAAGGTTCTTTTTATAAAGCCTATATGCGTACATACATTTTTGTAGATCACTACTATTCCATGGGTCTTTTTAATCCCAGCCATTGTATGGCAGGTTACAGTGCTGGGTTCTCCGAATGTCTGCACACCTGCGTTTCCTGCGCTAATTTTATCAAGCATTCTCATCAAACCAACTTTCTGGACTACCAACAATGGTCTGAAACAATCCAAAAATGGCGGTTAGCATGGTGGGCTTTAAAATGCAGGCAAAATAAGTGGCATATCTATCTGTTTTCATCCCCCTTTCCTTACCTCGCATAGAATGTCCACGTGACTACCACTTCCAGTTGAAGGGAAGCATTCAATATTTAGGCTAATTAGAGGGTGAAACCTCATAGATCTGTGGACTTTGAAGAGTTATTGATTTCATGAGATAGCCATCAAGGTGCCTGTTCCATCAACTGAAACTCCAATTAGGACAATCGGCTTGATGCTGACGTAGCTGGGATTTCGTGGTCGTGATGCATTATATAACACATACACTTCCACTAAATATCGAGTGCTTCAAGCTCTGCATTGTGGCTTTTGTTTATCATCCCTGAGGCCTGGTCAGTCTTTTATTTTCGCTACCTGTGCGGCAACAAAAGCACACAGAATGCGAGTATCTTTGTCTGCAGCGCGGAGCTGAAGGGATGGAAAAGGGGCAGTGCCTCTTTCCTTAGCAATACCACAGTGAACGATACGTAATATTGGAGCGGTCGACAGTATCAAGTTCTCATTGCCGCTCACATTCTGGAAATGTCTCGATATCATTTTGGGAGTAGTAGCCCTTACCTTTCTCATGAAGGCACAGAAAACGTAATGACGAGAACATTCAAATCACTCCAATTTTGCCTGGTAGCCTGTGCGGCTGCGCCCCTCTTAAGATGGGTGCATTGTTGGATCTTTCCAGGCATTTCTAGTGAAGGCATCCAATAGGCTTCTTGAAGAAAACGTACTGGATGCCCAGCGCGTGCGCTATGAGTATTCTGAACTACTTAATAAAAAATGCTTTTTGGGTTGTATCCATCAGGGGGACCAGCCATAATTGGCTCTGTGCCAGGATTTAAAACATTTAAAATTGGCGGTTTTTAGGACGATGGCCTGCGCTTCGACCCCGTAGAGGTCAATAGCGTGAATGTGGCAGGGCCTCCAGGCCAAACGGCAGTACATGCCCTGAGTTACTTGTTAAGTCTCAACGCCCCCTTTCCACTTTCCCCAACCGCTCTTGTGTGTTATTTCTCTCTAAAAGCCTGAATTTCCCACGAATGTTTCATCCTAACTTGATTTCTTCGGCACGACCTCAAAACATATTCGAGAAGCCTCCATTCCTTCTGAAATTCCACTGGCACTGGCAAGAATGAGTTCCCAATTTGCAAACCTTACGACGGCGCTGACGTGTGGAACTGACACGAATCCAATGGCCTGCGGTTTCGTCGGCCAGCCGACTGTGCGCGGTTCGGCCCAGATACTGGTCACGTTCCTCTTTCCAATGATTTCGACCTCTTTTGGGACACTCTTCATGAGAGCTGCTCATTGTTGGTGGCGTAAAGGGCTGGACTTCATGTTAACACTCTTTTTCCCTGATATCAGTCTCTGGAAAATTATTCAGGAAGAAATTCTGCGTACCCGATACCTCAACAATCTGCACTCCCTCGGGTTCACATCTGCAACCGAACAGCAGCTCATGTCCATATAACAAGGGAAGTTGTTTGTTACAACACCAGGTGCTGCCATCGATTACAAACTCTTGGAGAGAAGTTATGTGAATAAGGAAATCGCGGCTGTGGCCACTCGAGATGGCACAGCACTGGACGAACTTCAGGCTGCTGTACGGTGGTGCTCGGAAACACCAAAAGGAGACTGCATCCAGTTGAACATTGCCAATGTGAGATCGTATCAACATTTTCTCGCGTCTTTGCCAACTGGAAAGCAAACTTGGAAGGGAATTGGCTATCCAGATATCGGAACACCGCTTTTGGCGCTGCAGTTGGTGTGGCTGCTCATAACGATTGCGCTTCGACTTGCCAACGGCTACAAGGTTTCCTTGCTCGAGTTATACTGCCTCTTTTCACTTGTTGCTTTCGTCGCTGAGCGCATTGTTTACCCTGCTCAATGTCCCGGCTTGGAGTCAGCAGGTTGTGGTACGCACAGAATCATCTGCTTACGCGCGGATAGATTCGATGGACAAGGCACATCTGCCCAACACTTGGAAAGAATTTCTCGCAGTCCTCTCCATACTTCAGTTTCTCGAGTGGCCAGCGTTCATGTTCGTGTATGCTACAAAATCGGTGCCAAATGACGGCGCCAGCTTCATGTCCATAACCAACTCCGCCTGTTTCGCCGCTGGGGATGTGTCCGCTTCTGCTTTCATTTGGGCATTTATTGGTACCTTGGTAGCCGGTTCAGAATCGTGGGGCTTTTTGAAGGGGGGTCCGTTCACCATTGCAGGTGGTGTGTTTTTTCTGAGCAAGTTCCTGGTCTTCTCCCAAGGAAGAGTTCAAGCAGTTCAAGGGGATAGAAACATTTTCTTAATTCCTGCAAAGCAATGGAATATCCCTCATATTAGCGGATATGAATCGAATGATACATGGATAATTGTTCTTACTATCAACCCTGTATTCTCATCAAATCAGCCACAAATATCGACTCTTCATATTTGCCCACAACTTTATGTGAATCATCACAAATAAAACCAATGAGCATTGCTTTGACAACATTCCACGACTCTTTCTGCAGCAGTTTTGCCACCGCCATGTATGACAAAACCTGCTGGACAGTTTCTAGATTTCCTAGTCCAGGACCATTCCCCTTCAGAAGAACCCATAACAGCATCTCTAGCGAATATTCCCATATCGACTGCGTCTCGCTCACATTTGTCATTAATAATTCAAAATCGCTCGTTTCGAATCTCCATGAGTCCGCTTTGATTGCTGCCACGTAAAACAACGCTGCAAGTCGACACGTTTCCTCGACGATATCATGAGTTGGACCTCTTGAAGCGCTGGGTGAGTTTTTGAAGAGATAAAGCAGGCGGTCGGCTAGTTTTGTTCCACCCCCTACGGAGGATAAGCTGGTTCCTGGATCTCTTTGTTTCGCCTCGCTTGTAGTAAGAAGCCTCAACTCCTGGAAAAAGTCGAACAGTTTGGCAACTTTGGCCGAAATATCTGATATGGAGCTCGGGTCACTTCGAGTGCTAGCTTCTTTGCTTCCTTTCTTGCCAAAATCAGCAGTCACTTCTTGCTCGCTCTGTTTTTTAAGTTGAAACTTTGGTCTAGAAGTAATGAGATACCTGTTCAAAAATTGAAGTCAGCAAAGTAAATCTCAGACATTCTTCATTTGTACATATCTCAAAGTCCTACCAATGAAGAAGAAGCTCAAGACCCCAATTGCCACGAATCCGGCCACCCCTCTTCTCCATGATCTTCTCAAGGCCAGCTCTATGGACGCTTGCAATTTCGGAGCTTCCGAAGCGATCCTAAAGGCGCTCAGCTTTACGTAGCCGCCAAAGTTTGTAGCCTTACCTCGATGCTGATTTGCCGAAGTATGGCAGCAACTGTGCTGTCAGACAACATGGTTTGGTCATTGTTTAGCAACTTCTGGATAACCGCTATAGACCTGATCTTGTATATCGCCCCTCGAACACCGCTTTCTCGTCCACGGAGATGCGCCAAATGAGCCGCAGCATATGATAGCATGCCTTGAAAAGATGCTTCGTTGCTCAAGGCTTCTGGGATCCAGACCTCAGCCATGGGGTCAATCGACCGTGGTTTGCCAAACATCATGGTTCCAAAGACATTTATCCCTAAACCATACTTAATCAGTTTTTTCCGCCGAATTTAGGTAGTACTAACAATGATGTATCA
The DNA here is from genome assembly GCA_021399475.1 of Hyaloscypha finlandica. NCBI lineage: Eukaryota > Fungi > Ascomycota > Leotiomycetes > Helotiales > Hyaloscyphaceae > Hyaloscypha > Hyaloscypha finlandica. The sequence continues at coordinate 266,505 of JAJTUR010000010.1, read as the reverse complement.
ATGCATGCTCAAACGGTCGGACGGTAGCTGGACATGTCTCAAAAGGATCAAAACTGGCAGTTTCAAAGGATGGAATAACATCTTGACTTGTTGGTATTTGAGAGTCGGTCTCGTTGGGTTCATCTGGGTTTTGATCGGAGGAGCCTTCAAAGTCATTTTGAAGAAGTTCTATAGCCTCATCCCAATGGTCCTGTTGGAATAAGTTTTACATTATCTAAAAACTGCTTTCAAGAATGCTGAACTCACGTTGTAACCATCATTGTTCTGTCCCTGGTGGCTAAGAACTTTTTGGCCACTTTCAATCGTCGATATCCCAAACGAAGTCACAAACGAAGCAAGGTTAACTTGACCCGCAGTTGGTTGAGGATCAAATGCTGGCTGTTCTTCTGCTCTGAATATTCCTTTTGCTGAACTCGCAGCCTCCTGCCCTGGAACCCGCCCCCTCTTCGCCTTTAATATCCGATTCTTCGACGGTTTCAGAGAATTCTTTCTATTTCTCTTCGTCCAAGAATCACGCATCAACCGACTCCGTATGAATCGACGATCATGATCCGTGACAAAGACAAACTGTGAGTCGGGTTGAGATAGTCCATCTTCACCTGTTGATGCTGACTCGTGACCCGGCTCCATATTTTGTCGTCGAGTAGCTGAAATTGTGAAGCAGTTGCGGAGTTAAAGCTGCTGAGCATTTCATATTGTCGTCGAGTATCTAAGATTGTGGGGCGGTCTCGGAGTTGGGGCTGCTGAACATTCCGTGTTGTCGTGAGTAGCCAAAATTGTGTAGCGGTCTCGGAGTTAAAGTAGCTGCATATTGTAATGATTATTTATCGTGGCTTTGCTCACCAGACTCTTGGCGGAGGATGATGAAACGTCGCATTAAACTTGGCTGCAGCCATTTATCAGCAATATGCTTCCTTGTCTGCATTGAGGCTTCGGTCTAACCCCGCAGTGCACCCCCTGCGCCTTGTACGGAGTACAATTATGCAGGATTACTACAATGCCGAGACGGTAGTGCGGCACCAAGCCCAATGTGACCTGCTGTGCCCTTGAACACTCCGAGCCACACACCCAGTGGCGGCCGAAAATAAACGAACAGTTGCCCACTTTTGAGATAACCAATTGTTACTCGCTGCTGGTCCCCCCTTCTTAGTCTAGCAAAATGCTTGATGTATCTTTGCCAAACTTTCAATAAAATGACTCATCTGTCAAGAAAGAAAAGGCAGATGTCTGTCGCGAGCTGCCTGCTAATGACTCTACATAATTTACTAGCCTTCTCAGAGAACGAATAGAAGATATGGTCAGTAAACGGTCAGGTCCCGAGAGAAGATACACCCCTGTACACGAAACACTCGACCCAAGGACATGGCTCTAGATAACGGCAGTACGAGCAAGGACCCTTCGGTGGTCAAATCACAGCTCAGGTATGGCAATACTACCCCAGATCAGATCGATAGGGAAAGGGAGGAGCGCTTGATTCGAAAATTGGACTTCCGGGTGATTCCCCTAGTCATGGTTATGTACCTCTTCAGTTTCTTAGATCGCAGTAGGTAGTACCAGCATTCGGATGTACGTTTCTCCAGACCATCAGGACTAATGCGACCGATCCTTCTTAGTCAACATCGGAAATGCCCGACTCTATGGCTTGGAGAAGGATCTGAAGATGACAAACAACAACCATCAGTATCAAATCGTTGTCTCAATTCTCTTTGTCACTTACTGCGTAAGGCCCCCAACTTCCCACTCTCCTTTGGGTGTTTACTAACTCACCCAGCTCTTCGAAGTCCCCTCCAATCTTCTTCTGAAGAAGTTTAGCCCCTCTCGCTATATCGCCATTATCGCCATAATCTGGGGCCTCATCGCTACGCTCAGCGGCCTGACCCAAAGTTATCATGAGCTACTGGCATGCCGTGTCCTCCTCGGTCTCTTCGAAGCTGGCCTCTTCCCCGGCCTCATCACATATTTGACTCTCTTCTATAACAAGCGAGCCATCGCTCTTCGAGTCGGGTACCTGTTCGTCGCTGCCGCCATCGCCGGTGCCGTTGGGGGTCTCATTGCGTATGGAATCGGCTTCATGGATGGTGTTGGTGGGTATAGAGCCTGGAGATGGATCTTCATCATTGAAGGTGCCCCATCGATTGTGGTGGGTATCATGTTCTGGATCTTCATGCCGAATGACCTCGATACTTCTCATTTCATATCGCTAGAAGATAGAGCTTTCTTGGTGATGCGCCGTGAGCGTGAAGTTGGTCAGACGGCCTCCGCGCAGAAGTTTCATTGGGATGATGTGAAAGAGGGTGCAAGCGACTGGAAAATTTGGTCTTTCTGCATCGCTCAATTCGGGGCTGACACAATGCTGTACGGCTTCAGCATCTTTTTACCAGTAAGTGCAACACCCAATCACCACGAGAGAGGAGGGTTAATTTTTTGCAAGACTATAATTCACGGCATCGGTAGCTGGACAGTACCCCAAGCCCAAGCCCTGACCATCCCGGTCTACACCCTCGGCGCCGTCACGTACCTGGTCGTAGCCTGGATCTCCGACAAGTCACAACAACGCGCTCTCTACACTTGCCTCTTCTGCGCCGTGTCCATAATCGGCTATGGACTCTTGATCTCAAACAATGGGTCCAAGGCGCATTACACTGGATGCTTCCTCGTAGCCATGGGCCTGTACGTCGCGGTCGGTATCCCGCTTGCCTGGATGCCGACGAACCTGCCACGGTACGGAAAGCGCACGTTCGCTACTGGTCTTCAGGTTGCGATAGGGAACGCCTCCGGTATCATGGCTCCGTTCTTGTACCCAGCAACTGATGGGCCTAGATATGTGAAGGGACATGGTGTTACATTGGCGCTGGTGGGCTTCGCAGCGGTGGTATATGCGTCCATGAGCTGGTGGTTGAGAAGGGAAAATCGGGCACGTATGGCGTTTGAGAGGGATGACTTGATGGAAGGGAAGACGGAGGATGAGATTAATGAGATTGGGGATCGGAATCCGAGGTTTTTGTATACTTGTTAAGTTGCTTCGAGGAGACGGATATTGTAGCGAAGGGGAGGCAGTAAACAGACAAATAACACATAATGTTTCGAGGAGGAAGTAGGATTTAGGAAGAGCGGTGTCTGAAAGTGTTCGCGGAAGTGTGTAGACAACATTTATATCGTTCGGTAAAGTACTAGCAGAGACGAGTTTTCAACCCTGCCTAATTCCAAAAAAACAAACACGCGTTGACAAACTCAAAAACTCGATAAAAGAAATGAATGAATAGGAGTTAATGTACCCCATCCGACAGTCTAACATCCACACCACCCTCTTTAGCAGGTTTTCTTTCCAGCATAACTGACACGAAAAAGTCTACAAAACGATTTAGGGTACGTTGCCATGTCGGCCCAAGATCATTGACGAGCTCCGATGGCGTATCGAACGTGAAGCCTTGAGACAGGGGCCATTCCGAACTGGGCTCACGTGGACGTTGTGTTGCCGAGTGCAGTCTGTAATGTATGTGAAGCACACATCTCGCAGTCGGTCAATATGTTATAAAAAGACAACGGAACATGCTGAAAACGGAAAATATGATCGGTTCCCTCCAACTTTCTTCCCAGATATGAAAAAACTTCACGGATTTTGTGTTGTTCTTCGAGGTGCCTATAGAGTTCCAATACATGCCAGCGATCATGCTTTCCAGTATTTCCGCAGGACCCGAGAGCACAGCCATACCCGTCGACAACCCCCCAAGAGTGCGTCAGGTTGAAATGTGTCGCGATCTCCTTGCGATCCTCGAAGCCTTTTTCGGTTCGGATTGTTGAGGAAAGGCAGTGAAGATACGGGCAAAAGGCGTCATTCTCATGTTGCACCTCACGAATATGCTTCAACCATTTGTCTTTCCGAGCAAAGGCTCGGGTTTCAGAGGGGCAATAATCGTATGGGCAATCCCACGGACGCTCCGCGGAATGTTTGGAGGAGTTGTGTCGCTCGAGTTCATGCTTGTTTCTGAACGGCCGTTTGTGGGTGCAGCGACTTCTGGTGCATAAAAGAGGTTTGGTGTGGATGTTCTCCAGGTGTATGTTGAACTGGCGAGTTGTCTTGAACTTGGCTTTTGATTTGCAGCCCTGCCATGTACACGTGGATCCGCAAGCCCAATGAGCCAGAGCATCTTCAGAGTGGGCGGACAAATGATCTCCGAGCTCCTTTTCTCCAGGTGATCTTTGTTGGCACCCATCCCAGGTGCATTTGTATCGGTCAAAAGAAGGCTTTGATTGCGAATTCATTCCAGGTTGTTTTCGCGTGGTTTCCGGGCTCCCAAGAGCTGTTTTGAGCACAGACATATCCTGATGAGGTTCAGGACGTCCTATTGGCTTGAATATGTGGGAAGAAGTCATAGCTGACAGCTTTTTGTCATGGGTATTGCTGCCCATCCGATCGCCCCGTTAGCGCAACGGACTTTTTTTTTAACTCACCTCGATTGGCCGCCCATGTCTTCCAAAGGCCCAGCCATCCAATCCCTCTCCCCAACCGCATCCTCCAACAAGCCCTGGTAGCCGTCAAAGAGGGCGACATCCTCAGCCGGAGGCTCAGGATGCTGCCTGAGATAGGCCAACGTGTCCTCAAGGGCGATCGGGTCCAGCCTATCGAAGTCGAAGGATTGCATTTGCGGCAGGGTTGAGTCCATGTCGGTGAGTTTTGTTCGAGGCGGTCTGGGAAATGAGGCTGTTTAGCGAGGGCGATTTTTGTTTCGTGTGACGAGATGCGGAGGTGAGCGTGGTGAGAACGAGGCTCGGGAGCAGGAATTTGGGTGCGAAAAGGGTGGGAAGGAGAGCTGGGAGGCAGGCTGGTCTTTATGCTCTGGTTTCTGTGTTAGGGTGAGCTGCCTCTCGAGGGCGATTGCAGTGCTGCATGGTTGGATTCGGGCAGGCCTGAGGATGCACGTACGCCCTCAGCCTTCTTTGTGCAATGTGATTCGTTGAGCAGTAGTACGAAGGTACTTGCTGCGATCTGTTGTCGGCGACGTTAACATTCATGGATGCATATCACCAAACGCCTGAAAACCTTTGCCCTTAGAGAACAACGCGTTGGATGGGAGAATTGCGCGTTCCAATGTTATTAGTTAGCCCCCTCGGATTGTTTCATCGAGTACTGTGGTAGCTCAAGAACTCCCACTATGTAGGCTGTTCTGGTGATCAAAGTCTCGCTTGGGGGAGGTTTATTAGTCTTACATAGTTATTGGTCTCTCCTGGCCCGGGCTTCTTTGTTGAGTCTCCCCTTCCTGCTCTGGGAGATGCCTCGTCTTTGCATCACCTTGATGAACCACCATTTCAGCATATCCCTCATCAAGAAAAGGATCACTACAGACGCGACCGGGATTGCAATCTTCCAGAAAAACACATCGCTGTGCTGTATTCCCCAAAAATCTACGAAATTCATTCCAAAATATCCAGTCACTAGATGATATCGGTGTTAGCATTGCCGAACAAGGAGCAAAATCGGGAATTGACCCCACGTATCGAGAGTTCTTTCTCTGTTGGCAGATCTAGAAACATCCTGTGAGGCACCTGAAAGGGAACATTCATGCCTAGAAAATGCACCTACAAAAAGACATTGGGAGGAAGATGATAGTTACAACAGTAAGTTGCTTCATAGATTCATTTTGATAGGCGGAGATGGTGTTGAAAATGAGGTCAATCATGTTGTCGCAGGATCTTCGCATCTGATCCAACGATTCCGTCATTAAAAGGATATGATCTTCCACATCTCCGAGATAGGTTTGTGCCATCGGGCTTATCTTCAATCCAGCAGAAGAGGTTGTCGTCGTATGGCCTCGACCGCCAACGTCGGTCATGATAGCAGCACTCTTGTGGTCCCGAAGTGCATTGATCAGACTAGCTATAGGATTGATGAAATTGCGCATCATCGCAATTTCGCTAGTGACAACATACAGCGCGGTCGTATGCTTGATGCTTGGTTCGGTCAGGACGTCGAGTTCAAGATCGCCAAGGACGTCCTGGTAAGCAGTTGTGACAGGAATGGCTAGATCTATGATGGCATCGATCACAGCTTGGACCATCATAGAAGCATCACAAGACCGTCTTAGAATAGTATCCGGGGTAGCCAGGCGATGAAGGATGGGGAGTTCGATATCGTCAGCAGATGATTGAAAGAACGAAATGACCGTGTTGTCTGCCAAGTTAGCGAGTAGATAATATGGGAGATGCCCACCTTCTTACCTGCAGTCAGAAATATTGACACCTGCTCCGCGCTGACAGCCCAGCCTCTCTTCGTCAATGGCGATTGTTTCTCCATATATTCTACCCGCTCTTGATTCACGCCGCCGTGGTATCCTTGAAGAGTTCTGAGCTTTTTCGTGGGCGCAGTAGATATCCCATCAGTATGCCCAGTCACAAAACCATTCGTGCCCGTTGCCGTGCTGTCTCTCCTTTGCCCATCGTCGTATTTGTTCTTCGGAGCTGACTTGGAGAACATCCTATGGAAGGCTTTCGAAAATCGTCCACGTTTGGATTTCCAGGTGTCACCAAGGCTATCAACCTCATACCCCGAATCGCTGTCATCGTCGTCGTGAAGATGAACCAATTTCTGAAGTGTCATGACCATGTACGTGTGATCAGTATACCTAGGAAAATAGGTTAGTCAGAACCATACCGATGAAGGTATGAACCTACCAATCGGCTTTTGTTCGATTATCAGTGTTAGTGAGATCCTCGATCGCCAACCTGTGAAGCTTCTTCTGTTGTCCCAAAGCCTGTATGACATCCCAACTCAGTCCATTCACATTGATCCATCTGCATTTGATCCAGCTCTCTTGTGGCATGGCTATGAACGAGATAAGTCCAGCATTGTCAAAATCGTGGACATCGATGTTGTCCTCGCTGAAGTCCACAACGGTGATCTGACATTCTTCGTGGAGATTTGGCGTCTGGGGTCGTCCGCCATTCGGTTTAGATGGGTCGAGCCCTGGCTCCTGTCCTGGATGCCAGTTTGGTCGTGAAGGAGCGACATCCACTGTTCTGAACGTCAATCCTGTATTGGCTCGTGTCTGTCGGCGCCTCAGCATGGGAGAGGGAGGTGCTCCATCGGGATCAGAGTGAATTGACCCTGGTTTGTGACGGTTATGGCTTGTTGACGGACGGTTGCCAGGTTCGACATCGAAGTTGACATGAGTTGGACCCGCCGGCAGCGGTGATGTAGAGAAGTCTCTAGTATCGGACATGTTGAAGAGCGCAAATGTGCGAGAGCGGTGGGGTTTGTTGGGTCCTTCGAGGAGTTGTTTCAGTCGGAGGTTTCTTTTGATGGCAAGGGGAAATCGATTGGTCGGGAAACGCGAATGTAGAAGAAACATGGGTATCATAGAAAGAGTATTCGCAAGAAATAGAAAGCGACCATATCCAGAAATGAGTGATAAGAGAAGACGTCGCGAAATTCACAAGATTTGATCGGGTTCAAGGATCAACTTGGGAGAGCTGAGCTGAATCCAGCACAAGCATTTGGCGGCCGCTTGGATGACCTCGATAGCGCTAGGCCGGTTACGTCATCCTCGAACAAGAGTCCCTTTCTCCTTTTCTACACCACCATTCAACCAAATCTAACATGCAAAATTCTGAGCTCTATACCCTCGAAGCCGGTGAGATCGGGCTCTACTTTCTTTAAACAATTTACGGTCGAATCAAGTGGTTCTCCCAAGGCTCTCCTTATCTCAAGTCCTTGCTTCCGAGTCCACTCGCTGATCGTCCCGATTGAGATCCTGCAAAACATATACATGAGGCATTGAGGATTTATCAGTTTACCTCTTGCTGTTGCATGTTCTATCCGAAAGGGGGATAGCGTTACGATCAATTGTTAGTATTGACACCAGCGGTCGATCAGCACGGTCAAAAGTGGGGTCGACTGAAGGTTAAACTCACCACTTCCTTCACACACTTCGTTCCAATAATATCTCTTTTCTCTGTACCGTTACGGCAGCTCTTCAAGTACTTGGACTTACTTGGATTTTACTCATTCCTGAGCTGAATTTATGCCTCTAAAGTGGATATTCTGGTGAAAAGGATTCAATGCATACAGGATGGCGACAGCTACCTCTCCGAACTATCATTCTTCAATCTTGATTGTCGGGGCAGGAACGTGGGGTTGCTCGACAGCGTTGCATCTAGCCAGACGAGGCCACAAGGACATCACCGTCCTTGATGCATATGATATTCCATCGCCAATATCGGTCGGCAACGACATCAACAAGATCGTTGAGCAAGGTATCAATTCCCTCCAAGCCCCCTTACTCGAGACTTACATCGATCAGGTTCCTTTAATTCCAACCCGGATGACGACAGTGCCTTTGTGTCCCAACAACTCCTTCACCTCGCGAGTCAAGGCTGGACATCCGACCCCGTCTTCATGCCCTACTACCACGACACCGGCTACATAATCTGTGCTCACACTCCCGAAGGTCTTGAACAACTTATTAAACGCGAAATGCTTGACCAACAAGCAGATATTGAGTGGCTGGACACATCAGAAGCATTCCGCGCCGCCATGCCAAAAGGAGTCCTCACTGGTGACTTCCCTGGCTGGAAAGGAGGCTCCAAACGCACGGGAGCCGGATGGGTCTTCGCACGAGGTGCTCTAAGCGCTGCATTCATAGAAGCAGAACGCCTGGGAGTGAAGTTCATCACTGGCACGGAAGGAAATGTAACGAAATTAATTGCGGAAGGTGGGGACATCATCGGTGTGCTCACAGCAGACGGCACAACTCACTTGGCGGAGACCACGATCCTCGCAGCCGGGGCCCAAGCTTCTGCTCTCCTGGACATGAAAGATCAGCTCCGACCTACAGCCTGGACACTGGCGCACATCAAAATGACTGCAGAAGAATGCGAGCTTTACACAAACCTCCCGGTGCTCTTCAATATCGAGTCTGGATTCTTCATGGAGCCTGACGCGGAAAACCACGAGCTGAAAATATGTGACGAGCATCCTGGATACTGCAACTGGGTCACGACTCCATCTGGCACCAAGTCCAGCGTCCCGTTTGTGAAACACCAGGTTCCTCTCGAAGCGGAGACTCGTGTGAGAGATTTCTTGCGAGACACGATGCCTCAGCTTTCAGAGAGGCCATTCTCTTTCGCGAGGATTTGCTGGTGTGCAGATACACCGGATCGCAACTTTCTTATTGATAGGCATCCCGAGTTTAAGAGTTTGGTGTTGGCTGTTGGAGGAAGTGGTCATGGCTTCATGCATATCACCAGTGTTGGGGGGTATGTTGCTGATGTTTTGGAGGGAAAGCTGGATGTGAGGTTGAAGAAGGCGTTCAGGTGGAGGCCCGAGACCGCTATTGGGAGGGATTGGAGTGATGTCCAGGGTCGACGAGGGGGGCCGAATCGAGTCATGGATTTCCAGGAGGTGAAAGAGTGGACGAAAATTGAAGAGAGGTAGATGGTTGCGTCTCCTCAACGGCGAGAGGTGGGCGTGGGCGAGCATTGAGGAGAAGTCTTCATTTTCAAACTCAGGAGGTGAAGATCGTTAAGTGCTGAGGAGAGCTACAAAGGTCGCATCTCTTGGATGAAAGGAGCAATGTTGTTCCATATGGAGAAGAGGTGGAAACCTGACAGGGTCTCGATTTCAGTCCGTCTCGGTCTCCGAAATCGAGAACCATTGAACGAGCCCAGCGGCCACGTGATCGTTGAAGGAAGAAGTAGACGCATTCATCGATCTGCTTACCGGTGGAGATGTTGACTTCTTGGGAGGCCCATTTCCGAATCACGAGAGAGGCTTGACCGGCTGTAGACTGGAATCTTTGACGTCGGAGTTGAAGCCTATTCCCTTCTCGCCGCTATGCAGCTCTATCCGAACTGGCTGGACATGGATGTTATGGAACATCCCGAGGCTTGGCTGTCAACCTCGGGGATTTTTGGTAGCGTTGTGCCACCAAGGAGCATGGGGTCCCAATAATACATTGACTACCCATCGTCAGTTTAGAGCTGAGTAAGGTAAGCAGCACCACACCACCAAAACTGACACCCCGCACATCATTTTGGTGTTGTGGTGCTGCTTACTCAGCTCTAAACTGACCCCATGGGGTCAGTGTATTGGGAGCCGCATGCATGACATGAACTGAGTCAGCACATTAGGCTCGCTCCGAATTGGGTAACAGCAATCGTCCCATCCAGAAAGAACAATAATGCGTGAAGTGCCCACATTCCCCCATTACCGGGATACGACAATGGTTCAACGCGGACGACGGTTGTGGCAGGAGCTGAAAATATATTTTATGTCCTTATGCCAGCAGTTGCCATTTCTTTTCGGCAAAGAGCGTCCTCCAGCGGGAACGTCAGTGAGGGTGCGCAAGGGTGCAGCGTGGAAGCGGCGTGGTTCGCGTGGATTCAGATCCTCCTTCGGAACGAGGCTGAATAGGTAGCACTGCCCGTAGCTCCTGTATGTGTGCGACCTTCCTTTCTTATACGCAAATCCCGACCCATGTTTCGCGCATGTTACACTCACATCATACGCTGTTCGAAGTCCCAGCACAGTCCAATAACCGTCAATGCTAATGAACAATTCTGGCTGTGAATTGGCTTTCTCACTTCAAACTACCTTTCTTCTAGCTCTGCCACCTCGTTCTGTTATCATGTAACATATCAAAGATGTACCAGATGGTCCAGATCTCAGATCCGTGGCAAGATCCAACCTTCCCCATTAGCTATTGACTCAGGGCACATGAGATGCATCCAAGCATACCCGGTTCTCTTCAGGGCTGTCTCCCCTAGAAAGATGAGCTCCAGCCTTGCAGCTATCCGTGTCCTTATTTGAGATATATTCGTTGACTTCCGCTGCTACCCTGTGGCTTTAATTGGGCAACAAGGCTCCTAGGACTCTTGCATTCTGCTGTCGTTTTGATTTGGTCGAGGTTTACCCGTTCGTACCTTCGACCAGTGGAAACTAGTGGAAGGTACGAACGGGTATTCACTATCTCACAATGCACAAGTTCTATGATGTCAGGTCGCGCTGCTTTGCCCCACCCCAGCGTCTAGACTGGCGTTGTGGAGTAGGTATAAGTATCCCATTCACAACTCAACTCTGCATTCGTCGTCACAAACAGCCAGGCATTCAACAGATTCCTCATTAACTTGCTCTTCTTGCTCTGCGACTGAGTCTGCCTGTCGCATTTTTGGAAGGTCTCCTTCAGAGCCTGACTCATCATGATTTCTCTCGTCAGCGTGGCTCTCCTGGCCATGAGTCTCATTAGCTCATCTGCTGCAGTGCCAACGAGCTCTTGGTGGCAGCCAGCCGCCGGAACAACATGGCAATGCGTCCTCGATCAACCTGTTGGATCCCTCACTCTGCCCGTTCAAGTCTACGACTTCGATCTTTTCGACACCCCCCAGTCATCAATCGACACTCTCCATGCAGCCGGCAAGCAAGTTATCTGCTACTTCTCTGGCGGAACATACGAGCCCGGCCGCCCGGATTCTGATACGATTCTTTCGGATTCAGCGGCTGTTGGTGCGGCGTTAGATGGTTGGCCAGATGAGAAATGGCTTGATATCAGAACTGATTTCATTGTGAACATCATGAAAGCTCGTATTGATACTGCGGCCTCAAAAGGGTGCGATGGAGTTGATCCCGACAATGGTAAGAACTTACCACTCTCTATATCTCCTGCTCAAGTTCTTCTCTACTCCTCTCTTGAGTATCTTGAATCCTTACTGACACGAAGAAAGTCGATGGCTACGACAACGGGGGCGGCGGTTTCTCCGAGAACCTCACATCGACCGACTCCGTCACCTACTTGAGAAAGCTCGCTGACTACGCCCACTCCAAGGGCCTCGCCATCGGCCTCAAGAACGCCGGCGCAATCGTGGACTCCACCGTGTCCTTCCTCGACTGGTCCGTCAATGAACAATGCATTGAATTCGAGGAGTGCGATGTGTTTGCTCCGTTCATTGAAGCTGGGAAGCCGGTGTTCCATATTGAGTACTTGAATCAGAGCCCGGATGTGCAGAAGGATTGCTATGGGCCGGGTACGAGTGGATTTTCGACGATTTTGAAGCCAGATGAGAGTGATTTGCCGGCTACGGTGCAGTTTTGCCCTCCTAAGAGCTCGTAGGGGTTGTGGAGAAGGAGGTGCTTAGAAAGAGAGCGGAGAGGAGACCAGGGTAAGGTGGTAAGCGGTAAGCGGCGGGGAGCTGTGGAGTTAGAGACTGAGCCTTCTTTCTTTTATACATAAAGAGGTATCACTTCATAACTTTAAGCTTCTGCAGTCAATAGAAATTGTAAAATGTTATAACCTAATATCAGTTTTAGAATGCATGTGATCCCGCAAAACTCCTTGGTATTTCCTTGACTCTCAAAGGGAAAGCAACTCATAAAATGGCTCCTCAATCCGTCAGAGGCACCATGTCAACCCACCCTCGACATGCTCAAGTTGTTGGGCCCCAAATACGGAAAGTCCATAGGAAAATCCACTTTCTCCTCCACCACGAATGGCGGCTCCACAATCTGCACTCCCTCGTCATCAAGCCCCGCACTCACACTGTCAATCCTTCGCAGAAACTCAGCCAAGCTCTCGTTTCCTTGCCCCATGCCCCGTTCTTTTAAGCTCGATCTCCTCTGCTCGTCATTCCCGGTAGCATTCCGGACTCTCTCCCTCGACTTCTCGAACATCGCCCCGCAACTCTGGTACATGGCAGCTACTTCTTCGTTCTTCCCGTCTTGGGCCAGACTGCATAGCAAGATGAGCAGGGGCTCGATGAGCTTTAGGTCGGAGTGGGCGCGGCGGTGGGTCGGGTCCGAGAGGATATTTTCCAGGAGGATCGTGGTTGCTTGGACGAACATGTGGAGAATGACCCTGTTCGACATCCTCAGTTACATTTATTCCGCATGTTTGGGGAAGAGGATTTGGGGGCAGGGCTTACCAGATACATGAATAGTCTCCATTCGGCGTCACATGCATGAGCGTAATTGCATTCCTCGCCTCTTCCACACACACAATCGGTGGAGGGGGAGCGTGTTTAGCCGCTTTTTCAGGATCCATACCCTCCTCCAGTTCGGCGCGCCACTTGTCGACCGGAACCGAGAATCGGTGTATCGTATTCAAGGTATTGAAGTAATTCATCCTCAGAATAACTTTGTGAATGATGGGTGGGATGAGTGGTCTTCCTCTCCCAGGGACTTTATAGTTCTCGCTGAAATTGATAGGGGTGCTCGCTCTCCAGACAGCAAGCATGCCTTCCAGTCTCTTTACCTCGACCATTCGTCTCGTCACCGATTGCTTCTCAGCTTTCACGGAGATGAGACGACGGTACACTTGTCCTTGGATGAGAGCGAGCTTGACGCGGAAGGAGAAGAAGTTGACATCTGGCGTGGCGCCGAATTCCATCGTGTTGTCGAGCATCTCCGAGGGCATCTCGATATCCATTTCGTCATCATCTTGTGCTGGAGGTTGCCCAGTTCGCAGGCAGTTTTCTTTGTCGATGAAATATGCAGTCCAGAAGACTCGCTTCCTCTGCTCGATCTCCCGAGGGGTAAGACTGGGATCTCGATTCTTTCGGTGGAGACCTAAGTTCTGCGCCATTCTGATGGCTTGAGAGATCAGAGTGCCAAATGGTCGTGGGTTGGGTGTCCCTTGAATGACTATCGCCATTCCAATAAGTGCTTGTACGGACGACAATCTCGCCTCGAGCAGCGCCAATTCTGGTGCCACAGCGAGAGCATTCTGTAAGTACCCCCAAGCTTCTCGGTCATCTATTTGATTGTCCATCTTTTTTATCGATCGAAACCGATGAGCCAGTGCAAGAACGACATTGAGACAGGCCCAATGGCCTGGCTCGTGATGCCCGCCTTCTGGGTAATCCAGCATTGCCATGGCGTCGTGCTGGTCGAAAATTGGGAATGCCAAGTTGAAACCATCGAAAGCTTTGTTGACAAGGATGATTGCTTCTTGTTTTGAGGGGAGAGGCTTGAACACCTTTCTGGAGAACATGTTGCTGACATTTGTGATCCTCCAGTCGGGATTGGAGGCGAACCGATGCTCCGCCATGGGATCCATCGTCATAACTGGCCATAGTTAGGTGGGACGAAATCAGGACGTCGGGCGAAACTCACGAGACCTTCGTACATCTGGGATGTCCGAGCCTTCCAAAGATATCCTGGATTCGAAATTGGAAAGTCCTTCTTCCCACAAATTATCAAGAGCATCGCGCTCATCGACAATTCGCATGACTTCTTTGCCCTGGTTCGCAAGCCGCAACTGCTCTTCCATACTCTTGAGTCTCTTTTCTAATTCTTCAACTCGTTTTTGCCTGTCATTGGTCAGCTTGATATTCTCGTGATTACCCCACAATATGCCCCCTGCTCGAAGTGGGGACTCACTCAGGAAGTCTTCGAGGCTTTCTCTTCACACTTATTGGTGTGAAGTGGCACAGGGTTCGGTATTTGATGCATTGTTCACAAGTATCTGCCGTTGGTTCGCAACGGATCTTTTTCTTGCGACACATATCACAAGCCTGGTGGCTCATCAGTAGGAGACCAACAAAAAGGAAAGCCCGACTGTGACGCCACGAACTCTTATGACCAGTCTCCGCCCGCGGTCTTCCCTGTCGGGACTTTGTGTAGAACTGGACGTTGACATCTTCGCGAATGTTTACGATTTCGACGCGGTTGTGGGTTTTCTCATCGAGGTGTTTGAGATACAAGAGAAAAGAGAGCAGGAACATCTTCAGATAACCTGCTTCGGCTTACGTGAAGTACGAGCTGATTGGTGGTGCCTGGAATTGGTCAGGTCGAATGAGCTGACAAATTTTGACGGTGCCGTGCCCCTGTCGAATTTGTAAGTAGATCAGGTGAGTGAAGCAGTTGCTGACACGTGATAGTATTCGAGCGAATGAAAATTGAAGATTGAAGAAAGGGACCAATGGGTGGAAACTGAATGCTGCGATTACTATTTGGGATTCGTGTGTCTTAAGTTGGGTCAAGATGCCATTCTTGAAAAGGATTCCGGAAATAGGGGTTACAATCTCGGTAACCGAGGCTTGGCTCGTTTCGGACTTACCCCGCCGCAAGGGGTATGATAACTCTCAAGATCTGCAGGAGGCTGGAGCTTGATTTGCTCTCGAAATGATAGTCAGTACTTAGAGTAGAAGGTCGAATGTTTGAAGACCTCGCAAGACCTTGTAAGCAACGCTGGATTGGACTCATCGCCTTGAGACAAGAGCCGGTCGGGCTTAAGAGGGGCAGTAATTGAAGCCCAAGCACTTGTGAGAAAATTCCTTCCTATGAAAGAATCAAATGTCTCAACTATGGAAAGATAGTGTTTACTTGAGGAGAATTTCTAGTTTTAGTTCAGGAGATCAATTAAAGTTTAGCTTCCTCGGAAAAGAAATTGACGATACCCTGCTACGTACCTTTGAGGGTAAGCATTTTTGTATTCATCATTGAAATTATTGCTGCATGAGCTCGCTTGAATGTATGCTTCGCATCGATATTACATGCTCACTTCAGGAAAAAGTCCTCGGCCTCCTCCTCTCCATCTTCGTCGGCTTTAACGGTTTCTCCACGCATGATCGCCGGAACCTTGGCAGATCCTATGATCCGGTAATACTATCCGACCTGACGCAGAATGAGAGGCAGAGAACAGCCTCGAATGGCGCATATATAGTCTCCAGGTGCCATATTCATTGGCCCAAAACCGTAAATCGTCTCTTCTTTGCCAGGGCGATCATGACTTTCTCCTTGCACAGGCAAGCTCTGAGTGCAGATGAACACACTTCGCAGGGCAAGGAAATCGCAGAAAAGTCGATATCCCGCAAGTCGGTCGCGTATTGACTCCCAATGGGGGTCTTCGAGTGCTAGCTGGGTGGACATGGTGTGCCAGAGCTTGAAGTTTGATTTCTCGGGTAGAAGCTCTTCCAGTTGAGGTGACTCTGGACGTAATTTGAGGGCATTGAGAGTCGGTTGGACTAGAATCGAGAACAGCTTTAGATGTTTGGCCAGAACTTCATCAGAGCTTGCCAACGGGTCAAAATCTTGGGGAATGAACGGAGTTGCCTTGGACCGAACAACGAAGCATAGTTTTCCTTTGACTCGAAGCGTCTTTTCTTTGGCATCATAGTCTGCCACGAAAGGCAGCACACCCGCTGGCCTTCCTGTCCTTTCGAGCGACCAAGAAAACCCATTCCGATGACGTTTGTGTTGATCCTTCTGCCGAAACGCTATGGACTTTGGGATCCATAGCCACGAAGGTACCGCTGGTTCTTGCTCGAGCACTCCTTCTCCCATAAGAATCGGATCAAGAGAGGTGGCATCGTTGATCAACAAAAGAGTCATGTCCACCAAGACCTCTCCTAGTCCTCTCGAGTAATCCACCTCGATCAAATCCCTTGTCTTGGGTTCGAAGCAACCGGCAAAGGCAAAGACGATATCCCGAGGTTCTGTTGCTCCCTTCGTATCAACACCCCTCATCCACCTGTTCAATGTCAGGTATTCTTGACGATGCGCAGCTCCACATTTTGGAATGCCAACGGCCTTGCCATGCAATAGTACGGCCAAAGCCAAGTACACTGGAGGTAGTTGTGACTTTCTGTAGCGTTCCTCCAAGGCAACAGAGGTGGAATTATAAAATGACTCCATGTCCGGATAAGGCGCGATGTCCGTGCCATACACCAACCAAATACAACGAGAGAACATGATCTCTTGCACGACCCACACTCAGTTCCAGTACGGACAGTTCCGCAAGGTCTCTAACATGGTCAAAGTGAAGAGAGGCCTATCTTCATCCAGGTCCGCGATCATCTCGTTGTAAGCTTCTGGAGCGACCAACGAATATACCATAGCTAAATTGACCGCGCTGGACATAACTTCGTCTTTGGAGTCATCGTCCATGGGTCCAAGCCAAATCACGGTTGATTCAGCCAGAGAGTACATGGTGCGCATTTTGGAGACTTGGGCGTTTCTCTCGGCTATATCAGTCTGATTTATAGCTAGGGCGTCGATCCACATGGCATGCGGTCCATCAGCTTCGCGAAGTTGTTTCAGAGCTGCAAACAGATTCGTTGTGATCTGCCACGGCGTGTCATTGAGGTGAATTGTTTTCGAATCCTTTTGGCTTCCCCCTTTTCCGGAAAGTCAGTCCCAAGATGAACTGCAAGCATCACGGTACACTTACAGACATAGGACAAAGCCTGATACTCTGGTACATGGTCGTCTTCAACTACAGACAAATTGCATCTGATGGGATCGTCGTCACTCCCGGGCTGAATTGTGACAATGCGGAATTCGTTTTCCTTAATTGGTGTATAGACAGCCTGTGCCGCTGGTCTGTTGATCTCCTCGAGAGGGGAGGATAAATCGGGGCCAGTCACTATCACTGCACCAGGCTGAGCGTTGGGTTGATCTTTAAGTTTCAACGAGGCCCAAACGTTCAATACCTCCTGTATTCCATCGGCCTGCGAGGCGTCCGGTTGAGCGGAGGTCGAGGGAGTATTGCCCATCTTGTGGATTCCTTAATGTTGCGACTCTTGCAGACTTTGACACTGGTCTTTTGATTCTTTTGTTGGATTCCTGCGGATACTGCTCAGAGCTGAGCCCTAAGTTGAGCATCAGGCTATGTTGAAGAGAAGGATTCCGTGTGAGTCGCTAAACATGCGATCTTCATAAAACTGCGCAGCTGGAGTGGACTGATTTGGTTTAAATAATAGAAGCGAGAAGTGTGAATTTCAGCCATTCAGGTTGGTCTGAAAATCTGATTGGTCTGATCACGACTCGCTTGTTAGTTGACTCACACATCTCGACGTTCACCTTCACAAATGCAGTTGAAGCCACACCTCAGCCCATGGCTGTGCACTCCTCAGTGGTGATTTGAGTCGCAATGCGTTGTAACTGGTGAACAAGCCAATATTCAAGACCCGGCATTTGCTCTGCTGAAGCCTACATCTCCGGGGTCGGCCATTTCGCAAAGCTAGTGGGATATGGGCTTGAGGCTCCTGATCTGGGGTATATAGATTGGGTTTGTTTGAATATAGCAGATTTTCCGACAAGGGCCATCTTTGGAGAGTTGGCGATAGCACTGGGAAATAACGCCACAGGATAGCTCACGTGTATCCTACACCGCGGACTTATCGTTACATTTCAAAGGCAGATTGGGAGCAAGAAGCAGGGGAAAGTCCACACTTGCGGCGATGCAAGTAGTTAAGTTGACCATAAATCTTCAGATAATCAGTAGAGCCAAATTTCCATGTCTCGTACAGAAGTTCGTGTTGTTGATGTACAAAGTGTTGTACATATATACCGTCTATAATTCCACTATTGAATGCATCACCAAAGTTCATCACGTACAGGCGCCTCATGTTCACCCACGACCATCTCCTATTTTCCCCCGCCCGTTAAGGGAAGTCAGTGTGATTCCGTAATCCTAAAAATCATGCTCTTCCGTTTCCTCAATCCCCTGCCTTCTACGTGGCGGCTTCTTTTGATCTTCCTGGAATATCGCGATGACCTCTGCTCCTTAGAGCCGCTCTTGAAAGACACTTCACCAGATCGAATAGGGTAACGGAGCTTGTCTGGCAGGAAAAGCGACCAGTTCCTAAAGATGTTCGGGAGATTTTGGTCTGACCATCCTTCGGTATATTTCAAGCTCTGGCTGCCCTGGGTGATGAGCAATCGCACCCAACGCTCAGCGTACTTTCTATTCCTTCTGACACGAAGCTGTGCCAAGATCAAGTCCCGCAATCGTCGCTCTGCTAGATGTGCTGGGCTTGGCCGACGTGTGGTGGCATTGAAGATTCCTTGCATGTGGGAAAGTTTCCTAACGCCGTCTTTGAGAACGCGGCGAGCTTCCTCCATCCGAATTTGCATTTCTCCATATCGTTTTCGATGATGCAGATTAATTATCAGTCGGTTGTACATCTCTAGCGTTGGCTTCACATTATATGGCTTCGAGACCATCGTCTCCCAGAGGCTGGTGACTGCCTCGGGAGGAAGCTGGCCGATTTCTTTGCCAGTGGTCACTGGTTCGCCGTGACGTCTCCTTGTATGGGGTCTCATGGAAATGACAAAGGTCCACATGAGGAGCTCGTTCCAGACATTAGTCGGAATCGGGATCGAGTACTGGCCAGAAATGTAGTCAATCAACCGAAGAGCTGTCGGGATTTGGTTGTTGATACCAAAGGCATGGGCAACACTGTAAAGCAACATGCCAGTTGGATAAAATGGAGAGTGGCGACCGTAACTTTTGGGAGGCGGAAGTTCCGAATCATTTGAAGTCAGCAATTGTTGTACATCGATATTCCAGACGCGCCGGAGGATCGAGGCTACGGCAGACATCTCACCCTCACGGGCGTTGGAGACCATCACCAGACAGAAAGTTTCCTCATTTCCAGAAATTCCAGCTTCGACCATGTTGCGGAAGTGCAGGGCTACTTGGGCTCTGATACCCGAGCTCCCTCCCACCTGGTGCCCTTTCAAGGTATAGGGTGAATTTTCCCAAACTCGGGGCGCAAAATTTTCAGGGATAACCCTGAGCCTGAATCTGAGAAGAGGATTTGTAGTGTCATTCCAGCATTTGATCCATAAGTAGGAGTTGTAGCAATCGACGTCTGGGGAGGGTAATTCGGCAGTTACCTTGTCATCCTCCTTCCGAGCGGTCAATCTCGTCCAAACATATTCGGCCAAATTCGTATTTCCTGTCGCTCGTGCACACCTGAGGAGATACTTGTAGTCTGACAGAGTAGATGGGTACTCCCACTGCCGTGCTTCCAAAATACTCTTAACATGGTCGAGGAATAAAATGCAGAACTTGTAATATCCACCTTGTAGGTTAATAGCTTCTGATAGCCCGAGCCTCTTCGCCAAACGGGGACTCAATTCCTTGTGCAATTCTTGGTGTCGGCCAACAAAATGTTTTGGATCCAGGCACCGCAAGACCTCGGAAAAGGTAGCGGGAGGCATCGATATCGCAAGTGAACGGGTGTTATAGAACCCGACCATCTTCGCGTGATCTGCAAGGGCCCTCAGAATAATATGGGGATTGCCAGTCCTCATTGCAAAGTACACAGCAGCTTCGACTTCGGTGGGTTCATCGATTCCATCTTGTTTGAGCGGCAGTCGGAACATATCACCCTGCACCTGAGGTCCGAATCCTCGCCCGAACCGTCTTTCCAACTGCTTACATTTGTGAGCAGTCCCGGCCCTTAGACCAAGTGCTCCGGCTCGTATCCGTGGCTTCGGGGCCTCCTGCTCTTGCACCTTAGGCTTCGCTTCGTTTCCCACTGATATCCCCAACCCTCCAACGGTGTCTCTGTTATCTTCTGACGTTTCCTGACCCAGCTCTGGTCGAGTTTCGCTCTCGTGAGCAGGTAATCGTTCTCCCACGGCTGCAGATTGTCGGCAACCGTTGTTCTGAAAGCATCTCCTCAACCTCAGAGTATGCACGCGACCCGGAATCCCTCGCGGACAGGAATAAGAGGCGATCCGAGACTCAATTGCCTCAAACTTGAGAAAGAGTGTGCTCATGAGCTATTGATACCTACTCATTTTGATGTGAAGGACGCAATTCGAAGGAGTGGAGATGGTCGATGTTCTGGGCTCTCGGGAAGCAAACACAAAGAGATCCTGCAAAATAAAAATTGACGGCAAGTTCCGGCAGGGAAGTCAACTCAAAGAAGGGACAATCCAAGTCAACATCCGCAACGACAAACACGCTCTCTACCAACCAACACCAATTCTACGAGCCATGGCGGATGTCGATGATGGAGCATCTGCTCCCGCGGAGCCTTTGGACTTAGTGCGCCTATGCCTCGACGAGATTGTGTTTGTGAAGCTGAGGGGAGACCGCGAATTGAAAGGCAGGCTGCACGTATGTTCTCGCATCGACCCTCGATGGACTCCGCTCATAGCTCTATAGGCATATGATAGCCATTGCAATTTGGTACTAGGCGATGTAGAGGAGACAATCTATGTGGTGGAGGAAGATGAAGACGAGGAAGAGACCGTGAGGGTAGATTTCGAAACTATGGCGCACAGATGCAAAGCTTGCTAAGACTTCTTCAGACAATACACAAGAAATCAGAGATGCTGTTTGTCAGAGGTATGTCTCAGAACTCTATGCTAATATGTCCTTGGCTTGAGCATTGCTAATCCTGTGCAGGAGACAGTGTTGTCCTCATATCCCCTCAAGCACCATCATGAGAGCCGAATACCAAAAGCAGTACTATGGGAAATTACTAGCACAAAGGTCTAGGTCATTACGAGTTTGCAGGATACCCAAAAGGCACATTGCAGAACATTCTAGGGGTCAGGGTGGAGGGTAGTTGTCACTTTCACCAGAAGCCGTATCGACCCATCGGCGTACCATGCCACATACCAAATCAAAGACTCCATTGACAGGGCAGACTGGATACATCTTGCGCAATTAGCTTTCCTGCAGCCAACACACTATTTTTGTGGCATTGCAAGCTTGCAACGTGACTCAAGTTCGATGAATCACGACTCCTTATCGATAAAGCTTCCCCAGACCGAAGGAGTCATCACTTCTTTATAAACGATGCCCTCCCCTCCAAACACCTCTATACTACCTAATACAATCCGAACAATGCAGATACAATAGCAATCCACTCCACATTAAATTGAAATCACAGAACCAGACCAAATGATCCTACGAATACACTAAAGAGCCACCCCACCCCACACTCGCCAAGTCGTCAACTGCCTCAATTATGGCAACGAAAGGCAAACAGCTCCCTCACGAGCGGCGGAAAGGCGAATCCGTACGTCTTCCTCCATCCTCACCAATAAATTCTTAGCTAATCGATTTCCATCAGGCATTGAGCGAATTTGCCGACTACGTCGAGAAGCAGCAAGCACTGCGCTACCCCTCCACGGCCACAGCCTCAACCTCCACCTCTGTGGTCGATGAGCACGCCGAACTCGACGACATCCTCAATGGCCTCAACCTCGCAGACACCTCCCCTTCCGTCCGTCTAAAAGAGCTCCTGCTGACGCACAACGATGACACGTTTTCCAAACTCGTCAATCTCCTCGAAGCCAGGGTAGAAGAGGGCCATGGCGAGACGGTGTTTGAGATTGGGTTTGAGAATAATGGCGATTCGATGGGTTTGGGTAAAGATGAGTGGGATGTGGCGTTGAAGAGGCTGAGGGAGGCGGCGAGGAAGGTCAGGGCTGATTGTCAGGTGCTGTTGACGAAGCATGTTGGAGGGGAAGAAGAGGCTGAGAGCGCTGCAAGTGAGAAGGAGAAAGATTGTAGTGGGAAAGTGTTGGTGAGACAGCATCCTGCTACGGTCGAGGACGTCATTGAGACGCGGATTGCGGTCGTGGGGAATGTGGACGCAGGGAAATCCACCATGCTCGGTGTCCTTGTGAAAGGCGGATTGGATGATGGGAGAGGGAAGGCGAGAGTCAACCTCTTTCGGCATAAACATGAGATTGAGAGTGGACGGACCAGTTCCGTTGGGATGGAGATTATGGGATTTGATACTATGGGGAAAGTGGTTGCTGCAGATGTTCCAGGACGGAAACTGTCATGGGAGGAGATTGGGAAACGCTCCGCGAAAGTCATCACGTTCACTGATTTGGCTGGACACGAACGTTACCTTCGTACTACTGTCTTCGGTCTGCTTTCTTCCAGCCCAAATTACTGTTTGCTAATGGTAGCTGCGAATAACGGGCTGATCGGAATGAGCAAAGAGCATCTGGGGATTGCATTGGCACTCAACGTCCCAGTCATGGTCGTCATCACCAAAATCGATATCTGTCCACCACAGATTCTCGAGCAGACCATCCAGCAAATCACCCGAATCCTTAAATCTCCAGGCGCTCGCAAAATCCCAATCTTCATCAAGAACACAGAAGAATGCATCAACACCGCCACTCAATTCGTCTCCCAGCGAATCTGCCCAATCTTCCAAGTCTCCAACGTCACAGGAGAATCACTCGATCTCGTCCGTTCTTTCTTGAACATCCTCCCTCATCACGGACACTACGATGCAGAAGCTCCCTTCGAGTTCCATGTCAACGATACCTTCTCCGTCCCTTTCGTCGGGACCGTCGTGTCTGGAATCGTCAAAAGCGGAGTCATCCACGCCAGTGACACTGTGCTTATCGGACCAGACTCCCTCGGTCAATTCACAACCACGACAATCCGATCCATCGAGCGGAAACGGATATCTGTTCCTGCTGCATCGGCAGGACAATCTGCTTCTTTCGCGCTTAAGCGAGTAAGAAGAAAGGATGTACGGAAAGGAATGGTCGTGTTGCCAAAGCTCGAACAGAACGCACCAAAAGTGTACCGCGAGTTTGTTGCTGAAGGTGAGATTATTCACCTCTTGCTTCACGTGCCTCATCTGCTAATAGCCCATTATAGTGCTAATCCTCTCCCACGCAACAACCATAAAAACCAAATACCAAGCCATGCTCCACGTCGGGCCCGTCTCCCAAACTTGCGCCATAATCGACATCGACCGTTCCTATATCCGCACAGGCGACAGAGCAACCGTCGCGTTCCGCTTCGTCCAGAGACCGGAATATCTTGCTCCTGGTGATCGATTACTCTTTCGAGAGGGACGGACGAAAGGACTGGGCATTGTGAAGAGTGTGGGGTATGATGCGAGTAAGCCGTTGAACCCGGAGAATAAGAAGGAGGGGGAGAGTGGGGACGGGATGGGGAAGGATGTTGAGAGGAATGGTGAGATTAAGAAGGGTTAGTTGAGTTGAGGGACTGGTGTTCGTTTTATTTTGGGTTGGGCGGGGAATGGATGGCATTGTGGTGCTGGAGTGGTGTTGAGGAGGGAACACTTGCGTTGCTGGACTGCATTTCGCTCCCTGGAGTTTGGCGTATTTCTTTGGCAGATAATAATATACCTTCATTTGATACACCCTTCAATCGGACGGCTCATTCCACCCGTTTCCGAATTTATGACAGATAGCAAAACGACATACAAATGAATACCAATACCAAAACCTCGTCTCTTTCCAAAGCCCTCCAGATCTTCCTAGCGAATGGCCCCGGGAAAAGCACCCAATGGAATACAGCAAGTATCACAACACCCGGTACAACCAAGGGAGCAAACCAGCGCATGATATCCCTCCTAGGATAGACTGTCCAATTCCCCCTACTAGGACTCGAGCACTGGTCTCTCACAAATCCAAACCCCCTTTTCTCAAAAAATCCGCTCAACTCTATAGTCCCGTTCCACAAACTCATGAAGTTGAAACTTGCATTACCGACCAACGACTTGCAGTAATCAGAGTTCTGTACATCCTACGCCCAGTTAGAAATTTTAACTTGATACTGACTTCAAAAGATCGACAAACTAGATCAGAACTCTGGATACACGTCTGAAGTCCACTCAGTATCATCGAATTCCACGCAATCTGATTTGCCAGCCTCGCTTCCCGATTTGCTGTATTCGTCTGCACAATCGTGACAACTCCGAAGCACGTTGCTAAAATCAGCCCAACTATGCCGAAAATTGCGTTACAGAGGTTGAAGGGTATCGATAGTCTACGAGGTTGAGATGCAAGGCCTTGTTGAATGCCAGTATCTTGTTTAAACAAAGTAAGTTCGGAAGATGCGCGAGAGTTTGCCGACGGAGAGTGCTTGAGGGACATTGACGGTTGCATCTCTTTCTCGTTGCTAAGAATGAATTGCACGGCAGCGCGGGGAGGAGGAACAGGAGAGAAACTTGGTGGTGACATGCCGGGTACTCAGTGCAGCAAGTAAAGGGAAAGGGATTGCAAAGCTTCAAAAACTCTAATTGTTGTTCGATATTCACAATCTCATGGAATTTGGATTTGAGGCTCAGATCCTCAATGTTGCTTTTTGTGCAGTCATGATCTGCAGGACTGGGTGAGACAATGATGTGTTGGCCCCAGTAAAAAGCCTTGCTCATCGACAAGGCTTTCTATCAAGGCAGACTTCTGCTCGCTCCCCACCACGCAAATGCGGCAAATCACAAAAGCGCGAGAACGAACTTTTTGAAAGTCACATAGCAAGACAGCCTCAAAACAATCTGGCTTGTGATCGCGATGCCTCTATGGATTGATACGCTTCTCCCAGTGTTGCGTTAATGCTGTAGAGATGTCATTGCGATCACAGGCAGAAGAGGGCGACACTAGAGCTACAAGAGCAGGCCACACAACATGACACGTTCGATTACGGCAGCGGCAGTAGAGCGGTATAGTATTGCCCTACGACGTGTAGCGATCGAGCCCAAATACTAAAGCCTCCTCAGTTATACACATATACAGCTCAGATGGGTTTGAGGATCGACCCATCGCTCTGGGAAAGGCGGCGCGGATCACGTGCCAGAGGGTGGGGTATCGGGATTCTAATCAAGAAGAAACAGGGGTTTCCAAGCCACAATTCGCGGGGAATGACGTCGGGCCACAGGGGTTCAGACGTCATACTTG
Organism: Hyaloscypha finlandica; assembly: GCA_021399475.1. NCBI lineage: Eukaryota > Fungi > Ascomycota > Leotiomycetes > Helotiales > Hyaloscyphaceae > Hyaloscypha > Hyaloscypha finlandica. The sequence continues at coordinate 241,091 of JAJTUR010000010.1, read as the reverse complement.
ATGAAATGTACAACATCACTTTCATCTTCAAGCAATGAAGCATAATTAAGATATACGAAATAGAATAACATCCACAATTATTTCACTAACCTGTGAGTGTTTTTCTTTGTAGAAGTCCAAATAATGATGAAGAATTTTCCAAAACGCAGAGCTCCAGAGATGGGGAAAACCGCGGGGTAAAGAGGTGAAGCTTCACAATCACCACAAGCTACAGTGACCCCCCCCCCCCCCCTCCGTTCATTTGTTAGCTCGTGTCAATCGCCAGGGATTTTTGAGCAAATCAGATATCTCGAAAAGTACATATTGACAATCTGATTGGATGCCACATCAGTGGCAAGCTAACATATGATCAGGGGGGAGGGGGGTCCTGTAAAGGTGAGGCTTGAGCAAATCAAGCAAAGCAAAAGCAGGTCCTGATCCAGTCTTGAAAGTGAGTGGCTAGTGGAATAGAGCCAAGACCAAGGCTCCAAACGGGAACGAATAACGCGGCCGTTGAAGACGTCAGATTCTCGCCTGGGAAACTCGTTTTATCACCTCCTCCCCTCCTGCCGTGCCCATAAAAATGACTTTCCAAGAACATCCAGCTCTTCCCGCTCCACTTCCTCCATAAGTTGCACTTGTGCAAAGCTTAAGATATCCTTAAACCTCCCTCCGATCCGGCATACATACACTTTCAAGACCTGCGTTACTTTGAGCAAGCTAACATACTTCACTTCACTTCACTTCACTTCATCACAATGGACACAGTAAATAACCTTGCGTCGGCGGCCTCGCGTGCCATCTGGGGAGAGGGAAACGGCGCTAATGGAGCCCAGACGAAGGACAATGAGACCAGTGGTCAGGAGCCAGTCAGCGGGGAGACAGGCAATGTTGAGGCAGGCGAGCCTTATGATAAAGGAAACGCTGGTATATCTCCTTGCCCCTCCTCCTCTCCAAGTCTCTAACCCTCGCAGAACCAACCTCCACACCCTCCGAGCCCAAGATCACCGCAGACGAACCCACCACTTCCACCCTGACACAAAACCCCAAAATAACAGATACGACAAGCTCAACGACGGATAGCATCGGCGACTCCAAACCCAGCTCCGCAGCACCCAACGCAGCAGATCCCTCTTCGGCCCAACAACCCACGCAAAAACAACAAGGTGCTGACCGGCCCTCCGACGAGCCATCTTCTCTTGAACACGAGAGGATCAAGGAGACGAAGGCGGAGGCAGAGGACGCGGCGAAGGTGGATACGACTGAAGCGGGCCCGAAGACTCTTGATGAGAAAGCGAGGGACAGTGGTGGTGTGGTTGGTAAGGGAGAGGGAAAGGGAAAGAGTGGCGAAAATGAGGGGGAAGAAGAGGATGGACTGCAGAAGGAAAGTCATGGCGAGGGGACGGGCGAGAAGTACGTTAAGTCTAGTGGGGTGGTGGCTGATGGGGGTGACTTCGATGCTGCGAGTCCCGGGGCGGGGAGGGAGGCTGATCGTGAGTTTATCCCTTTCTAAGTTCAGAGTGTGAGAAGAGGGGATGGGGATGAGGGCTAATGAAAACAGGTCTGCTCGAGCAGAAGGGAATCACCCATGAGTCTGCTGCCGCGGGACCTCTTGCTGGTAAGGGGGATGTTGGTGGCAAGGACGAGAAAGCTTCCAAGCCTAAGTTGAGCGAAAAGATTAAGGCGAAGTTGCATATCGGGGGAAAGGATAAGGACTAAAGTTCAGCTCGAGAGGGCGATTAATGACTTGATATATGAAGTTTTCTTTCTAGTATTGTGTTTTTATTAAGTTTGGGGAGAGGAGGTAGATTGAGATGATGTTTGAGATGGAATTTGGAATTCGGCATCAGAGAATCATTAATTGGATTAGGATTAGGAATGGAAGACAACTTGATACCAACAACTATAACTTCTTATAAAGGTGCCGGTGGGTTCGAAGCTTCTTTCATAGTCTAGACGGTTCCCACGAGTACTCATAAAACTTGGAAGTTACATCCAGATGTTCAAAATAGAATCTTGGCCGCAGAAGCACCGAATGTACCTTGCCACGTGATTGGGAATTAGATATTAACGGACCGCAGTTAAACTGCAGTTTGTGTCTTTTCTTTGCCGATTTAGTTCGTCTAGTTTAGACTGCGGTATTAGCTACCCTCTGAGATCCCACCTCTTAAGTCTGAACTGACTTGCTGAGCCATCAGGAAAGGACATTAATCTACTATTCCTCTCCCTGAATATTTGAAACCCCTATTTCCTCATAATTTTTTTTTCTTCTCTATTCTATCTGAATACGAGAAAGTCTATTACACTTACGTTAATTAGACCCATAAGTAATCAATAACTAGAAGGCACAACACCTAATCGTCCACCATCAGTGACAAGCACATTCCCATTCAAGTACGCTCCCGCCCTACTGGTCAAATAGAGCACCGTACCCGCCATATCCTCCCCCATCCCCGGTCTCTGCAGCGGGATCACGGATTTGAGGACCTCGGTCCCCCCTTGCTTCAAAAAACGATCCAGAAGGGGCAGTGTCACTAGCTCGGAAGGGAAAACTACGTTCCTCATCAACCTATCGTCCTGAAATCACGACTCTTGGGGAGGGGGATAGGGGGGTAGGGGACGTACTTCCAGGCGCAATAACATTACTCCTTATATTGAACGGCACAAACGCCGTTGCGAGCTGCTTCATCATATGCGTGGTGCCCGCCTTGGACGCCGAATAAGCAAATCCGCCCAACGGAACGCGATTATAGGCCCCAATACTCGAAATCGCAATCACCTGGCTCAACTGCTCTACATTCTTCCTCTTATTTCCCTCGGCTAATAGTTCGAGGAATGCGATGATGCAGAGATACACAGCGGAGGTGTTGACTTCCATTGTTTTGGTGAACTCGGTGATTGAGGTGTTCCAGAGGTATTCTCGGTACTGGGAGAGAGACGGGTTTGGCGGCATGGCCAAGAGGGTTGGTCCTGCAATGCCGGAGTTGGCGATTAGCACGTTGATGAAGCCTTCGTTTTTGGTAATCGTTTCGACGGCTCGTGACAGGTCCTCTTTCGAGGTTACGTCCCCTTGAAGAGGGATGATGTTGCCGTATTTCTGACCATCGATGAGTAAGTGAGTGGATTGGGGAGATGGGAGGAACAAACTGCTTCTTTTGCAGCTGTTTGGAGCGTTTCAAGTCGACGTCCGATAATATAGACTTTTGCGCCGTTGTGCTCGAGGGCTTTCGCCATCATTAGGCCGATGCCGGTTCCACCGCCAGTAATCACAGCCACCAATCCTTTCACCCCAAACAAGGAAGCAGCATCGAGAGAAGACATCTTCGAATAGTTGCGGAAAATTTTGAAGTTGGACGTGTTGAAGTTGCGGGATGCGGGGACGATTTATATTCCTGGTTGTACGCGGACCCACTGTTGATCACTCAACACTTTGACATAGTGACCAAGCACGTTGCGAAACCCCGAGTTCACTCCTAATCATGCTTGGACCATCATGCGAGTCACCAATAATCTTCTTGCTACCAGCTCACGCGCATGTGACCTTACTTGCGTCTGGCTGCAAGGTGCATTGTTATCTTACAGCTGTCAGCACTCTGATTTGTTCGCTGCTGCAACCACCCAGCTCTAGCGTCCCTATGACGCGTTAGGGAACGCAGCCTTGCCATATCTCGGTGATCAGGTGGGGTTTTCCGTTGAGCCTCCTTTGCCTTTGCAGCTTCCTCGGCCTTGCTAATCTGGTTCCAAAGCTCCCATTCCTTCCTCCTTCACTCCATCTCAGCGTTCAGCAGAGCCACCCTACATGCCTGAAATGTCGCCGGACAGTCGAATCGACAGTGGGAGTGTCCGCGATTGTGGCGATAACTTAGGGTGGTGAAGGGAAAATAGCTACCCCGCACCACATTAATTATAGGCTCTCGTAGTAATGTCCACAAAGCCTACAACTCCAAAAGCCTTATAAGTGAGTTTTTAAAGCGCATGTGAGCATATAGCAAAGGACAGCTCATGATTATAGCATACGAGGGCATGTAAGCCTATAAGGCCTGCGTAAGCCCGTGAGAGAGGCTTGTAAAGCTTGGAAGTGAGGCTTGCGAGGCCTGTAAGGCCTATCCGTTGCGCGGCATTCGCTTGCCCACTTTTTCGTTTCTTTTAAACCTAAATAATTTACTACAAAACAATATAACATTTATAACCTTAGGGATTATAAGAAACTACCCTTTAGATATTAAGACTGTTAAGTTTATTTTAATTTGTATAAAGGTTTAGCTATATAATAGAATATTAACCTTAGACTTTTAATATTTCTTCGGTTTAGCGAGGTGCAGGCGCTCAGCGCAATAGATAATCGAGCGAGGCACGTGAAAGAGGCAAGTGAATCCTGTAAAGCCTGAGAAGGAAGAGGCTTATAAGACTTGTAGGCCCTATAAGTATAAGCTTTAGTCTACCTAAATAGAACCTCATAGAGTGTAAAAGAGGTAATGCGGGGTGGGTAGCTGGCAGAATCGTGCTTAGCGCCACTGTCGCGGATAGTCCGAATTCGATTCGACTGTCCGGAGACGCTTCACTAATCACTACACGCCTGAGACAGAAGATTTTTAATAAAAATTAAAAAATTAAAAAATCTGCTATTCGGACATACAGAGGTCAAGTATATCCACTAGTCTCAAATGTACAAGAGGATTTGCTATTTTCGAGAAATGCATCCCTGACTAAATGTACAACAAGCGCTGTGTAAGATTACTTTCTGAGAAGTGTATCCTTGAATGTCCAAGGAAAACTTGGTACGTACTGTATATTTTCCTGGGTGTACAAGAAGAGCTTGGTAATTATTACACTTTGAATAGCTTCAACGACTTGTAGATTCTTCGGGCACAATTCCACGAAAATTATTCCCAGCGCTTATGCTTTTAACATCTCCCGAGAGGGAAAACCCCAGCTCTCATACGCTCTTGTACTATGTCTTAAAGATAATTTAGAGCTGCATTTTGATCGAGAGGTGGTTCTAGTTCCATTCAGGGAGGTGCGCTGAAACACTGTTCACTTCGGGCTTGGACTCGTCAGCATTCAATAAATTGTACAACCTACGAGGGGTTTTAAAGGTTAAATGTCACCTGATTACAGGGGTTTCACCAGCGAAAGCGCTGGAATTACAGGGTGGTCTGACCAATCACCTGTCTAGATTCCACCTTTTCTGCTATATGCAGTTAGATAGTAGTTAACCTTTAATGCCCCCTGTACGTAGTATGTAGCAAGGGTCTAACCTAGCAAGAATGCCTCTCCGGCGCGGGGCGCCCATGATATTACCCGGGAGATCTGATAGGCTACTTGCGGGATTTTATGCAGCATACCATGCAGGTCCAATTTTTCCAGACATGGATTCTCGGGGCAGTTCCAGGTCCTATTCCTTCGGACTGAAAGCAATTGAAGAGAAACAAACAATTCACACCTCTCAGAAACTCGACTCTCAAGCATATGTCTGGATATCAGTGAGTGGAAGGATCAAGCAGTTTGTATGAGCTTCTTGAATTAACTGATAATTCCGTAGTGAGAACTTCACTTCGCAAGAGAATCCCGACCCCTGGTCTAAAGGTTCGCACAAAAAGAGAATCATCTCCGTTTCCAAGGCCATGGTCACCACGATTGTTGCACCAATCTGCGTGTTGATTGCAGATACCCTTGCGTCTCGATATTAAAACCGTCACATCTACAATCCCGTTTCCCGTCTTTCTTGTCTTACTCCAAGCCTCACCTTCCCAACGGTTGAAGTCAACTCCAGCCTTGCTGTAGCCTGTACGTGAGATACCTTCCAGGCGGGGTGGCCCCACCAGGCTTACTGGCTTCAACTAATAAAACTGTTTTTTTAGAACAAGTCGAACGCCTTCAATCTACAAGGTAAATCTGCTTCTCGTCTTGGACTTTAAGCATGAAGGTTTTCCCGAACCTGCTAGTCGCAATCGGTTTGGTGGCTTTTGCAGCCGCGCAGGGCGATGTTGGAGTTATGGGCGCTGAAAAGCGGACGAATTCAGAAAACGGGTTGGACTTTGTGTACCCATTTCCCGTGAACAATTACCGGTTTACCTCGCAGCTGAAAAACTTGGAAATGGCATACATGGATATCTCCCCAATCGGAGAGTCAATCGGAAACATCGTTCTCCTCCACGGCAAAAACTTCTGTGGCTGCACCTGGAACGCCACGATAAACGGCCTCCTCGCCGCTGGCTATCGCGTTATTGTTCCAGATCAAGTGGGATTCTGCAAATCGACGAAACCCACCAGTTACCAATTTACGCTCGAACAACTCGCTCTCAACACCAATAATCTTCTCCACTCCTTGAACGTCACAAATGCAACCATCATGGGCCATTCGATGGGCGGGATGTTATCTGCAAGATACGCTCTCATGTTCCCCTCCCAGACATTTCGCCTCGTCATGGTCGATCCTCTTGGATTAGAAAACTGGTTTGCTTTAGGTACGAAGCCCTCCTCAATACCGACAAAGCTAGATAACGGTTTATAACTGGTTTGCAGGTGTTCCCTATCAAGCAATTGACGTCTCATATTTGACGGAGCTGAACACAAGTTATACCAGCATCCAAACGTACCAACAGGCAACCTATTATGGTGGAACTTGGAATGCTTCGTACGACGTTTGGGTAAACATGCTTCTCAGTATCTATGAAGGACCACTAGGCACTCATTTCGCGTATAACATGGCTTCGACGACTGACATGATCTTCACCCAACCGGTGATCCAAGAGCTGCCCAATCTGAAGATGCCATCGCTTCTCCTGGTCGGAGATCTCGACAACACAGCCATTGGAAAGGCTTGGGCACCTGCAAGCGTCAAGCCATTATTGGGTCACTACGACATTCTGGGGAAGCAGGTTTCTGCAATCATTCCTAACTGCACCCTGATGGAGTTCCCGGGTCTGGGTCACGCTCCGCAGATTCAAGCTCCAGACACATTCCATGCCGCGTTGTTGGGCTGGCTGAATTGATGGCTTCGACATCGATGGCACGCTATTTTTAGAGCTGTTGAAGCGTATATATAGGGCTGAAAGAAGGCTGAAAAAGAAAATTGTGATCGAGCAATGTGGAAATTCCCGTTTGTGGACTTGAACATTATTAAAATAAGACCCTCGTAGTCCGTTCAGCGATTGAAATGTGTCGGGCTCAACGAGGCTTTTTGAATGGTCGCGAGAAATGTTAAATGCGACGGGCCATGCCCTTTGTCGGATTGTGTGCCGTTGTGCATGTGGGTTGTAGGGGTGTTGTGGGAATCGTGGTGGGGTGGAGGCATATTTATTTAACCCCGAGGGATGCTTCTACCGTTGACACTTTAATTTGGAGACGAGACCGCTCGAGCATCATATTGAACATTGACAAGAAAGATTGTCCCTTTGGAAAGTGCGGAGATACTTCCTTCTTTCCCAAACCTGCCTGTACTGCCTCGTAATTGAACTCTATCTACCCCTTTTTCTCACGAACTCAAAGTAATCCGTGATCAATAGGGTTCGAGTCTCGACCTGAGGGTATCATTCCCTGTTGATTTGCGAAACGATAAGCCGAACGCCCCAATGAATGCCAGCATTTCCATCCCCGGACACTGTCCTCAGGGGTAACCCACCACCAACTCCCTATGGATATCTACTAACCTGTTAACGATCAACTGGCAATGACGGCAGTTAAAAGTATGTTCCGGTATGTTAGATTGATGGCTTGTGAGAAAGAGGGAACGATCAAGAAACTATGTATCTTTCCGCTTCCCCGTATCATTTGAGCAGAGTTCGCACAGTGGCCCAAGTTTCAACCCCGGATTTTCGAAGGCCCAGACCGTGACGACTTGACACGCCTCCAGATCTTGGGAGCTCCTGGGCCCACCTCGCTCCCGCCCCCGGTTGAATCCAATTAGGCAGAATATTTGGAGAAGAACGGGATAGAACATCGTGTATCTCGCAATTTTACTGGTTACGACTCACTCAATAAGCCGTTTTAATTGGGTGTCGGTTGGATGAATTCCTTTCCCCTGTCCCTCCCGTGCCAAATTCCCGCACCTCTGGCGTGCATCTTCCAAACCCCTGAATTAATGACATATTAATAAATTCAAAGCGTCCGAGCTTTTTCGAGAGGATCGGGAGGATCGGGAGGATCGGGAGGGAGGCCCGTTCCAGGTGGCAATATCGAGGCAATCTACGGTGCGGCGTTGCATCGACACCGAAGCTAAAAACCCCTCGGAACTGCAGGTTCGGTTGAGATGGCTGGTTTCAGCTCTCGGGATTACACCGACATGTACTTTCAAGATGCTCAACGGCTTATCGTGGAGCACATATGTTGGGTCTTCCCCGCTCAGCTCAGATCTCCACTATGCTCCGAGTAGGTCTTCCACTTCTGATCAAATTCTGATTTTCTGCTGTGTGAAGATGAGATGGCAACAGGCATTTCGGACCTCAATCATGGCAACTACGAGCGTGTAGCCTGCCTTATCTTTGTTGCTCTTATACCAACGTTTCTCTTCACTCGGTTCTGGAGTCGATTATTGTCCAAACAAGTTGGGTCTGACGACTGGGCAGCGCTCGCGGCTGGTGTACGAAACCCTTCACAATCAATCCACAGTTAGAAAGTTACTAATGAATGGTGCTTGCAGATCTTTGCACTTTCTTGCAGTATCCAGACTCTCGTCGGTATGTTTCTGGAATTACCTGAACCTAGATATATTGTGTCTTACTTCAGTTTAGCAACGGCGCATGGATGGGGACGTCACAAAGTTAACCTTGACGCGAAGGACCTTCGATTGGTTCTTATTGTAAGATAAATCTACTATTGCCCCTCATGCTCACAAGATCTATTCAAAACTGACATAAAAAGCTCCACTGGACCTTTCAAATCACGTACAAAATCACCGTTGGCCTTAACAAAACCTCCATGCTACTCCTCTACCTACGAATTATGCCCCAAAGAATATCCCGCATCACCTGCTGGACTCTCTTGACTCTCGTTAGTCTGTTTGCATTTGCTACCACCGTTGCTAGTATCTTCCAATGTATACCGGTCGAAAAAGCTTGGATCAAGTCGAAGAACGGACATTGCTACAGCCTGACGAGAGCATGGTATGCGAATGCTGGCTTCTCCATCGCTACGGACTTTATCATCCTGTTTCTGCCGATGCATATGGTCTACAATTTACATAGAGCGAATAAAGAGAAGATATTACTGTATGCAGTATTTGGAGTTGGAATATTGTGAGTAACCTTGCCTGTAAATTATTCCCTGTCACAGGGTAAGTTACTGACATTGGTCAAGTGTCACTTTCACAAGCATTATGCGAACATTCATGCTCAAAGCCGCAGATAATCCAGATATTACCTGTATGCGCCTCTCGGGGTTCAGCTCTGATTCAACAATGCTAACAATTGCCTGTAGACGACATAAAATCCGGCTTTTGGTCCCTAATCGAAATCAACGTCGGCGTAATTTGCATCTGCCTTCCACCTCTCCGAGCCCTCCTATCCCGACAATTCCCCTCTCTCAACTTTGGAATTTCAGGAAGTGACCCTCATCCACAACCATACCTATCCTCCAGCATCTCGGCACCGAAAAGTGGTGGCTCAACTGGAATACGGAAAGGGAGAGGACAAGCGCCATTGGAGAGTGAAGAAGAGTTGGTGTATTTCACGGATGAGAATAGTCTACCGTTGAGGGATAATGGAATCAAAGACGCGACAGGATATAAAGTTACAAACATGGGAAAAGATGGGGAGAGGCTTGAGAAGGTGCATGTTAGGTTGCAGCATTGGGAACGGCAGGAGCGCTAAAGAGGCGAGGCCGACGTGAAGAAAATGACTATCACGGCAAGCCAAGAAGGTCAGTGGCAGAAAACATGTACACGAAACACACGGTGAGCAATAGAGGCAGCAGCCAAAGAGTCTCATAGTCGAACGATTGTTTAGGATCTCGGGGCACCACGGAACGGAAGTTTGATCACCGGACAAGATGGGATATACACACAATGGTTTCTCGGGAAGCTGTTTTCGGAGTTCAAAATAGGACATGGATTGAGGAAGCATCTCCAGGCTCGGTAACGGAAAAATACATTATTACCAAGATTTTCTTGTTCTCTCTCGTGTGCTAAACCCAAGCTGACGCTAATTCTGACCAAACTCATGTCCATTAGATAAATCACCCATCACTTCATAACAGAAAATCAACCAGTAAATACCGTGCCAGCCTCAATCTCTTCTAATGTTTCTATCATGTGTTCTCAGATCTTCTCCATTTCTCCCCTCAATTGCCCATATTCGCTCTGACACGGATCGATCTCATTATCCCAATCACCTTTATATGGACTCCCACCGCTCATGGAATCAATCGCCATCGCAACATCTCCTTTACCCTCTGGCCCCGGCCCACGAGCGGGGAATCTCGCCATCGCCAAAAAGACAATGCTCTCCCCACACTCCCTCGGACTCACGCTCCACCACTTCATCAACGGTCCCCGCCGCCTTGAAAGCCACCTTGAACCAACCCGGTACAGTAGTTTCTCGTCCTTACCGAAATTATCATGAATCACGGGTAGTAATGGCTCAATGACAACTTGACAGGATATCTTTTAGCGAGGGATTCAAAGGAGAAGGCATTGAGCAATACGACATGCGAGTCAATGTTAATAAAAGTTGTAATTCTTTGGACTGCGAGGCGAGAGGTCACCAGGGAAGTAGTTGTTGTTTCGTTTGGGTGAGAAAACGGAGCCAACGTGGATATGGTGAGGAGAGTTGAGCAGTAGAGGGAGTTGTTTTATAATAGGGTTCAGGATTTCGCGATTCCGAATCCACTGCCGGGATATGGAATAATGTCGTGGCTTGCTTTTTCCCCCGACCATAGCAGGCAGAAATATACAATTATTCCATGTAAGAAAAGCTGAGGGGAGGAACCATTTTCCAACCGTGTTAGGTCTCCATAAAGCCGGTCTTGGTACTATTGTGTTCTGATCGGTGATCGGACTCGCATCCGCGCTGGCTTGTGGTTTCAACCCCTATCCACCTTCGCTACCCCTCGCTAAGCGAGTCGGGGTAATTTTCAAGCTCATCCACAACGTCACATTTTCTTGCAAGAATTAAGCATAAAACCATCCCAAGTACACTACTTTCCAATTTCAAACGTTGAAGTTGGTGGGCTCTTTCCGACGATCCATCTTAAGAGGGTTGGTTGTCACGTGATATCACTGAGCTGCCTCGGCGCTCGGCGTTTTTTTGACTTGTGCAAAACCGCGAGCAAAAAATTGAGACAAGCATGTTGCAATTATTCTAGCTCCCATTTGTAAAGAGGGTGGACGAGCGCATCGGCTTGTCCCTTGTAAAGGCGATAATAAATATGTCAATGTGCTGTTGCCATAGTGGCTTTTACACCTAAAAGTTCAAGCGACAAGAGTGCACATGCTTTCACTGTAGCAACACCCGTCTCCGAAATATAGCTGCACGTACAGGGGCGCAATCCGATGTGCCCGCCCTCTTTACATAGAGAACAGGTAATTTGACCTTACCAGGGTTCGTAGTTCCTAATTATGATAGGTGCTTAGGGATGGCACTGTCGTTAATACCTGCAGCTAGTGCCTGGCCATATCCGCCCCCTGCTGAAAATCCAGGTTGAGACAAGCCTACCCCGCGTGAATTATCACAAGCTCCGGCGGTCTCTCAGGTCCAACGAACCCAAATCCTGGTATTGAACTGACACGTCCCGTCATTCGCCACAATAGGAATGTGATCTCCGACCAAACGAGTCAAACGAATGGGGAGAGTCCGGAGCAAGAACATAGCAAGGAAAAGGATATACAGAGGTAACGCCAATCTTTTATATCTATCGACTCCTCAATTATTCTTAGATCAACGATAGCGATTAATGATGGGGTCGTCGTCCTCCAAAGCTCTCACGGGTCTTCTCTGTACGGTTTCAATAAAGCTAGCATCCGGGGCCACAACTCAGTCGTTTCAACCACTGCCATTTTCCAGCAGCGATCGATGGATAGTTGATGCGGATGGCAAAAATGTTCCTGTTGTTGGCATCAACTGGCCTGGAGCGGCAGAAACTATGCTTCCGGAAGGGCTTGGCTACCAATCCATAGCCAACATAGTACAGAAAATCACGGAAACTGGTTTCAACACTGTGCGTCTTACTTTCGCCATTGAGTTGGTTGACGATATTTTGGATAACGGGGGAGACGTTACCCTGAGCGACACTTTGACACGGGCTTTGGGATCGGTGAATGGGTCAGCGATGTTGTCGAAAATTATAAGTAATAATCCTCAATTTACTGCTACGACGACGAGATTAGAGGCAAGTTTCATTCCTTGTCTTTAAATACACCTGAAAACCTCCTGAAAGAATGCTAACTATTGATAGGTGTTCGATGCAGTAGCTGCGGGTTTGGCAACCCAGAATATCTATGTCCACCTCGACAATCATGTCTCAAAAGCAATGTGGTGCTGCAGCGTAACAGACGGAAACTCTTGGTTCGGCGACACGTACTTTGATACAAACAAATGGATTCGAGGACTGTCTTACATGGCGGCTCACGTGAGTCCTCCTCCATTTTCTATCCCACTTCACTAATGTACCATCCAGGGCAAGGCAAACTGGCAAACCTTCAGCAGCATGGGCCTCCGCAACGAGCTCCGTCCGGCCCTCACTGGCGCCCCAAATCTACATCCCTACACCTGGTCCACCTGGAAAACGTACATGACGGCCGCCGCGTCAGCAATCTACTCCGCAAACCCAGACGTGCTAATCTACTTCTCCGGTCTCGAAGCAGACTTCAACATCGAGCCCGCAGTCGGAGGATCCACACTCCTTGATCTAGGATTTTCCTTCAAGGTAGCTAGCTACGAATGGGCGCACAAACTCGTGTTCGAGATGCACGAGTACGATGTGAATATTGCGAGTTCTTGTCCCATTTACGAGGCGATTTTGGAGAGTTTTGGCGCGGATGCTACGACGAAGAGTGGTGGTAATAGGGCCCCGTTGGTCATCTCAGAGTGGGGTCATGATGAGTCGGATGCGAGTAATGCGTGGCAGAGTGCGTATAGTCAGTGTTTAACGCAGTTTGTAGTGAAGAGGCAGCTGGGATGGATGGTTTGGGTTCTGGCGGGGAGTCATTACATCCGTTCTGGGACGCAGGATTCCGATGAGACTTATGGCAAGTTGACTTGTATAAATGTTAAGTTGTGTTTCCTATGCTAACGAGACGATAGGACTTTTGGATCATACGTGGAGTAATTATCGAGGTGTCAATTCTTCAGCTGCTATCAAGCAGCTGGTTCAGTCAACATACGCTGCTTATGGGCAATAGAAATTACCAGCTTTGATATAATAACTTGCAAAATGAATCCTTCCCTCAGAAGTCCACTCTCAAAGGCAATGAATGTACCAGCGCGGTGGACCTTGTCACATGATCAACAAAGGGTTTATTTCCTTCGGGTCCAAACAGGAAACCGCTGTCTACTCCTAGAGCAAGGCCAATTTGTCCTAGCACAGCCAAGTGGAGATTAGAGAAACGAGGCACTCTCGACGCCAGGCGAATCAGCTGAATGAAAGAAGCTTAGAGGGGCAGCACTCCTTTTTAACACAATTTCCCAAAAGCAACTCAAGGGGCGATGCCATTTTAGTCGCTCCAAATGACAAACCAAAACTTATCCTGATGTCCAATCAGTCAAGACTAATATCACACTCTGTTTTTTCCTGTTTTTTCACGCTCTCCACCATTTCGCTCTTCTCCCGAATCTCCATCAACCTTCCAATATCTCTTGACAACTTCTCAATCATAGTCTTCGCATCCTCGACCGCACCATCCAAATTCAAGATCGTCTTGCCAAGAGAAGCATCTCCCCAACCGAGCTTCTCAACCCACCCATGGGCAAAATTGTATTGTAATCTGAGGGATGTGAGTTGGATTTAAATGGGGCGAGATGACATTCAAACGGTTGTCGAGGTTTGCTCAGGTTTCTTTTGCCCGAGATCGAAGAGGTGTATCGAAGCCTCGCTCAGCCAATGGAGCCTCTTCCTTCATTTTTGCCGAGGATGAGGGTGATTGAGACCTGTCGTGAGTACGATCGTCCGCCGGGGAGATGGCAGACGCGGAAGGAATGTCTCTGTGGGTTGACTCCGTCTGAGCACCGACAGTTGAAGCTGAAGCTGGCGAAGACGTGGCATTTTCGGTTGATATTTGGTCGCGAATAGCTCCTTCCCCCGCTCCTAAGCCCTTGGTGTGGGAGTCAGACTCCATTGGCATGTCGCGAATGGCACTGTAGTTCTCAGGGCCATAGAAGATTGTGTATGCAGTTGGAGCGTCTCTGTGTTGCTGCTCTCGAATTCGAGCCGGGGAGTGAGTTCCAGGAGGAAGTGCAACTTGCTCTGAAGCTCCGACTTGAGTTGAGTGTTGAGCCGGAGAGCGAGTCGGAGCATTCTCCTTTGCAGGAGAGGGGGTTGATTTCTCCGGAAGATCCATGTTGTTTATCGGAGACGGTGAAGGGAGAGATTGGGTGGTGGTTATATATCTGAGATATGAAGATGGCTTGAAAGAGAACGGGGAGGATGAAAGTCAATAAAAGCGTTTCAGATCTCTCTTTCAGGCTCAGGAGGTGTGATTCCGCTTGGAACTTGTCTCTAAATAGAGATAAATTGTGTTTTCTTTAGAGTGAACAAACACCTCCAAGCTTTGTCACAGCTTGCGGCTGCCTGAATCAAGAATCCAGAAAATAAAGGATCATTGTCTCTGTCTTACTTGCCATGGATGCCAGCTTCCTGTCTGGCAGTTCATCAACTCATGAAGAGTATAATGGAAAAGCAGATCTTTTTAGCCTGTCCCAGGCCGAGCCGTAGCAGATCTAATTTGGAATGGCAAGATCCTTTCCAAAGAGGAGCAGAAAAGGATGGCTGGAGCTACTCTAAGCTTGGTGCGCAATGTCCAGGACTCCCAGATTCCCGGGCTGAACGCTGAACTTGCAACGACACAAGAGACGGGATGAAAACGCAGCAACAGTAGGGATGGCTGGGCTGACCGTCGCAGCCTCCTAGGACACCCTTTTGATGCACATCGCAGTAAGAAAGATGTGCAACAAAGCGTTGTGCGATGTGCGTCAAAACGGTGGGCGTGAGATGTGATGGAAAGCAGATGGGAGAGCTGGGAGCCGCGGCGTGTGACAAAGCAAGAGGTGCTGAGTTGAGACTAAATGAAATGCATACCATGTAAGATTACATTTAAGGTGGTGAGTGAAATCAAAAGAGATAAGAGCGGAGCTCAATGAGCGAGTGACAAAACTTGTTCCCCAGCAAATTGTCACCCAATCAATGCACATAGAGATCTTGAAACCTAGACCGGTTGGTAGTCCCGGTACCCATTCCACTCCTTCCTCCTCTTATACTTCCCTCTCTCTTCCCCTTCATAAAGGGGCCCCATAACCATCTTCTCGGGCACACTCCCCTTATTCCTCACACTCCAACTCATCTCCCACGCCAAATTTCTCAGATGCCTTCTCATGTCCCTTACCCGCGTCAAAAAATTCCAAATCTCCAACTTGCGACTTGCATCCCACCCTCTCGGCAGGACCCAGTAGTGATTCCGGCCATAGAACAGCGATTCAGCCATCTCTTTCACGCTCTTACTTACAAGGAAGAGAGAGTGTGGGAAGCGCCAACAGGTACACGTTGAGGAGAAAGCTGTGTGCTTGCTCCAGCATGCGCAGATATTGGGTTTTTGGGCAGGGGAGGGGGAAGGGGAGCAGGTAAGACAGCATTCCGGCACAGAAGGGTAGGGCCGGTAGGGGGAGGTGCGCGGTTCGTAGAAGCTGGATTGGATGGAAGTGGAGACGGGCGTGTTGAGACTCCAAACTAGGTCGTAGGGAGTCATCAGTGGAGTATAAGACAGGATCTGGAGCTGGATTTCGGGTGGAAGGGCGGTGAAGTCGAATGTTGTCAGGATGGGGGGATTGATTAGCTCGGTAACATGTTTTCTTGCGAGTTTTCGGAGAAGAGGAATATGTTCTGCATTGGTAGGGGAGTGTTGGAAACCGAGAAGGATGGGGCATTCTCTGAGATGTGGAAGCTGGGAGAGCGGACGAAGGACCTCTTCCGCGATCTCGATATCCGCCACGTCGCATGCAAATGAGAGTCTCAGCTGATTTGACTGGATGTGTGTGCGTAGGGCTTGACATAGCTGTTCTAATTCGCCGATAGAAGAGGCCTCGTCATGGGCCTTGGCCTTGCTGAACAGTCGATGCGGATGAGATGCAACGTATGTAGCGTGAAACCGAATATCCCAACTCTCAGGAACGGAATACCTTTCTTTACAATTCCGAATTGGATCTGGGTCGAAGTAATTCAGGCAAAGAGACAGACTCCTCACTTTTTTTGCAAGCGCCCACTTTGGAAGTGAGTGGAGACCAGAGAGGCGACCGAGACTCTCTCGAAAGATGCTGACGTGATTCGAGGGGTAGAAGATTGTGGATACCTCCGTAGAGCAGCTGCCATGGCAAGGGAGTGCGTGTGCGGACGTTATAACTACAGCTCCCGTTGGCGCTGCGTGTGGCTTTGGAACCGTAGTCTGCACTTACACAATGTCTATTGAGGTGAATGTGAGCCAAAGGGAGATAACCGTCTAGGAAGTGGGAGAGACAGTAGCTTCGAGGCTGGATGTTGGGTTCCGTTGGCCAGTATTCAATGTTAAGGGGGTGTATTCTTGAACGCAGTGTTCTTCACTTGAAGGGATGAAGTTGAGGTAGATTGTGGAATCAACGGGGAGGCCTGCAAGAAGATAGATTTTACGCCAGAGGCTGTATTAGATTCGATGTTGCGGTGTGAGAGTTGAAGGAGCCTGACTTTCTCGTCCAGCAGTTCGCTTCGATGCAGGCTGCAAGCTCACCCGCAGCCCAATCTTTTCCTCAGGGGTATGGGACACTGCTCCGAGATTCTTAGAGGTCGTCGCAATAGCAAGTGAGACTTCATGGATAACGAAAACGGTAAAACGAACGAGAAATCAACTTCAATAGAGGGTGGCATACTTTCCACTTCCATTGCGAAGCACGCTGAATCAAGAAATCCAAGCGAGCAAATGTATAAATCTCAACCACATCTACCGTGGGAGACCAAAGAGGTTTATGTATTATGTAGGTATATACACACCATCATTACAACGTAACTATCTGCTCGAAACATCAATCATACACTCGTCATCTATCTCCCCGTGATTTCATCCAGCTTCAAATCATTCACCACCATATACCGACTCAGCCCTATCCATCCCCAACGAAACCACCTCATCTGGCTCTTATGCGCTGTGGTCATCGCCTGCTGTGCAATCCTCACTTCCCCAATTCCGCTCAGGAAAAGCAGCGGACTGGGATGTGCCTTCATTTGTTTCTTTCCGAGCGCCATTGAGAGAAGACTTGTTATCGAATCGAGGAAAGTCGTATATTTCCGGACCAAGGAAACGGTGTTCAGAGTATATAGATCCACAGGACATCCCCAACCAGGTCGGTTATGTATAAGAGAAGCAATGAAATGGCGGGCGCCGTGGTAGAGGGAGATATGATTTGCATGTGAAGAGACGCCAAACTTGTCGAACGTGATGAGTACATCAATTGTAGCCGTCGGCGCATCGGCCGATTTATTCTTCATCGGATTCGCAAGGTTCGGCGCAAAGGCATCGGAGAGGAGGGATGCAATGGCCTGCTTATCCCAAGTCGTGGTCATGCTATCTGGGAAATGCCTTGAAAGCCATCAGCCACTCTGCCACCTTCAGCACCAGAGATACATACGCGCTTTCAATGACAAACACATCGTCCTCCTGCCGCAGACCCAGCAGCATCCCACTCTTCACCAACTCCTTCTTCCTCGTCTCGCCGAGCCCATCCGCATCGCCTGCGCCGTCAGCCTCGTCGCAAACACCAGCAAGAAGCAGAACCTACCACTGCTCAGACACAGAATCTTCACATGGTTTCCCAGACTCGGATCTGTCAGCGCCAGCAACGTCGGCGCAAAGAACATCGCCTCATCATCCGGATGCGCAATCAGCAGACATATCCTCTTATTCCTGAGCTTCGGGAACCGCGATTTCGCGACCGAGACCGTGTACAGCCAGCAGGCGATCGCGACAATCGGAAGGCTCAGGATGGTCAGCCATTCGAGCTGCATGGCTGTGCGCGGTGTGCGGTAGTTAAGCGCGAGAGGGAGACGGGAGGGGGTTGGAGGAAGGGAGAGTGCCGCGAATGTCGCGAGTGTCGCGAGTGTTGCGCGCTGGATAAGAGACGATGGAGGGGGATAGGAGAAGCCACAGTTGCGCTTGGGGATGTCTGGGGAAGGGAAGGGAGGGAAGGTTTAACTTTTTTAAGCTTCGCGCTAGGCGAATTGGCAGGCCATCGAATGGTGGGCTGGCGCTGGGACGGCCGGGAAAATCATTAGAGTTGCCGCGCATGAAGAGCCGTCAGATCCAGCATCTGGTGCATCAACGTTGTTCCGACGGTTAATGGGAGCCACAGGTGATGTTGTACGGTTGACAGTTAACGGTTGACAGCGAGGCTGAAGACCATCGAGGCTCGTCTATCGGGGTCCGACAGAAGAAGGGAAATCCGGAGCGAGTCTCGACCGCACTTGATCAACACCATGGGGAAGAGGAAGGATGCAAAGATCAAGCTGGCACAACCGGATCGATCGGGGCCAGATCCCTCGCAAGAGACCCTCCTCGAGATCGCAGAGAAGCGTGGACTGTTGAAGGCCCAGCAGGCCGCAGAAGAAGGGCTGGACGAAAGCGGAGAGCCCCTGGTTGGCAGACTCGGCGAGTCGCTTCTCTGGAGCACCAGTCTCACAATGTTGCATTTCACACTGGACGTGTTGGTAGCAAATCAATACGCCGTTGCGATCAAATGGCCTGCTCTAGTCGCCAGGACTGCACAGGCATTTCCCAGTACGTTGCAAAGCCCTCCTTCGAGGCCAACGCTGACAGATCCAGTCATACTTCTCCTCTTCTACTCCTTCCATCCTCATCCTTCCCCTCCGATGTTCCTCCCAAGACTATCCACACGAATACAACCTCTCCTCCACCAACTACTCTTCTTCGTCAGCAGTGTTGCTGCAGGGTGCTACCTGATATATATCACGAATATGCATGGATACTACGCAGTCATGAAGCAGGCGCCTCCCCTCGGCTCTCTCTGGATCTGGTCCGTGATAGAGCTCGACATCTTCTGGGCGACAGGCAGTCTGATCTTCTGCGTCCTCTTCCTGAAATACGGAGGATATTCCTTCCTATAAGAAATCATAGGTTTGGAATCGGATATACGCTTGCTGAGGTCTTGTCTTTCTGCATCGTCTGTGGATATGATTGATCGTCAATCTCTTCTTCGTCTGGGTTTGAAAGTGTGGCTTCCGTCTCTGACCGTCTGGGCGGTGATATCTGCTCGTGTCCTGGCGGGTTGGAGGTGACTCGATCCCGATGCATAACCCTATATACCAGATCCTCCAGCCGATCCAATTTCTCATGCTGCGCACAAACCAGTTTCTCCAACCTCTCCAGTCGATCCCTCTGTCTCTCTTCCCTCTCCCTCGACTTGGCTTCCTGATCTCTCACTCTCCTATTGGAATCAGTCTCAATCCCATTCCCATCTCCACCCCTCCTTCTCCTCGATCCATCAAAACAGATTAGAAATCACTCACGAACTAATCATACTCATTTGTGCAAAAAGCACCCGACTCCCCAGCGCATCCCTCTGCCTCACCAGTTCCAACGCCCTCCTTCGAACCGGCAACCAACTAATCGCAATATCCGTGCGTCCCCTCACACTCCGAGGAACAATTGTCCACCCCCCTCCCTCTCCTCCCTTCTCCCCATCTCGATCTTGCTTCCGATCAACACCCTCTTCAGCTTCAGCCAAACACTCCAATAACCTCTCCTCCAACTTTCCCAACTGCTCAACCACGAAGGCGTACATTTCTCTTTCTTTGCCCCTACCCCTCCCACTTACCTCACTTCCACTCCTCGCATCACCTTTTTCATCCTCCATCTCTTCCAAAGCATGGTGCAAAGAAGTGGTAGAAACAAGGTCATGCATAAACGTACTCTCCGTCTTAAACCAGCTCAGACTCGCCTTGACTTGGAAGTACTCCGAATCCGCGTTCCTCAGATAGGTGAAGCGGACGTAGACTGCGGCGAGGATGGCGGCGAGGAAGGTGAGGATTCCGGAGACGGAGGCGGTTATGGAGAGCGGCGAGTCTTGGGTGGAGAATGCCATTTTGTTGTCAAGTAGAGGGAGATGTGTGGTGGGGTTTGAGATTCTCTTGTAGATCTGAGGGGTCTGGGGAACCGGATTCAAGTTCGCGTCTCTTAGGTGTTGCTGGGGCTTTGGCGCGGGGAGAGAAATTAAGCTTAGGAACCATTGCATTTGATGTAAGCTGAAGACTACTTGATGCAATTGAGAAAATTGAATGAGAGTAGTCGAGCTGAGATCCCCAATCTGAGATCAGCTGCAATGTACAGCCACAGCTGCACACCCCGATCCCCCACTAGACCCTTTGAGGCCGTGGCTTGCCTCCTGATTCAGATCTCGATGCGGATACAACCTCCCGAAGAACGATCACGCCTGGTCTAAACGGTTTTTTTCTATTCGTCTACTTCCTCTCCACCGCGCAAAGATTCTAAGACGCTTCACTGCAACGTTTTCTCGTTCTGGTCGATCAATCAAAGGAGTGCTGCCCTTCCTAGAAAACGCTCGAACCCCCTGGCTCTGCGAGATGTGATTTCAGGGCGTTGCGGCTGGGCTAGGGGCACTGAGGTTGCCGGAGGGTGCATTTACCATTTCGCCGATTCAGATTATAAGGGAGACCTCGACCGATAAAGTGCACTGTCCGGAGCCAGCTCCGGAAGACCCGCTAGATCCCAACGTCAACCATAACAGGCTCAGCTACGAAGACCTAAAGAGCAAGGACTCAATTCGAATCGTTAGGCTATAGTCTGCATTGTCTGACGATGTGGAGCTTTGCGCCTCTTTCCATGAAGTTAGACTGGGTGATGCACTGTCCTACGAGGTCATCTCTTATACATGGGCCGCTGCGGTGTTTTTAGAGACCTTGAAGTTTTTAAAAGGGTGTCTTAATATCACGGGGAATTTCGCATCCTCATTGAGGACTTTTCGATACGTAGACAGAGAGCGCATCATTTGGGTAGATGCGGTTTGTATCAATCAGAAGAACAACATTGAGAAGGGACATTAAGTTGCGATGATGAATGAGATTTATAGGAGAGTTGTTTGGGTCCTTGTTTGGTTCGGTGTTGGTGATGAGTAGACTGTGTACTTTATACGAGGGTATTAGATATTGGTTTGAAGAGTTCAATACTTCAACTACGTCCATGAAAAGAGTCGATCCTTAAGTAGCGGCTTGGCTGAACCGTTTCACAGACCTTCAAAGTGAAGAAATTTCCATCGATGAGAGTCTCCAGGAGGACCACAAAGCTGTTCTTGATGGGTCAAAGTTGCAACCCCGACTGCCTTGGCTGTCTCGGAGCAGCCATGGGTCTCATCTACGAGAGACCTTGGCTCACTCGACTGTGGGCTATGTAAGAAGTAGACTTGGCGTAAGAAGCTATTCTTGGAATCTTGGCTGCGGTAAGATGAACTTGAGTGGGCAAGTTTGCCTCGTTGTGTCCTTACTCAAGTCAGTCCACTCGCGAAGCCAGTTCGACATGCGCAGTTCGCAGGCATTCCTTCAGGCCGCTTCAGTCGTTGAAACAAGAGCACTCTTTCAATTGCTTACCTCTCCCACGCATTCCCGCCGCTTCCGCGACATCGTCGAGATTATACGAGTGCAGGGCTGTACTGACAACCGAGATCGCATCTATGCCTTGCTAAATCTACAGTCTCCGAGCATCCGCATGCCCATCGAACCAGACCATTCCAAACCCGCGCGGCACGTCTACATAGACTATGTCCTGAAATCTCTCGAGCAAGGAAACTTCAAGAACCTCTACAACGCGGGAACGTGGTATAGAGAAGAGAACAACGGCCAATTTATAACCATGAGGACGCACGATTTTCTTCCCTCGTGGGTTCCTGATTTTCGCAAGGCAAGCAATCGCAGACAGCTCCCATGGCTGAACCATGCCTCCAATTTTCAGAGTAGCATCTATGGAGACTTACCATTCAAACATCTTGACAAGCTAGGCCTTACATTCACAGTTGAGCTTGGTGGATTCATCATGGACGGGATCGTGGATGGGCGAGCAGCAAACTTGCCACTGTAGCGAGTATTTTTCGGTGGCCAACCAGATGTCTTCACCAAGACCCAAGAGCACGTAAAGGCATGCCGGGAGATTTTTAGACGCCACTCGGGAGACACGTACACGACAGGCGAAGATCTCGAAACCGCATTCTGGAATACATTGGTCATGGACGGAATCGGGAAGACCATGAACGACTTCCTCGGGCCGCACCTTGCGACGCCGAAATTGGTCCCGGCACTTGCCCGCAACTACGAAAAGCATGGCGAAGTGGCGAAAAGGCCTCTGGTTGATCTGTGGCTCGACAACGGATCAGCGTATCCCTTCGTTGTCCCGCCTGTGCAAGGAGCGGGGTTTTGCCTTCTCGTTGGCCCGTGATATCTCCATGGTATTATGAATGGTGTCCAATATGGAGGGGACGCCAGCACCATTACTTTGGTCTGGAGGTCGTATGCTACTGATATCGGCGTCGAGAAATCTAATTGATTGCGCCATGCCATCACAATACAGTAATCGTTCTGCGGTTCTCACCTGATTACTCTCTTAGTACGTTGATCAGGTGAGGGCTACACTATTGCAGTAGCAATACGAAAATCACAGCAAGAGGGAAATCACAGTAATACGGAAATCACACCAAAACTTATGTGGGCAATTCGAGCGAACTGATCAACCACAACGCCTGAACTTTTTGCTTGTGATTTTCGTGTTGCTACCCCTCACTTGATAAACGTACCTTACTAAGCGAGCAATCAGGTGAATACCGCCAAACGATTATACTTTTCCCTTCGGCAGAATCCTCGGCCAAAATCGCTGCAACCCAACAACCCAAGGGTCGAAAGCCACAATATCAACCTGCATTCCGCAATCTGGGGTTGTGGGGGATTGTCCGTAGGACTTAGACCCTGTCGGCTCGCGACGCCATTGCACTTGACATGCGCTTGGCACTTGGCATTGCGTACTTACATTTCACACCTCAATTTTACAAGCTTAGCAAATTAATAGAATTTAAGAAGCTCTTAAATTCTAATTAATCTATTGAGTACTGTATTTAGTTCTCTACTTTATTATAATATTAATTATTAAATATCGCTTATTAATATAATAATATAATAGACTAAAAGACTCCTATAGCGGCGAGAATAATACAATGGTTGAAGGCTCAAAGTTCAGGAAATCTCATATATTGAAAATACTAAGCTAGTGAGTAAAGGAGATAAGATGTCTGTCCGTTAGCAGTGTTCCGTTGCGGCAGATCGTGCCGTGCTACCAGCCGTTGCAACTCCCGCATGTTACTGCCTTAGGCTCATCTATCGCTTACCTCGCTTACGTTACAAGGGTCCCTTCCCTAGGTACCTTAGGTAGGTATTACCTTTCTTCTTAATCTCTTCTTCATATAACTCTCTTTTTAGTTTATTGTGACGTGGGGATTAGGCTCGCTCTGCACTGTCCGCTCGGGCCAAAAGACCACAGTATTCACCCCAAGGTGAATACACCTAATCACAGTTAAATGGCTGCAATGTAGTCACGTGATCCTACACACGTGACAGTCATTACAATCTATTTATTTGTAAGTTTAAATAATGAGAGTTGTTTAAATTTTTATAGAAGTTATAAGAGCTAAAAAAAAGAGGAGAAATCATAAATACCTTTAAATTTCTAAGCGAGAAGCTAGGTATATAACTAAGCTACCTATGTTGAAGTGTCGCGATATTTTAATAATAATAACGAAAACTTGGATTGTTATGTGCACAATGTCAAGTGAAATGTGATGTGACTCCAGGCCCCGGTGGATTGAAGCGGGGTAATTCAATTTGATGGGCGTGATTTGGAATTGACGTCGCATTGCTTCGGAAGCTCGGATGCAGAGCATCGGACGCACGCAAAGGTCGTGCTTCGGAGTCCAACCAAGAGTTGGGCATCGCATCGAGTACAAATAATCACGATTGGGAGGAGAAGAGGAGAAGAGGAGTGGAAGAGGCTTGATTTGGGAAATGCTCGAGGCTTGGAAGAGGGGGACTGCTCATGATGGTGCAGATAGTGGCCTGTTCAGCTGAAGGCAACGGGCAGTATGCAGGCAGTTAGTTGTGTTGGCTGTGGAGGGTGTCGCGGGGAAGAAGAAGAGAGGTTTGGCGTTTTTGATTACCTCTCGTCGTTTGGGAGAGCGTCCTACTATGGAACTGCAGAGCATTGATTTGGAAAATGATGCAGCTCAGAGATAAAGGAGGGGCGACAATAATGACTAGTGAAGGGAGGATTTTGTGTGTCAACATGGTGTATTTTAACAACAATGTTCTTGAGGAAGGACAGAAAGTCAGATCGCGATGGTGTCACAGAAGGGGTCTCCTCAGATGTCCGCGAATAGAACAGCAAGCGCTTCGAATTCGATGTGGAAAAGGCTCAATGGACAAAAAGAGAGCCTAAATTGCAAGATTACCTGTGACCTAAAAGTCCCCTAAACAGGTCGTGAGAAGGTAGCCGCATAACGGCGAGACCCATCTGATAACTCCAAGACAATTGTCTTGAGTGAGTTGAGTGTGAAACGAGGCCTTAGCGATACAGGGCTTAGTCATTCAAGGAGTGACAATGGGGAACCCCGGAACCACACATCTGAAGAATTCGGAGGCGAGACCACTTAGGCAACAAGAAAAAATAGGAACAAATGTAATATCAGAGAGGAAGGACCAAATATCAACCTCCTGTGACTGATCAATTGAGTAGATAGACGTTGGCAGACTGGTAGCAGCCCAACAATGCAGCTAACTGAAATCACTACCGAAGGCTTGCTCGGAGCCGCATCGCATCTGACCATCATATGATCGCACAGAATGTGCCCCATCTTGATCGTGCGTTAGGAAATAATTTCCACCTTCTGCACGATCAAAGCAAAAAAGTTCCAATTTCACGAATCACGATGCATACAGGACATGCGGGTACCTGAATTCATTGAAACATGTCTCACGGCAAGTGCCCAGAATAAAATCGTCTGTTTAAGACTTTGAGGCTTGGTATTAGTTGTATTGAGCCGCATGGCCAATGCCCAATTATGTGCTGTGCGATTTCATTGGTTTATTTGTGGCTTATTGCAGCCGCAAAAGGAAGTTTTGCGCAATAATGAATATTGTCCAGCCAGCCCCAAAAACACGACATGGGTTATTTGAGAGATCGAGGGAGCCATTATTCCGATTTAAACCTCATTCTCTGATGAGTGCTTGGTGCCGAATATTTTAAAATAGAATGGAGGGAGCATTGACCAAATTTGATGGAAATATGCAGCCAAGCTGTGGTGCCCCAGAAAGCCTCAAATCTGTACGCTGACACGACTCACGAGGCGGACGCAGGACAGGCTGCAGAGAGTGAAGGAGGGTCGCACAAAAATGCAGCAAGCGCCACCATCACTCAGGGGCTTCGGTTAGCTAACCGAACCAAGCAAGAGCCGACACAGCAACCGACATTGCCGGATGTGGGGTTGTGGATATCAGGGGTCTCCAAGCCAAGGTTCAAGGTTGTTCGGCAGCTTGGGGATAATCCAACATGACAATAATAAATGTGCCGCGAGAGCAGATGAAGCCGCTTCACACTGCTACTTCCGGCAGCTGCTGTCTTACCAACTTATGCGGGCCCAAGATCACGGGCTTCTTTCCCCAGTTTTGCTCGTCCCCTTTTGTTCTCGTGGGCCAGTCAGGATCAGCTTAGGCTTAGAGTGATGACCATAAGAAGTGGGGGAAAGGATTTGGGGCATTCGGGGTCTTCTCGCTCAAACTCTGGAATTCACAGCCCACCTTACAAGGACCCATGCCCATGTAAAGTCCCAAGGGTCACATTTGACGATCAATCTCGGTACGCATGTTCGAGCACGCTTCCTTGTGTATTTTTGTTTTCTAACCAAGTGAACCGGGGTGGAATCGGTGGGTCCCAAGAAGGAAGTTCGAGGCAAACCTGCGTGCAGGGACTGCCAGAATGACCCTGTATGGTCACACTGTAGTGGAGATTTTCTAAGAGATGCCTTGCTGCAGTGCCGTCCAGCAATAATTTAGATTTTCCGGGCGTCCAATGACGTGAGATTCGTATAATGCCTCCGACGAAAACCAACCAAATATCGGCTTACGCCAATATGCACGTGAAGATTTGTGGTATAAGCCTCCAAATATTCTCCGCTTGTGCACAAGTGGAATATAAAAGGTCGTGTCGAAGCCACGAGGGTGGAGACACGACGTTGCTCTCCCTTTCTCATCGGCCCTGATTCCAGCCCGACTCTCCCAGGTCCCATCTTTAGACTTGCCGACTACTTCAATCATGGCACCCTCCATACGGTCCTTACTAATTGGGCTCCTGCCCTTCGTCTCTGCCCAAGGCTGTCCTTATGCCAGCGTTGGCAAGAGAGACGTCTTGGCCACCAGAGGGGACGAACCATCTCTCACCACGCTCGCTCACTCTTTCGGCAAGTGTCCCTCTATCAGCGACGCAGGAGGTGGTGGAACTCGGAGTCATGACTGGTGGCCCTGCCAGCTGAAGCTGGATGTTCTCCGTCAATTTTCACCTGAACAGAATCCGTTCGGGGGTAACTTTGAATATGCTGACGCTTTCGCCAAGCTCGATTGTAAGTAGCACCGAGTGTTGAGTCATGTGATGCAGATGGCCTGACGCCATGTAGATCAGGCCCTCAAGTCGGATCTCAAAGACTTGTTGCACTCGTCGCAGCCTTGGTGGCCAGCGGACTTCGGCAACTATGGTGGTCTATTCATTCGTCTGTCCTGGCACAGTGCGGGTACCTACCGCGCTGTTGATGGACGTGGGGGTGGTGGCATGGTATAACTCTCGATCCCTGGCTCCTGCATGCTGAGGGCTAACCGCTTTGTTCCCTTTACAGGGCCAGCAACGCTTTGCTCCGCTGAACAGCTGGCCCGATAATGGAAATCTTGACAAAGCCCGCCGCCTGCTGTGGCCCCTCAAGAAGAAGTATGGCAAGTCCATTTCATGGGCCGACTTGATGCTCTTGGCTGGTAACGTAGCCCTCGAGGATATGGGCTTCCCCGTCCTTGGTTTTGGAGCTGGTCGTCCCGATACGTGGCAGTCGGATGAGAGCGTCTTCTGGGGTGCCGAGACAACCTTCGTTCCTGAAGGAAATGACATCCGGTATAATGGTAGTACCGACTTCGTAGGGCGCGCCAACAAACTGGAGGAGCCTCTTGCCGCTACTCATATGGGCCTCATCTACGTCAACCCGCAAGGCCCTAATGGTAATGGTGATCCTAAGATGTCAGCCCTCGACATTCGTGAGGCGTTCGGCCGAATGGGTATGAATGACTCCGAGACCGTTGCCCTGATAGCCGGAGGTCACGCGTTTGGCAAGGCACACGGCGCAACTACCGCAGGTGAGTATTTCTCGGGCAGCTCCGGCTCACCGTAAATGCAATCCATATTGACGTGTGCTTTGTAGCCTTGGGTCCTCCTCCAGAAGGTGCTCCCCTTGAGGCGCAGGACTTTGGATGGGCCAACAGCGTTGGCACTGGAAATGCTGACGACGCCGTCACCAGTGGGCTTGAAGTTATCTGGTCAAAGACGCCAACGAAGTGGAGCAATGGTAAAAGCTCATCCTTCCCGCTCCTACCGGTCCCACGCGCTAACCCAGTCCCTTGCCAGACTACCTGAACAGCCTCTTTCATAACAACTGGACTTTGACCAAAAGCCCTGCAGGCGCCTTGCAGTTCATAGCATTGGACAGCACTGTTGACTACCCTGATCCATTCAACCACACGTTCCGCCATGCCACTATGCTAGTCAGCGATCTTGCACTACTTGTTGATCCCGTATACAGCGTCATTGCCAAGTCCTGGGTAAATGACTTGCCCAAACTGACAAATGCCTTTGCCGCCGCATGGTGTAAGTGTCCAACCTCGCAGATTTTCTTGCTGTGACCTTCGAATCTCTACTGACATGGAAAACGATAGTCAAGCTCCTTCACCGTGATATGGGTCCCATCGTCCGCTATCTTGGCCCCGAGGTACCCAAGCAGAGTTTCATCTGGCAGGATCCCCTCCCCAAAGCGAATTACGACTCCATCAATGATGCCGACGTGAAAACACTGAAGGCACAAATCCTTGCCGCTCCTGGTTTGACCATCTCAAGCCTCGTCTCTGTGGCGTGGGGCTCTGCCTCGACCTTCCGTGGCGGTGACAAGCGCGGTGGTGCTAATGGCGCTCGTATTGCCTTGCAACCACAGGCTTCGTGGCCAGTAAACAACCCTAAACAGCTAACGACAGTCTTGGCCGCCGTAAGTCTTGTCCCATTCCATTTGGTGGGGGGGTTTTGGCACTGCAGCCGTTGAAACTGACTGCCGCATCCAGTTGAATACAATCAAGACCAACTTCAACAATGCCCACCATAAAAAGCAAGTCTCGCTGGCTGATCTTATCGTCCTCGGCGGATGTGGAGCTGTTGAGAAGGCTGCCGCTGCCGCTGGCTACAATAACCTCAAAGTGCCATTCACTGTTGGCCGTGTGGACGCCACCCAGGATATGACAGATATTGCCAGCTTCGAAAACCTCAACCCGCAGGGTGACGGTTTCCGCAACTTCCGCAACAGCTCTGGCTGGGCCCTTGCCCGCACCGAGGAGCTCCTCGTCGACAAAGCACAGCAGCTGACGCTGACGGCACCCGAGATGACCGTGCTCGTTGGTGGTATGCGTGCCCTCAGCGCCAACTATGACGGCTCTTCAAATGGTATCCTGACGAGCAGCCCTGGCAAGCTTACCAACGACTTCTTCACCAACCTGCTCGATATCAGCACCGTGTGGACCCCGGACTCCACCGGTGAGCTGTACACTGGCAAGGACCGCGCCACGAGCAAAACGAAGTGGACGGCGACGCGTGCAGATCTCGTCTTCGGCTCACACGCCGAACTGAGGGCCATTGCTGAGGTCTACGCAGAGGCCGGTGGGCAGGACCAGATGGTGGCTGACTTTGCATCAGCCTGGGTCAAGGTCATGAACCTGGACCGATTCGATGTCAAGAAATAAGGGAAATTGCATTGGAAGAGTCGCTGAAAGAGCTGACTAGGCTAGCCAGCCGCCGCTGTGCTAGATACTGTAATAAACCGGCGGATGACGAGACTTTTGTGCAAAGTTATTTATTTTGTGAATGTTTAAATTCTTCTTGGTGTTCGTCAACTGCTTTGTCTCGCTCTTGAAGTGATGCTCTCGTACTCCAATATGTACAGAATCTATTGGGCCTGGACCGGTTGCGCTCCACCTCTGCCTTGAGAGTTTCCCGAAGACGGATCATAGGTAAGCGTGTCAGTAAAGGACAGTTTCGGCTCTGATATCAGTTGTGAAATCGTATTCAATGACGGTGAAAAGAAATTCGATCGGGTTCTAGGTGATGGGGCTGCAGGCTGCAGCGAGTCAAAGAGGTGATGGAACCTGAAGGACGGAGAAGAGGTATTCCGCGCGTGCTTTCTCGACGCGCCGATTTCGAGCTAATGTCAAATTCCGTCATTTGAAAAGAA
Source organism: Hyaloscypha finlandica (assembly GCA_021399475.1). NCBI lineage: Eukaryota > Fungi > Ascomycota > Leotiomycetes > Helotiales > Hyaloscyphaceae > Hyaloscypha > Hyaloscypha finlandica. The sequence goes on along the minus strand of JAJTUR010000010.1, from coordinate 211,359 downwards.
GGGGAGTGAGGATTCATGTGAGCGGTGTTGGAGCAGAGGATGGTTTGATTGACGTGTCGTGAAAAGAGGAAGAAAGAGAAGGTGCAAAGGTTGAAAAAGGTCATGCGTCGTGTCACGTGGGAGTCACACACCCGTAACTCATAGGTACAATTCAGGATCTTTTCGTCCCCCACCCCCCTAATTCAGGAGCGACTAAAAATTATCCGTTTCCTTATTCCTTTCCATATAGGCAATAATCAATGTTGAAACTACTTTTGGGCCTTAAAAAGCTTAACACCAAGAACGCGAGCCTCGATCGAGACGGCATTGCCATCCTCATCAAACTCAAGGACAACGTCATCAACTCCGGTCTTACCATAAGTAACCTGGTCGATTTGACTCCAAGAATTTAGAGATTGGTCGAACACCCTCGTCCCAGGCTTTTCCCCTGTCTCGATATCAAAGAGGATACGATAACCCACTCTAATCGCTTCACCAAGCTGGTCCGCCAAATCAGTCGGATACAGCCTCACCGACCTGACGTGGCCTCCATTTGTGATCTGCGAGTACGCCTCAATAAGATCTAGAAGATCAGAGCCATTGCTGAACCACTTCTCTACTATCAAGCCGTGATCGTCGGCTTTCAGCATCATCGATGAGTTGAGATTGTCATTTGCAACATAAGAGCCCACAAGATTGTTTGTGGCTTCTTCTCGAGTCGATTGGTGGAGAACAGGAATAAATGTCTGAATAACTGTCTCGGCAATTGCCTCTATAACGCTACCCTCTGGCCCGGCAATCAGGATGGAAACAGCGACTTGGTAGTCCGGAATCAGGATGACCAGAGAGTTGTACAGGCCAATGCTGCCGCCTTTGCTGTACAAATCGACGGCATGCCCAGTTGTTATATTGCTTCGTGTGCGCCATATTTCCCAAGGAGCGCCAACAGACAGTGTCTGTCCTGATGTATGCGCCATCGGCTTCATCCATCTTCGTCTGACAGAGGAGGAAAGTTGAGCGCTGAGCAATATGTCTCGACCGAATTTTGCCAGGTCCGAAGATGAGGAATACATGCCACCACCTCTGTTTCCTTTGTCAGCGATGCTAAAACTCAAAATATGGTGAACTTACGGTCCCTCGTCGCCAATGTCATAAGACCACATACTGTCGCCCTGCGGTATCACCCCTAAATTATCCGCCGGCTTGTGCATGCCGGTATGATTCAACACCAAGGGCTTGAAAACACACTCCTCGACGATGTTCTCGAACGAATCTTCTATTATTGCTTCCAGAGCATAGCTGAGAATTCGAAACGCTGTGTTCGAATATATCGGAGTAGAGTGCGGCCGAAAGACAGGGTGGTGATGCACAAAACCTTCAAAATACTCTATTGAGAGTGTCAATCTTAGACTTTCCAACTTCTTCTAGGTGCCAAGTTACATACCTTCTCGTGTACAAGGTCTCTGGTGCTTTTCACTCCCACTGCACGCAGGAATGTCGGCAGGGGATAGTTGAGGCAAGCCATGCTCAGTCCATGGAAATGGAATCAGGGATAGATCTGCACTCCCGTCTTTTTGAAAACCAAAACCGTTAGCTGGATCACGCCCTAGTGGTTATAACGGCACTCACAATCTCGCCCGATGCCAGACATGTGGCTTGCAAGCGAACCAAGAGTTACGTCTTCCCATCTCACCCTATCCAAATTTGCGGAGCTGTCTGAGTTCCGAGATATATTACAAAATTCCAGCACGTACTTAGTGATTGGCCGTTCCCATAGCTCCAGCCCATTGTGCAAAAGGAAAGTATACACTGTAAAAAGCTTAGAGATGCTCCCAATTCTGAACACCGTGTCGACAGAAACACACTCGGTGCCACCGGCACTAGCATTCAAACCGGAACCTGTGAAGTTAAACGAAAACATTGCTGTCGTTTCTGCCGTGCTAGTCATGGAGATACAGACGGAAGAAGCGTTTGGCGTGAAGTTTCCGAATGGACCATAGCCTTGCTCCAGGGTTCTTCTGAGAGTTGACGATAGTTGAGAATGTGTTGCGAGAAACCCGAAATTCGTGCCTAGATATCGAGGAGGTGGGAAAACGGGACCAAGTAGGAGGGAAGGATCAGGAGAGGCGCCTATGGCAATGGCGTTTGCGAACAGAACAAATGCATATACAAGATTCGGAACCTTCATGGCAACAGCCCCCAAGCTTCGTGCTGGTGATTTACGTGGTGGCCTCTATGAATATCCAGAGCTGACGGGCGGCTTTCATACTCTTCTAACGAAGTTTAGTGATTAAATATCTCTCAAAGTAGTGTGACCACTTTATCGCCGAATACGAATACGTTTAAGGCAACAGCGACTGCATTAGCTATTCGTCGTCATACATCACTTCTATTTCCCACAGAGTCTAAGCAAATCATTTCCTTCCTCATGAGGCGCTGTTCTCTGTGCGCTACGATCATTCGATCGCTGTTTCTCATTGGTCGGTTCGTATCGACAATCAACAGTGGCAGAATTTCGTATTCGTTTGTCACGAACCCCGAACTACATCAGTCCCATCGGTGCCCTGCTTCTATTTTATTCATTGCAAAGGAGTAAACTTTTATGATTTACTTCAACCCTATCCTGCGTATGCTCCAAAATTTCAACATGAGTCGAGAATCGCTAAGATCCCAAGAGCTGTCGAATCTGAATCGTGATCAAGACTTTCTGAGTACAGCTGCTAGCATTGATGGTCTCGTTCTGCTATTCCTAATTGAGAGAGAAATAAACTAATAATAATCTTGTAGATGGTGGCCGTATCAGCTTGGACATCCGTCGGAGAAAATTTAAACTTTCCAACATCTTTCACCCGTTTTCCAGGAAGCCAAACCTTGATGCCAGTATTTATGATAGGCTGCTACAGGAAGAAACCACCGAGTCAAATTCGGTGACGGATTGTCCTTTTGCTCCACCCCCGTCACCATTGAATATTGTCATCCAAATCGTGGGATCACGTGGAGATGTTCAACCATTTGTCGCTTTGGGATTAAAACTGAAGAAGTCCTTTGGACATCGAGTCAGGATTGCTACACATGCAGTATTCAAAGATCTCGTTGAGAAACATGAACTGGAGTTCTTCAACATTGGTGGAAATCCAGAAGAACTCATGGCATTTGTACGTCTCGAGTTTCCTCCCTGATGTGAATTTCTCCGGAAGCTACGGAACGACAACAAATTTCAAATTAAGCAATACTGACTCTGAGATTCTTTAGATGGTTCGGAATCCCGGCCTTCTTCCAAGCTACCAGTCTTTACGCAGCGGTGATGTGAAACAGCAGAGAAAAAATATGTATGCAATTTTGAAGGGATGCTGGAGAGCATGTATCGAACCAGGCGATGGGATGGATGAAAGCCACCATCAATCGCGCTTCAATATTCGAGACCAACAAGAGAAGTCATTCATTGCGGATGCCATCATCGCGAATCCTCCGAGCTTCGCTCACATACATTGTGCTGAGAGATTGGGAATTCCTCTACATCTGATGTTCACGTAAGTGTGCGAGAGCCAGGCAGCAAACGGACACTTACTCATATTAGTAGGATGCCTTATTCTCCAACTGAAGCATTTCCACATCCTCTTGCACATATAGAGAGCTCGGATATTGCATTTGGAATGACCAATCGGCTTTCTTATGCCTTGATTGAACGGCTGACTTGGCATGGGCTTGGTGACCTGATCAATAAGTTCAGGGAGGAAAAGCTCGGTCTTGCACCTCTCAACTTAATGTGGGCAACTGGGATAATCACAAGGCTGAAGATTCCATATACGTATTGCTGGTAATAATCTTTCGCTGCGCGCAGTCATAGATTCTCGTTGCTAAATTCACACAGGTCTCCTATGCTCTTGCCGAAGCCCAAGGACTGGGGTTCTCATATCTCGGTTTCGGGCTTCCTCTTTCTGCCTCCCGGAGATTGTTACACACCACCACCTAATGTGGTAGAATTCCTGGAAGCTGGAGATCCTCCGGTTTACATTGGGTTTGGATCTATTGTTGTGGATAATCCAGATGCAATGACATCCATGATCTTCGAAGCAGTTAAACGAGCCGGCGTTCGAGCGGTGGTGTCGAAGGGCTGGGGAGGTCTTGGTAATACAAATTTGGAGCTTCCGAAAAATATTTTTCTCCTTGGAAATATTCCACATATATGGCTATTCGAGCGAGTGTCAGTTGTTGTGCATCATGGAGGCGCAGGAACAACTGCAGCAAGTCTTTCATCGGGCAAGCCGACTGTCATTGTTCCTTTCTTTGGAGATGTAAGTCATTTCCCGTAGCTAGAACGATATCTAATTGTCTACAGCAACATTTCTGGGGAGAGATGGTTGCAAATGCAGGCGCGGGTCCACGCCCAATTCCGTACCGAGAACAAACGGCTGATAAACTCGCACAACAAATCAAAGGAGCGTTGCATCCAGAATCGAGAATAAGGGCCAGGCAGACTGCGCTGAGGCTGCAACAAGAGCAGGGCTGTGAAAATGCGGCAAGAAGCTTTCACGACTCTCTACTGGAGAAGCACTCAAGATGCTCAATTCTTTCAGAGAGGGTTGCAGCATGGGGAATAAACCGCACACAAGGTTCTGGGACTCGGCTGAGTCCCCTCGCTGCGGCTGTTCTGCTTCACAGGGGGTTGATTAGTGTCAAGGAAATTTCCATGTAAGTTAACTCTTGAAACAACTTTTGATCGAGCCAGATAGTGACTAACTGACTTCCCAATAGACACCGACACCAAGAATATCATATCGAAGATCGACCCGCTGATCCCATCACTGGAGGCGCGGTCGCTTTCTTAGGATCCTTTGGCGATGTTGCGTACGAGACTTTCAATTTGCCTGTGCAGATATTTAGAGGAGTCTTCAATGGAACGGCGAAAGTTATCAAAAAGATGGATAACTCCGATCGTTCTCATCGAATAGAGGTAGAGCATCGAAGAGAGGATGCTATCTCTCAAAACCCTACCGTTGCACGATTTCAGACGCATGATAAGGAACGGCATGACGAATTTGTGGACTCCTGGGAGGACATATTAAATCAATCTCTTGAAGTGGTCGTCACAACGGGCAAAGGAATGGGTCGCCTCACCAAAGCCTATCTCACTTCTCCTCTTCATTTCAGTCTTGGCCTTGCTCGGGGGTTTCAGTAAGTAATTCGTGAGCAGTTACCCTTTTGTTCTGCGCCCCTGCCACTTTTGGGTGGTGGATTACTGATTTATTGATTTCTACAGAAGTATCCCACTCGCATACGGCGACACTATGGTGAGGGATCAGGAAAAAGTGAGGGGGGTTGCAAGCGGGGTCAGGGTTGGCGCCAAGGTACTGCTGTGTTTTCTAACATTCAGGAAATATCACACTAAGGAGTGCAGGAACTTGCGTACGGGTTCTACGATGGCATAACTGGTCTAGTCACGCAGCCTATTCGTGGTGCTCAGGAAAATGGTGCCATTGGAGCAATCGCAGGTATTGGGAAGGGAGTTGGAGGCTTGGTTCTCAAGCCTGGAGCAGGTGAGTGTTCTAACTGCCCAATAATTTCACAGTACGTTCTCTGATTGTGGGCAGGATTGTTTGGACTTCCAGCCTATTCCCTGCAAGGTATTTCTGTGGGGTTGCACAAATTGTTTGCAGCTGATTATGATGGACATATTGAGCTTAGTCGGTTGGCTCAAGGGAGAGAAGAGATGGCTTTCTGCAGTGAGGAACAGCAGGAAGAAGTTGTAAGGGCTTGGGAAACGATCTGCTCTTCTGGTGGTGTGTCAGATCAAGATTAGTGCTAAATTCTTCAAGTGTATGAAATAATAACAAATTCCAGATGAAACTAACACGAGTAAGGCTGTGCTCCCGCCTCTCTCACTGATAACCAAACTTCTGCTCCCCGCGCACCTCTCAGCAATCTTCAGAGCACCTTAGCCGACTAATCTCTAAATAATTCCGCCCCCTAAGGTCCCCCTGGGGTATGCATTGGACCTTGTCTGTACCCACTCCCTGGCTTCACAGAGTATAGGAATGCAATAGACGAGGCCAAATGGGTGTAGAGACAATGAAGGTCTAGGCCTACAGAAGCCAACTGTACGAACTGAAACAGGCCAAACACATTAGAGCAACGGCAACCTCGCAAGCAAATAGAGATACGCAGGGAGAAAGTATCACAAGTTACAGACTAGAAGTTTTATGGTGCTAGCAAAATGGGCCAGAAACAGAAGCAACCCTAGGACTACATTTACAGCTAATCTAAAGCACAAGCAAGATACACTGGTTTCAGAGATGTCTAAATACAGAAGAAATCGCACTGTGTTGCCACAGGAGCATTTCAGACTACAGCGCTATTAGTGATGGAAATAGAGACGCATACTTTATCAATACCAATACAACTGCTTCAAGGTTCGGTGGACGCAGTCCTCAAGATCAAAAGAACCCCTAAATTCCGGCACATCCAGTACTATAGAGGTGTAGGTTATGATATATGCAAAGCCCGACTCGTCCCACACTAGAGAAATAGCTGAAAATTAATTATATCAAACAAAGCAAATGTCTTCTTATTTGATCTTAATTATAAATGCAAAACTTTTCATCGAGCTCCTCTTTATTGCTCAGTGGCCTAAATCTTCTGGAAAAGTCTCTCTAGCAGCGGCAAACTCTCACGTAGCAGATTTGGGTCACCTAACGTAATCCTCACATATCCCTTGAAATCATCTGAACTCCCTTCGCTGAAGCAGGCACCAGGAATCACGCAAACGCTCTCCTCGTCGCTAAGCCTTTTACCAAATTCCGTGTCATCCACCGGCTTCCTATCTCGATCGAGAATCTGCACAAACGCTGTTCCCGCTCCCCGTGGCGTAACCCAGCGGCATTGCTTCACATTACGCTTCACGAACCCGTCGAGAATCGCAATACTCTCTTTGCAGAGCGCAAGATTGCGCTTCATCAGATTCGGCAACACAGCTGGGTCGAGGGCAAAAGCTGCTACGCTATCATCGAGCTGGGATACGCTAATTGTCGTGTAGTCCCTCGCCTTGCTCACCTTGTGCATGAGCTCCGTATTCTGTGTTACTATCCAGCCGAGTCGAATGCCGGGAATAGCGAACGCCTTAGAGAGAGATCCGGTTGCGACACTGTTGGCATATCCGATAGAAACAAAAGAAGACGGGGTGGGCTCAGTGAAGTACATGGGGCTGAAAACCTCGTCGGAGAAAACGAGAATATTGTATCTGCGGGCAATTTCGACGATTTTCAGAAGAAATTCAATCGGCAGGACGGCACCAGTAGGATTATTCGGGTTACTGTCCAAGGTCAGCCTAGCATACTCCAAAAACTTTAGACGATATGTGATAGCAATCTTACTTGAGAATAATAGCCTTGGTGTTTGGTTTAATCATGGCAGCAAGCTCATCAATGCTCGGCATCCAGCCGTTCTCCTCATGCATTTTCCACAATCCCACGTCAACACCTGCGAACTTTGGCACAAGATACAACTGCCCATATGTGGGGTATTGGCAGATGACATGGTCCCCTGGGCCGCAGATCGTGCTGAGGAGAAGGTAATTGGCCATGATGGAGCCTGGCGTGATCAGGACATTTTCGGCCGTCAGCTTGTTATTTTCAGACGAGTGCAGCTCAGCGATGCGCTCGCGGAGCTTGAGTGAGCCTTCGTAAGACCCGTACGTGAGCTTGAGTTCCGGGTCAAAGACTTCGAGACCTGGATTTGTGGAGAGCTTCTTTAGGTCATTTACGGATAGGGCCGATGCGTATGAGCCTGGTTGGTTATCAGTTGGGGGTTGGCGAAATTTAGCTTGTAATCTAGGTCTCACCTTGAAGCTCATAGTGGCTTTTTGGCTGTAATAAGACTAGTCAGTTTCTTTTATCTATAATAGCAGTATACTTCACAGCGAGACTGACGCCATAGGTTCGCACTATTAAACCGCTGTTAGCATTAAAAATAATAAGATAATAAACACGGCTCGAGTGGTTTGCTTACTCCACTGGTCAATCTGAAATTCTGGTATGTTCATCATGATGACAGAGATATATTATATTGGCATTGAAATTCCACGGATGAACATCACCTCGAGTATCAAGGGTAGAGGTAAGAGATGCCTATAATATGAAGGAGGTAGTATTTCAATGCGTTAAAACCAGACCGCTTTAGCTTATGGCACTACACACGCCTTTATCTTGACATACTCGTAGTCGTTGTGCAATACTCCGTTGTTATCCTTGATTTGCCGAATTACAGCTTAAAAGACACACGGAAACCTTGGGTATTTCGCTCAGTAAGCCGACATTGGCCGAGTAGACCCAGCGCATTTGGGCTCCAACGCGCAAAATTCCGCCAATACTGTATGCTCCGGGCACTTCCTAGTATGCACTTCGCCGACCCGTGTCGGGCACATAAGTGGGAACCGAAATCGGCTCCAAGTCCCTCAATGATTTTGACGATTGACGATATTGAATTAAGCAGGCGCGGGTCCGCAGCGGCAAGGAGATACGCCATGCCGTTATATTCTTTCTAAACGCACACTTTGGGGATCAGGGCGCAGTAGGATAACAGAACTGTCATTTCAAGTAAGCATGGAGGTATTGAAAAGTTGAGTCGTTTTTATGTTATTTTACGAGCCAAGGAACACGGGTTTCTCAAATTTGCCAAGGCTGCGGTTTCTCCACCATCAAGCTACCTGCACTCTCAGAACTCATCCGATGGCCCACCTGGGTCTGCTTCCATCCACTGGGCCCGAGTACAGGCGATTCAGTGCTCCCGGACTCGTCACAGCTATCGCTTCCAGTCTGAGTCCCCTTTTTGCTCGAATTAATTGTGGACTGAGAGCGACGGAGGATTTTCGCATTCAACCACGAACCAGGCGAAAGAGCCTGAGGAGCAGGAAGCGGCGTTGAAGATTCCCCATACACTCCTCTGTCATTTCCCGAAATACGCGGGTAGTGGAATTTCACCCATCCAGGCACGGACACGAAGGAGCGGTTTTCACTTTCCACGGACGCCAAGCTCGTTTGGCTGTTCCTGTAGCACCATGAACGGTGGAAGGCGGGAGGTAAGACTTGGATTGGGAAAGCTTGTGGTCGAAGAAACTCATCCGCCTCGCTCTGTACAAAGTCTCTCGAAACAGATATGGTTGGGGGTCGAGGTGGCGAGAGACCGGCTGGCAGAGGTGGAAGCGAAGGTGGAGATTCTACGTCAATAACACTTCGGGCGACCGAGGCAGTTGAGCGTCGGCGGAAGAATGAGGCGAACGAGCTCCGGCTGGGAGTGCCTTCTCCTGGTGCATGAGGCGCGACGGGATTCTGCCTGAGGGGATTGAACCGGACAAGTCTTCTCAAAGATCTGGGGAGCGACCGCCTCGATTTCTCAATTACAGTTGGCCGCGCAAAGGTTGCCCTATAATCCCAACCTAAACTGCCTCTTGAGCCAGCTTTTGGTGTCAACAGAGCATCGGAGATCTCCGGAGGTGTTTGGTTTCGAGTCCACCAACGGGAAATTGAACCTGGGGTCAGCCGACGCCGTGCAAGACATGGCAGAGCTTTTGGTATCTCTCCCCTGTATCGCCTGAAGAGGAGAAGTATAAGTGCCAGAATAAGTCCAAAACCAGCTGCTTGATCATTAGCCTTCGATGTTGGGTAGTCAGAGCAGAATACAGATTTGAACATACCAATAGTCCCAACGGCAATACCAACTTTTTGCCCTGGGCTTGCAGCTTTATGTCCAGACGGAGCAATGCTATTCGGGGCGTAGCAAACTTGTCCAGTTTGCTGAGCAGTCGCACTTCTAGCACTTGTCTGCAGTGTTGTCTCCACTGCGAACAAAGTAGTTGACAGAGATGATGACCCGGACAGCAAACAGGCGACACTACTGGAGACACATTGGCTGCTGATACCAATATGAGGTGTTGTCGGCAACTCCGTAGTCTGTGTAAAGGAGACATAGAATGTCTTAGAACTTGTCGACGGAGGGAAGATAATAGACGTGATACTGGGAGAAGAATACGTGGGAGGAGAGCTTGTTGATGTTGAAGTCGTCTGGACAGAGAGCGGAGCGGTTGGTGAAGGGGTAGAGAAAGGCGTAGGCGGCGTGGGAGAAGGAGTGTTTGATGATGAAGATGTTGATGATGACGTCCCTGGTGAAGTAGTTTGGCTGGCTGGTGGTACTGGCGCTACCGTGGCAGGCACTTTGCTGGGGGGTCCTTTCTGGTTCCCTGCAGGTCCGGGAGGCCCATTCTTATTGTTTTGCAGACCTGGTGGATTTTTGCCTCCCCCATCGTCTCGAGCAGCAAGCGCCTCTCCTGAATTCTGGCAGTTTGGGAACACCATTCTATCGCAATCCCTAGACTTGTAATCAATGGGATCCTGCTTATTTTCAGAAAAGTGAACTCACCAGTCAACATTTAGTAAGTCGACCAATTCTTATTAGGTTCAGCCATGAAGAATAGACGATGAAGATTTGATTGTGGGATGTTTTCGGGAATAACGAGAAAGATAGTAATTTCGAAATGTGCAAATCAACTGTTGCTAGGGAAGAAACAAAGAGTGGAAAGAAAACGCTAAAATGGGTAAATTCCACGCCAGGTGTACAAGAAACGAAAGGTTCAACTAGAAGAAAATCAATCAACACGAGGCGAAGGTTGGCAACAGATCGTAGGTTTATATCCGCAACGGCGCACTCTGAGAGCGTGGTCCAACGTGTAAAGAAGCAAAGAGACAGCCACGATTCCATTAATGTGTCAGGCCGCCCGCAATTGGCACTCTGAGCACACCTTCTTTTCCAGGTTTCCTGCCGCCAGAGCAGTGTGGAGGGTGCGGGCTATGACGGGCTGTCAACTTCGAGTTCGTCCCACGGGGAACCAATAGATAAGGACAAGTGCCATCTTATCATGGCAGCGGCTTTGAAAGGAAACGGGACGAGTGTTTCAAACGGTGGTGTTTGTGATCCGCGCGCGGGAATTCTATATCCAGTTTGTGGCTGAGGCCTGAAACGGACGTGTGTCTGGAGCTACTGGAACCTCCAAGACCCGGTGACAGGGACAATCATCGAGCGATCCGGGGCTTCAAGCAGCAACTATTGGTTAATTCTGAGACTTTAAAATGATCAACCCGAGTTTGACGGGCCTTCCCAACGCACCTGGTCCAACATTGATAGGGAAGGAGCCAAGAAAACATGGGCAACGGGTGCCGAGTGATCGTTCGATCACCAAGAAACATCGAAGATCATTTTATTAATCGCACAGGCTCTCTAGGTGTCTCGATTTTCGTGGGCCTCCTAGCTGCAATATCAAGAGGCTCGATGATTACTATTTCTGATGCAAAATGCTGCGGTATTTGGTGTGCCTTCATGGTGTATTTTCGTTTGTTGCTGGGTTCCACCCGAAACACTTCAAAACTTCAGATGCGACCGAGGATTATTTGCCAAGAAAAAGACAAGGAACCGAATTTCAATGTGTCAAAGGTTTTATTAAGCTATATGAAAGTGATTTGGGTCTTACAGTAGAGACGAACTTTTGATGTGTTCCAAGTGAGTACCAGAACGAGCGAAAACGTCCCGAGAAGTTGGAAGGGAATCCTTGAAGGATTCGAATGCATTCCCTCCCCATGTTCCCATAGAGTGACACATTTCTCAAGAAACCGAGAAAATCTCCTCCGGCTTCTGCGCAATCATCAAATACATCGGCGTGAATAGTCCCTCCTTCGCACCAGCCACAAGACTATCAGCTGCCCTTGCCAAGCTCGCCGCAGTTTTCGCACTCCCACCTGGTGCCAGTCGCACCACCTCCAATACCGATAGTAGTCTCTGCACCATACCCCTTACTGGCTTTGTCATTCTCAAGACAGTGAAGAAGTCCCACAACGAACCCATATACTTGAAGTCTCCCGCGATAGGATAGTACCAAGGAATGAGATCGGGACGAAGGGACATGTCTTCAGCATGCTGCAATTCAAAGCCAGCCGCTTTAATAGCTCGATGTCCTTCTTCCACTTTCACCATGTTTGCGATGCCATCTCCTTGTTCAATGCCGAGTCTGATCTCTCGATGATGTGGATTGTTCGCGTCGTATTTGTCGGTCATGAGCCACTCATAGACTCCAAATATGCCGCCTGGTTTCAAGACACGGAAAATTTCGGAATACACGCCTTCGAGGCTGGGCGCGTGGCAGGTTGCTTCAATGGCGTAGACGGCGTCGAAGCTATTGTCTGGAAATGGTAATTGCTGGATACTTGCATTAGAGACCACCTAAGAATACGAAGGGGGTGGAGTAGATTGCTCACCATGAAATCTCCCTTGATAAACTTAAGACGATCTGACATTCCAGCACGTTCTGCAACAAGAGTGGCACGCTGGATCTGGTAGTCGTTGATATTCAATCCAGTGACATGTATATCGACGAAGTTGGCGATTTCTCGTGCCGGTCCGCCAACTCCGCATCCCACGTCTAGGACTTTCATCTGACTATTCAGGTTCATCTTCGTTGCCAAATAGTGCTCGTGTCTTGCAATGGCTTGCAGAAAGGGCTCGCTGGCTGCGAAACGACAGAAATGGAACGATTGGCCCCATGCCTCTTCGTACAATCCTGTTGCGAGATCGTAATAACTACAATCGAAAGTCAGTGGTAGGCACGGAGGTACGAAGGAGTCACCATACTTTCGAGTGATGTTTGCATAATCTGCTTTCCTACTCTGATTCATAGCAGTAAGCTTGGAATGGAAAAGCGAGGAAGAGATAGGTCCCTTACCTCTCTGTCTTCTATTGTTTCAATCTTCGCATCTTTGTCGTCCCAGTGGCGAAAATAGGCATCGGCTGCTACTTGCTGAGCTTTCGAGTCTTTGCTCAGCATTGCCATGAAGGCAGATTTTTGGTTAGCGGATTGACCATGCAATGCTTGGTTGAACGCAGCATCACGCTGGTGGTCTTCTTTTGTGAGGTGTGAAGACTGCATGTCGTTTGCCGCTGGTGAAGCAGGAGGTTGGAAAAAAAAATCCTGACGGAAACACGAATTGAAGCTCTGAATGAAGTAGCTCTAAGTAAGGGAGAAGGAAGCTTGAGGGGATGATGCTAGATTATGTACTTAACTGAAATTGCGTCCCGCTTCGATGGCTCCAACTTTTCTTTACGTGAAGAGAGTCATTATCTGACCCTTGCAATTGCGTATTCGTATCTTTGGTAAGTACCTTAGACGGAAAAGTTTGATATTCTTGATATGGAATTGGATCTCTCGATGTTGTACGTCAGCTGGAGTTTGATTCCGGGCGTTCAGGGGTCAAGCGAGGGGGCGTGCCAAGATCTCCAACACGAATACGAAAAGCACACAAAGAACCGAACAGCGGGAACATCCGGTGGCTCACAACAACAAATATGCAAGGCAACCCGAATACGATGTTCATTGTGAACGCTTACTAATTTCATATTCTCTGCTTAAAAGATCCAAGAATACTTTGGCTGTGAATGCAAGCCACCAATGATACGGGTCGTAATGGACAGAAAGGCGGCACGAGCTCCAGAAAGACCCCGTGCGATTCCTTTATTTTCTCAATTATGGCGTACGAATTCCGCCAAGGCAGTATCTCCTTGATTCATTCGACAATGATGTGGTGTGGGCGTCTTCTGTCCATCCTCGAGAGAGTCTTCTCATAGTAAGTTAGAAGCTTCGGTCAAAATGGCAATCCCTCCTGGCATTCACTTCTGCTTGACGCAGCTGATATCGTTAATCAAATTACATTCATCCTCCATATTAACAACTAAGCAATACACAAGACTCCCAAAGCCGACGAAACTATATTTGCTAACAATCAGTGTGTCAAAGAACTACTCATACTACTCATACTACTCGTGAATATTCATGAGTAGCGTGAGTAGAATATGAGTAGTGTGATGCCCAAAAAATTTGAGTAGAGTAGAGTATATACTCATGAGTAGTATGAGTAGTTGAGTAGTTATCACGTGATTATAATAAATTAATATTTACTTAATAATAATTAAATAATAAAGGTACCTATTAAGTATTCCTAGTAAAGGTAAGTTAGGGCTTATATAAGACTAGCTAAATACTAATATTCTATAATAATAAACTAGTTACTCTTCTCAAAACCTTGATTTGTCCCGACCTTTAGCCCGCTTACTAAGTAATGCTACCGCCTAATTGGATAGCGAGGTGGCGCTAGAGTGAGATCAGGCGTGTATATTTACCTAATTAGGTTAGTATATCACGTGTTCGTATCACGTGCATACTACTTATACTACTCAAACTACTCATGAGTAGCCTGAGTAGAGTATGAGTAGAGTATGAGTAGTGCTTTATTTGGTTGAGTAGAGTATGAGTAGGACCCACTACTCTACTCTACTCTACTCTACTCATTTGACACACTGCTAACAATGCAAGAACAAAACAAGAAGTGGATTTGGACGCTCAACACATGCTTTTCTCTTCACCGTACACCACACTCCAACTTCGTTCCCCCATTCTCCCTCTCTTCCTCGTTGTGAGCCCGACTTTGCCCAGCCCCATAACTTCGTCCAATTCTGCGTTGTACACGATCCCGGGCTTCTTCGCAAGTGCTCTCTGGAGTTCTGAACCAGAGTATGCAGCAGTATTCGGCCCAAGCGCGTCTGTCATAGCCACATCTGCCACAGCACGAAACGAATTCATCACCCCTCCCTTGTGGGAAAGTTCCCACTTGTGCTGTGCGTCCATCCTCGAACTATAGGGTTCTAACATCCACATGCCGAGTAGCAACCAGGTTAAGGATATCTAAAAGAACGAGAATGCCCATAGGTAGGTCCCGTCTCTAGAATTAACGCAAGTTGTGCTGAAGTCCCTTCTGGGTTCCGATTGGAGCTGAGTCCAATTGGATGTCTGCTAGAGAAACTTTGGCTTGTCTGGGGAGATATAGTAGGGGTCTTGCTCTTAAACATATCTAGTCATCGTGTCCATCAACTTTGGTAGCGCAATTAGAAAACCTAATGAGAAGAAGATCCACATCACGATAGATCTTGGTCTCCATCCCAGTAATTTGACGAATGCTCTCAGGGCAGGCAATATTGTGGAAACCTGCTGGGCTAAACACCAGTTTCGAGAATTAATTGAACTGAGAGGGGTTGCCTCTACCGTTCCCATGAGTATATCTGTCGTTGTGCGGAAGGAAGAATACCCCAAAACAACTTGCAGGCTTCGTCTAGTAACCAGATTGGAAAGAAGACAAAACATCTCTGAGCTTTGCTTGGCCCATGGTGTAAATGCCTGACACCTAGTTTAGCGCGAAGAGACTTTAGGACCCATCACAGTTCTGCAGTTCTCCTAGATTGTATCCTTCAACAAACGCTGACCCTGTTCTTAAGAATATACATGCCAAGATGCTGCCAACAAATGTTTGCCAAAGAGCTCGTTTCCATACCAGACGTTTTGCGGAAGCGAAAGATTTGGAGAGAAGGTGGCCTTAGCCAGCCGTTGGTTGCGACTCTTTTGTTCGCCCGGAAGGGGAGCCTACGGAGGAAGTGAGCGAGACCTCTGCAGATTTATCTCTTACAGAAAGACTCAGCTAGACACGTATCAAAGACGCACAGACAGGAAGCCTCCGAAATTGCTGCTCGCCCCTCAGTTGCACTGTAAAGTAAAGATTCTGTTGACTCTTTCCTTTCTTCCTCACACCAAAGACCTCTCGAAACCATTAACATCGAATCCTGATAAACATTACAGAAACAGTCCCTTAGCTTTCCCTCTATTCCAATCTACCATCTTAACGGCTGCCTTCTATCGTCAATATCGCTCTCTCAAAATGGGACAGTTAACGCTGGTGAGAGAATGCAAGTTACGCGGGGAGAATGGACAATTGGGCTGACATTGTGATATGCCTTTACCCTACGCATCACCTAACTTCATATAAGTCGCCTCAGCACTCTTGTAACTGTATCTTACAAAGTCACTGTCTAGGAGAATTCGCCCACTACCTACTGCTGGGGCAGTACCATCCCTGTCGTGATCACCGCGGAACATGGTTTCTTCTTCTATCCCTCTGAGGGAAACCTTTGATCACACCACATTTACTCAACAAGACAACTTCACAGGGCCAGAAGGCTGGGTGATAGTAATTCGGAGGGGAGACGCGACGAAGAGGACTTGGGGGTGGAGTTTATAATAAAGATTTCAAGCGCTGGTGCGAGACAGGAAAGCCCTAGGAATAATTGACTCAAAATCTCTTAGCTTTCAGTTGTGAGCAAACTAGAAAAAAGGGTTCGGTAAGCGCAAAATCGAAATCGAAGTAACATAGTGGTTCAAATATTACGAGAATATTGAACAAAAGAACCAGAATGGGTGTCTTGTCTTTAGCGCGTCTGAAAACCCTCTTCCTATACAATGTTTGCCAGAGTTCAACTCGCTCAGTTGGGGAGGAGCAGAGGGGCGAAGGTTAATTCTTTATTAGAGATTAATCAATATATTGGTGGTTGACAATCTGTAGAATGACTAGATACAAGAGAGTGAAGAGTAGAAAAGAAAAGAAAAGTGACTAAAGTAGAGTTCTTATACCCAATAGCCTTTGGCCATAGGGTGGCGCTTTTCTCTGATATATTATAAACCAGCTGATAAACCAGATGACTATATATTAGCAAGCGTTCCCTGAGCTTCCATAGTAATTCATTATAAATGAGAGTAATGGCGGACTAAATTAGTGGTTGAACCTGGTGCTGGAAGGACTGGAAAGCTAGCAAAGCTAGCTAGTGCAATACTCTTGGATAGACAGAGAACCGGGCGCAGATGATAGGATATACTGTTCTGCTAGTTCACTCGGCAAACTTTTTAAAAAAAAGGGTAATTCAGGAAGGGTGAATACAAAGTAAGTTGTGCGTGATTTCATGAACATCGAATCTTATGACACCTCTCATCCCTAAAAAATGCTTTCTACCACCTATTTCAAAATTCACCTCGGCATCGCTCCTGCAATGAATCTAAAGCTTCTCAAACCATGGATTTCTCATTGTTAACTTCGATCGTTTCCTCAGCTGACGTGGAGTTCCCGCCCTTGTTGACAAGACCCATATCCGCAGCGAAGGTAGAGTGGGGCACCCACTTTGAGGAAGTCCGAGGAGATGTCTCTTCTAGCATGCGGTCCACTTGCTCGAGGGAGAGACCCTTAGTCTCAGGGACAAGAAAGTATGCGAATGTGAGAGATATGCAGCAGAGTCCTCCCCACATGAAGAAAACCTTGGCACCAAGGTTGGCATCGTGCTTTTCTGTTCCCACGAGGTAGGGAGTGATAACGCCAATGATCTGATATCGGTCAGCAATGGTTTGACGTCACGGGGGAGACAAGAGGAGGGACTCACGCAGTTCCAAAACCAGTTGGAGGAGGTAGCGAGACCAACACCGCGGGAGCGGATCGGAATGGGGAAGACTTCTCCAACGACGACCCATGCGACAGGTCCCCAGGTGACTGAGAAGAAAGCGATATTGAAGCAGATAAAGGCAATCATCGCGGAAACAGCGGAATTGTTGTGTTTCTCGAGCCTCCCGGCAGTGACACCAATCACTCCTACGATGAGTTGCGATACAATCATACCAACTGCCCCCCATATAAGAAGGCTTCGACGGCCAATCTTGTCAACGGCCCAGAACGCAACCGGAGTGCAGACTGTATTGACGAGTGCGGTGAGGATAGAGATCAAGAACGGATTGTGAATCGTTCCAAGGGAGGTGAAGAATACATTTCCAAAGTAGAAGATAAAGTTGATACCAGTGAGTTGTTGCATCATTTGCATCATGATGCCGAGAATTGACCTTCGAAGGTTGCTGCTTCCGTCGGAAAGCGAGCCTGAGAAGCAATTGGTCCAGCCTCCGATATATGATGTTTGTGGGATAACAGACTGCTCGTACTCAAAATTCGCAACGATTTCGGCTAGTTCGTCTTGGATGTATTCGGAATCTATTGGCTGTCCACGGACGGAAGCTAGGGCTTTTGCGGCCTCCTCGAATCTCCCCTTTTTGACGAAGTAACGCGGTGATTCGGGAAGGAACACTAGACCAATAGCTAAGACAAGAGCCCAAGCGAATTGAATGGCGATGGGAATACGGTATGATCCACTGTCGTTTCGCTGCTTTGTGCCGTATACAGCCCCGTTGGCGATAAGAATACCGATTGTAATGCAGAATTGGTATCCGGAAACGAGAGCACCGCGGACCTTTCGGGGAGCAATTTCTGACATGTATAATATGACTACCGAAGTTAGCTGAATGCTTTGTCTAATGGGGAAGAATACGAGGAAACCATACCAATGGCCGAAATGAAACCAACACCAAGGCCAGCAATGAAACGACCAGGGACCATGACTCCTAGACTCGTTGAAGCAGTTTCGAGGATACATCCAACTGTGAAAACTCCGCATCCGACGATAATAGTCATCCGACGACCAATAAAATCGGCAATGTCGCCAGCCGCGATAGCACCGAAGAATGTACCAGCTGAAAGAATCGACGTAGTCAAAGACTGATCTTGAGCCGTAAGGTGGAAGGCGTTCACAGCAGCTGTGTCACTGGCAGCTGGCTTGGGGAGGCCGGTGTATTGGGTGATAAAATAAGGCATGGCCAAAACACCAGACATCCAACCGGTGTCATACCCGAAAAAGATGCCCCCAAACGCAGCAAAGGCACATACGAGGTAAGCTTTCAGTGTGACTGGAGCTTCGATCCGGCCGACATCAGTCGTGCCATGGATAGCAACTCCTCCGCCGCCCATAGTGAAGTTTGTGCGGTTGATGCTTTGTGAGTTGCACTGAGACCAGATCCGAACAACTGACGGTGGTCGGGCGGGAAGTTTTTTTAATAAGAAAAATCAAAAAGACGTGGAGGGGACAAGAATAGGGAGAAACCAAAAAGCGGCAGGTCGATGAATTTATACTACAACCCAGCGGGAGAGAGAAAATCAAGATACCTACGCGAATATGTAATCAAGCACATCTAAGCCAGTCAATGACTTCGGTCCTCGATAGACCGAGGTCATGCAGATGGAGCTTGGAGCTGGGAGTGGGCCTTGGGGAATAAATTGTCGAGTTGAATTAGACACCTTTGAAAGTCGTGAGGTTACTTGAAATCGACAAATCCAAAAAGGCCCTTCTTAAAGTGGAGCGAAAGTGGAGCGAACGGTGGAGCGGAAGGCACAGTTGTGGGTGTACCTTCGTCCCCGCCCCCGGATTGGTGTAATTGAGGAATCTTGTATGTTTATCGGCCCTTCTACACACACTATATTGGGTGGATGTGCCTTATAGGAATAGATAAAAGGTGCGCGCTTAAATGTGGCAGAGGAGTGTGGCCTCGACGTCGTTCGCGAACCGAAAGGGGACTCGCGTACATCGACATCTACGGAAAGCACGGCACCTACTCGCTAAAGCCCCTTAAAACGTGGGGCTGAAGAAGCTGCGTTACTTGAGAACCGCATGAGCGGCTAACAAAAGAGGTTTCAGTGCAAATCAAGCTTTGTCACTTTACTAAAAACCTTCCTCTAAATGGCCAATGTGGCGGCTCGGCTCGTACAGAAGTATTATTCCTGAATTGCAATCGGCCTATAAGACCCATACGTTAAAGCTCCAGTAATGTTTGACACGCGTGGTCGATATCGTGATAGATGCCTCAGCCTCCCAGACTCCCCAAGGCGGAGTGGGTGGTCGGAGAGGCTGCGAGGATCCGCCTCATCGAACTCCTAGCCTCGGCGGCTCTGTGGAGCCCGGGGCTCCCTTTGGAACCAGATGCTTACTGTACTAAGCAAGCTCGGTTTTCAGCCCCGGGCTGGCAGCCATCGCATGGACACTACGGAGAATCTCTCTCCGACACTGAGTGGTCAGGCTATGAACTAGTCGTTCCAGTGGTCAAAGTCCTTGTTGACCCGAAATATCAGCGGATGAGTGGAAACAGCTAGGTCGACTGCCCAACCCTGGGAACCCGTTGTGTCAAACTACCCAAAGCGTCTCAAGTACGACATCTATCCAGAAGTATATCCCTGAAAGACGGATATCTGAATGCCTATATGGACCGAATTTCCAAGCCGGAAAGTGCATGTTTTCATTGAATAATACAACTGGGAGACTCACAGGACTTCTCTCCGGATTGTTTCTCTTCCTCATCCTCAATTCTTCCTTTTTATTCTTCACATGTATTGTAATTTTCGCTAGAAAGTATTTGCAATCCCAGTGAAGCCTCTGGGCGACCGCCTCAGTCATATACCCGGCCATCGACAACTGTCATAATGAAGTGAAAAGAAATTGAAGCGATCAAGTGCATTGGTGGACCCAACTTTCAATATATCGTGACTTCACGATCCGTGGTATTCCGGAACCAAAGCCCTGGCACTTCATTTGCAAGTCCAATCCGCATAAAGCCATCCGAGCGACCAGGAAAACTGCATTCTTTGAGGACAAGCGCCACATGTTTGGGTGGCCGACCATACTGGAGCATACTCAAACAAAAGACAGGACGCGGGACAAGTTCCGCGGCTTCGTTTCGAGCATCAACCAGGACTACCACCTTCTGATCTGAGCCTTCCTTTCGCAAGTAAGAAATGGGAGAAATGCCTTCTCGCGCATCTTGTGAGTACGAGAGCTGAGCGAGGACCCCGCAAAGTTTGACAAAGCCATCTCGTACTTCTCCTGTTCGGTTGAAGGTTGCTGTTTCGCATTTTGCCTCGAGAATCGATGCAGAAGGTTGGTGCCTTGAAGTGAACGGTGGAAAGGTAATTGGACCAGATCTCGAAGCCCACGAAAAGGACGGCGCAATGTATATGCGATGCCGGGAACATTCCGTTCCGTCCTCGGATCTCCAAAGTAAGCCGTAAATCAAGTCTTTTTGCCATAAACCGGCAAGATAGTCTCCCATCAGATCGGTGGGCATTCTGTTCGCAACACCGGAGAGAGCTGGGAGAGTGTCCCACTCGAAGGTCATTTCCTTTGTCGTGTAGTCGCCCAGGACTCGGAACCAGAGGAGGGTCTCTTTGTTGCAGGATGAAGAGAGTGTTGGTCCGAGATATCTGTCGCCCTTTCCTGACTTGCGGCTTTCCTGAAGAATTTGTGCATATGCAAGCTTCATACATCCTGACACTGCTTCGTCATTCCCTTTCCAAATACCGTCACATTCGCATTGATAGCCAGTTCGGCATTCGAAGACAATTTCCTGCTCCGTGTAGTGAAGGATTCGGGTCGCGAGAAGCCTCTCTTGGAAGCACCAAGCGCGACTGAACAACGGATATGCAACATCGTTCATTCTCGAATTAAACATATGTTCGTGCTTAATTTGTTTCCTTGCAAATATTTGGTGAGAGTTCAATGGAGCGGGCATCTCTGATCTGTTGGTGCGAGAGAGACATGTGCTGTCGCTGTCATCTGACGATGTGGCTGCAATCGTGATTAATGAACCCGCATATATGGAAGCCATTTGTGCTGACTGCTCTTGCCAGTCTTTTATGTCATCTTGTACAATGCACAGTGAGTCGATCCAGACGTAGCTCAAACCAAGCCGGCGAGTAATCGTGATAGCGTCCTGAAAAATTCTGGGAAGTTCTTCCCATTTGATCTCCCGCGTTCGCCGCGTGTAGGTTGTGAGAGTGGTTTTTATGAGTGACGTACCCCATCTGTGGGAAAGGGCTGCGTACCTTCCACTCTCACCAGCAGATTCATAAAGCTTCGGATTTTGACCAGCACTGACATCGATCAATCGTTTAGGAAGATGGGTCGAGTCATTAGAAGGGCAGATCGGGTGTTTCATAGTGCAATCCGTGATCCATCTTCTTATATTTTGATAACTTTCATCTGACTGTGAGTCTGCAGGGATGTGAGAAGCCGATTTGATCACGTTCCAAGGGCTTGGAGGAGCTCCTATAGAAATTTCGTTATCAACTTAGGGCCTGTTTCGCACACACCAGTATTCGGATATTACCGATATCGTAATACTAGTATTCGGATATTACAAAAATAGGTGTTTCGCATTTTTTTGGAAACTGGAGTTGAACGCTAGTATTTAAATACCAGTATTTGCCCCCATACTAATCTCAGTATTCTCAGAACCACCTCTAGGAGGTGGTTCTGAAAATACTGAGCGTTCAAAGCTCGGCCTTAGGCCACCATATGCACCCTAAATGCCCCCCAATACCCCGGAATACCCTAATTTATAGTGAGCTTTAGTGTACACCTGTCCTTCACTATAATTATATTATTCTAGGACCTTTAATAATGACTCTAGGGCATAAATTCTTTCTAAAGCTATATATTTTGCGATTCTCGTAGAATAAATCTCGGATTAATTTATTAGGTACTAAGTAGTATAAGGAGTAATTATTTTATTAATTATATTTCTATTTAACGTTAAAATAAATCCAGGCTTTAAGACGCTATAATTATAGGGAGTCATCACTAATTATTAGGGGGGGGGAGAAGTAGGAGATTAGTGAGGCTGAAAATAGAGGCTGAATACGCTAGCGGAGATGAAGCTGAAACCTCCGTAATTATCATGAATACTGAGTATCTACGGCGTGCGAAACGGTACAAATTAATACGGATACTAGCGTTCAATATCGGGAGTTGAACGCTAGAGTTGAATATTACTAATACCAGTATTGAACCTACGTGAGCCCGTGCGAAACAGGCCCTTAGACATAAACCTCTGTCTGTCCTTGATTAAAGACCAGCCCTTCATAAGCTCTAATGCGGATGTTCCACACGAACTAAAACTCTGATAGAAAATTATCTTTCCTCCGCTTATTGGACCTGAAATATTCTCTCTGCAGAAGGAAAACACAAGCTGATGGCAAAGAAAGTTAGAGTATGAGATGACTTACCATGGAGCAAGTAATATTCCAATCTTAGGTCCACAAAATTGACTAACAGCCCCTCTTCGGGATTTGCCGTAACGTGAAGTTGGAAGCCGAGTTTATTATCAAGCTTCAAAGGATCAATAAAATCGGAAATCCCCTCCTGAAGCATTGCACAAGTTTGGCAATCCGGTTTCAGAGATTTTCCGTGGGACGGCCCCGCTAGCCGCAGGCAATTTTCCAGATCCTCCACCGGGCAGGATTTTTGTAACTCGATGTAAGATTTTAGGTGCTCGAACCACCTGTCCTTGGAACCGTCGCCGTCCTTCCCCCAGTCCAGTACTTCGGGGTAGCCAATGATAAAAGAGTCCAAAGAACATTGAAAGCTCACGTGAGGCTCGGAAGTGGTTGAGGAAGCCACTTCGTTGAGGGCATAACATACGAGACAGCGTCGATTCCAACGATTGCAGTGAGGAGGAATGTTGTGGTAGACCTTCTCGAGGGCTTGGTCGGCAGGATCGTTTGGGACACTAGAAGAGCCCGGGACACTTCTAGCTGCCTCCGCGTCGATGAGACCTTTCGCATAGCTTGCTATGTCATCTTTCTTAAGGCCTTGACGCTGGCAAATTTCGAGGAAGGCTGCCATGACCTTAGCGAACTTGGCTGCCCTGCGTTGCCCTGCGTCATCGGAGGCAAAGTCCATCTCGCTCGTAGATCCCAAGAAATGCGAATTCACCGAACTATGCTCTTTGTGGACGAAGTTCTTGAAGCGCGGAGTGTTGTTCGAAGGTGACAAGAAATGTCGTGCACGCGCCAAAGGATGCAGATTGACCGGAACTTGATGGTTCGACAAAATCACGTGAGCTGGGCCTTATTTCAGGCTCCAATATCTCAACTGAGGATTTCTACGTGCAGAACCACCACCATCAGTAAACCTTCATTCCATTCTTAAGAAACTTTAGTATGGCGAGCCCCTCGCTGGCTTAGAGTGCTTCCCTTACAGGGCAAATGGATTCTTCCTCGAAGCCCCACGGAACAACACCCGTCACGTGCACCTTTTCCAGCCTTCCAACAGAAATTCGGGAGATGATCTGGCTGGAATCCTTTGAGACTAGAAATATCTGCCTGCACACCCATCGGCGGCTTGCTCCGCCCCATCGTGATGCCACCGGGCGAGAGCTCCATAGATTCCCGAAAACTGTGGCCATATCTTTCAACTGCACAGTGTTGGCGGGGTCCAATGCTGGAAATGTCGGCTCTGAAAGCCCAACTACTCCAGACTAAGTTTTCAGCAATATTCGAGCCTTATTTACAAAGAAGCCGAGGAAAATGGAGGAGATATGGGAACTCTGGCCGGTAGAACACCGCGAGGCCCAGTCCAATTGTATGTGTGTCGTGAGCCAAGCACCTGCCTCAAGGCCGCGGAGCTATATACGACTGGGAGCACAGAAGCCAGGCTGATGACCAAATATGGAATCAACGGGAACTGTAGGATAAGAAAATCTGGGTCGACTTCGAACGGGATGTTTTTCTCATCGATACACTGGAGAGCGGAACCTTGTGCCAGAACTTCGCGTCGAGACCGGTCGATCCCCTTGAATTGATGAGGCTGCATGCAGAAGAAGAGGTAAAGAAGATCCGAAGGTTAGCAGTTGGCGGCCGATGGGCATGCAAAGGGGAAGCAACAACTTCGCCTAATTGGGCCGTCCTTGACGGGCAACAGGGTACTGAGACCACGACAACTGTGCCTTGGACAATGGCAAGCGAGTACCTATGCTCGTCTGCCGGCGCATGTGTACGAGTAGTTGACGGGACTCGAAAGCTTGCAGGAGCCGTTTCTCGATGGCAGCTTTGGGTGCAAGAAAGGCGAGACAGAAGGAAAAGTGTTGCAGAACTACCGCGAAGGTGCTGGAGAGGTCCGTATTGACGTGTTGAAGTATTTTGCAACTGGGAAAAGGTGGAGTGCAGGTTTAACATGGGAGATACATGAAGTAAGGGTCTTGAGATGGGATGAGTGGACGGACTTGTCGCTCGTGGGCACATGACCAGGGACAATCCCACTCGGACAGGTGGAGCAAAAGCTGGTACAATGCTTCTTGGACAGCTTTTGCTACTTTAAAACAGGAAAGTTCAAGAGATCTGATGCGACCGCAAGGGTTGATCCTATTTCCTCCAATCACTTCCCGTGAGTGACGCGTCAGGTCGTGAATGCAGCATCTGGTCATCTGGATGCGAACCCAACTGGAAGTACACGACCATCTTCACCCTCACTCAAAGGCGACATTCTGTCGATAGTTGAGCACTTTTCTAACATTTTCCGCCGCGATTGCAGGGATGTTGCTGGTAAACCAAAGTGGGCCAAGTCGCGAGGTACCCCTTACCGCTTTTGGAGAGCTAAAACGACATGTAACAGGGGCTATCAGAGACATCTCAACCTCAACGTACAAACAATAGACATTTGCCATCGCCTTCCAGACGATCAACTCCCCCCAGAAATTTCTCTCAACTCTAAGAACGCAGATGGCAATCGAGAAGCCATTGCCTCCAAAGGAGCTCAACGGCGGTGTGGAGAAGACTGACGGAGCCACCGACCTCGGCGAGAATTACGAGATCCCAGAGCCCGAGCCCTTCATTTCCTTCAATGCCTTGAAGGATCGAATCAGACACCACTATGAGCTTGCGTCTGACTACTATTACAGCCTCTGGTATGTCCCGAGGTCGAATCCTAGTTTTCCGATCAATTGACTGAGAGACTAGGGGCGAGCACATTCACCATGGTTATTTCCTCACTCCTGCCGATACAAAAGAGAGAGCCCAGGTTCAATTGATTGATCTTTTGCTTGAGCGCTCTGCATTACCAAAAGGCAGCGTGGTCCTCGATGTTGGTTGTGGAATCGGCGGCACGACGCGTCATTTGGCCAAGAATTACGGATGCAAAGTCACGGGAGTGACAATCAGTGGCCGGCAGGTTGAGATTGCGAAGAAGTTGACATTGGAGGCAAGCGGTACGCAGCAAGAGGGCCAAGAAGACACCTTCAAGCTGGGCGACGGCTCTGTCCGCCTCATTGAGCTCGATGCCGAGAAAATGGGAGACTTCTTCAACACCGAACCGAATGTAGCAAAGTTTGACTGTGTGTGGATCTCTGAAGCTATGAGCCATCTTCCAAACAAGCAACTTTTCTTCCAGAATGCTGCCAAGTTGTTGAATCCCGGCGGAAAGTTGGTCGTGGCTGATTGGTTTAAGTCTGAGGACTTGACCGAGGAGCAGTTCAAGGCGGATATCTCACCAATTGAAGGTCTGAATATATCCATCCCGGTTGATTTGTCGACTGACAACGCGTACAGATGGCATGCTTCTTCCACCACTCTGCAGTCAGGCGGATTATGTTCGCTTGGCACAAGAGGCTGGACTGAAGATATTCGCGGAGCCATTTGATATCAGCAAGAAGGTTTCAAAAACCTGGTGAGTCTCACTCCATTCACCGAGGTATTGCGACTGACTCTCTCAGGGATATTTCCTGGTCGCTGGTTCAAAATCCAGCTTTGTGGGCATTCGCGATAGCTCAGGGCCGCGATGGCTTAGCATTCTTGCAAGCTTTCCGAGCCATGAGAAGAGGGTTTGCCAACGGGACCTTCAGATATGCTGTGATGGCATTTCAGAAATGATAAAGTCATATGACTTGGTATCACGTGACAAGACGCAAGATGTTCATTGCCTAGATCAATAGACCGCTGCTTCGAAATACAGCCATTCCTCGATCCTCAATTCCAAAAGCAGGTTTCTTTATTTGACAGGATACTGTGTTGTCGCAGTCCTAAGGTTGGGTCGAGTATGCACAGCCCGCGCTACCCCGGGTTTCCTCTTGTTCATCACCGTCTATTTCCACCGTACCCCACATTACCAGCATTGCACATGTACATGAGATGCACTACGTCGATAGCGTGAAGGTTCCCGCAATTTTGGCGTGCAACTCGAGTGAGGTGCTTTCCACGGGCAGTTGGAAAATGAGGGGCTGCTGCCAAATGGGCTCAAATTTAAGGCTGCAGGAACAGCTTATATTTCAATATTTCCGCCAGGCCAAATTTCTTCAGATTCTTTCATTCAAAGATAATAAGACATGTACCGATGCGCATGGCAGTTGCGCATTCCAAAAACCGAAGTGTCTGCCGAGTTCCTCGCTTTCTTTAACAAAGGCTCAAAGCAGTTGCCCAGATTTTGTCCTTTTATGAGCCTTCTATCCCGTTCCAGATAATCTTGTTCGTTGAAGTTGCTTCAATCTCATCCACAAGCGTGGGGATCATGCATCCGCGGTTCGGATTACCGTATCCTTCTGAAGTCCAGTGGATTTGTCTCATCGTGGTCAAGTGAAGCGTCGCTCTGGCCTGGAGCAGAGTAGAAACTTCCCTCGGCACGCATTCAAACACGTTCTGACGGCAATTGAGACGTTCGTGTTGACCAAAATCCATGTTATATCCGCTGTGCGTGACAGCTTGTATTTCAAGCTCGGCGAAGCTTTCTAGAAGGGCATTGTCGATGCTGGGAGGAGGCCTCGTGACGCCGTTGTTCGTATTCCACTCGAGACAATGCTCTTCAATCATGGAGGCCACGCTCGGATTTGAGCAACTGCTGAGGCGCTGTTGCCGTGGTATATCTCGAAGCAGATGAAGAGAATGGTAGCTATGAGTTTTGTACTCAGGTCCAGGTTCTCTCCGGACATCGTGTCTCTCAACTCTTTGATCGCCCTGGAGCACTTTTAGGATTTTAAGTCAGCCATTGCTTCCCAGTCTCCTCAGATATTCGAAATTGGAAGCGTTCTGCCTCTGCCAAACTCACCTCGTGGTAAGCAAATTGACCACGCAATTTTTCTTCGGGGCTTTTGGCGGAATAATTCCATTTATTAAAATCCAGGGCACCAATTGCTATCACAGCACATCGTATCGAGGAGCTGCTCTCGCAAGCTTGAAGGACAAGACATTCCAGAGCTCTGTTTCAAAATACGCCATTAATTGGCCACAATTTCGTCACTGAAAACTTTGAAGTGTCGACGTCCCTGCTCATTTCTGAAGGGCTTGTTGTGGCGATCGGCAGACGGGACGCAACACAGCAAGTTCTCTCACAGATACTGCAGCGAGCTCAGGTACCAATCTGTAGAACTTCTTGTTCTTCTGCGAGGGAACAACATGTCCATCGCAGTCAAGACCAACTCTATTACACCGCCCGCTTGCTGGCTTGGCTTCGTCGCACTTAACGCGTCGATTCTATGGCGATTAGTAGGTGAACTAAAGCATGGCCGGGAAAAGAACCGAAACTCACTTTGCAGGTCGAGCAACCTGTGCGGACCTTTGGGTGAGCTCGTCTCCTCATTATAGGACGGCCTCTATTGGTTTCTTTTCTGGGCTTGGCATTGTGCACTCCCGAGGGTTGACGGGTGGGTGCACTTTGCCGTGGTAGAGAATTGAAGTCCTCTGTTGGTGGAAAGACGAACCTTCGGGTGAGCCACACCAGAATTCTTGCGACGTGACACAATAGAAAAAGGGTTAAGAGGAAGTAGGGTCTTCCGTCTCCGTCTGACATAAGATGGTTTTTCCGAGGTAGGTCTGGCATTGAACTGAATACTCGGCTGCATGCGCGCTCGAGGCGCAGTTCAATGCGTGCTTTCTCAATGTAAGTGGGCATATTTATTTATCCGTTTTGTTGCAGCCAAAAATTGACCATCTTGAAGCTCTAGAGGAGAGTTTAATTAAAGAAGCTGAATCTGCCCTCAAGACACGCGATGGTTGTTCCATTGGGGCGAAGGAGTCGGTTTTCCAAGCCCCTCCGCCACCAATGTTCGGAAAAGGATGCAATTATTACAACTGTTTTACTTTAAACATAGAGTTCATGCAAGTGAACCTAATATCGATTGGCGGGAACAAAATATCAGTTCATGCTCGAAGCAGGGGCCCGTTGAACAGCAGCAAAGCGGTGGTGAAGGTGACGCGTCTCCGGACAGCGCGCTGCGCCGCTGATAGTGCGCACTGCCGCAATCCCAGGAATAAGGTTAACTCAGGGCGTGAAGGCAAAATAATACCCCGCACCACGTCAATTATAAGCTCTCGTACCGAATACAGGCTCTTGTGGAAAGACGACCTCTCACATGCAAGTAAGCTCTCGTAGAAGATAGCTTCTCGTAGGGAGACCATCCCTTACAAGCAAATAATTTCTCGTGGGAGACAGCCTCTCATGTGAAGATTAGCTCTCGCGGGGAAAATAAGCTCTCGCAAGAAAATAAACTTTCACGGGAAGTCAAGGTCTGGAGTAACGGGGTTTGTGCCTCCGTAGAAGAATTTGAATGCACAAACCCACTTTTCGCTTAAGCTACAAGAAAACCCCCTCCCCCAGGGTTTTCTCTCGCTGTTTATAATACTATTAATTAATTAGATTTTATAAAAATTATTTTGAAAATTTACTAATAGTATGTCCCTCTATTATAGGAATATCTATAAAAGGACTTCTTTTTTATTATTCTTTTATATATTGTAGAGGTCGTGCGGGGCAAGAAACCGGCAGAAAAAACACTTATCGGTCAGAGGTGCGGGCGGTGCGCACGGCCCTCCTCCCGCACCCCCCTAAATAAAAGTGAAAAGTGGGCCCTTTCATCCTGGGGGGTTTTGTAAGTATGGTAGAATGTCTGTGCGAAGGGGTCCACTTTTTACATTTAATTACTCTGGGCGGGGGGGAGTATCGATTCGCACCGTCCCGGCGCCTGGACCGGAGTGTGGCTTTTCGCGGAGCGGGGTGGCGGTGGAGAGTCATGCACTTCCGCGGCCGCCGACCCCTCTCGTGCAAGCGAGCCTTGCTCAGAGGTTGCCGCGCTTCCTGCTACTGTATGCTTTTGTCATTGCCCATCCGAGATTCGACGCCATGCTTGGAATCTATCAATCGCAGAAGACGTAAATTCTTGCATTCTCATGAAGGGATTGTCGAGGTTGTATATACTCAACTCAACTCGGCTTTCAACAGCTCCGACGGTAACCTCGGATGCTGATTGCTGATGGCTTATCTCCTACAGTAGAATGATAAAGAGCGGTTTCTTTTATATATGCAAGGACAGTAGCTGCAGCTTAGCTCGTAAGGCTGCCACCGCTTGATATTGTGTTCGTTTGTGTAATAATGCTATGAACATCTATTATTTGAAAAAATACATCAAAGAGCCAGTCATAAAACTCCGCCATTTTTCTGTCAGATAGCCAGGCCCGTTTGATACAAGAGGACTCCGGATATATTACAAAACTCCCAAATAACCAGCCCAGACGCAGAACGAGGACGAGGGAAAGCAATTACAGGGTCAGAATTTCCGAGGGGTTTTCCTCGAAAAAAAGGGCTCGTGCGAAAAGACGCTAGGGTATATCTCGACGAGCGGATTCCTCCCCGACATGGACCTCTGAACGGACGAAAATACCGTCGTCACCCAAAATGGCTTTTTGGCTCTCCGTGTCTGCTATTGACGTTGTGGCCGTCTTGCCGCCTGTGACCAAAACCCGAAGTGAAATATCCTTGTGGGTGTCTAGTGTGTCCTCGTCGTTCGTCTCGGATCGAATCCCGCGAGAAAAGGCCTGTGAGTTTGAATAGCGCTGGGTGTTCGAATAGGGATGGGCGGTGGAAAAGGGCGGGCTGGTTGAGGACCGGAGTAACTTTGGGAAGTGGCGCATGAAGAATGGTTTGGTATGAGGCAGGCATGCGCATATTATGGCAACAAACAACTCGATTACACTATGAATAGGTCAGTGATAAAGTATCTGTGTTGTGACCTAAAGAACTGATAGTGAAACATGCAAACTTACGCCCAAACTGCAGATGGCACTGAATTCCAGGTGCTGTCGTATGTGACATGAAGATACTGAACAATATAATACAGCCTAATAACACTAACAATGGTGACACTGTGGGACATTAGTCTTGCCTTTTGTCTATGCTCTTGGGTTGGGTGGAACCTTACAATCCTCCCAACAAGAAAATGCAGTTCACCGCAATTTTTTGTCTTCTTGCGATTTGCACATTCCACATCATCAAAATAGGCAGAAATATCATGGCGAGATCCGTAACTGAGTTCACCACTGAGTTGAATATCCAGATTTTCACCGAGTTAATACATGTTCCGTATTTAATAGTATAATCCCAATACTTTGCAATAGGCTGGCAAGCGAATAGGAATTGAAATGCCACCACAAGGCTGTATAGAGTTATCGTCACCGACAGCGCATGTACAGTGATCCGAAAGTATAGGTGCGGTGACAGTCGTAAATAGAATTGAAGGATCGAGAGCTTGGCGAATAAAATGGAGAGGTTAAAGAAGACACCTTGCGTCAATGACCACTAATTTGAGGAAATGATTAGCATACCATACAAAATAATCCCTTGAAACAGTATTCGTCCGGGTCTCTGCAGCCATCAAATGTCACTTACCTTTAAGATGAGAGGGGAATTGGTAAGGGGAATGTCCCACATATGCATCCCAACTCCATATATATTAACTTGAGAATTGTTAGTTATAGAGTAAGCAGACTGAAAATTGTAATATATAAACTTACGCTCGAACACAGTAACAACATAGCCCACCGATAGAAGCTAAATGGAAACTGTTAGCCACGCGCAGCCCGTGAATTCTAGTCAATAAGATAGAAACACCATTGCGGCAATTATCATGTCTATGTTATTAGTATCTAGAATTTCTCCCGAGAATTCGGATTCTTACAGTCATCAACACCAATCATACGGGTAATAAAGTACCTTGTGTACAGTCGCAGAAGGACGACACCCGTACACAGCACAAGACATACTATCAGTGTAATCGAAATACGGTATCCTCTGGACTCCGGATGTGCAAAATTCGGCGTTACCCCAGGTGGCGGACGGGCAAGTCCGACAATGGCCGCCGGGTTGGGTGCCATAGCGGGCTGCACACTTCTAGAGGAGAGCGGCGAAGAAAGTTTGAGGGTCGAGGGTCGAGGGTCGAGGTTCGACTCGACGTCGGACGTCTGTCTGTCTGGTAGAACGGGACTGGAAGCGAATGTGGGCCCACACCCTCTAACATATAGCCCCGCACAATGTAGCTGAGACAGAGACCTAGCCAGCGG
This sequence comes from Hyaloscypha finlandica, assembly GCA_021399475.1. Lineage (NCBI taxonomy): Eukaryota > Fungi > Ascomycota > Leotiomycetes > Helotiales > Hyaloscyphaceae > Hyaloscypha > Hyaloscypha finlandica. The sequence continues at coordinate 179,458 of JAJTUR010000010.1, read as the reverse complement.
CGTTTCTCGGGCACACGGTGGCCCGTTGTATGACCGCCCAGTTGTGGCGCCACCATGCTTGCCTTTGCCGGCACGCGGAAACACACCCGCCAGTCGAGCGCCACACCGCCACAAGGCTGACGGTGCGGGTGGGCGATTGGCCCCTGCAGGCTTCACTAAGGAGTAAGGTTCACTGGCAATTGGAATCCTCCTGCATATGTACCGGTGCGAGCAAGGGCCCATGCTTGGGGTGCATCCGATGCAACGACAGTAGTCTGGTCGAAAGAAGCAGAACCGAGAGGCTGGGGCTCGGCGGCCTGCTGGTTGGCCAGGTCGGGAAGAGATTAAGACCAGGTCTCCGATCAAAGCGGTCAACCCCAGCCCCGTGCGCCTCCGCAAATGTGGCGCTTGAATGTCGGCTACTTCCGAACCGTGTCGTCGGTTTGATCGGTGGGTCGGTCGGTGGGTCGGTCTGTCGGTCGGTCTGTCGATCATCGAAAGGAGTTGGGAGTTGTGGAGTTGGGGACGGAGAGACGAGGGGGGATGTCTTTCGGCACCAACCGTGCTGTCTACGGTTTGCCGTATATCGATTCAGCCTAACGGCTCGGCTGGAGAGCGTCCGGAAAAAAGAAGCTGACTCTTCTCTCCTCCATAAATGGCTGCTTCTAAACCGCTTCGTCGGTTTGATCGGCCGATCGTGAAAAGGAAGTCGGGGATGCGGGGACGAGGGGACGAGGGGTGGTAGCTTCCGGCATGCCAGGAACCGTGCTGCGTCCGGTTTGCCGTGTGTTGATCGAGCCGAACGGCCCGGCTGGGGGTCAGCAAAAGTCGAACTGTTCTCGGTGTTACAAATCGAGCTCCTCCCCCGACGGCAAGCCCCGATTTTCGAGTCAATCAAAGGAGTCAAGCTGCTGGAACCTGTGCATGACCTAATCACGTCGTCCGAACAGCGAATCAGTCAACGCAATCCGGATAAACCTATCGAAGCGAGAATCAATCAATCACCAATCGGATCTATCGTCGGGGGTCCGTGATCGAGGATCCGGATGTGGAAAATGGTAGGGGGATAGGGGGATAGGGGCAGAGCGTCAGTCGCGTCGATCGCGAATCGAATCGAGCAAGGCGGACTCGAGAACTTAAGAAGGCGGCGTATAAAAAGCAACACTTTCTACGATTTTGTAATAATTTCACGTGAGAGAAGAAAACATCCCAGAGTGATGTCCTCAGTCGTGCCAGGTGGAAATATGAAGGCGGACAGACGGACGGCTTTGATTGCAAACCAGCCAGTTCGCTAAGCGAGAACCCCTTTAGAATCGTTCCCTCGCATTCAAAAAGTCGCAACAAATCTCCCTAGATCTGCATTACCATAATACAAATAAAGGATCCTTGTGTATCTTCTATATCTCCTGATACTTAGCATAGAGTATCTGGAGGTGGTAGCGTTGTGATGCGCAATTTTCAAAGCCAAGAGATTTTGCTGTTCTAGTAGCAGCCCCGCCTTCGTAAGCAGCCTGAGCTCTGTACATACAGCCCCTTAGCTTAGGTCCTAAGGCACTAGCGCGGATGATTTATTGTGAGAGATCGAGGAATGTTATTTTTGAGGGGGGTCCCTGTTAGAGCTGACTTGGGCCCCCGGAATATAGTTGTGCAAAATTGATAGCCTTTATATAGCAGGACCAAATAGTAAGTAGATTATAATTGATTAGTAGAGACGTGACTGAGCAAGGGTAGGACGAAGGTGGGTATAATCGGTCTGATATAATACTAATTTATTTGAATCATTACGTCGAATTTTTCGCTCTTGTGGTCTGAGGTGTGTTGAAGGTCTCCGCTACATACTTTCGTTGTATATATATTTTAGGGATAGGCATTTGAAAGTTTGAAACTGCATAGAACAATTGGCCCCCAAGTCTGGAACAACTATGGTTTCAAGATTGGTGCGTATCGGAATTGGATCCCCAGTCTCTCATCATGGCGTCAAGTGTCGTTTATTTCCAAGTCCCCAAATTTCAAGTTCCTCCCAACTCTCACCAGAGGTGAGAAGAAGTTGGAGCACCTGATGGATCTACAATCCTCGGTCGTTCGATGACAAGTCCTCCTGCGACTAAGTCGGAGAGAGCATGATTTTCTTGGCCCCGACTTTGAGCGGCTCTCATACCAGCAAGCTCATACGCTGCGATACATCGACACACGATTGCCGAAGCAACAAACCGGGAAACAATTTGCGTTGCGTCTGGGATGCCTGTGTTGGCGGTCAAGACCATGTTCCGACGTATTGGGGATGTTCTAATCTCGAGGACACTTACCAACAAACGACAGCGAGGAGAGGACCAAAGTCCCAAAAGCGAGATGAGCAATAGTATAAAGAGCTGCTATCCAAGACCAGAAGGTAAAACTCCCGCTCTCTTGATTCCAGGTGACATTCAAAGCACCTTGATTCACGCAGAGCTTGAACTCCCGAATGAGTCCGAGCCAGTCACGAGCTTTCCGAGCCATACGTCCAAGCCTGCATCTCGAAACGTCTTCGTCTCGGTCGGCGTGAATCCGCGCCCTCCGAAGAAAGGTGGCAATGCCCAAAATATGGGCGATAATGGCTAAGCCGATCCATAGTCCCACCAGCGTGTCGCTGTCATCGCAACTCATTGTGGAAATTGTATTCCACCCCAGAGTCCAGCTCAGCGTTGCCAAGTTCGCAATGCCTAGCAGTGCAGCTGCAAATTCAAGTACGATGTAAACAGTACTTTTCCTTCCGTTGGACTGCCCGGGAGACCATTGTTCTCCCTTTTGCATTAGAAGCTTTTCGATTGGGTTATATTCTTGAAAAGGCATTGTTGGATTCATAGCCGGTGAACCTAATACAAGCAATGCCGCCAGTACTGGTCGTCTTGAAGACAAGAGTGACATTTCAATTGTGCTCGATCCGATGGTACTCAGAATCCAGGGCGAGAGGCCAAGAAGAACTCCGGATGTCGCCATGTTTGACTTTGTGTATTCGGAAACATTTGGTATAATACAGCTGTAAAGTTTGACGCAGTACGTTCCATACAATAAAGTTTGTTCCTGGCGGTAAGATTGGAGCAGTGCTGAGCAGTTTTGGGTGATGATTTTGGTGAGTTCTACTTCGAGATCGGGAAAGAAGTGTTGGTAAGATTCCCTTAAGCGCCCTCTGGCAGAGGATACCCCAGCTAAGGAGAGGAGCAAAACTAAACGGATGAGATTATAGTTTGGAGACATGATGAAACTTACCTCAGCAGGGCAAGACCCCGCAAATGGTCAAAGGAGGGGGCAATCTCGGAATTTATACCCACCTTCTCCCAAGCCATCCTTGCCAAGGTTCTCTCAGGCGGTGAGATAAATGGGAATTGTAGCGTAAACTATGAGCGATATTGCGAACAATCGAGAATCTCTCACTAATTGTGTGTTTTGTGTAACGTTGTACATGGCTGTGCGAGGCTGCGAGCGAGGTTGCCTGCTAGCCTCGCTGCGCCACCTCGTGTCTCCCCATGCCGAAAGCAGATGGACCGAAACATTACCATAGACCTTTGACCTTTGGTATTGATGGAGACAGATTCTTATTTTTGAACTTCTGGTCGCCGGAGTACGGAAAGACGTAGGGACGTGATGTGCCAACGAAAAACGCACTTGCATGCTTCACCCACCAAAAATCGCCCACGCGCACACGCCGCGCTCGCACCCCTCTCCCTAAGCCTCTACTACGACTTAAGAAAAAAATTGAGACGTGAAAAGTGAGAAGTGGGAAGCGAGACTCGTGAGTCGCGAGGAAAAAGACACCCTAGCTGAACACCCTATATAGCTAGAGTGCCTTGTAGTATGCCCTATAAGGTTGAATCAGTTCAGCTGGCATAGGTAAAGGCTTAGCAGGTTAGGGGTTTAGTGCATGTGACCTAGGGCGTTCAGGGCCTATATACGGGCTACTTACCACTGTAGAACAGCAGTCAATTCAGTTTCGTTTACTTGGTTTACATTGCTATCCACGTGACCTCAGTTCTGTTTACGAAGGCGCGCGGCGGCAAAAACCGTCCATTTTTTATTGGCTGCGCACGCGAATCAGGAACACCAAAGTGACTTACCCCACTATAGTAAATCACACATAAAATAAAGTATCGACCATGAAATTCATTCCCTCCCTCAAACTCTATAATGAGGCTATTGATAGCTGCCATCCGCGTCACTAAAGCACGTATCCTCTCTTGTGGAAACTTCTCCCACTCCGCCCTCCACGCGCGATCAGTCCATTCTATTGTATGCGGGGCATTCCACTCCTTTGTGATCTCTATTCTCAATGGCATCCAAACCCCCTCAATTGCGTTCATTTCAGGAGAGTTGCCAATATGCTCAAGTAGTGGAATGCCCTCCTTTTGTAGCCTCCGTTGCGTCCATTTGCTTGCGTGCGAGGGAGCGTTATCTTGCTGAAAATAGTAGGGAATCTGATCGTACTCAAAGGTATCCGGATCATGGCGTTGAACCATAAGCTCCTTCCAAAAAGGAATTAACAATGGCTCAAGGACTTCGTACGTATAGCGTAGATTGTCGACTCCACCACGAGACTTCCCCTTCTTCATCATATGGTTCTTCTAATAAACCTCCCAAGAAGCACGCTTTTTCGGCCACTTCTGCCCTTTCTCGTCCCACTTCCTCTCCTTCTCCCTCTCTTGAGCATCAAAAGCTACTCGACACTCTACTTCTACCTCTTCTTCATTTATCCGGTCCATCTCTGCCTCGTTTGACTCCTTTTGCTCCTCTGTCTCCTTGTAATAAATGTGGCATGGCCCTTTGAAATCGTACGTAAAGCAGCCCCAAAATATAGCCTCCGTATAGTTGTTATACCGTCGCTCAATACAATCTGGGTGATACCGATCCTCCCCAAGTACTCGTGAGACGTTTTGCATACCACGCTTAGCAGAGATAACTATAGCTGCTTCATCAGAAAAGATGACCTTTCGCCACTCCTCTAACCCCCAATCCTTCCTTAATAAAGCTACCTCATAGCGTTGAGCTCTTTGAAGGTCTGTCAAGCTAAGCTTCTTTGTTGATTTCGTACGGCGGAGGCTACGAGCTCGTAATTTCTTCTCAATTGTTCTACGGTGAACATCAAAAAAGCCCTCTTCCTTAGCAACAATATGCCAGAGCTTCCTCCTTTGAGTCTTGTTCAACGTACAGGCTTCCATTAACTCAATGACCTCCTCATCTGTAATCTTCTTATTACTTCCTCCAGTGCCTTCTTTACGCCTAATCTGCTCCACTTGCTCTTGAATCGTAGGCGGAGGGAGGCCTTGTTCAGCATAGCGGATCTGAACATCGGCAGCGGCATTTTTGATATCTGTAGCGGTCTGTTTAGCAAGCCCTGCATTACGCGCAGCTTTAGCTTGATGGACGTAAAGCAAGTGAGTTAAGAAGATGGCTTTATCGACGTCAGTAGCGTGCTTTCCCATAGTGAAATTAATAATAAATTAAATAATTCGGGTTGGTGGGGAGAGGAGAGTTTGGTGGGGTTCGCTAAGAAATTTCCTCGCTTAGCCAACCATTAAAAAATGGACGGTTTTTGCCGCCGCGCGCCTTCGTAGCTGAATAGCTGAACAGCTGAACCTTGGCTGTGACTGCACATCTGAATTGCCACTGACAGCCTTAGGCACCAAATCCCAACAAGGGTAAGCTGCAGCGGCCTGCATTTCCCCATGTTCGAGGCAGATAAGCAGGTTGCAGGCGAGTCGCTCCGTGTGCAGGCCTGATTATTATTCGCTGACCGAGAGCTCAGTGGTGAGTCAAGCGTGAAATTAACTACGAACCCCAGGAAACCCCGCTATCCGTTCCGCTGCGATCGGATAGTGTTGGCCCGTGCGCATATAAGCGAATTGAATTAGCAGATCATATCGCTAGAATCCTCGATTGAGACGTCTTGGTATGCTGCAACTTTGTGGAATATTTGATCACGGAAACACGATCCTAATGGCAGCGTAACGGATAGTGTCGCGAATCGAGACATATCAGAGAGAGCGGACCCTGACGGCCAATCTTTTCCAAAGCGTGTTGGAAGTTAACCTTGAACGAGGGGCTCTCGAGATAAGAGCTGTGCCAACACAAGGCAACAAGGCGCAGCGGCAGGGTCACATCCAACAAGAACGCTGATCATACATTTCCGGGACCGTAAATTTACGCCGACTTCCTGCAATCGAACTTCTAAACTCTTCCTTCGCCATCTCCTCCCGATCCCCAAGCCACATACACAACATCAACATCTTCCATCGAAGAAAGCGCCTCATCTCGACAGGAACCTCGTCGTCCAAAATGGCGTACTGCAACCAATGCGATCGTTCTTTTCCCCACTGGGAAGCATACCACCAGCACATCCAGAACAGTCCTGCTCATCGCAGCTACGAGGTACACGAATGCCAAGTCTGCGATCGGGAGTTCTATTCTGAACAATCTCGCCATCAACATTACTCTTCTTCTCACAGGTCTCGATACTGTGTCGACTGCAAACGCGTCTTCATGAACGAGAACAACCTCACGCAGGCATGGACATTCCCTCTCTAGACCAAGACGTCGACTGACTTTGGTTCAGCATCTTCATTCCAGGACCCATGTTGGTGCATCTATTCAATGTCCTTGGTGCAAGGTCGGATTCGCGACCGCTTCCGGCGTGACCATTCAGTAAGTACAGCGAAGTAACTCTCGCGAGACGCCCTTTTCGAACCCTTCCTGCTCCAGTAACACTTTTGCTGACCTCCTCTCTTCCGCAGCCTCGAATCTGGCACATGCACAGCCTCCGGCCTCAATCGCCAAAAGATCAACCACATGGTCCATTTACTCGATCGCAACAACGTCATCACCCGTCCGATGATCACCCTCCCCGGCTACGCGAACGTCGAAACCATCGCCACGGAACGCGCCTGGAACGGACAAGCCTACGAATGCTACCTCTGCACCAGACAATTCGCCTCCCTCCACGCCCTGAACAACCACATCAAGAGCCCGGTGCATGAGCAGAATCTGTATCGTTGTCCGAAGCTGAGTTGCCGGAGGGAGTATAAGGTGTTGAGTGGGCTAGTGCAGCATGTTGAGAGTGAGAGTTGTGGGGTTATGAGGTTTGGGATGGTGCAGGGTCAGGCGAGGAGTGGGATTCAGAATATGGTTGGTCGGATGATTGCTGGATAAAGGAGGAGTTGAACTTGGAGTTTTTGGTGTGTCGAGGTTGGCGTATTTTGCTTCAGAAGGCCCCTGATTTACACATCACCGGAAGGCTGGGTATGGGTCGAGAGCTTGAGGGACCGGAGTGAGCATTGACTGCTGTTGGCGTTTTCGTTCTTCCTCGGACGGCAGGGTATATTTTTCTGAACCGTGTGCTTTTGCAATAGTGAGTTTTTAGCAAGCGACAGCTCTTTGGTTTAGAGAAGAGTGAAAAGAGACAACCTCTTCTCGAACCACCTGTGACGGCTGGCACCTCCACATGATCCGCCAGGGGCTAGGTATCAGGGGCCAGGGGCGAAACGCGGGACTAAGCTGGGGATCTTGGCAATACTCTCTTAAAGGTCGAGGGACTCCTCCCTTCTTTGCCCCTTAGCTTAGTATTTTCAATACATGAGATTCTTTGAACCTTGAGCCTCGACCATTGCACTGATCTCGCCGTCACACCACCTCTTTATGCCCCAGTATAAGTATAAGCTAGTATATTATAAGGCTCATAATATAATTATGTGCTTCTTAACTTATAATAAAATGTTTTCTGAAAATAGAATTTTATTTTAAAGAACTTGATATAGTAATTAATTAAGTTCTAGTTTCTAAGCCCTATAAGGCCCTATAAATTAGGGGCTTATAGGGCTCTTATATCTAGTTTTAGCGACATATTCGCTAAATTTATAAGCTTTCTCAAGCTTACTTTTAGGGTATAAATATTTACTTTTTAACCCCTTCTTTAATGTAAAGAACTATGAATATTTTATATTTAAATAGCCCTTAATTAGCGTCATAAAAAATTTAAATTCTATTAAATTCTATCAATTCCTTAAAAAATTAAATTAGATCAAAGAGAAAGTTAAATTTTTGGTGTTCCTGTCCGAGCGCCTCTACTTTGGTTAGTGGGCCCAATCGATACCCCAATCGACATGTCGTTTTATACCGATCTAGAGGAAGATCTCACCCGACCTGATGTTCAAAACCACAAAAGTACGAACACCATGTAAACATTTCCTGTAAGAAACTCGGTAGAAATAAATCTAATACTAATTTAAACTTATCTGGAGTATTCTTGTCACAAATTAGGTCATTGAGAATTCATGCACGGGGAGCTCCCTTGCTTGAAGTGATCTTGCCCCTGTCCTGCCGTGTAACGCCATCTTATCACCAACAGGAAAAAGAGCACTCATAAATTTACCATCTGCTGCAAACTCTTTTCAGCAACCGTCCATGCACTCATGATTTCTTCACTTCGATACCGTCCAACTGCTCGGCACTGTCCTCAACCATTGCGCATGCTTCAAGTTACATGCCAACGACCCCGAGGCTCCAGCCCCGTAGTTCCCCACCGCTTCACTTCCTCCCGCCCCCCAAACCTACCTAAGTACGAATACGAACCGTGGACATGGTATTACGATGGCTTCCGCAAGAGTGTTTATTTCCGCATCTTCAGTCTCGGCATGTTGAGCGTTACGCTCCTCTACTTCGGCTCACACCTTAAGGCGGCACCCGATGTCCATGGACGTCGGCGATTTATGCTTGTTTCCGAGGATTTGATGGAGAAACAATGCGTAGTGAAATACAAATTGTTGCGGAAGGAGCTGAAGGAGCACTTAGTAGGCATTGAGGACGAGCGGGTTCGGACGGTGCATTTTGTGCTCGAGCGGCTGCTGAGTGGTAATGGGCTGACGGGGAAAGGGAGGCGGTGGGAAGTTATGGTTATCGAAGATGCGCAGGAAGGTAAGGTTTCTTTCCCAGTTCTAGACACTATTTGGATACCTCCAATTTGCCTAGTCTTGAAGGGATAATCAATAATACAGACTAGAGTCTGCTTTCACGCAACCTCTAGCACAAATCCTCCCAGGAAACAGGTTGATTATCACCACGTCCACCATCACTTCTCTTTCCAAAACAGAACTCGCACATCTGCTCTCCCATACTCTCGCTCATATGCTCCTGCAACACAGGAGAGAGCTTGAAAGCATCAGCCCCCTCGTTCTACCATTTATGTGGACGATCACTTTGCTCGATTGGAGGATGTTTCTTGGGCAGCTTCCTCTTCTTTGGGTTATTGGGAAGGTATACGAGAAGAGACTTGACGGGAAAGACGGGAAATTAGAAACTGAGGCAAATAGAATGGCTAGGAAGATCGCGGAGAATGCGGGCTTTGGTAAGGTGGTTGCCGGGCAAGAGGATCGTTGGGGATGTGGTTGTCAGGTCCGTACTTGATGTGACACTCTAGAGTGTAGTGAGTTTGAGATAATAATTGAAAGAAAGAGGAGAAGTTTGCTGAGCTCGTCGTGATGAGGCTGCACAGCTTTCCCCCGTCTCTCGGTTCCATTGTTTTCACTCCCCTTGTTTACCAATGTTCCTCGAATGACTTGAATTATTTTGTTTGTTTTAGTACATCCGTTCCCAAAAACCTCGGGGGTTTCATACTGTATTTAATTCATATACTTATCCACAAGTATGCGTTATTTCACGCCTTACTCTTCCCTGTGTTAATGAGCAGAGCATGATATCTTTTGATATTTAGTGAAAGCTCACGTGTATCGTGGGCGGAATCTGACTGCGCCAAGTAGCGGCTGTGGCTTCAGAGGACTGGAAACTTCTGTAATCTCATCGGCAATTGGCACTCTCGTCTTCAATCAAGTCTGGGTTACGGAAGAGAAACTTATCTCTTTAGAGCTAGAGTCACAATGATTTGCGAGCTCTGTACCGCCATTCTTCCCACTCTGTTCACAGAAACGGGGTACTATCGTCACCACATGACGAAGAGTACAATTGTCGATAACCTCAACGATCGCCTGGGTAGCCTCCCTCAACTCCCCTTAACTTTTCAACAAGCAACATCGCTCACCAAACACGTCGGGGTGCGCTATCTCTGGATTGACTCGGTCTGCATTGTTCAAGGTGATGCCGAAGATATGAAAACCGAATTCTCAACAATGCCAAGCGTATATGGAGACGCCATTGGCAACTCCTTGGCGTCCTCATCCAAGAACTCAACGGAAGGTCTATTCGATCCCGCTGGCTTAAGCCCCCTTCTTCCATGCTCCCTTAAGTGGAAAGCCTCTGGAGACACTACAATTCAATCTGTGATAATCCGCCCCGCCATTCCTAACTGGAATGTCATAACTTGCGGTTCCGAAGGCGGCCCTCTATCTCGGCAAAGATAGGTTGTGCAACAGCGTCATCTTGCAAGGAGAGCGGTTCACTTCAAGCCTCGTCGATTTTTATGGGAATGTGCGTCAATGAAAGCTTTCACAGACTACCCTGACTCCACTCGACCCTATGCAAACCCTCGTGTCGCTAATTCCGAGACTGTGTTCCAGAGTGGGCATACATTCACGAGTACAGGTGCGCTAGGAGATTATCTCCAAGACTGGCCTGACTCAGTGGCTCCTAATAACTCATACCACTGTTGGTTAAAACTGGTCACTGAAACACATCCAAGGAGCTTACTAAAGAGAAGGACAAGCTGCGTGCTATAGCCGGCCTGGCACGAGCCACTAATGAAATACTAAACTTCTAAGGATGAATACTTCGCAGGAATGGAAGAAAGATCTTATTAGAGAATTCTGTTGGTCTCCCTCTAGCAATCGCCAGATCTGGCTTTCAAACCCCACTAGCTATATCGCTCCATCATGGTCATGGGCTACACTCCCTGGCTCTGTTTGCTAGGCCTGAAGGGGAAGGGTGGTTCGAGGACTGGGACTTTGAGGCTGAGATTAACATAGTATGATTGTTGGCTACTAGCAGAACTGGTTAGAGGGAGCCTCTTACCTGTTGGCATCCGCAGATTTGTTTAAATGCTATATCTAACATATTTTGGTACTTTGCGCTAGACTGAGTTTGTGTCCTCCAACCCGGGACGATAGAAAGAAGAAAGGATCGAAACAGAATTTTATCTAAGAGATCTCATCCTTCTCAAAAAACTTTGCTTCTGAATACGAATAATTGGTGAAGTGAAGAGCAGGCATCAGAAAGCGCGGATGAGATGCTGGGGTGCCTATTCAGGCAGAGCATTGGTGTTATCACATGATTGCTCCCCTATTCAATTCTCGGCAATAAAAAACAGAGCTGTAGGGAAAGCATCTTCAACTCCGCGAACTTTCTTGGCCCTTTAATCTAACTTTACTCAGCAAATATAATAGAAGCCAGCCTTTGATGGTACATTTTTGGGCAGGTAAGCAGTTTAGTGCTGGGTTTCTAGTTAGAACCAGCATCCTGCTGCCACAGAAACGTCTACCACGTGAAGCAAAACGGTTATAGCAAGAAAATTGGAATTTATTTCTATGTTTCTATTGATACTAAAGTCCAAAAGCATTATTCCTCCCACCAACACCATCATCCTGAGCGGACAGACACCGCAAGATGGTGAGATGACTCGGAGCTGCCGTGTTCGCAGGAGGATTGGTCGTCGTATTTACGTAAGGGGTTTAACTTCTCGAGGGTGAGGTATCTAATGAAGCCGCATCGCCGGGGACAGAATACCACGTCGGCTCTTGCAAGACTAAGGTGTTCGGAACCGAGAGATTTACAATGGGGGCGTGGAGTTGGAGGATACACCTGTCGTCATGAGGTAGAAGCACACATCATGTCCAGACCCTTCTATCTTAGACAACAGCACTGGATGGTCGCTTCTATCGGTCACGAAGGCCTCGATATTCCAGAACTCGAGATCCGTAACTATCTCCGCAGGGCCAGCGAGACTTACCTAAGCTCGTCCGTACCTTGTGTGGGTTTCCACCTTGGCGACAGCAGCGACAGTCCGAGCAGCATGTCCCTCGCTCACGAAGGCGGAAGAGGGAGAAGGGGGAGAGAAAGAGAAGTGCCGGAGGTGCCATACCGAGTTTCAGGTCTTCGTGGACAAAGTGAACGGGAGGCTGGCGCTGAGGATCCCGGTTTGGCAGGGGCTGGGTGCGTGCGAGACCCCGCTTGATCCGGTGTGGGCGTGCCATTTTGAGGGAGTTGGACGTGAAGCGCAGTGGGGATATGGACTAGTGGGAATCCTGTGAGCGGCACTTGAGCCGGGATCGTGAAATGTTTATTCGATGAAGACAACGTAGAAACTGAACCGTCCGGCGATGATATTGACTTAACAGCTTTGGTGGGTAATCTCAATGTACCAGAAATTTTTCGGACATTGAGCCGACGCGCAATAAAAGTTGCGAAATTGATCTCACTCAAGAACGAGAAGGCAGCCTCACTGCACTAGAAAACTTGGAACACTGGAGCGGTTGACCGGCGGAGAGAGATAATATGGCTAATTATCTTATTTTCGCCCCTCCCCATACCCGTCAACATCTAAACGACCACAAATGCTATACAGATCATACACCCGCCCAAGCAAACCAGCGCTGACTATGCTACACCCAACCCTTCCCACCTGACACCAGAGGCCGAACCACGTTTTCAAACACAAGGGATCCACGGAAGGTACACATCGTACAAAAGAAACGTACAATCGAGACAGCCGTCTCGTCGTCTCCCATTAATACACAAAAGAAATTATTCCCAATTATTCACAAAGTGAAAGAGACAGGTCGAGAGTGGGCTACCACCGAGTAGCAGGTCTGGCTCTTGACACACTCGCATTCTTCTCCCATCCCCAGTTCTTTTGCTTCCCACTCTCGCTTCCGAAACCATTACGGAAGTTATTGCCGCCAAAGACATCAGAGACGAGGATTGGTTCCTCGACAAGATGAGGGTGAGAGTGGTACGGTAAGATGCTTCGAGATTTATTCGTGGCTCTCTTTTTGGGCGGTGCGTCGCCTTCCGCAAGCTTGCGTTGGTCTTTGATGATCTCCCGGAGCTCTTTGTCGTCTGCTGTGATCTGGGCTTTGAGGAAGTTGACGTCGGAATTTGATTGCAGGGTTTCCATGACGGGGATGCGAGGTGTGTAGGTGATGGATGCGAGGTTGGGAGGATCGGTGGGGATGATGGAGGGATCGAGATGGGAGGTAGGGCTGGAGAGGAGAGTGGTGATGTCGAAGGATTCGCCGTGCGGGATCTTGAGGTGGTGGGAGGGGGTGATGCAGTCCATGTCTACTTCTTTGCGGAGGACATGGTCGATGTCGACGGCTGAAAAGTAGGCACAGGCTTGTGGAAGGTCATTGATGCCCATTTGCTGAGAGAACATAGCTCGGGTCCAGACGTTTGAGACTTGAAGAGCCATGGCGGTTCTGTACTTGTCTTCGTCACGGACTAAGTATCTGATCTCGTCGTGTACGGTTATTGCGAGTCGAGCGTCTATGTTGAATCTTCGGATGAGGTAATCCATTGAGATGATCACGAGATGGAGGTAATCAACACCAGACGATTGGATAGCCCAATTGATTCTCGAAGTCATGAAACCTCCTTGGTTGACAAATCGACTCATCAAAGCTTCAGTAATTCCGGCTCCAAGAACAGGCGTGCGAGGTTTTTCCTGCTCTGCAAACTCTTCGAGCTTATTGAAAACAAAGCTTTCCGTGCCACCACGCCAGAAAGATCTTTTGTGAAGGGTCTTTCGGTTTGTCTTCGTACCTTTGGTGGCCTTGTAGAGATTGGATGCAACCTTTGTCGTCTCGGTCTCGGAAAGTCCTGGATTGAATTGTCTCAGGAGCGTTGAAGCAAATTTTAGGCCTGCACCGTAAATTCGTCCATAATTGAAGACCTTTGCATCGTTTCTGGTGATGCCCAAGATTGCGGCGGTTCGAGAGTGCAAATCTGTTCCAGCTGCTTTGGTCCCTTCTAAAGTCATGAAGCCCACGGCATTGCCTCCGTGTAACTTGAACTGTGCATCACCAACCAGACTGGCGATCCAAAGTTCCTCAGAGTCAACATCGGCACCCACAAAGCAATATCCGGGTGGCGCTTTCACCATCGACTTCAGCTCAGAGCCAACTCGGTTCGCTTTAGCATTGCTCGCTGTGAGCCAAGTGTTCTCGACAGCTCTTCGGGTGACGGTGCCCATCGGAATGACCTGAGGTAGGATGTACCCGGTCTCTAAATTGGATTCCACCTGTTCAGGACCTTTAGCACCATCACTTTCGTAAACCACCATCTGAGACATGATCCTGTCTCGGGCACTAATCCAATACGAGCAAGAAGCATTCATCTCAAGTGCTTCCTTTGCGTATGCAAATTCGGAAGAGAGTATGCCTTTCTCAAAATAAGGCATATAGCTCTTCGCCATTGGATTGGCACACCTCGCAGTCGGTCCATCCTTGTGCGGTAGTTTGAAGTATACGCTACTCCGGTCGTCCCGTAATTCAACGTCTTTCTCATCAAACGCAGTGCATTCTTGCATCTGCTTGTTGCTGTATTTGTGAGCATCAGCCACTGGCACTCTGAAAGTCCAGCCGTATTTATCGGACCAAACCAGAGGGTATCCATCCCAGGCTAGACGAAGTAACAATGGCGCAATTCGAGTCCGAACAGTCAGCCCAATTGGGCCGTCCTTCTTGATGAACAGATCCTTGTACCACATTGGCATTCCAGGCATTTTCTGCCTAGCAGCAGGTCTTGGCGGATCGTTCTTCTTTTTTCCCTTGACCATTTTGACTTCTTGACCGGACCAATCGAGTTGTCGAAGCCATGGGTCGTCACTCCATTTTTCGGGCTCTCCCTTGATGTCGAGCGCCTTGTTGGTCAAGTCCACGAGTCTTTGTTGCACAGCATCAGAGAGCTTGTGATAAGTTGCTTCAGCGTTCGCAATATATGACTCCCACGACTTGTCCACAGGCAGAATAACGGAAGATAGATGACGGAGGGCAGCGAAGCTCACAGGATGTGGGCATGTTTCCAAGAAATTCGGGAAGACAATCTTGTACACTCGATGTGTAACGTCCACATCGGCTGCACAATAGTCCAAAAGTTCATCGAGTTTCCCTCGAATACCAGCTCGATCTAGCTCTCCAAATTGATCTCGTTGAGCCTTGTCGATGGTGACATCCAGATGGAATTTTGCCACATCTCGCAACGAATTCACTGAGCTTCTTCCAACCCATAATTCTTCCTCTTCTTCCGTGAGGGCCTTGTTTCCGAGCAAAGTCGCCAATTCTGCATTGTCCGTCTCGCCGGCAATCTTGTCCCGGAGTTCTCGGTTTTTCCTATGCTTCATCCAAGTGGGTCTTTGGCGAGAGCACATCCCATTGACTGCCACATGAAGTGACATAGTATCCAGGAAACTGTTTTTCGTCTGCTTAATATCGTACTCCTCAGCAATTCGAGCCCTGTCATATCCAATATTGTGTCCCACGATGATTCTAGGCTGATTCGGGTCTCCCAGAGGTATCAAATGTCGGTCGTTTTCCGATTCTCCAAGTAACCAAGGAGACAACCACGCATACCAATTAGTAGGACCCACAGCACATGCCATCACAGCAAACGAACTCTCCTTCCACATCACTTCTGTGTCAAAACATAGCATATCTTCGTTCGGAGTATCCACTGCCTCCGTTCTTCCGTCTGGATAATATTTCGTCCATCCACTCTTCCGTACCCATTTCCGCGGCCTCGGAGGAGCATTCGCTTTCGTGAATTGCTTGGCTTTAGAGAGATATGGCTCGGCGGCATCGACTCCGAGTTTATAGAAGTGTTCATCGAGAGTAGCTCCCTGGAGCTCGGGCAGGTCGAAAGATATCGGCTCGGAGTTGTCAGTGTTCTTTCCTAATAACTCATGTCGACGAAGATGATCTTTGGAGAGCTCTACCAGCTCTGGCGGAGGAGGTATGGTGTTATCTGGGAAGATCTGGGAGTAGACATGGCTGGATAACTGCTGGACGCCTATTTCATTGTACCTTGCGTTCGAGGGCGCTGAGAAATGTCAAAATCGACAGCTGAATTTTCAAAAGAAGGCAGACTCACTCGACAGTGATCCGGAATCAGCAGGGCCATTTTCCTCTGGCCCCACGCTTTCCGTCGCGTAGGATCTCCATTGCCGTCGTCCGATTTGGCGTAACTCCTGACGGCGATGCGCCCGAGGCCATGCAAGCCGCACAAAGCTCGCGACCGGCCTGCTCGAACGACCAGCGCGTACTGAAAGCAGCATACTATGTGCGAGGCAGCCTCTTCAGGGCATTAGAATGGCTGGTGGACATTCTCTGCGGCGTGGGAAGATCCCTCGTGAGTCTCGTGACGTTTGCTCGGGATAATCGCAAAAGTGCGTCAAAGGGGCAAAACCCGACTATTAGCCGCAAGGCAGCTGGAGCAGAACTTTAATCGATAACAGCTTAACGCCGAAAGCGCGGCACAACTCACTCTTTCAGCCGCCGCCCGCCGCCGCCGCCAACTATTATTGTCCCACAACAGGCGATCAACGACCTCACTTCATTATTACCTTTCTGCCTGGATTGCTCTTCCCTTCTTCTTCTCTATAAATCACACTGCCGCCTACGAGCCCCATGTCATCTTCACTCACCGCACCCACTCTTGAATTGCCCTTGCAGCACCCCAACACCAGCATGTTCCGCCGCTCAAACCCGCGCTATTCGCCCTTCTCGCCAGGGCCCGACGACATAAACTCACATGCAGCAAACTCGCCCTGGAGCGAACAAAGCGGGCACGACTACGAAGCTTTCAACCTGCCCCCAATAGACGACCTCTTCGACAACGCCCAATACTTTGACGCCCTGCCACGCTTTCCCTCTCCCGATCCCTTCCTCCCGCTACCTTCTCAATCTCATCACGAACCGCCGCCCAGCAACCAGCAAGCACGTCGCCCTGCACAACATATCTCCCAATACCGCGTCGCGGGCTCCGAATCCCCGGACCCTTTCGACGATTTCCTCAACCTTCCAAGTCCAAGAGACGAAGCAATAATGCCCACCACGCGCTCCTCTTCCGTTGTCGACCTGACTGAATCCTCGCCCCCGAAGGTGGCACCACTTCCACCTCCAAGCCGAAAACGAAAGGCAGAGACACCAGGCGAGGGACGAGCAAGCAAGGCCGGGCGACCAAGCAGCTCTTCCTCCTCAATCAGACAGCAAACTCTAGACGGTGATGTCCAGATCCTAGATCTGGTGGATGTGGAAGACGAGAAGCAGTACGAGGCGCTGCGGGCAAAGGAGCAAGCGGAGTTAGTCAAGGCGCAGAATGAAGCGGAGGCGAATAAACCGGTTAGGTTGGCTGCATTTGAGTGCATTATTTGCATGAGCAATCCGACGGATTTGACGGTTACGCATTGTGGTATGTATAACTTATTGTCTAGATTGAAAGAGGTGGGGTTAGGGCTATGCTGACTGAATTGAAATAGGACATCTTTTTTGCTCCGAATGCCTGCATCATGCTCTCCACGCTGGGGACAAGAAGTGTTGCCCTGTGTGCAGGACAGTGATCAATCCTGGAAAGCCTGGGCAGAAGACACCGAAGACTGGGGTTTTTGCTTTGGAGATGAAGCTTATGACGGCGAATAAGAAAGGGAAGCAAGCGGTCAAGACTTGATGATGTCTACGAGTTTATATTGCACATACATTTGAAGGCAGCATGGCGTACAAGGACCGGGAATAAGATGGCGTTCGGCGTTAGGGGACGGCATACGTTAGATGGCATTTGAGGTGTTCTTGACTGCCGGGCACTCAGGGAGGATATTTTCCCAGGCTCAGGCTTTTGTAATCACTACAATAATGATACGCAGCTATGATTCTATGGCCATTGAAGCCAGCTTGATTGTCCATGTGCAGGCACAATGGACGGGCCTTCCCAAGAATACCCCACAGAGGCCACTGTTGCCCTAATAGTCCTCTCACTATCCCATTCGAGTTGCCATCCTATCCTGCAACCCCACTAATCCCCAAAGTATTCCTCCGACTCCTATCCACCACCCCTCTCTTCCCACTCCCAATAATAGCCTCCAACGCCTGCGTCAATGCCGTCCCATCATACACCATGCCCCCATCTCCGCCCTTCCCATCTCTCTTTCTCCCATAAATCCTCACACACTCCACGCCCGCCCTACCAAGCACCTCCCTCTCAACCCTCGGCGTCCCCTCCCCCTCAAGATAAATAACATGCGTCACATACATCCCCCACTCCTCCTCCCCCACCTCACCACCTTTACAAGCCGCCGCAATTGCCTCAATGAAATCCCTCGCCGTAAACTCGCACCCCGCAGCCCTCGTCTCACGATCCAAACTCCCATTCAAAATCAAAATCTTATACCTCACTCCACTCCCCCTGATCTTCTCCCCGACTCCCTTTAGCACCAAGCAGGGGATTATACTCGTGTACAGACTCCCAATCGAATAGATCACCGCACTTGCACTCTCCAAGGACTCCAGCACTTTGGGATTGGGTGCAGGACGGATCTCCTGTCCGTAAGGATTGATGTACCATATCCTCTCGATGCGGGAGGGCAGGTCCGAGGTATGGGTTTTGGTGAACGCGATGTATTGTTTCCTTAACGTAGGCAAGGATCCAGGGAGGTTCGCGTCTTCGATGGTGTCGTGCTCGGTGAGTTCTTTAGAGAGGGTTCTTGCGTGTTTTGTCATTGGACTGATTGTCTCTTCTTCCTGTAGTAGATTGGCGGCGGAGGAAGAGGTTGTAAGGCTAGCGGGCGTTGGGGCAGACGGAGCAGAGGGATGCGAGATGGCGTTTTGACCGGTGATTATGGTTCCGTCTTGCAGGCCGGCGGATATGTGATGGCTAAAATTGCTGTTTATTGCAGGGATGACATTGACATTGGGCGGAACGTCTGTGATTGCTCCAAGCAAGTAGATAGCTGATTCAAAGCTCCCGGTAAAAAGCCTCGCTCCGGTTAGGAATAAGTTTCCTACTGATGCGGACTGAAAATTGAAGGACGAGGTTGGGCGAACTCGCTTTACTATTTCGAGGTTGATCGTGTTGAGGAATGAGCGGATTAGTTCTCGTTTCGGGGAGGGGATGGATGTCCAGAGGAGGTGGCGGGATTCAACGATGTCGAGCCATTCGTGCCGGGCTTGTGCGGAGTCTGGGGAGAGACGGTGGTTGAAGAGAGTCTTGACTGCGGTTGTTTCTGGAGATGAAGGTTCTTCAGGAATCAGACGGACGAGTCGACCTGGAGAACAGATGTGAGCACGTGATGTGGTACTTGAGAGATGAAGCTGTAGTGAAGTGAAATATGCTCTGCTTCCTCATCTTCATCCAAACCCTTCGCACTCGATGTGGACTTCACATCACAACTTCACAAGTGGGAAAAGGTGAGAGACAATACTCACTCCTCACATCACCAATCCCCGGTCCACCAAAAACCCGGATAAGTTCACTCGAACTCCCACCGTTGTCAGATATTGGAATGATGCTTCAACTCATTAGCCTCTCTCTCATGCATCCCAACTCCCTCAATGCTACCACTTACTAACTCAATGAACACTCCTTAGCCTCCGCCACATTCCCAAACACATCAACCAGATTATTCGCCGCACTCCCACCCGAAAAGACGACGATATGACGTTTGTTCATCATGGAAACTGCGACTCGGCCTCGATGATCCTGCTCGGAGCCTGCAGAATCATTTCGAGGAGAGAGGTGAAGGGGAATTGAAATAGCGGGTGGAATTGGGACACGTTGGCTTTCTTGTCGCGGGGATCAATCTTGCCAGGTTTTTGATTTTTAGCTTGAGGCTGACGCTGGTGAGTCAGATGCTCGTATTTGAAACCGAGGGCGATGAAGGGTGGTTGATGGCAGTTGTGAGGGGAGAGTGAAGTCACAAGATAGGAGGACTAGTCGAGGACGACAGGGGAAAGATGAGATGAAGTTGAGAGGTAAGGTTAATCCTGTTCCACGTGACTGACGATCAAACCTTTATACTAGGTACTTGGAAGGAGCTCCCACTCAGAACCCTGTTTGAGGAGCTTTTCCCGCACGGTTAGGATAAGTACTGGTGATCTGTATCATACAACTTCGATCTCAGGAGGAGCTGCCCGCACGTGATTAATCACCTCAGAGTCACGTGGTGGATCGAGAAGCAGTGCAAATCTCGAAAAGATTTGAGGCTCAACAATCTCCTCATTGCTCTTCACCGGCGACCCATTCTGTCGGAACCCGGTCCGTTTGACCCAGCTACCAGGTCCAACAATTGTCTTCTCGGGGGTTTTCATCTGATCTTCCTCCAATGGAACAGACTTCACGCACAGATCATCGATAGACACCTTCCTTCTTTATCTCGAAGTCGGCCACGTGCTACCACCAAAGGGCTTGGGCTACAGTACTCGGATCACATCTGACTTTCTAATCTCCCGGCTAATATCCGTCCTGGCTGCGCCTCGTACCAAGAGAAATATAGTGCTGATGCGGATAGCGATATCTATTTTCTGATGATCCTAGGTCTCAGTTACTGGTATTGCCTATTTTGTGGTCATCAGGTTATATTTATACAGCCTCTCCAGCACAATCTTGTTCTTTCTTCTTCGTTCTTTGTTCTTTGCTTCTTTCAATTGCAATTTTAGCTGTTTCTTTCTGGCATCTAGAAAGTTCAAGAACGCTCGTATCAAGAACCTCAACTTGTGGGATGTGTGCTTGCAAATGACGGCCGATGGTTGCTCGTACCTGCCAAGTTCGGACGAGATCTTGATAGGTCTCTTCGTCTTATCTCAAAGCACTCCACCGCTCTTGTTGCAATGATCACAAAATCTGATCCGGAGTCTTGCCATGGATTTTCATTGTCAGCATACTAGCAACAAGCGGCAGGTAGAAAGCAACATCGCTGAAAAGTGGGGTCCAAAACGGCGAGTGCGTCTCCACTCGAAGTAGTTTACAATGCCAAAGCGTTGCTTTCAACAATGGGGAAGCTGCAAGGTGGTGGTGACAATGTATTGCACAGCCATTTCCAAGGAGAACCATTCCGAATTCTCATACTCCCATGCCGCTATCGCCACTTTCGAAGGCAGGTGACGAGACGCAGCTCTTGGCGTTTGTCGGATTGATACGCACTTGCCAGTCTTCTCAAGGAGAGTAGATCAACAGTTTGGACCTCCTTCCATCACCAGCCTAGCTTCAATGTTGTCATGTAGAGGCTCAAAATATGGTATATAACACCAAAGATATGCACATCAAAAGTTTGAGCAAGAATCCCAAACTCAATCAACCATGATTCTCCCAATCTTTTGGCTTTTGGCCCTGATGTCATTGGCTTCATCAGATCCTGTATCCAAAATTTCCATTCCCACCCCGAGCAAAGGAGCATTTCCCTTCCCAAAACAATCTGGACAGTCTTCTTTTATCGTAGAGCTCAGACATGATGCCTCACTGGGGAAGCGCTCACATGACGAGTTTCACAAACGTGCCGTCAACTTGAATCTCGATTACCAGATCCAAAGAGAGTTCACAAATCCCTCTCTTTTCTACGGACTTTCCATCAAACTCAATCAGAACGTTACCCTCTCCCAGGTCAATGAGACCCTCAAGTCGATCCCAGAGGTGGTTGCAGTCTACCCGAATCGACTTGTCAGCAAACCTGCTCCGATCCAATCCGAAGGGAAACTCGAAGCTCCGACGGCAATCAAAACAAATCCAGCTACCAATCAAACATGGACACCGGTTGACAGCAGCTCAAACCTCCCTCATATCACGGGAATAGATACTGCTTCGGTACTAAAGATGGCAGACGTGGATAAAGTTCATGCTTTAGGAATTAAAGGCAAAGGAATGAAAATTGGGATCATTGATACTGGAGTTGATTACAATCATCCCTCACTTGGAGGTGGTTTTGGGCCCGGCTTCAAAGTTGCGGGCGGATATGCCTTTGTTGACGACAACTGGTATCCCCGCGCCGTCCCGATTTCGAGTCCTGACCCTCTGACGACTTGCTTTGAGGGTGGCCACGGCACCCATGTTTCAGGTATGTTGCCCGAAATGGTTTATGTCTCGTCGCTGATGCTGTCAAGGAATTGCCGGAATGGTAGACCCTCCCAATGTCGGCTTTGGGTTGACTGGAGTGGCCCCCGAAGCTTCTCTCTACATGTACAGAATTTTCAGTTGTGTTTCAGACACCACAACATTCGATATTATCATGGATGCTATGATGCGAGCGGCCGCTGACGGAGTGGACGTCATCAGTATGTCCCTGGGGGCTATGGATCCCTTTCAAGACGACACACCATACACGTCGCTGGTGAACTCTATCACTGGCCAAGGAATAGCTGTGGTGGCTTCTAACGGAAACAATGGGGATCTTGGCATCTATAGTCAATCAACTCCAGCCAGTGTTGAGAGCGCACTTGGCGTCGGAAGTGTTACCAATCTCAAATTCCCAGTAAACTACAACCTGAAAGATTCTACTGGAGCCACCTTTAAGTATCAAGCAGTCTGGCCCTTGATTCTACCCCAGGCGTTGACCGTCCACTCTCACGGACTCGAATGCACCCAGGCAGCATGGAAAAACACCGGAGCTGCAGTCAAGGATCCGAGCAATACCATTGTCCTCGTTGGCACCACAGCCGACTGCCCGTTAGGAACTCAAATGAGTGCTGCATCGGTTTTTGGAATTCAATATCTCATTGGCTACAATATCGGTCAAGATCCAGTTAGCCAAGATGCTGAGCTCCAAATTCCCTTCCCCGTTACGACTCTGGTTATCGATCCTCGAAGCGGCGCTAGTATGCTCAGACATATCAAGTCTGCTGGGAGCGCGTACTCTTTGAGCTTCACTGATCCTCAAGCCACAAGTGTGAGAATGCAAACTGGTGCTATGGTTAGCAACTTTTCGTCTTTGGGTCCAACTTGGGATACGGTCGCTTTGAAACCCCAACTGAGTAAGTTATTTTCGTGCCGTTCTCTCATCCAAGACAAAGGATTTCCAAGCACTTTATTTTGATTACCCAATCCTAACGAAGTCTTGCAGGTGCCCCAGGAGGGAAGATTCTTTCGACTTGGCCGCTTGGACCTTTCGGTGGTTATGCCATTATCTCTGGGACTTCAATGGCGACCCCTTTTGTCGCCGCCTGCTATGCTTTGGTCAGATCTCAGAACCCCGGTTTGTCAGTGCCAGAAGTAATCAGCCTTCTGCAATCAACCTCTACACCAATGCAGTACGTCTACGACCACTCGATTTTATCAACCGTCGCGGGCCAAGGAGCTGGAATGGTCAATCCGTACAGAGCGATCAAGTACAAGACCAAAATCACTCCCTCTCAACTCGAAATTGGAGACGTCGACAAGTTCCTGAATGTTCCCCAGACAATCAAGATCAACAACGCGTCTCCAAAGTCGAAGACCTACACCATCAAGCACGAAGGAGCAGGTTATGTTGAGTACAGTCCATATCCAGACGCCCTTACACCTCGGTACGCCAACATCTGGGGCTTACCCCAATATTCTATCTATGGCTCCGCTTCCTTTTCCGCCTCGACCGTTACCATCCCCGCCGGTAAAACTCATGAAATCTCAGTCTCCTTCACTCCACCAATCCTCTCTCCCGCTCAAGTCCACAAAACTCCTGTTTTCTCCGGCTTCGTCTCAATATCCAGCCCCGACGAAACGTTCTCCATCCCCTACCTCGGCCTTCCTTACTCCCGCAAAAACACGAATGCCATCGATCTCAGCAACTTCACCATCTCTGATGGCTTCCAAAACTACAACGTTGCGCAACCCTGCGTCTTCCACTACCCCGGCATCTACAACGATAACGCAAACTGGACGATCCGCATCAACACCCAGTTCGAAGCCTACAACCTCACTGATTGGGAATTCCCAAGCATTGAAGTCAATTTCCTTACCGGGGGTGCCGATTATGAAATCCATGTTTTGCAGGCAAATACAACCTTCGTGCCGACGCATTATGGATATGATCCGAAAGTGGAGGTGGAGTATATGGATACGAATCACACACCGCATGAGACCTTCCAGGGAGTGCCTAGTTATGGGTGGTTGCCGGACAATTCGCAGAACAATAATGGGTATCCGTCGGAGGAGACTCTTAACTTTATTCCTCGGCAAACTACCGTGACGTTTTACTGGGGCATGTTCTTTCCTTTGTCTTTAGAAGGGTGCGGCCGCTGACCAAATTCCAGGTGCGGTATTTTTCCATAATATAGGTCCCGATGGTGAGGATTATGAGTATCTTCCGAATGGCGATTATCGGATCTTGATCTCGATGCTGAAGCCTGGGGCCTCTAGCTCGGACATGACGCAGTGGGAGTCTTGGTTGAGTCCTGTTATTCGACTTATGGGTAATTGGGAGGATGCTTAAGAAGGTGAGTAAGGAAAGCTAGAGAATACCTTTTAGTGAGTGTTCAAATTAAGTATAGAGGGCGTGAAATTTCAAAATTGAGGGCCTGGGAGAAGTGAGCCATTTGTAGATTGCGGGCCAGAGTCCTGTTTCCTAAAGGTAGTCTAGTTTTACACTTCGCAGTCGTAGATATTTCCACCTAGAAATTCCAACAGGTTTAAATTGATACTATTCGGTTTCCGAATTTCCATGCCTACTGGGCGTCGCATGAGCCTCGTGCTGTTGCTTGGAAGAACAAAAAGGGGGTTTCGGTAACCGATGCGCCGTCAGGGGTGCAAGGCCTAAAAATAGACGGGGGTGGGAGCCAGCGGGAGCCGAAGCCCCCTGGACGCGGGGTTAAGCTTTACTCCAACAACTCCGCCATTAATGGTATCGCCATATTATTCACGAGATTGCCCTGTTTCCCAAGCTTAATTGAAATACATATAAAGCCAGCGGCGTGACATCTAAATGAAGTCTCAATCATCAACGCCGAGTCTCAACTCTCTTTCAGGCTTCTGTCTCTGACATCCGATCGTGAACTTCAATTCCACAGACCATTCACCACACTCTTATATCACCCCACAAATAGTCAAAGGTGAGTGTATAGACTCACTTGTTGGTCCTTGCCGATTTGGTGGGAGCCGGAAGATTCACTGCCTCGTCACCAAAATCATTGTGTCGTGCAAGCGAGACCAACTCCGCGTCAACAGCAGCACCACGACTCAACATCACTCTTTTTTCGTGATCGCGAAACTTTGAGTGGCTTCAATTGCAAGTCGGATCCAAACACTCGTCATCAAAATCATCACCTGCCTTCTCTTCTTCCATAACCCGATCGTATGTACAAACCGATGCATTTCATTCATTCACTGACTGTGAACTAAAGACCAATAACCATGGCTTCCTCTTCCTCCTCAGTCAATATCCACGACGTCTTCGTCCCAATGTACATCCGCGCCCTCCAAAATACCTCCCACATCCTCACAAAAGGCTTCTCCTACACCAACTCACAAGGTATCCCTGATAAAGAAGTCCTGAACTGGCGCCTCGCACCCGACATGAACCCGCTCGTGTTCCAAATCCGCAACATCTGCAAGATCGCCGAAAACCTCCTCATCATCGTTCTCGGCACCCCTTTACCTGCTTCTTCCTCGTCCTCGTATGGCGGTGATGACATTGTTGCGGAAACGCAAACCTGGATCGCGAGCACGATTGAGTTGTTAAAGGGCACGACGAGAGAGCAGTTTGAGGGACGGGATCAAGCTACTGTTACGGTGGGGGATTTGGGTACTCAGATGAAAGGCATTGAGTACGTGCAGGAATTCGGGGTGCCGAATTTCTATTTTCATAATAGCATGATATATGCGCTGTTCAGAGGACATGAGGCACCGATTGGCAAGTGGGATTACTTGAGAGGTGGTGCTTAGGGTTTTGATGAAAGACGAGATAGAGTTGGGGACTGAGAGAGATGGGCTGGGAGGACTGCAGGACTAGAATTCACATCGAATCTACCAAATCACCGTACACCTCACCTCAACACTCTCCCTCGCCTCCTCTTTCCCCGTCCCATCGATATGCACACTTGAATGCATCACACCCCCCGCTACACCAAGCCCGTTCTTCTCCGCCTCACTATCAAACAACTGAATAATCAACACTTCATCAGGCCGCTGATTTGAAATCCAATGCCACGCATGTCCCTCACTCCCAAATGCCAAAAAACATTCTTCCTTATGGCTTTCCTCCCCCCCAGCCGATGGAAAAGAAACCTTGAAATCAACATAATCCTCCTTCGGGAAAGTCCTGCAATCAGACAAAGCAAGCGGATCACGCTTCACGGTCTTCAAAGGCCTCCAAACACTGAACATAGCCCAACGCGGGCCATTATAGTGATCTTTCAGCTCCGCGAGCGAGATCCCCTTTGCAAGTAGCCTATCCTCCGCCTCAATGATCTCAGAAGTCAACTCCGCAACCCTCGCATGGTATTTTCTAATATGCGTCCTCGCCCCATTCGGCGCATAATCCAAATGCACTTTCGGCGCCGGCGAGCCACCCGAGCCAACCTTCGTACCCACAAACTTCGGGAACTCAGAAACCTCTTCTTTACTCTCTTCACGGGCGAGGCCGTCGACTTCAGTGTGGATGTTGTTTCGCATCACGACTGAGTCTGTGAAGACTGTTTTCCCGCCCGTGACGTCCAGGAGCAGGGCTTCGATCTCAGGGATGTAGATTTCTTTCAGGATTGTCTCGTCGTTCCAGCTTGCGTGGGTGTAGGGTGGGGATTTTAGGGCGGTGAGGTGCCGGCGCGCTGTGAAGCCTTGGAGGTTGAGTTTGTAGGGCGAGTCTTGGCCGTGGTCGAGAGAGAAGCGGATGTCTGTCATGGGGAGGGAGCGAATATCTCCAAATTCGGATGTTTCGGGGAGGTGGTACAGGTACTTGCTTTCTGTTGGCTTGATTCCCTTGGTTATATAGCGAAATGTGCCATATGTGAGAGTTTGAGGCTGTTCGATGCTGCCCATTGTGGAGCGACTGATTTGTATGTCTGGTGATGTTTTCAATTTGTGGATTCTCGACGAGGTGAAGGAGATGAAGGATAACTTGTAGAATGAAAAGACTAAGAAGTAGATATGGTCAGTTCTGAGGGGTGTAAGGATTTAGTAAAGATATGCAGACAAAGATAAGCTGAAGGTGGGGTGATTGATAACACCACTGATGAGTTGTTGATTCACGTGATCTGGCCCCTATTTTCATTTCTCAGGTTTAGCTCTCCACATTTTGGCGACCAAACCATGTTGATCCCTGCACTAGTTGAAGATAGGTTCTGTGCAGAAATCCCAAAACTCTTGCGTATTCAAAAGACCTTGAGGACGCGTGATAAATTCGTCGCTTAAATCTACCACTAAGAATGCCTAAATAATAGTGGAAGTCTTCGTCCGCCATTCTAGGGGGGAGACGATTCGGGCCCCATAGTGGGTCCCGATTGGTTAATTGCATAATATTGGGGTTGAAGGGGTTGAAGGGGCGAAGGGAGCTGAAGCCTTTTCCCCCTAGCCCATACTAAATATTGCCTCAATTCCATATTCTTTACTTCGCTTAAGCCTTACTCTTTATGCTATAATATAGATCCCTCGTAATTAATGCTGAGTATATCCTCAAGCCTAATTTTCTCACTTCGCTATACCTCACTTGCTTATGCTATACCCTGTAGCATTGCATAGGTTATTTAATTTATTCTAGGCATTAAAGGAAGTAATAATAGGGGTAAAGACACCAGCACCCTCTGGCCGCATAATACTCTTAATAAAGTTGCTTCACAAGTAACCTATTCCGATTTGCCTACCGCTGGTCTAGCACACAAGAAAGACAAGATTACTCTCCCCAACGCAGTGGCAAAGGAGAATAATCGTGGTTCAATTATGTCAGCTCAGAAGGCTCGAAGGGCATCTGAGAGAGCAAAGAAGAGAGTAGCTACTCGGAAAGCATGCGAGGATGGAGCTAGAGAAGGGGAACCAGGTGATCAAGTGGGCGTGAGGGCACCAAATGGGCCAAGGTGGTTATAGGAGCACCTAGACGTAGTGGGAGGTACATGTAATAGAGCTTGACTTGGGTGAAGTATCTTAATATATACTGATTTTGCTATTCCCCAGACCCCAATTTTATGCGATTACTCAATCGGGCACGCGATTGACTTATCGCGACCCACTGTGGCTTCCGAATCGTAATCACCCCCGATTGACGAATTGTAGCGCCCGTTTAGTCAACTGGGGGGGGGGCCGATTGATCAATCGCTCGTATTGATGAATGGGAGTTATCATCAGCAATCATCAGTGCTGCCAAATAACCGAAACATCACCCATAGAACGTTCAAAAACCTTGTAGGGGCAAAGTTTCAGATGTGGTCCAAAAGAAGGTGGATATGGTTTGAAAGCATCCGGAAGTGTCAATCCTACCGATAATACCTCCCCCTAACCAGCCCTCCATCAGGTCTCCCAACATTCTCTGCAACCGCAATATACCCCACCTCATTATCCGGATCAACATCCAGCAGCTTCACCCTCGTAGCTCCCTCTCTTCTCGTCCTCTCAAACCCATCCATCGTTGTCCCCGCCTTCACACCAGTCACATAAGGAGTATCCCTCAATAGCGTCGAGCAATGGCCCAGAATATCCGGTCCCCGAATGCGCCAGCTGAGGAAAGCTCCGACGAGGGCTGCTCCAAGCACCGTGCTTGTCGCAAGAAGGAGAGCAAAGAACCACCCGAAATTCATAACGTAGACTTCGTTGAAGAAGATGTTCGTGGCTGTGGTATTGCGTGTGAGATTGAGTGTGCTTGTGAGGTCCGACATATTCAGGTCAAGGAAACCCATCATGCTGACCGGGTCATAGCTGCCGTACCAATATGTGTTGATTACTTGCTGAAGCCTGATTCCCAGGTCACTGGCGCTGATGCCAGTGATGTTTGGGTAGATAAGTCCTGCGTGAGGGGCCGAGTCCGGATTGCCGATATATAATTCGAGAGCTGACGAGGTCCCGTCGTGTAGATCGGCAGATGAAGCCAACATGAGGTAAGTGCAGAAGTCATCATAGGCTGCTATAAAGCCGAGATTTGTCAAGTTCGAGTTCGCGTGCTTGAGTTGCGAGGGTCGAATGGCAACGACGAAGCAGTCAGTGCCAGCGCATTCGACTGCCGACTGGACATATTTTGTAGTGATTGGGCACCAGGCACTCACTCCTCCGTATTTAGTCTGGTATAACAATGTCCGAGGCTCATAGGTTGATGTGTCATTGATATACTCGGTGACCGTGCCAAAAGTTCCACCTCTATAGAATCCATCAATGGCGATTGAGAACGTTCTTTCGAAAGTCATTGGAAATAATGTACTGGTGTTAACCGGAATGGTAGCATAATATGTTCCGTTTCGTAGTGTGCCATTTTGCAGATCCTCAAAAACGCCACTAATAGCTGTATAATTATAGAATCCTTCGGTTGCGGTGACATTGTCGTAGCAATCGAGAGCAATGTATGAGGACTCTATGAAGAAAGTTGTGTTCCCTTGTTTGGGGAGATTGCTCAACGGGATTCCGAGGACCGAGGAATAAGTTGTGTTCAGCACTGGAACATTGGTCCATCCAGTCGAGTTCACCGACGAAGGAAGTCTGGAGATATCCGGTACTTTTACGTTTCCCCACAAATCCATGCTCGAATTTCTGATTGAAGCTGGTGCCATTAAGGATGAAGAAAACAATGCATTGAGGGAAGGTCCATTCCAGAAGTCGCCTTCCGAAAATCCGGGCACAGCATCGGTGTTGAAATAAGGTATGGTAAAGTTTCTCACAGTAGGGCGCAAACCAACCGTCAAGATTTGAAGTGAAGATTGACTTCCAATAGGTGACAGCGCCCACGTCACCAGAAGAAACAGAGCCAGAATATTGGGACGACGAAGCAGGGCCTGTGTAATGATCGTGGATCCCAGAGCCACGCTTCCCATAATCTGTTCCAAAGATCCAAGAGTCGTTCCCCGTTCAAGCTTCCATGATCCGATCCGCTTCACCGTATGGCCCACGACCAGTGAGAACACGAATGGAAAGGCGGTTGCGAGCTATTCTCATCAATACTCAACACCTCGAGGCTCAAAATTATCACGGACCTTATTCCCAAACGAGTTCAAACTATTACTCTGATCCTTCGACTTCACAGGGCGATCATGATAATGCCACGCAAACCCACAAAACACATAAAACGGCACGCTCAACAATCCCAACAGCAGACAAACCGTTGTCCTCCAAAGGTGTTTTTGTGGCAACGGCCTCGGCGCAGCACTGCTCAGAAAGTCATGATTGACAGGATGAACCGGAGCGAAAGTTGGAGAAGCACTTTGGCTTTGGATCGGTTTCCGATCAATAATCGGCCTTAACGACGACCGTTCGTCGCCAAGATCAAGCTCTTCATAACCCGTGACCGGCTTGTACGATGTATTCGAAGAGCGGAGGTCTGAGAAGGAGATCCCATCGCTGTCGATGTTCTGACTTGAACTTGAATCGTGGCGCCGGTGTGCATGTTGAAGATACGGTGTTGACATTGCGCTTCCTTTTTACTCCTCGAGATTTCTCCCGTCTAGTATTCGGAATTATTGTTGATGGGAAAGCAAGATGGGTGACGAAATCAAGAAGAAATAGAGTTTACGTAAGTGCTGACAGCTAAGCCTTCTCTGCCGCCACTGCCGTCCCAGTTCCCTGTAAAGTACCAGGGAAATGCTCCAGCCCTGCCGAATCGCGCGAGTGTGATCCCACAATACTTGTGGATTTGGAGAGCAGGGGCGGGTACAGCCGCAGGCGAAACTAGCTTCACAACCCCCACCTTTAGCGAGAACACCAAAACCGCGTCTGGAACAAAATCGCCATTTCACAACCCCTCGACCGCGCGACTAAATATTATCTAAACTATATAAGCTCCTAAAGTTGCGAACTCCGGCTCGCTGTGATTAAGACTAGCTATGGGGCTTTAATTCTAAATAAGTAAGCATAGAGTTATTAAAAAAGGCGCGGAACCGCGATTTTAAGACACGCACCCATCCTCGCTTCTTCCCGCCCCTTTATTATTCTTTCTTTTACTCTAAAAATAGGCCTTTCCTTAATAACTTTCAAGTACTAATCTAAAGTAAGCGCCCTATAGCTAGAATTAATTTTAGTAAGCCCAAGTTTCTAATTCTAAGAGCTTATATAGTCTAGATAATTTTTAAGGGTATAGTTAGTAAATTTAGTTAAAACTAGAAAGAAAACTCGGTCGCAAATATCTCAAACGCTTACTTATTAACTGTGGCATTAATTCTTGGTGAAAATATAATCCTTTTATAAGGTTTAGATTATCGGAGCCCGCGATTAATTTAAGCTGCAGTGGTTCTTTCCTAGAGCGTGGTTGTCAAGTTTTTAGTGGTTAGTAAAGTCGCGGTCCTGCCCCGACGCGGTTTTCAAAAAGAGGCGGTTTAAATCCAGTTTCGCCTACGGCTATACGAATCTAACGATCGGGACGATCGATGGAACACAAGCGTGAGCATCTGTACAGTACCTAGCGCAGCTATATTTGGGAACCTCAAGGGGGGTAGTATTTAGTGCTTTGCATTACTCAAAGGTTTTTTGGTATTCAAGATTTCCTTCCGTAGCATTAGTTCTTCCAGCAAACTGATCTCTCAAATATGAAGGCTCGCCACATTCGCCGCAATCCAATTATAACTAGTCGACCTAAAGTCGTCCACTAGTAAAGTCCCATAACTCGCGTAAAACTGCATTAGTTGTTTGCCAGCACTCCACTGCGGCCAATTCATATAACTCGACCCAGTGTTCGGATTCAGATTCGTCACGAACGAGAAGTAGTACGAGTGGATGGATTTCGACGCATAGTTAGGCAAGATTCCATAGAATACTTGGAGGAGATCGCTGCCGTGGAAAGTGCCGAGAATTGGGGTTCCGTAATCGTAGGATGCTAGGTATGACCAGGAAGGGACGGATGGGTTAACTGCTGTGTGGAGATTCAAAAATGCTCTGCGTGTGAGCGTGAATGTGAGGTCTCCGAGGATTGCTGCGAGACGCTTGAATTGAGGATACCACTCGTTGAGAAGGAAAGTGTTGAATGGGGAGCCGTCCCAGATATTGTCAGGATAGGTCGCAACCAGGGCCTGGATCTGAGCTGTCGTTGCATCGTGAAAGAAGTACGAAGAGAGATAGGTGACCAGCTGAGCAGTGTTGGTGATGTTCGGCGTGAAGAGAGCAAAGAGCGTCCCTTCGTCCTCCTGGTCCCCAATAATAAATGGAACTGCAGCGTACTTGCCTCCTGCAATCAGCAATTCGGGTGATGCAGTGAGAACCACTCCATCCGGCCGCGGCAGGTACGACAACGCGATGGAAGAGTAGCTCAGGATGCCAGGCACAGAGTTGGCAGCACTCAGATATGTCTCGTAGTCAAGACCTCGGAGGCACTCCAGAGTATCGGCTGCAGACGAACATCCGGCATGGGAGACCACGGTATCATAGACAACCTGTCCTTTCGGACAATCCACAGGATCGGCAGGCACAATGCTTCCAGAATCCATGATGGCGCCTCGGAATAGAGGCATGCCTTTGTAGTTGATGTTCCCGTCATACAGTGCCATCTGGTCCAATACAGATATGGAGCCAGCTGATTCGCCCCAAATGGTCACCTTCGTCGGGTCGCCGCCAAAAGCAGCAATATTGTCAGCCACCCACTGAAGTCCAAGTCTCTGATCCAAAAGGCCTAGATTTGATGAGCCATCTGCGAGAATCTCTTTTCCTGGCAAGAACCCGAAGCCGCCAACTCTGTAGTTGACACCAACGAAGATAATTGGTTGCCCATTGGAGATACTGTCAGCAACAAGGGAGGCACCATCATACATCAAGGTGGATCCCAGCTCAAATCCGCCTCCGAAGATCCAGAACAGCACTGGGAGTTTTGACGTAGAAGTTGTTCCAATGGGGCGGTTCACATTCACTGTCAGACAATCTTCTCCAGCCTGAACCCAGGTTCTCATATTAGCATTGGCTTTGAAACTAGGACTTAGGAGTTGAAATAATCTACTTACATTGGTGATTGTCTGGAAGAGGGGAAGGTCCAACAATGTTCCAAGGACTTCTGTGGGTAGTGAACCTGTGGCTTCACTGAAGAAGAATTGGGGGCAGGCTTGAGCAATTCCAGTTGCCGTAACGGTACCAAGAGGGGCAGTGAGGGACTGAGGAGGCTTCAGGCGGAGAGTCCCAGTCGGCGGCTTTGCAAATGGAATTCCATTGAAGGACTCGACTGAATTTCCAGTTGAGCCGATGATGGTCGCTGCAGGTGAGGCAATCGTCACAGTTGGGGCAGTTGCACGCTTGACTGGAGAGGCAAAAGCGACAGGAAGGGCCAATAAAAGAGGCAGAAGAGACTTCATTATTAATATAAACAGAAGTGTAAGGTTAAACCAACACGAGTGCTGCCGTAGAGCTGGTTGGTCGGTGAACGAAAACGATGAGCCAAGCTGGCGGCATCATGAAGTTCAAATACCTACGTCCACTTC
Source organism: Hyaloscypha finlandica (assembly GCA_021399475.1). Taxonomy (NCBI): domain Eukaryota; kingdom Fungi; phylum Ascomycota; class Leotiomycetes; order Helotiales; family Hyaloscyphaceae; genus Hyaloscypha; species Hyaloscypha finlandica. The sequence continues at coordinate 146,045 of JAJTUR010000010.1, read as the reverse complement.
TTAAAATTAACTCCAAAAGAGGACAAAGGGAAACTATTCCCATGTGCCTCCTCGGTTTATCATTCTTGGGTATGACCAGCTGATCGTCTTTCTCTTATATCAGGAAATCGTTCTCCGGGAGCTTGCTTCGAGATGGCACTACATGGTGGGAGATAGCTCTTCGGCTGTTTTCGCACCGTTTGTTCCGAGGCACCATTCGTGGGTCGCGATTGGAGGATATCCAGCTATCTCAGCCTCTCGTTCACACTTGTCCACTGGTGTCGCTCGAAAGACCAGCGAAAGGTACCAATACGCATACTTCAGAGGGCATTGACAACGAGGATGCTGAAAAGATGGTGGCTGACCAAGGTTTAGCCGGCGCATCGTCGGAGTATTGTCCGATTGGGATTGAGTCCGCCATGCCGGAATCTCACTGAATGCGATCGCCAGTTGCGGGGTAGTGGTCAGGTGTACTCGAGGCGGAGAATGAAATGCAATTCCTCAAGACTTTGAATGGAGCTGCTTTCATTTACATGTGATGTGTCCGCCTCCCCTTATTCTTGCGATACGATACTCGCAACGTGGAAATGTTGATCAAGAAGAGGCTATCTTGCAGTCGACATAGGGGGACAGCGCATTGCCAGAGCATTGTACCCCACTTACGACCCGCCAGATGCTCGAATTGTCCGCATTCTGGCCCAAGTATAGAAGTGCAATCATACAGTTAAAGAGATAAAAGAGTTAGCGGTGAGAGAGAAGTAGCATCCCTGATTCAAAGAAGAAAACTCACCGCACCTTGAGGATTCCCCACTTGAGGATGGATGGCTTGGGCCTCTGTGCGAATGCCACGAGGAGGAATGTGGGGGTGGGGCCCCGCCTCGGCTCACACCCGCAATTTAAAAGCTGTTATTATTCCCCAGTTCCCGGGTTGGGTGCCAGGGTTGGTTAGCTCGAGATATACTCAGGTTTTGGTACGGAGTACATCGTGGATCATTTCTTAATCCGAAACCGCAAATCGTATTCGGGTTCCAAATCCAGCTGCCCCCGAGATCGTTTCCTGTGATCTCACATAATTACAAATCGCCCAATATGACGACTTCGATATTGCCGTGAAGCAAACGATGAAAGCCGGCAGGGTATGTATGTTGTACAGGACAGAATCCTTAGATTCCGTCTGGATGCATGCAAGTGCAAGCTACATGCACTCCCAACTCCGTTACGCGTATGCAGCCCAGCCTATGAATGTGAGAAAGTGCTTTGAAGAGGGTGTTAGAGTGCTTACCTGAATATAGCACCGCCAAATTCCTCTCGTCACTTGCCTGATTAATGAGATCGTTCACCGTAGCAGTGACGCTTAAGGTTTTTGACAGCTTCTTATTCACAATTGTCAAGGCCCGCTCCGCTTCGCCCGACTCGTTGACTGCCTCCTTTGGTCTCTCACTGCCATTCCCAACATCCGTTGCTGCTGGCGCCGCACTCTGTGCTTGTTGTATTTTTGCCAAACGAACAGGAGAAATCGACCAGCTGTAGAGAGGATCATACCGTAACACATCCAGGATAGTCATGATGCTGTAGGCCTCTTTCCGTAGAGCTTCGAGCGTGAACTCACAACACCGTCGGAACACCCCTTCAGTCTTCGTGATTCCCATGCCGTCAACAATATCACGAGTCAGACGGAAAGGAACTAGCTCAGGAACAGGTAGAACACGGCCCATCTCGAAGGCCACCCCCAGATCAATGTGCACTACTTCCCCGCTCTCGGTGTCTAGGAGAATATTATGTCCATGTCTATCGCCGAGACCAAGCACGTGCCCAAGTATGGAGATCGCCGCGGTGCTTCGCGTGTAGGCCAGTCGTTTCACAAACCACACATCTGGATCGTTGAACCGCTCTGTGAAGAAATAGCGCATCACTGGGTGGAACCGGTCCGTGACACTGCGGTATTTCTTTACTCGGCTCTCAACAGAAGTTCCTTGCACCTCGCTGATTTCCTTGCGGCACTGACTACCCTTGATATCCTTCGGATAATATCGTTCGTGAGCTGGCATTAGAAACTCGTGCAGAGGCGTCGTGTTCTGGACGAATTCAATAACACCAGCGGTACTGGTCAATGGCAGGACTTTGTAGGTCCGGATGCTTAGGTCTCGTTGACGTGTTGAGCGATTAGTTTCCAAGAGCTGACTGACTTGGTCAAAGACTTGCTCCATGATTGCGTCCTGTCTAAGATCATCGGTACCTCCTTTCACCTATATTATGTTAGCCTCGAACCTGGAATCGTTTGTCAGCACATAGCTACCAATTGCTTAAATTTGGCCCCGTTGCTACCAAGAGCTGTGATGATCTTGGGCAGGCTGACACCAGATGCAATTGTCATCTGTGGCTCAAGTCGAACCATGTGAGGGACTTTGGAATAATCGAGGACCGAGGAAAGTTCAATCTGCATGGTTGGTGGGGGGACTTGGTATTTGGTGAAAGAAGCTTGTAGACGACTCAAAGCTGGCGAGTCTTTGAGAGATATCTTTCTCCCAGTCTTATACCTCGAGTCGTCCTTTTCACCCGCGAGAATACAATAATATTTATTAGTAGACTGGATTGCGAGCCAGATTGGCGCAGTAGGCTTTTCTCTTGTCAAATCATGAGCAATCTTGACCGTTGCAGTTTTTCTGGAGAGAGCAGATTCATCTTTTGAGTTGGTGCGACTGTTGGCACCAGAGTAAATCTGGTACATGCCATGATATGGGTGCTCTGTGCAAATCTTCAAGACGAGAGCATACAGCAGCTGTTGGAATTTGACGGTCGTATTCTGAAGCCGAGAGGCGAGCTGATTCATGAGCGGTGCGAATTTCCGACTTGGAACCTGCGTCAGATGCTTTGAGACAGCCTCGTTCGCGATTATTTCTTCGGAATGCTCGAGCCATAGAGCAGAGAATCGTAAAGCGTTACCATCATTGTCATCAGAAGCAGCTAGAGCGAGCAGGTAGTTCTCTAAACACTGTCGCAAGAATTCGTCTCTGCTTGAGTTGTGACGTTGAAGCTCTTCTTCGTCCAGCTTCAGCCACGTCTCATGCTTTTTCAGATGGTTGCCGTATTTCTGTTTATCATCGGGCGTTCCGGCGTCTCTGTAGAGCTTCTTGTAAGATTTGACCTCTTCCGCCTTGTCCTTGCTCAGCTTCTTAAGGCGTTCAAGATCTTCTAGGCTGTCCGGGTCTTGAAGTTGCTGGTCACAAAATACTGCAAATTGATGGAAGACTTCGCCTGGCTCACTTCCGCTCGTTCTCCCTCTCAACTCCTTGAGTGCCGGCTTGAGGTACTTTTCGATGATTCGATCGGCCTTCTCAAGCCGGGCGACTGAGACTTGCTGCCCAATTCTCGAGAGCAAATTGGATCGTCCGACAGGAATTGTCTGCTTCTTCAGCAAAAGAACATTGTCTAAAGATTGCAGTATGCCGATAGATGACGCCATCTCGCCCTGGTCCCACAAGGCATTCGCAGTTTCTAGATGAATCGCAACTTCTGAATTCACACCAACCTCAAGACAAGGACCAATAAGCCCAATCATGGAAGTTGCGAGAGAAAGAGATTCTTGGAGTGCATTATGAGCACGGTTGATGCTGGAAGCCACCAAAGCACTTTGCACTTCGACGAGTCGAGTATCGAGTGCCTTGACACTTATCATTTGCTGGAGACGGGGTTGCTGGCTCAAGGTGCTCAAGGTAGTCGTTCTACATGACAAGACCTGGCTTACGTCGTCGAATCTGTTTTCTCATTAGTTCTGCCTAGTGAATATGAAAGTGTAACATACCGTCCAATCTTCATCCAGCCTGACCGATTTTGGAATCTAGATAGAACCTCTTCAAATTGTTGAGATCCGCGTGCGCTCAGGACCTCGTCCATCTCAGCCAAGGTCGCCAGTGTTTGTAAGCTATCATGAAGCGCGCTCGCACCAAGGTCTTGTTGAACCAATGGTGTCATAGTACTCTCCAGGCCTTCATTTATCGCTTGCAAGATCGTGGAATAGTCTAAGCTGTTGTTGACTGCCTGGAACGCTTTATAGAGAGTAATAGAATTGCTGCTGCTAGTGCTGGGGACGGGTATGTCCCATTGCTCAAGCTTTCGTGCTGTTCGAAACATTGATTCAAGTGATGCAGGTGTCATGCCAATGGTTTTCTGCGCTTGTAAAAGCGAATGAGACAGTCCGCTCAAGCTCAAAACGTCGAGTGCTTTGACCAAGGACTGAACATCCTGAGTTGACTCGGGATTCTGCCGCCTAATATGGCTGTCGTACTGGGCGCCCCGGAAGGCAAGGCTTTTCGGGCCATCCTTCTCATATTCAAATCGCGCCAGTATGGTGTCTAAATTCGCATTTTGCTGCACACCATAGTACATATCTGGATCATCAATACTCTCGAAGATGGTGAGCAAAAGAGATGTTGGAATACCGCATTGGTCGGAGTTGATCGACGATGAGCGGCGGGATGATCTCGTCGGCTGGCTACAGACTTCTTCCACAAGCAGAAGAGCCGTCTTGAACATGCCGCATTCTGCAGCAGCTGTTGCAGCTTTCATGAAGTCGATCTCGAGCCATCGCAATCGCTCTGCCGAGGACTTCTCCCCAGGCAAAGGCTGCGTGCGCAGGAAGAGAATCGCATTCAAAAGCATCTTCAAATTGTTCTTCTCCACGACCTTGCTGTTATCAAACCAAGTACCAAATGCCTGAGAAATTTCGCGTTTCCTAGCATTATGGGTTTGGGTAGAGGCAGAAAGAGCTAAGTGAAGGATGAATGGAAAAGCTTGGTCAGCGAATCCAGGAACGTTTCGCAGAATTGAAACCAAGGGTAGTAACAGGTGGTCACTAGGCACAGCTTGAGCTATCGCGATCGAAAGATCACGAATCCAATGGTCTCGGAGTATGGCGTCGGGATGGAGTTCGTCATCCAGTGACAAGTCTTGTGATGCAAGTACCAATTCGGATGGTGGTATCTTGTATGGCATCCAAACAGAGGCAACGACGAGAGACTCGGATAGATGTCTTTCGCAAAGACCTGTGAGGGTATCATCGGAAGTGGATACAATCACCCGAAGAGCGGTCTCAGCTAGCCCAAGCACCTGAGCATCATGCCCTAGTGTCAATTCTCGTAGCAAACTAAGTATTCCACCCCTTGAATCTCCTGGTTCGTCTAGTGCGGGTGCAAGCTCCTTGAGCTTCGATAGACTTGACTCCTGAAGAAGCTCTTCGTGAATATGTCCGGACGCGGCAAAAGCTCTGCCCAGAACACGTGCAGCCCATGACAAATATTGCTTGTTTGTCAATCCTTTGCACGACTTCCAGACAACAGCAGCATTTCCAATGGAGAGGTTATCTTTGCCAAAAATGTCGGTTCGGAAAGAGTCTGGTCCACGAAAATCTGAGCACAACATTGAAAGGGCAAGCTCGCGGGCTGGTCGACTCAACAAGCCCGCCTCCATTTTTTCGTCTTTGAGGAGCTGGTGTAGGAGATGGCTCTCAGCGGTCCCGAAATTGGCATTGCCAACCACGGTGGTTTGAAGTGCAGATTCAACCAGTGTCTGGAAATGCATTCGCAAATGGCTTGCGAGCGCTGGTGAGTTGTACTTCGCAAGATATCGACCAGTCCATTCATGGAATGCCTCGGCTTTGGACATCGTGTTCTTATATTGACTCTCTTGCGTGGTGCTTGCCTTGGTTGCATCCAACAAGGCTCTTACGGATCCGAGAATCGATAAAGCAATACCTGCAACGAATGATGGAGCTTGGAGTAGATGCACTGAGCCTTGGCTCATTAAATATTGAATGATGCCAATGGCATCATCCGTGCATTCGGGATCTGTGAGGAAAGGGCGTACGGACTGCAACAACATTTCCAATGGATATCCTTGAGTTGCACTCTCTCCTGCGAGCGATATGAGAGTTCGAAGCTTCCGCAAGACGGAACAGGCATGTAATGAGCCAAGAGCCGGGTGCACGGTGTTGAGAAGTTTTCTTGCGATGGAAGTAAGCAGCGGGGCAGTGTAGAGCTTGCCATGCTGATGTTCCGTTCGTGAGCATAAGTGTTGGACTTCAGCTGCCAGATATTTTGGCCTGAAAGTCGGCTGTTGGTTCGGGGGCAACTCGACGTCGGAATAGCTGAGGCGTTTGATATCTTTCATGATTTTTGCAGCGTATTTAAGTGGCTCCTTCCTCTCCCAGAAATCCTCCACCTTGTTCTCGTGATTAATGAGGTTGAAAAAGAGAGCAATAATATCAGCAAAGTGGAGATTGATTAATTCCACAAAGAGCTCTGCCCCAAGCATCTTTTTCACTCGAGCCTCGCCTGTGATGTACTTCGCCGCGCCCTTGGAGTGGGGAGAACAAGTATCGTAGGCGACTGAGTATGCAATGATTTTCGTGAAAGATCTTTGCAGAAGTACAGCATCATTAACTTCGAGTATGTTCCCCAGTTCACCGAGGTATTGGTCTTGGTCTCGCATTACCAGCAGCGCTGTTGCTTCTTCTTGCGCATCCTCAATGAGTTCTTGGAGGCTGGAGAATCCGAATATACGGAAGGGAATTTTGTTGACGTCCCCAGGCTTTTTCTCCCCGTCCTTCTCATCCGGAGCCAGCCATGTAAACAACATCTGGGGGGCAAACAACGCAAAAACCTGTTGGGGACCATCAACTTTAAGTGCCGAGGATATGTTCTTTACACATCTAGTCGCATGTTCAACGCATTCAGGTAACTTTCCGGCTGTCTCGAACAGGTGATAAATGCACCGGCGCAATAACGTGGGCCATTTTGACGCAAGTTTCTCGAAGACGAAGAGTCGGAGATATATTCCTTCCAGCCAGTCCGAATCGCGAGGCAGTTTTCCGATGATGTCTACAAAGACATCATCATGGTCTTTTAGTATGAATAGCTTAAAGACCTTGAAGAGTTCGCTCCCAAGATAGAACTTGACAGACGCATTGCCCTTCTCTAATATGTCGAAGAGGCTGGATCGTGGCGAAGGTAGGTCGAATTCCTCTTTGCCGTAGTCGGGGCTAGTTCGCATAAGAATTAGTAACAGTCTGGCCATTCCTTTCAGCACTTCAGGAGAGGCAAGGCCTCTTTTGAGGGCTGCGTTGATGAACCAGTTGTACATCTGCGAAGCAGCGTAGGCTGCACCGCTGCCATTCAATGATGACCAGAATGGTTCCAACCCAGCTAGGCAGTCTAAGCACATTCCAAGCGTGACTTCACATCGGTCAAATGCGTTCGAAGAGAGGATCCCGGCAAGGCGCTCGAGAATATTTGTCGCATCGGTCTCATCGAGGGCCAGATCGGATGTGAGAACGTCTTGGAGCAGGCGACGACTTGAAGTGATTTCGTCATCCGATAGAGAAATGAAGTGATCAACGAATGGAGACGGTACAAATCCTGTAGTGTCGGGGTTGTCGTTGACAGCCGCGATTAAAAGTATTCTGCCACCGACAACGAGATTGAAGGAGCCAGACCACATGTCAAGGGAGAGATCTTTTCTTGGCATCACAGCCATTTGAGATTCTGCGCGATTTTGACTGTGTGTGTTCGAGAAATCATCAAGATCCATAAGATCGTCCATAGGGGCAGATGCCTCGTCGCTCTGGGTCACACGGTTGAGCAGCACTTTAGCGATTATGACAAAAACCTTCAGAATATGGGGTTCCTTTTCCGACAAGTATTGGAAATCGATAGTGCCGCAGAGCGGTACATACGGATGAATTGATTGGAACAATATCTCGTACAGAATGCTGGCGCCTTTCGGATCTGCAGTGTCTCCGTCTCGAAGGAATGACATAAGCTCTGTACACAAGCTCAGTAAGTTCGTTTCAATGGATGGTAATTGCATCGAATCCAAGTTTACGAAATGCCTCATCAGAAGCGCCATTGAAACACAGCTATAAAATGTACTTCGAAAGGTGTCTGCGGACATAGATGAGGGTCGATCAACGACATAGCTCTTCCAGCTCTCCAGAATATCGTTGCTTTTCGGATGCAGGAGTTCTAGAATGGCTTTCCTTGACGATTGGAAATGCGCCGTGTTTAGTATGTGGACGGTGTTGCCCGAAGCTTCATCTTTGGGGCATGACAGACACAAACAATCCACCGGTTCGGCCACTGAGACCTCCAGGAGTAAGATGTATCGAAGCACATCTTGGGTATTCAAGTGGTGCTGCCATGCTTGTGCGACAGGGCCGCAGGAAGTGATCGTGTTCGTAGGTAAGCTCACCCTATGCAGACCCAGGCATATTCGAAGCAGGGTCATTATGCTGTGCGGTTGAGCATGGATGGCGTAGTATGTGGCAAAGACAGTGTCAACTTCGTGAATGTCAGTATGGCGAAAAGCGAGGTGTGAGGAATATAGTACTCATACCTGGGTCCCATCGCGCGAAGAGCCATCGGATGACATGCTGAGATGCAGCAAGACTTGCACCGGGTACCTCAGTTATCCTGGCATGCAATAAATGGGTCATCAGGAAGAGGCCGGAATCGCAGAGGACAGCCGGACCACTTGCATCAGTGGACGTAACTATGGTTTCTATATCTTCGCCAATATCATGATATTGAACTAGGTTTCTTGCAACGATGGCGTGGAGTTCAAGTGCTGCAGCTCGCGACGTTGCGGTGAACGTTAATGACCTAGCGCCAACACGCCAAAGCTGTGTCCAGTCCACGGTGCTAATTTCAGAGGCAACTCCCTGGTGAGCAGAACTATAAGTGAAGATCTTAGTATCAGTTTCTCAATAAAGGTAACATTCCTACCTTGCAATAGCTAGTAGCGCCCAAGATGCAATATTGCCACGTTTGTCGCCTGCGCAGGCTTGCAAAAGAGCCAACAGTTCAGTCAACAAAGAGCAATGTAGTTGGCAAGTCTCAAGTACAAACGGCAATGTTTGCAAAGCAGCGATTCTCATTCTTGCGTCATCAGATCGTAAAGGATCCAGGAGGTGATCCGAAGGCCGAGCTATACGCTGCCGCTTGCGAGGATGCATATCACTCTCTTGTTCTTGGGCTCCTGCTGTTCCAACGCTCCTCTGTCGATGGCCAAGGGTCACCAGTCTCTCAAGCATTCCGATTACTTGAAGATGGGCCCAGTTTCTCTCGGCTCGGTGATTGTGTGGCCTAAGCTTGAAGGCACGGAGACGGAAGGGTGTGTCATCGCGCAGCTTTGCACCGAAATCTATCATTTCCAAGTCATCCAATTGTAATTGATCTCGATCCGAACGTCTGGCATAGTCCGCGCGTAGAATTTCCAGCAAGTCCTCTACTTTTGACAAAACCTCGGATGTCTCATCATCCATGATGCTGCGTTCTAGATGAAGATGGACATTGAATAACAAGATCAGCATCTCATCTCGTACAGAATTCAACATCTCGTCTTTCGCCACGGCCTTGCCCTGCCAGAACCGAGAAATAACGGGAATGACATCTTGAGCAACAGTCTGAGTATTGGAGATGTGATCTATGCGAGTAAATTGCAAGACAGTATTGAGAGTAGAAAAGGCCCGCTGATGAACCTGGCTTGCATGAGAGCCTTGCGATTGCAAAAACCGCATGGTAGTATCGACTACCCTAAGATACACCTCTGGTAGAGGCGCATTAGAAGCAGATATGAAAAGGAGTAAGATCTGAAAGAGATCCTCGACATTGCTCCTTGTCAGAGAACGCTGACTCTGAGTCTGCCCACTGCTCGTGATAGACCCGGGCACTGAACCAGACCGGTGGTTCTTTCCCAGGCCATAATGACTGTGGGACAAACTAGACAGTCCCCCATCGTCGTTAGGCAAATATTGATTAATTCCTTGAATGAAAAAATCTACGACATCGAACCATATACTGTTCTTGAGGCGCTCCACATTCGCCTGGTGCTTGAAGAGTGTATGAAGAGCTTGTAGATAGTGCTGTGTGAGCGGTTTGCAATATCCAGAGTCTGTGGTCGGAAGGGTTTGAATAATATGCTCCGCAATTGCCTCCACAGTCTTTATCTTGAATTTCGTGGCGCCGGCTTCAACAACCACCCTCACGGCATCAGCACACGCAGTGAGTCTCGTGGTGGCACTAGTCAATGTAGTCTTCGTCGCCGCAAAGAAGGATGACTTCTCTGTAAGCACAGCTCGGAATAGGGTTTCGAAGATTTTGTGGTACGCTTTGTCGCTCAACTTGTCTCTAAGGCATCATCAGTGAAAGTAGTCGGTTTTGGATATTTTGGTGCTTCCTACACATTGGATTCTTTTCGCGTGCGATCAAAAATGGTCAATAGATCTATTCTGCATCAGGTATCCAGTAATCTCATTCATGGACAGGGGAATTCCTCACCTCTAACGGCTTTGGACCGATGGTTCTGCGCCTTATTCTCGAGCGCCTCTGCCTTTATTCAGTACCAGGTTTAAAGACGAGAGAAGGTAGTATACCTAGCACGAGATCAAGACGAATCTCTGCCGTCTCTCCACCCGACTTGCCCATGCTGAAGACAGCTCGTGGGGCTGGTGACCATAGCTTGGGTGTCAAAGATGGGGAGAGCTGCACTATTGGCGGATGCTCTCAAAAAAGAACAGAAGCTGCAGGTGGGTATTTCAAGATCCGGCCGGAGTTTCCTGGACATGTATTCGGCGGTGGGCGATGGTAGAAGCTCAATGTACTGGAAAAGGTTCAATGTACGAAGGTGCAGCGGCAGCCTCGTTTCCCCACAGAATTTTCGAGGACGCGGACGCGCCACGCGAGCTTCAAAAAATCAACAAGTTCGGTGAATTCGCGCCTTTGACCTACGCCCACAGTCTGACAGCGCCGGTTGAGCTACCAACATCACCAAGGACACATGCGTGTCCTATAGGGCCGCTGCTGTTCCATGCTGGTAGAATCGTGAACATTCTCCAGCTGCACGCGCCGGCGCATCGAGTTCAACAATGGCTGAGCTGAATAGCTTGGAGAGCCTGCAGGCTCTGTACTCCGATCTCGTCGCTCTATCCGAGAAACAGCTATCGAGCATTGAACGGTTGGCGGCGGAACTAGATGCCCATCGGAGGGACTTCAAGAACCTGTTGGACAAGAAGCCTCGCAACGAGCAGAGCCGGAAGAGCTTGGCAACGGGTTTGAAGCTCTGTCCCATGCCTCGTACCGAAACTAATTCAGGACATATTAGGGAAGCTGGATGTTTCTGGTGACGAATACACTATCAATGCAGAATTCCAACAAGGCGCTTTACAGCTCGCTGATGAATTGGACCTTGACGAACTTGATGCTGCTAGTGTCTTTCTGGAGGCTCAAAGGGACACCGATGCCTCTGGGCAGCCTGCGCTTACGAATTCGGTCGTTCGATTCCATCAGCGACGAAAATGTGTCTTGGATTGCCTTCGCATGATCGTTCAACTATCGGCGGACATTAATCAGGATGATCAGCTCCGGGCCGATCTACGAGCTATCTTGGATGATATTGTCCAGCCAGGGGTTCCGCCTTTGAGATATACACAGAGATGTCTTTCGAGCATGACCGATATCAAATTATGGCTTCAGCGGCTTGCAGAGAAGCTGAGTGGCGCATCTGTGCTCGAAAGATTACAGCATGTGGAGGTTTTGCAGATGATGGAGTACCAGCGAGTTAGTCTCATCAAACAACACGAGTCATTAGCAGTTATTCTGGTGTATCTGGTGAAGGAAAGCCATTCCGTTGCGGCAGATTTTGATCAGGTGTTGGAAACTATGAGGAGGGCAGACAAGTACGACAATCTCTTGTGTGAGTGACATATCCCCAACCGACAAAAACTTCCGATATCACTTCTCATTTATGAGAACGTATTTTATTTAATTCACAATAATCTCATGAAACGAGGTGTGCTAATGAGGTTCATCAGTGCATTACTTCCCACCACTGGCGACCTTCATATCGCGCTTTGGCGGTGTTGACGGAAATATCACTGATGCAAGAGCATTAAATGCGAGAGTCTTTCAACAGGATGATGACAAACCTTGGACTTTACCCTACGTTCATGCTGCATTCCGGGCTTGGTGGCTTGCTGAATACAGTGGATGGTATGGCGAGAATTCCGAGAGTAACATACCAGACAATCAGGTTCAGCCAGGTCAATTACTCCGCCCCTCAAAATGAAAATTCCTGCTAATATAATCTCCAGAGGCTGCCCAGCGGGCACAGCAGTTTGAGACAGCTCTAAAGGATGGCGCGTTTGACTTCATCTTATCCCTTTCTGCGGACGTGAAGCCTGTCGAATGGTACGATCCTGCTCGCCTTGGCCTACGACAGTATCTACAACGAAAAGCTCCAGTCTTGGCTTCCGACTCTGTCTCATTCTCTGACTTCTTCCAAGAAGTGTTGATGGAACTGTTAGAGACCTTTGTCGAGAGCTTCATCACGAATCTTCCTGATGCGCTCAGAAAACTTCGACAAGATGAGGATGAACAGCGACAGCTTAGCCCAAATCACGAGCATGATCCAGATTTAGAGAAGTTTGTAGTGATTATATCATATGCTTACGATGGTCGACCGAAAGCTGCCCTGGAAGGGTTCTGGGATGCTCCTGATGGCGCGTTAATCGGCTTCGTGCAATGGACCTCCAAACGGGCATCGACTCCACTTATCAGCGCATTTTGCGAGATGCTACAAGCAATATCTGCAGATGAAGAGTGTGCCACAGCTGCTCATCACTTTTTATTGGATGAAGGAGCACAGCCAACGGGCAAAATCAGGAGGACAACTTCATTGACATGGAACCAAATCTTCAAGGAGCTGACATTCTATTCGTCACAACTCCGAGACGTCCCAGCTTTACCACAGGGTCAAACATATCGTGTGGGAAAGCCGCAAACCGATCATGTGGAAAGGGAACCTGACTCGGAAATCCTATTGGAATGCTATCTCCGTCTGATCACACGACTCTGCTCCGGGAGCACAGAAGCCAGGACTTTCTTAGCCCAACATCAGTCCTTTCATATCACCGATTTACTTTTCCAGCTCGCCAGCAGCGCCATTGCATCTCGTCTCCGGGCATGTGCATTCACAACTCTTCGGTCTCTTCTCACCCAAAAATCCAAAGAGGCCGGCGAATATTTATGGACAGCTCTTGACCTGTGGATTTCTGGAGGCTTCTCGCCAGGATCTACAATGCCCAAGACATCGTCCTCTTCGTCAACCACCACCACTGCTGCTTCAATGGGTGCAATACTCAAGGGACTAGCATCAGGCTTTGAGGAACCGAACGCCTTCGTCCAACTACTTCATGCGCTTGTGTTGCCATACCATGATGATTCGGGCCTGTGCGATGACTTGCCGTTTCCCGAAAATTTGGGAATATCAACCCGGCAACCAGGCATTGATCCATACATCGACTTTGTCCTTGGCCAAATTTTCGGGCACCGAGCCCCAGAGCAAACCGAGCCTGCTCAATTGAGACTGTTGCAACTGAGTTGTTTGGACTTCATCGCCACCTGTTTGGATACTTTCAACGAAGATCTTGTGATCTTCGCAAGTCAATCAAACGTAGTTGTTGATGCGGCTATCAGGGCATCCAATCTCCAGAACTATGTCCTTCTTCACCCCTTCTCAAGAGTAATGGAGTGGATGTTCAATGACAAAATCATGGATGCCCTATTTGCTACCGTTCATCAAGATCCGGCAGAAGTGCATCGGGTTAATCCAGAGTCACCCCTGATGCTCTGCCTCCTCCGCGGCATCCATGTTATCAGCTCAATTCTAGACCTTCAACCTACATATCTAGACATCATCCGGCCTCTGATTAAATCCGTTCCAAATTACCGAAGAATTCCCGTTTCAAACGCGTTGTTTGGATGTTTTGAAGACGGTGTGTTGAACCATCTTAGTATATTCTCCGACTTGGGCCGATATTGTGGTACGGGCTACTCTAAACTCGTACTGTCATCCCTGAAGCTTCTCGAGAAACTTTCGGCGTCCCTAAAGCTGTCATCATCCCCTAGCTCCGGCCTTGGTCGTGGGTCAGACCGAAACAAGGCACTCGCTGCCCTTGACGATGATGCTGAAACGATATCAAAAATCCTCCTCTGTGAGATAGATTCTCCACTCGACAATAATCAAGGCCCCGAGTCGGACACATATATCATCAAAATCCAGATTTTGGACTTTCTCAATGCTTGTCTACGAACAGCCCCCGGCCGACCCACCATAGCACACCTTCTTCTGGGTTTTCGTTGTGACAACGATTCCCTGAGTGTTGACCCAGATGGTCCCTTCAGCCGCAGTGTTTCTCTCTTTCACTCGATCCTGGATATGGTACTTAATACCCCCATATCTCAAGACGACGTAGGTATCTCATCATGGCTAGTGTCTCTGAGCTACAAGGGAATGCAAGTATTGAGAGAACTTTGGTCATCACCTATTTCGTCTCTTATTACAATGGCTGAAATGCAGGCCAATGATACATTCTTTCTACTGTTCGCCAGAGAAACGATCATCAAACCAGAAGTGTTGTGGCAAGGCTTGAACGTTACCGATCCCGCGTTCACTTCCTCTCCATCAGCATCTTGTCTCTCCGAATTCCTGGGTCGGAGATCACTGGTGCTTCAATATCTATCGGCTGAGCTGCGCCAGGTCGCCCGTAGCCACTCCCCATCACTGAAACAGCGAATGTTTGAAACATTACTAGGATCGACTACCCTTGACGATGGAGAGAAAGTCGAGCATGCTACCGTTTTCGATTTGTTTGACTTTATGGAGAACGAGTTTACAGCCCCGCCAACCCCTCCTCAACTTACTTGGTTCAAACATATCGATGTACACGCTTGTCTGGATAGGGACGAGGACCTGTCATCTTCCTACGACCTTACAAAAGCTGAGGAACTGCTACTCTTACACTGTGCGGAACTCACTCATGCAAGGCGACTAGAAAACGAACAAGATAAAAATAATGTGAACGCTGAGGCTCAAGGACTACTTCAATTCATGGCTCAAGATAATCAGGTCAAGGTTTTGAATGCATCGCGAGTAAAGGTGCTCAGATCATGGGTCCAGCTAACGCTACTGATGGTTGAGAGTGGAGATTTTGACAGCACGGCGAGGATTTCTTTCGTCTTGAGAAGTTTACAGACAATCATGCCAAGGACAGAGAGTGGTCTCGAAGCGGTCTCTGAAGCGCTTGAACTGGCAAGACTCGCGAAGGCTTTAATCTTCAGCTTGGATTTTGGTTCCGACTCGTTCAAGCAAGGTGACATCGGAGACTTGGTCAGCGATAGGTTGTTCCATCTGTTCCAAGTCTCTCTCAGGGCAATCATTACACTTGGCGCAAAAGTGGAATTGAAAGCATTGTATTACGACATCAGCTATCGCTACTTATCAGGAATGTCGGATGTTTCCGGCATATCGGGTATCCATCGCAGACACAGCATCCAGACAATCAAGACTGCGGGAGAGCGATTCATTGAAGTTGTCTGTGACGATGCGCACGCTGGTGAACCTGTGTGTCGAATCGCGGCATTACTTGTTCTCGGTGCATTGGTGAAAATGGGAAGACAAGAAAACTCAAAGTACATGATTGAAGCCCTCGCTCGGCTCAACTTCATTGGCATTCTTGTCGATACTATTCAGCATATTTCGACCGATTTGAGGGAGACTTCTGTTGAGGGTTCGTCACCTACACTGTCCGCCGTCGCTGCCAGTCGCTAACAAGGATAGATATCGACATGCAACTGTCCTATTGTCACGCCAAGCTTTCACTCCTCCTACAAATATCGCAAACGCGCCTTGGAGCTGTAGCTATTCTGAATTCCGGATTGCTTCATTCAATCAAGGTTTCTGGCTTGTTTGCCACTGACGCAGACCTTGGAGTTGGTGAGTTTCAACCTTTCTATATTTATTTCCACACGCTGACCTCCCCAGACATCGAGGGACCTGATGCCGTAAATCAGCATTATCGATTGTTGGCTGCCGTAATGAGAGTCATCTGTGCAGCTGTGTTGAGCCGAGGCTCCCAGAATCAACAGACTCTCGAGCAAGGCCGAAAATTCCTTTCCGAAAACAGACTCTCGATACTTGCCGTTCTCAAAAAGTCTGCTGGCCTTGGCAATACATCCGGGATGTCCCAGCAGAGCATCGATGATCTTGCGGACTCATTCACGTTGCTCATGTCGGTGACGGAGTTTCTTGAATTCGAGGAACAGACGCATCAAAAGAAACAGGCGAAGGTATACACTGCGTTCACATAAGTGGGGCGTGTCTATGTCAGGAGATGTTGTACAATAGATGGACCAATGAGGCGTATCTAGGTAGATCCGTCGTGGTCTCGCGCCAGCTCTGCTAGATGACAGGAAAGTCGATGAACTTGACCTGGGATGAGATACCATAAAATAGACTACGTTTGATTGAGTAATTGCGTCTTTGCAAGTGAAGTGGAATCAAATCCTCACATCATGGCAACCAATTCCTTGACCTTGAGGTGCAGCCTTGGCGAAGTACTTTCCGGTCATGGCCACGTCTTATCATATGTTCCCTTTCTCGGCGATAAGCGCGTTATCACCAACGACCTGTCTCCAACCCGTTATGTTCGCGTCACATTGTCCGACACCCACCAAGCACAACTTCCACGAACTCTGTGGATATACTTGGGGCAATTGCGAGCCAGGGAGTCTCGAAGCTTTCAAACTCTGCCTTGCATTCATCTGCACCTTCCAGAAAGGAGGCCCGAGATAATACCCCACTACTTCGCGAAGACGCCTTCATGTATTTGAAGGCCGAATAAAGGTCGATGCAGTCTCCAGGAGATCTGTCTGACGATAATATTGCTAACCATTCCCGACCAACCCTCAAACGAAAGCTCAACGACAACCAGATAAACTCTGTGGGCTCGAAAGAAACGCGGCAGCCCATCTCAGCACCGATCAGCGCGTCCTTAAACGCCTCGAAACGATTGAAGACGTCCCAGTCCACAGGAAATCTCGGAAGATCCGCAGACATGAGCAAGACTTTGGGGTTAGGGTCCCGGCCCAAAGTCATCGACTTGACACGGCCGCCATCGAATTTTCAGCCACACGCCGGTGCGAAAAGATTGGTGATCAAGAACCTGAGACCTACTTCAACGAAGAGCGTGGATGAATACTACGGCCGGACGTGGTCGGAACTTGATGCTGCTCTCACCTCGGTGTTTAACAAACGTCCACCAAGCACACCGTTAGGAGTTCTGTGTCGGGGGGTGGAGGCGACATGCCGAAGGGGCCAAGCGGAGAAACTGTTCCTGCATCTCAAGGATCGATGTAAAGGTTATCTCGAAAAGCAACTCCTGCCAGAGCTTGAAAAGCAGTCTGGTACAAGCAACGTAGATGCTCTACGGGCTGTGCAGCGGTTTTGGGTGGCGTGGAACGAACAATCGGTATAATTTGCTCATTTTCTTGTCATGAAGAAGCTAATAAGGACCACCTAGACGCTCCTGCGCTCCATCTTCAGTTATCTCGATCGATCCTATCTCTTGAATGTCAAAGACCTTCCTCAACTCGAAGACCTTGGGATACAACAATATCGCCATACCATATTCACGAAGAGCAAAGGCAATGGTCGGCAGAACCTGGGCGCCAAAGTGGTACAGGGAATGTGTGATCTTGTTTCGTATGACCGAGCAAGCCAGGAAGAATTATTCGATTCAAATCTCCTGAAAGATTCAATATTGATGCTTCACATCTTCGGCGTCTATGGGAAGTCTTTCGAACCCCAGTTCCTTCAACAGAGCGCGAGGTATTTCACAACTTTTGCAAAAGAACGGAGCAATTCCTTGTTAAGGAACTATATCTCTGCTGTGCACAACCTGCTGGCCCGGGAGGCTCTTCGTGCCGACACATACAATTTCGACAGCACAACCAAAAGAAGTTTACTGGATTCGGCTCACCGGATACTTATTGAAGAGAAGTCTTCATTGCTGCTTGATCCCAAGGGCCTGGCGACCCTGATCGAAGACAATGCAATGGATTCGATGAAGGCATTGTATAATTTACTCACTCTCTCGAAAATGCAGCTGAAGCTCAAGGAACCTTTCGAGATTTATATCAAGACTGCAGGAGCAGCGATCGTCAGTGATAAGGAGAAAGTGGATGAAATGGTCGTCCGTCTTCTTGAGCTCAAGAAATCTCTCGACAAGATTATTCGGGATTCATTCGAGAAAGATGAGGCCTTCTCTTACAGTCTCCGGGAAGCTTTCGGCAACTTCATCAACGACAAAAAGAACACTTTGGCATATGGTACCAGTAATTCAAAGGTTGGAGAGATGATTGCGAAATACATGGATTCGTTGCTTCGAGGGGGCCTAAAAGCTGTTCCCCGTTCTTTGGCATCCGATACCAAGGATCGAGATGCTGCTGAGAAGCAGGGTCTTGCGAGCACCGGCGATGAGGACGCCGAGCTTGATCGACAACTAGAGCAAGGCCTGGAGCTTTTCCGATTCATCGAAGGGAAAGATGTTTTCGAGGCT
Organism: Hyaloscypha finlandica; assembly: GCA_021399475.1. Lineage (NCBI taxonomy): Eukaryota > Fungi > Ascomycota > Leotiomycetes > Helotiales > Hyaloscyphaceae > Hyaloscypha > Hyaloscypha finlandica. The sequence continues at coordinate 127,618 of JAJTUR010000010.1, read as the reverse complement.
TTCTACAAGAAGGATCTCGCTCGTCGGCTCTTGATGGCGCGCAGCGCAAGCCAAGATGCAGAACGGAATATGCTAGCCAAGTTAAAGATCGAGTGTGGGTTTGCTTTTACTCACAACCTTGAGCAAATGTTCAAGGACCAAGAGATCGCCAGGGACGAAATGGTTGCATACAAACAATCCCTCAGCAATACCAGCAAGACAACTATGGACCTCCAAGTCAGCGTCTTGTCAGCTGCGGCGTGGCCAACGTACCCTGACGTGACTGTTAAGCTTCCGCCTGAGGTTTCAAAACATCTCGAAAAATACGATCGACACTATAAGCACAAGCACACCGGCAGAAGACTAACCTGGAAACACGCTCTCGCCCACAGCATAGTCAAAGCTCAATTCAAGAAGGGACCGAAAGAGCTTCTCGTTTCCGCCTTCCAAGCCATCGTTCTCGTCCTCTTCAACGACATCGCAGAAGGCGGAAATCTCTCCTACAAAGACATTCAAGATTCCACCGGCCTCGTCGACGCCGAGCTCGAGCGAACCTTGCAATCTCTCGCCTGTGCCAAGTTCCGTGTGCTTACAAAACATCCCAAAGGAAGGGAGGTCAATCACGACGACACCTTTACCGCGAACCTCGCTTTCACAGATCCCAAGTACCGGATCAAGATCAATCAGATCCAGTTGAAGGAAACGAAGGAAGAGAATCAAGAGACGCATGAGCGGGTGCATCAGGATAGACAGTACGAGACTCAAGCGGCGATTGTGCGGATTATGAAGAGTCGAAAGACGATCACGCATGCGAATCTCGTTGCGGAGGTGATTGAGCAGACGAAGAAGAGGGGCGCGATTGAGTTGGGGGAGATTAAGCAGAATATCGATAGTGAGCCCTTCCCTTTCCCCTTTCTTGCCCCGCTCTCTTCACCGGCGACCCATGCTAACGAGAGCAGAATTGATCGATAAAGATTACATGGAGCGCGAGGGTAGTACTTATGTGTATGTTGCATAGATAGGTTGGATTTGCACGGTTTGTAATGGGGTTTATAAAGTGAACATGAAGATATTGCATCTTTAGAAAGAGGTAGAGAAATGAAAAATGTCTCATGAATGTTCCCCCTTCTATCTTGCGCTTCATCTCGCTCCATCGTTGCGTTTTTATTGAACTCTACCTTACGATCAAATCCTCTATTATGGTCGCATCCTCCTTGCACCTGTTATTGTGCCTTCGGTCTTGATCTGCCTTATCATTGGAACTTAACATCGCCACTCATTCTTACCTTTGGATCTTCGAGCTTGCCTTCAAACTTTGAGATTACTTCGCAATCTTGCTCTGCCTTCACAACTTGATCTTGTCCTCCTAATATAAATTTGATTTCGCGATGTGACTTTGCCCGGCTTTCTCGTATTGATTTTTGCCTTCCTTGCAATTTTTACCTGCCTTACGATTGACCTCAAGGTACGTGGGGCTCTAGCATAGCCTCGCAGCAGCTTCTGCCCACGGCAAAAGAGAAAAGGCTAGTGGCTTCTCCCCTCCTTCCTCACTCAAGCGAGCTTTGCTCACCCTACATAGGAATAAGTAGCAAAAAAAATTGTGGTTTGGTTAAGCTCTTGGTTTAGGAAGGCTGCAGTCTCAAGTTGGGCAGATGGGGGGGGGGAACTTACTTTTAAACATTAGGAGGTTTTTTTTGTTTTTGTGTTTTTGTATTTTTGATGTTGAATTTTGAATGTGAGGTGAGGAGGAGAGAAGATGGCGATTGCCTCGAGATTTGAGAGAGCGTAATTGTAAACTGGTTGGTTGCCGGTATCCATATTGAGCGGAGTGTCCGGAGCAGTATAGCCAGGAGGGCCGGTCGGAGAGGAATTGTCAGGGTGATGGGAGGAAGGCGGCGGGACCATCGAAGGTGGATCGGCCAACCTTCCAGCACCCTGAAATTTGGATATGAAGCAGAGTGTGTGCAGGCGGAGCAGCAGCAGCAGCATGCTGAGGAATCATTAGCAAGGCGGTCGATGGCGTGGTTGCAAGTGAACTTACGGGTGCTGGGAACTGTTGCGTGCCTGCTCGGTCCAGGAGAAGTAGAGCCCGGACCAGCTTCGGCTTGCGCAGCCTTCAGGCGACGCCACGGAATGTGGACTGGGAAGCCCAGGCAGGGTCGCTTGGTTCGGTCAGCTGTCGCTCACGTGGTAGGAGAAGGAGAGTGTACTTACCGCCAGACTCACGAAGAGTCAATGATCCCTCGAGAGCTCAATGAGCCTCTCGGCTAGGCGGGCCGAGAGATTTCTCGGTTGTTTTTTGGTGAATTTTTTGGGTTTTTTCAAGTTTTTTTGTGTGTCTAAGGAAACAGAATCGTTAGTGACGTGCCTTACCGTGGCTATGCGACTGCAGCCACCTGCACCATCTGAGCTTTTTTGTTAAAGAGATTCTCTTATTTGACCTGTTGATACCTCGGATGAAAGTTGATGCGGGCCGTCTAAACGAGTTCGAAGCGAAATCGTTTGGATTAATAATTATCCGAAGAAAGGGGACAGAGTCAACAAGGGGCCAAAGAATCGAGCTCAAATCGTCAGCTCGGGGTTGGATTTGTAATTGCAGTGCTTTTGGAGGAATGGATGGCAGTAGAGGTTGGGAATGTGCTTCTTCGAGCTGGACTCCATTTCAATTCCATAAATCCATTATTGCCTCTACTTTCAAATCCTGAGCAAACTTTCGGACTTCACGATAATTCGCAGTTGAGTTTATTCACGTGTCTTCCTCTTCCTAATTCACAGCTGCTAATAAATACGTCTCTTATCAGGTGCTCTTACTCCGAAAGCATACTTTCGACTTTCTCTTCGCAGTTTGGTAGAACGAAAGCAGATTTGAGACAAGGCAAGCATATCCACTATATTTCAACCCATCCTCTTCGCACACTTCCAGTGGCAAGAGAGTTGGACAGTAGCAACCGGTGAGAGCACACTCAATGGTAAAGAATTTGATACGGCCATCGAGGCATCTGGCGCTGAGGGCGAGGAGGGAAAGCGAGAGAGACAGGTAAGCAGATCTCTTGCGTCTCCTAAATTTATCTGTTGCTTTCGAGAATCTAACGAGTTTCCAGTTAGATGCCTTCATTGCATTGCAAACGTGACCTGAACTCCACACGGTACCGGATTCTACTGGAAGATGGTCCCTCTTACCGCTCATCGCTCTCTCTGGTCAACAAATTACAAAATGTTTGTCTCCCGGGCCATTTTACTTGGTTTAATACAGCTAGATATCGGGATTCGAAGGTGGATGGCACACAAGACTCATGGGGAGAGGAACGGGCCGGTCCGCAGCGCTGAAAAAAACTGGTGAAGACATTTCCCTTTCGAATGATACTTGGGTTTGAAGATCATAATGGCATTGCATCGGTGTCATCTCTGATATATCGGAATGGAAAGTTGAAGCTCTCAAGTTTGTTGATGATGGAGATCAGAGAATTGGCAGGGAGACAGTATAAGAGGATGATGTTGATTCCATGAAAACACCATCAACAGAAGCCAGTGGCTCCACATTAGTTACATCATCACTGATGTCTATTCAGACGCCCATCATAAACCAAGAAAGCAAAACCCATCAACCTCCAATAACACCATGCTTTGCTTCATTGCCATTCCTCCGTGTTCAAACCGCGTTTCCCTCTCCATCCTCAATCCAGTACCGGCGACTTCTTGGTGAAATAGCCAATGAGCCCTCTCCAAGACCAGAATCTCGTAGCAGAAATTTCATCCTAGCAATGATGTCAAATAAACACTCCGTAGGGAACTGCTCTGCGAAACCAGGTTGTTGAATCCCCTCCAGAAACCATTTTTCATCCAACGCTAGGGCACACTGATCTACGAGCAGATTCTTCAGGCCGCAGTTGTTCTTTCGATATTCTCTTGTGTTGCTGTAGACCCATCCAATCATACTTGTTGCTATCGTACGGTTCCGCTTGCGGTTGTCTTCAATGGCAGCAATGCAGTCATTCTGGCAGGATGATATCCCAAGACGACCAGCGAGGACCCACAAAGGGATGAGAAGCTGGTTGGCCTTGTTGGCATCCTTTGGCTCAAATTTTCCAGGTCCAAGGTACAGCCAGTCAACAAATGTGGCAAACACGGCGTGCTTGACATCGCCGAGCGCGTCGGGAAGACGGAAGCCCTGCTGGACTTTGGCAGTTGGGATATTGACCTTGATAGCAATCGCAACCCTGCCTTCATCTTTGATTTTGTCCTCATCATGACTTTCAAAGTCCAGCTCATTGGTGTACTTGGAAGTCTGGACTTCTGCGGTGAAGACTTTCGGCTCTCTCTTTCCAAAGAACGATCGAAAGTAGGGCGAGAAGTGGCAGAGCAACTCGGTGTGGACGAGAAAGTTTCTGATGATTCCGTCCGACTCGACGAGGATGTTCACGCTTTCTTCGGTCAGCGGACCAAGCTGGAGTTTTTCGATGGATACTCGTCTTTCATCCTTAGGATCTTCGAAGGGGCGAGAATAGTATGTCGAAGTTGACGAGTTTGAGCTTTTTCCCATAGGCTGAGTCGAGGAATTGCACCAATATTTTGTAGACGTCGAGGGCTTTGAGTTAGTGTCTGTCGGCGGGGCATTCGAGAAGCTCTGCTGGCAGGTAGGAGATGGGGCTTCTTTGCAAACGACTGCGGGAGCTTTGTTGGTCAACATTGAAGTATCCAATGCAATTTTCGGAATCGGACGCTGGTTTTCGGAGGGGGCCTGTACGCCTGCCACTCCACCAGTGGGATGTTTCTCCATGATGGAATCGAGATTCAGAACGGAGATGATCTGAGAAGTATTGTCACTGTCGAGCGTGAGTGATGATATGAGATGATCTCGTGATGACAAAGACCCTCCCTCAGCGATAGACATCAAAGGGTGGAGTTCGGAGTCGGTGTCGGAGAAACTGTGCTCAAAACCAGCATCCAACAAAGAATGGCAAATAATGGAGTTTGAATGATGTTTCCAATGCTGAAGTTAGATTGCTGTATTCCGGAGGAGGAAGACGCAGGTTCTGAGGTATTTTGCAGCAATGAAACTCGAAATGGAAGGCGCGCTCAAGGTAGCGGAATTACGAAAGGCGCGATCCCGGGTTTAGATCTCACAGCACCTTTATTGTTGGATCATGTTATGGCTGCTAATAGCAGTATTGTGCATTTATGCATTCTTCTTTCGTAGCTTATTGCTGAAAGGCATTCTCCCCAGTGCTTCACCCAACCCACAACCATCTGAAAAACACGAAGAACCATAATGCCTGAAAGAAATCACATGGAACGCCATAGAACACCCCAAATTATGCCAGTCTCTCAGATGCGAATTGATGTTGAGCTTTGTCGGTATCGCTACGTGAGCATCTTCAGAAGAACACAGAATTGAAAAGTCAGATATCCACAAATGAGTTCAGCCAAGCTAATCTGTCGACCCGAGGCAATAGAAGCGTGAATGCTGCGAGAGGTGGCGATCTCAAGAACAGACGGAATCATAGTCAGCAACAGAGCGAGGGCTTGATTCTTCGGCCGAAGCTATCGTCAGAACATCATGGCGATGATCGTCAAGATAACCATCATATTCAGACCGAGCCAAAGAGAATCGATGACATCGGCAAAAGGGTTGTGCATAGGAGGGCACTCGCTCTTGCCATAGATCGTCTGATTGTTGGTCATGTTCGGATGTTCGCTGAAGAATTCGGAGAACAGCGAACCCGGGGCAATCAGTTGGTCTGAAATCGAGCAGATTGCTCCTGGGGCAGAAGGATCCTTGCAGCGCCTAGAAGCAGCTGACTGGCGAGCAGGATCGGATGAATTGAAGTAGCCCTTTACGTAGGCAACCGTGCTGACAGCTCTCTGAAGAGGAGGACCTGCAGACCATCCGTGATCACCGTTGGACCATTGCGACAATATCAAGTGGCCGGGGCTGATAGGAACCGCAGTCGTATTGATAATTGCCAGGACTTGACCATCGCCGTAGTAGATTACGTTTCCAGGAACGAAGTCAATGCGGTACTCGTGAAAGTTGTCAGTTGGATCGAAAGGGAGGTTGGCAACTTTCCAGTCCCCGCTCGCAGCAGAGGAGAAGCCTTGACGAGCAGATTGTTGGGATTGAAGGACGAGATTCATCGGAAATGTGCCGTTCTGGAAGTTGTATTGATACGACAGGGCCTCGAAGTCGATCTCTTGGGAGTCGTTATAGTACTGTGGATTAATTAGCCGCTAGTCTTCAATATGCGATGGGAGATTGCGAGAGAGAATTGCTTACCCAGAAGAAGGACGTGCAGGTACCGGGAACAGAGGTCATCTTGATCAGAGCGCGGTAGGTACCAAACAGAAGATCCTCTCGAACCGAGTTCAACTGTGCAACTTGTATAAAGCCATTTTCAGGGATACCAGCGCCAACGCTGAGTTGAAAGCCTGGATCACCGCTCGAGACAGGTGGGCCGGACCAGCTAGAAGAGTTGGCAATGGGATTGGAGACGATGTTGGCGCTGGAGAAGTTCATACTGCGAAGTAGCATCAGCAGTGTGTTTGGCAGAGAGTCCATCAAGATACTTACCCATAAGGGCCACGAGCAGCGGAGGCAGAGATGTTGTAATTCTGACTCTTCCAATCGGTATCGTCAAGGAAGCTCTTGTCATGGATCGCATCCGTCTCGATCACATCGGTACCGATGTAAGTGGTGGTGCCAGAGATAGTGGAGATGGTCCAGGAATAACCGCATTCGCAGAGAGCCTCAACGGGTGCGGCCGAGAATACGATCATACCAAGGAGCATGCGTACGGCATGCATGATCAGGAGTAAGGCCTTGGGTACAGTAGCACGGGAAGATGCGGAGCGTACCACGAACAACATCGTGAACATACACCTCGATCAAATGGCCGGTCCAGAAGTTGATCTTGGTGTACTTCGGGAAATCGGATTTGTGTGTGCCACGAGCGAAGATGAAAGGCATGGGCTGTCAGATCTGATGAAACGGGGAATTCTATAAGAGAAGGAGCTCGTTAGTGACGTGTGGAAACACGAATGGGAGAAAGACCGATGAGATCGCGTATGCTGACAGGGAAGGTGGGAAGGGAGGGGTAGAAGAGATCGATGTTAGGTGGGAAGGGAAGGGGCAGGTGTGGGCGGCGCTGCCAACACCCAACTGGAAGGAACGTGTACGGCAGTGCCGTGCTATTTGGGGGGAAAGCAGCAGCAGAGCATGCAAGCGACTTACCAGTGTGCAGATGTACTTGAGAATTGTGGAGTCCAAGCGCAAGGGGAGGGAGGTTGAGAGATGGGGAGACGGGAAGATGGAGATTTGTTGTGGTGGAAGTTTTGGAAGGTTTGGTTTAGGAGTGTACCGCACTAGTCCTCGATGAGTCGCACTGCTCGGGCTACTCAAGGCTGCGTCGAGGGGCCTTAATCAAATAATTTCTTGCCCTGCCTCAAGAGTCCCGCAACCCTCACAGGAATAAACTCTAAGCCTTGCTCTGCTCCTGCCACGATGATCGTGCCAGGCAAGTTACTGCGGGACTCTGCATCCAGCTAGCAGGGCTTCTTTGTTGAGAGAACTCGACACTCTTCCCCTCTTTCCAGAAACCTCTTCCGCTCCGTACCGGCAGATCCCTTTCCTCGGCACTTGCGGTTCCAGCGAGGCTAGTTTCCCGCAAAGACAACCAGGCATCTCTTCTTTCAACCGGTTGATCGGTGAAGAAACTCCCTTTCCTCTGGTAGTCACGGTAATTACACAGGCCAGGAAGAGCTCTCCTCCGAGGTCCTTTGAGGGCCAGATTGTGGATGAAACGCGCTGAGGCTATCAGAACCTGCTTGACAGCTGACACATACTTCGGGGCACCGAAGTGCAGTGGAGTTCGGAACCAGGAGCACATTTGGGCTCCATAGCAGAAAGGCCAACTGCCGTGTTACAAAGATTCTAGTAGTAGCATTTCCATCACGCTACCTGGAAGCTACGCCACTACTGCCTCTGTCGTCCCTGCAAGGTACTCGAGCCCTTCAAATCCATATTGAGAAATTGCTGACCTGAAGCTAAGACTAGAATTTTCTACTGCAGCCAAAGCTACCTCCGCGGGCACATGAGAAAGACAGTAGCATATTTTGTCGGTGTCGGTCAAGCAGTCTATCGGTCTTCTGGGTCTAGTATATCAGATTGGCGTTGTCAACGAAGGAGTCTGACAGACCCAAACATATGGGAGTCCTCAGCTTCGTGATCAAACCTTCGACTGGAAACTCTCGCACAATTCTGGAGAGGATTCACGCTAAGAAATACTAGCAAGCGGAGAGGTAGGCTCTAGCTTCTTCGATTGAAGAAGCACTGCTAACCAAAATTCTCAAAGTCTAGAAACTTCCAGCACACATTTGTCAGTGCAGTTGGACAATGCATAATGTCGCATGTTTAAAGGTCCTTCATCCAAGAAAATACAGCTACGGAAATGGAGATACCACTATTTGCTCTATGACAAAGCAATTCTACCAGCAGTACGAGAACACCCCCGACAACTCCGAATCACCATCGACCAAATCAATGCAATAGCAAACATCCAAACCGACCTAGCAGCATCTCATGGCCACCTAGAAGCGGTTTACAAAAGACGGCAGACAGCACTTGCACAACCTGATGACTTTATGACTGCCTGTCAAGTTGTCTGAACCGATCGCGACTGGCGCGTTCTGCAATTATATCTCGCTCATGGAACATGTTCGAAGTCCTAAGGCTGGCTTCAACCGTTGGGATTCGAGCTCTTACGTTCCCGGGTCTACTTGGACTACCATGTCTACCCAAGACCTGTGGTCAAAAATTATCCTGAATCCTATTCTCAACTGACGTTCCAAAAAGCTTCGCGCGATTTTGGCATCCGCCCTTGGTGTGCCGAGGTAAGCCCGGTACTATACATCTGATTGGTTCGATACGCACGGGCCTTGTACTCAGGGGCTGAGAGATATTGCAACAATGGGCTTTTGTTTGTTTTGAAGTTCTCATTCGACTATCTTGTCTGCTACCGCGACCAGAACCTACACTGGAGAATATACTGGGAGAGGATCGTTCTTGAAACCTGGTCACTGATTCTAGCACCTGACTACTCTTCGGAGTGGATTTGGTATTGCTTCTGCACCAGATCTGTTGAAGATAAACTTGCATGTGTAGCGCAAACCGAGCTTGAAGTTTGTCGCTGCTGGATTCTTGGAATTCAGAGGCTGAAATCGTTACTGTGAGTAATGCCCGTCATTTTGCTGTCAGAAAATCTCTTGCTGTCAGTTGATTGAGACGAAAAGGCTCGATCCTTGAGAGCTGAGAAGTTCGAGACACTGATTGCTATTATAGTTGCATTGAAGCTCGACCAAACTCTGGTTGATCACGAACATGCAAGAGCAGCAGAGAGAAGCAGAGAGAAGCAGAGAGAACCTTTTAGACCTTGAACGGCAACTCACTCGCCCCCGTTGGTGGAAAAGTACTTCATGCTTCCGGTCTGTTCTTCCTTCTTGCTTCAACATAGACGACCCGAACAGGAGGGTGGGACACTAAGTTTATGCCAAAGATGAAAGTAGGCACGAATTAATCTACGAGGTCTTAGGGGCATATTTCAGAGAAGAGACTTGATGGCACAATCCTCCCCTGCCTTGGTACGTGTACATTGGTATATATTCTTGACTAGTACTTATCTGTTTTATAGACAGACACCTGATTCATGAACTTACCTCGTGTGTGGGGTTCGAATAACCAGGACTTTACATACAACTCCAGAAATCTCTGCCCGAATTCCTGAATCCTACCATGGCGTTTTCCCGCTTCCAAACACTTCTCCCATCCTGCAACCTGTTTCGCAAGCTATTTGCCACCAGCAGCAGCAGGGTGCCTTGCGTAAATCACAACAGACCTCCTCAGATAGTTCCACGTGTTGCACGGACAAACGACTCATACTGTCAGCAAACTCTACCGCATAGTCCATGCTCAGCATTGCACTACTGTCCTCTGCGGCCTTCGACTTTTCAAACATCGAACCAACCCGTTTCGATATCTCCCATCTAGGCAACGACGACGCCGCTCAATGAGTTTTTGAATATTTGGAGAAGAGCCCGATAGTCGTCTCTTTCCCACTCAACAGAAACGAAGCATCTGGAGCCCCATCAGAATCTCAACCCTCATTCGGCTTGAAAATCTTTCCTGTTGAGAAAATCCCATTTGTCTCATGACCGAGCAAAATCTATGAAGCAGACCTGGATCTAAAATAGTGGATGTCTTTACGGGCTTTTGGGTTGCTCAACAACCGCATTCCATAGGTCCACAAAGACCTCCACTGTCTACACTTTCAGTCCAAGAGAAACACCATGGGCAGAGCGCCGTATTTGGTTGGCCCTGAAGCAGTCGTGCAAAAGAGGAACGGCCAAAAAGTAGGTCACACCTGATCGCTAGGTATCCTGGCAATAGAGATGAGTGAAGCAGAATTTCCTTCATGGGATAGCAAGAGAGTGCAGGATTGACTCTGGGCGACGAGTAGAGGAGACTCCCCAAATTAACTAAATCGTCTCTCCGAGCTCTCTGTTGAATCTGGCCTAAGACAACTGCATCCAAAGAAGAGTTCAAGAAAGTAATAATCAGAGAAATAACATATCCCAGGAGTAGACCATCGTGGGTCTTTTGGTGGTGATTAATCGATGGCGCGGAAAAGGCTAGAACGATGTGTGGTCGGTCGAGTTGTTGAGGAGAAAGGAAAGAGAAGCCTCAGTGAGGGATTCACCAGGGAGGAGCAACGGCGAGTGTGGACAAAGCAACATCAGCTGAAATTGTCGCGCTTCTTGCCAAGGCCAACCGGAAGATTTTAGAAAACTCTATCATTCGACCGAAATTATGCCGGGTCTCGTGGCGCTCGAATCCTGAGATTGAGAGGCATGACTTTGGTCATGCGCATCCAATGAAACCCTGGCGCCTCAGGCAAAGTGGTTGATGACTGCCAAGGATGGCTGGTAGTATGGGCCGCTATAGGATCTTCAAGCAGACTTGCACTCGGCATGGTTGACATCTCCGTTCGCATTACGAACGTCACCGAGTATCAATTGAGGAGAATCCGGACAAAGTACGACCAAATGCCGATTCCAATTTTCAACATAAACCTCAAGGACCCAGCGCCAGTGTCGGGTTACTTGATGAGGAGATTGGGTAGTTGGGGTTTCTTCAGCAGAAGCGTCTGTTCAAGGGCAAGATGAAGAATCCAGACATGGAGCAGGGGTAGTAAAAGCAGAAGGGAATGAAGATAATGTTGGAGATGAAGGGGACTGGAGTCAGCGTCGGAAGCAAGGAATCTCGGAAGAAGCTGAATCAGGCAGGACAGAATGGAGGAGGTCCTGCTAAGTGCGGCCGTCCTGCCAAGGCCAAAAAGGCAAAGGAACAAAAGACAATTGAGGAGACTATAACTGGAGTCATAGGTGGCAAGAATATAGCCAAGTAAGTCAGTGATGACTCTGAAGAGCAACTCAATGGCAAGTCCAATGATAGCAGAGCCGATTCGACAAGGCTTGCCTTCGATGAACTCTCTTGCACACGTTGCAAACTCTCACTACACAATGGAGATAAAGGCATCAAGGGGTTGGCGACGGAGAAGATTGCTATAGGGAAGTATGACTGCGAGGAGGTCGAGAGTGCCATTAGTCCGCGGAGCGAGAAGTTTCCTAATGGGAGAATTGTGATGGAGGCCGTTGTGTTGCAGCCAGGAGACGAGATTCGCTTGAGCAATGCGATGGATTTCGGACTCGATGAGGATGATACTGGGCGTCTTTGTGAGTGGGTTGTCAAAGCATCATCAGAGAGATCAAGTGATGAATGACTGCAGAGGATGGGGAACTGTATAGCTCCCCTCCTCAAGATGCAGTACCCGGACTCCCAAATCAAGACACCCCAAAGCTCTCGCCGCGGGTTCTATTGCCTCTGGCAAAGGATACTGCAGACCTATGCAGGATTTGCAAAAAGACTTGCGCTCAGCATGGTTGACATCACAGAGCGCCAGGATTTCCATGCCGGAGCTTCTCAAACAACAGTCAGATCTTCCAAGAGAAGGCCCATAGTCAGCGAACGACCAGTACCAATGTCTGAAATTTGGAACTTGGTCAATCTGGCAAAGTTGGACGACGAAGAGTTGGATGTGGAATCAGAGTTGCAATCAGCGTGGTTGATATCCCTTTGCCGTCCTTTCGGTCGTCTGTACGATGTGGAGTCGAAACTGGCTTAGCTTTTCAGTGCATAGCAAAATGTCGGGCTTGCAGAAGTAGTCACAATATTATGATATGTCAACGAGAGCTCGGTTTACAATCGCTCGTCACCGATGTCACCGATGTCACCAAAGTACCTGGTACCCAAGGAAGGCGGTCTTGGCTATTGATTAATTTAAAGTTCTGCGCGTTTGTCCCTACAGTGTAATAATATCGTTTCTGAAATCAATGCCTGTCTCCAGGTCTGGCGCCTTTAGCAAACGTGATATTTTCTCATATCACGCCCGTCCTCGCCGGTCCCCTGTCCGTGGTCCTCCCCTACGTCCCGTTCCAACCTCACCAACTCCGCGTCTGTGACTTCCTTCTCGAACTCGTTTGGAAAGAAATCTCTTCGAATCTCAAGGGAGAAAGTCTGCATTCTTGGGAGGCAAGCATCCACCGAATACTTTCGCAACGCATCGCCGGTCTCAGTATTTTCGTATACGAACCGGAGCGACTTGACCTGAATACAATTTTCCAGTATCCTCCGCTCGTCTAACATGTTAATGGCGTCGTTTTGTAGCTGCGCCATGCGCAGTCTTCTAGCCAATACCCAGAGTCATATGAGTCGGTGCTGATATGCCGGTTGCCCGTACTTGTTGAGGAGTGACTGCGTATAAAGCCATTGAACGAAAAGCCCAAAGACCTCGGGATCAACATTTGCCAGACATTCCGGTGTTGGCGTAGCCTGCATGCAAAATCGTAAGAGTATCGGGCAGCGGTACTGGAGGAAGTCCCGATAAACATCGAATGTATGCGGTCCAAGAGAAATACGATCTCTCGGTCTGTGAAAATGTAGAGGTAAAAGAAATTGCAAGTGCATCATCCTCTGCCTTGCCTAGAACATGGTCGATCGTCTGGGAGAAAGCATCTTTAAACTCGCTCTCCTTCTTTTCAAATTCTTTCACGTCTTCCATGGCCACTTTGCAGCTCTCAATCCTAGGTAGATAAATAAGTTTGTTCTCTTCCTCCGCACGACCCTGGGATGTGGAAGACCATGAGCCCCGCTCGTCATTGCATCTTTGCGAGGCCTCGAAATCTTCGTATACATCACGGACGTGCAACACCGGCTTCTTTCTTCCTCTTTGAGTGGATATCTTTGGCTTCATTAGCGGTCTCTTAGCTCGCTGGATCTTCGCAACTGGAAGACGTTGCCTCGCAGTGTGCCTTGTTGGACTCCTATACTGGTCTCGTCGCCGTTGGCGAAAGTGTTGTATCCACTCTTGGTTTAATGGTTGAAGTTTCGTTAAGTGGCATGGGATAGTAGAAATTTCTCTAGGGGGGATTGTAGATTCGGTGGAATCTGGAATCAACGGTATCTCTGGAGTGAGTACTGGTGGGAAGAGGCGCTCTAGTTTCGGTGGCCCCCTCGTTTTATCTTCTACTAGGGAATGTGTGGTGCGGTGAAGCTCGCTAGGTGCGGAGTCCTGTGAAAATTGGTCTTGTAATAGCCTGCGAGGTACTGAGGGCGGTATGTCATCGCCATCGTCACTGATACCAGTCAAATCAATAATGATGGGAGTGGCTGCTTTGGTTTGATGTCCGGTATCTGATTTCTTTCGAGGAGATACTGGACGGTCCAATGCAACAAACAATGAAGGTGAAGATATTCGAGACAACAACCTCCTGGTATCCTGAACTAATAGCTCTGGGTTCAATGTTCCAGGAGAATCCATTGTTGGTGCTCTTGGAAGCTGAGGTCTCTACCTGCTGAGTGAGGCGCGAGTATGAGAGAGGAAAGGAATTGAAAAATAGAAGGCGCATATCTTAAGCGAGGATACGATTGCTTGGGGATGTGAAGCGAAGTGAAGTAGAGGGAGATTTCCTTGAAGTGGAATTTTTGCGACTTGTCTGAAAGAAGGACTGACTCGTAGTCTGAAGGTGAAAGTTGGCTATGTCAGTCTTCTCTGAACAAGGTGAAGGACGAGGAGTTGGTAATGAATTAAGTTCGGGGAAGACTGAGACTATGTATGTTGCAAACTTTGATACAATGAGAAAGACAACTTTTGTTATGCACTCTGGGGAGAAGTAACATTCTATCTGGCATTGGATTTATGCTTGGTAACCTTGTTCAAAGGGATGAAGTTCGAAGTGAAGATCGAAGACTACTCGGTTATCCACTCTGTTGAAGTGAAGAGGTTCATTGTCTGCCCTCTCAAGTGAAGTCCCCGAACCCTTGTTTCTTATTGATGCTCACACATTAAGATGAACCCCCCACAGATGGATAAATTCCTACCAACTTGCCACAGTGAACGTGAGAGAATACCTTTTCTCTCGGGCTCAAGGCACACATGCGAAAGAGCCAAAACAAGTCTAAATTGGTACTTATCTCGGTCCCAGCGGTATGCTTTTGGTACTATCACCGAGGAGATTGTACTTCACTCTGCTTCTCTGGAGAGAACAGAGCCGACGAAGTCAACAACGACCACGTGACGAAGTACACGTACTTCCGCAGGACCGCCGCTCCTAACGAGCTCCAATTCCGATGTGGCCTCCATAGCCTAAAATACGCGAAATCCTATTACAATCGACCAAACATTGTATTGTTCAGTTGGTCTCGCCCATGCCCGTCTGCAAAGATGCTAAACCAACCCCCTCCCTCCCCTTCCACCGTAAATTGGTTGAAACTTCAAAACCTAGTGCGTCTGGCTTTCCAAAACCCTGGTCCGAGAGGATCGGGGTGATTGGGTTTGTCTTTTTTATTTTATTATTTTATGTGGACATTAAGCGAGCTGCCCCTTTTCGGGTGGAGAGGAGTTACTGCATGAAGGTGAGATCAAGCTTGCCACATTCAGCCGCGAAACAACTCCCGAAACATCCATCCAATTTACCCACCCCACCTCCCAACCCCACCACACCGCAGTTCGTCCAAGATCAAAAGCTTCGCCACCCTGGAAATGCTGATACCCGTCCCGTCCTGTGCACATGGCTCACGCCGTCCAAATACGAGAAATAGAGTGCCAGACACGAGCCCTCAAACCCACTTACCTACCTCATCAGCACTCGCTCCTTGCAAACCTAAAATCAGCCCAACTTTTACCCCGCCAAACTTCTGCCACACAAGAAATCCCCCGGCAAAGCAAGAGTAACAAGCATCGAAAGCCAAGAAGGGGCAGGCCTCCCCCCATCTCTGTAAAACTCACCTAATGCGAATGCCAACGTCCGTCAACAGCCAACTCCCGCTCTCCGTCCGCGAGCCTCGGCCCGCTGCTCCCGTGAGCACAACTCCGAGCGATATCTTCTTCCAAGCCTAGCCACTTTCACCCGCCTCCGCCATCCCCACATCCAACCGTGTGGGCCCTCTACCTCACATGGCAGACCAGGATGCCCCGCCGACACACGCCGCCTACCGCCGTCTCGTGGTTCAATGGAAGCCACGTTCCACGAGACCACCTCGAATTGTACCTCGCCCACCCACTGCAGAGAACCCTAATTAGCCGCGGGAGATTCGCCGAGAATGTCCGTCCCCAACCGTTTAACCAGGGTAGCAATGGAGGGGATGCAAGCTCCCAGGAAGGACGCGTTTGTGGGGAGATAGATTGTTTGACTGGGGAGGGAGGTCACATCTTTACCTGATGGCGACATGGAGCTGCTCTTTGGGCTCCAATCCACCCTAAAAGCCTATACTTCTTGTCATATGCCTTTCAAGAAGCGAGAGAAGAAGGTCAGCTGATAACCAGGTTCCAGGCACGCTCAAGTCCGTAGAGGATGCATCATTTATTCATTCATTGATATAGGAGAGAAGAAAGCAGTGATCGTGAGGTCTGCGGAAGATCTGATTCGTGGATCTTTTATTTGTTATTCAAGATCAGACCCTATTAGAGCGCCTAAGCTTGCCTATATCCCCAGAACATCCTGGCAATTAAACTCCATTGTGCGCCACTGCGACTGTACCTTCGGATTTGAGATGTGGCATTTCCCAGGAGAAAGCTTTTGCATGCCACATACGTGATCTTAACGCCACATCTCGCCTTATGATATATCCTTCTGCAATAAAACCACTGGGATAAATAAAAAAGCACGACCCAAAGACATCTATGTGGGGTGTGTGGGGAAAATTTTTAGAATAAATGTTATGTAAGCCGAATATGCTGGTTGAAAATGATGGGTATCGTTCGGATGATAGCAAAGCTGTGTGGTGGCACTGAAGGCGATCTAGGGATCGTCTTATGTATATCTGTACCGGATTTAGGGAAGGTGGTATATGTGTCATGTCGTCGTCAAACATCCCCTTGGGGGCTCGGGGGGGTCGTAGCTCTTAGCGTCGTGCGTGTACGGGTTGCCTTCGTTGACATTGGCTCAAAGGAAGCCAGACTCAGCCAAAACCCTATAATGAACCATTTGAGTAAGCACTTTTCTTCCGACTGTAGACTAGTGATTGTGGCTTGCAGTGCAGGCATTTCACATTACTAAACTGAAGCCGCCATACGCCCTTACGCTGTGCAGTGGAACATACCTCACGATCTTCTCGTCTTCTCTTTCACGTGGCTCTACCGCTAAACTCTTCTCATACATCTCATGTACGTCCCCTGCTGCTTGCATGTTGCTCAAGATGTACTCTTGCAGTTCTGGTACTGGCTGCAAGGGGTAAGGCACATTCTGGTACTGTTGGATATCACGGATGACTTCTGCCGTCTTCGCTCGTTTGGCGAAGTTGATCGCAGAAGACTTCTTGATGATTGAAGGTATACCATCTTCAATGAAGGTAAGATCAGTGAGGTAGACACCTGTATTTGTAAGTCTCATGTCAATAAACTTCCAGTAGATACATACCAAAAAAAGGAATGCAAGGGGGGTTAGCCAAATGTAAGCTTTCTCTGTATTCGCCGAAGTTCTTCGTGCTGCCCATCAGTCTTCGCATTGACTCTAAAACTGTCAACGTCTTTTGAGGAACTTGATCCCAAGTACGCTTGAGTCGATGGATTGGTGCTGTTCCGAGAGCAGAGATGATCGATGTGAGGGTTGAGTAGTTGTTCTGTTGACGACATTTCTGCCAATTGGTCAATAATAGAACATATATCAGATTGGGAATACTTACGTCCGCCACCAAGACAAAGTGCTTGATGACTACCACACGCTTTTTGACATCCAGTTGGGTCAATATCATTTCCGCAACCCAGTTGGTCAATTGGTTGGAGTGTAGGATGAGAGCCTTGACATTGGGCGCGGGCTCTGGTTCCCCCTCAGCAACCTTCTTCTGCCAAGTCTTGTTCAAGCATTCGGTGGGCTTGATTTTCCCATAAAGCTTCGATTCCACGATTGTCAGTTGGCGTGCAAATTCAGTGACATCAATGTCCAAGAATTTGAGTTTCTTCATGTTCTTTGGCATGATAGGCATTGGGGTGGCTTGACTCAGTGTCAGAACAAGACGTTTCGCAGTCGTATCTTGTCCTTTCAGCCGTTGTTCCAGAACCGTCATCAAGGGACCCGAGCCGGGTGTCTCAGTTGTCTTGACCGTGTCCCTGGCAAATGTGTAGACATCTCGAATCAAGGCCTTCGTCTCAGGGCTCTGGTCCTCCATCCAGAAGTTGTCGAACCAACTCTTCAAGATATTGACAACTCTGAATCGAATTGGCTTCTGCTTGCGGTCCCTCCAGATTTCATAGTCGGCTTGAGCCATGCCTTCAGGTGGTTGAATTTGGAAACGTTTTACCAACAGTTCAAAAAGCTCGCGAGCGGAAGTAAAAGAACGATAAGTCAGAAGGAAGGTGTTGTTAAAACTTGAATCCAGCTTGTCATGGCGAGTGAGTTGCTCAACAAGAGCGAGCAATGTTCCACCTTTGAGTTGAGGCGGCTGAACTTTCATGTCGTATTGAATATCATCCTCGTGGTCGAGCTTCAGGCAATCAGGGGTTTCATCTTGTTGTGGTTGATCTCTGCGATTGTTTGGCTCCTCTCCGAAGAACTTCAGTACCTTTGAATTCTCTCCCGGGCGGTACTTCGCAGCTGGATCCCCTTCTGAGTATGATTGTGATTGTCCAATGGCTGCTAACCCTGGCCTCTGTAAAACGGGGTTAACGCGAGAGGTGGTTCGTTGGTGAGATTGCTCGTAGGATGACTCGGTTCTCCGAGTATCTCGCGGTCTGCTATCTTCGCGAGGCGGTGGATCTTGCTGCGGCGCCATCTGTACCTGCTCGCTCAAAAGCTGAAGAGAAAACCCGACTTGCGAGGAATTCGTCTCAAGCTGCTTCGCACATTGACGAACATAATTCAGGCGTCCTTCCAGCGATTCGCCGCGGACTTCTGCCCATTCGTCTCCTAAAGGACCTGCGACCGATTGACAGCCTAACAACAAATCCGAAATGTTATCATACAAGCTCTGCTTATATGATGCAAAATCGACCAGTTGAGGATTCTGAAAACTGTTCCCTAACACTGACAGGTTGATCGATTCGACAGTGGACACCCACGGTTTGAACATCTCTAGAACTTTCTTAGCTGCCGAACAGACATTGTTTGCAATGAGCTCGTGTCTGTATGGTGTAATAATCTTTTCGGTGACGACCAGATGCTCTTCCAACTTTCTAATACTTGAAATCAACATGCGCTTCAGATCGTCCAGGCGCTCTGTCAGCTTGGCATCCAGCGTTGCAGAAGGCTCTACAAGTGCTTCATCTTCATCCAAGAAGTTCGAGGTCAATGGATCTCGGGAACCAAGGCCATTATTCTGCCAGCTGCCTCCTGTAGTGCTACCAATGACGAATCCAGGCAAGAGTCGAGGAATATCTTCGCCCCGTTGTTGTCTTGCAACTTCGACGTAGCTAAAGACTCCTTGAAGAACACCTTCTGCCTCTGCCAAACACTTCTGATATGATTCTGCACTTGGCCAATCTGCCGCAGCAATGTGTGAAGATATAACCAATTTTGAGAACTTCGACATCATGTCCCGGAAGTGAGGATATAAGGCTTTGTTTGTGGATATGATAGACGGTTGACCAGAGTGATTGTCTGTGGTCCTTGATCCGGCAGCAAGAAGTAATCGGAGATGATCCGAGATGTCTTCGGCTCGGCGCACATATTCCGATCGCTCATTGTTGTTGATTGCGTCTCTGTAACGGTCGACAGCTTTCTTCATGTTGGCAACGAGTCTGTTCCAAGTTAATGGTGCAGCTGAGCCATCATCAAAGAAAGACCGAGGCAGCGAAGCAGCATGTGGTGGGCCAAGTGTAGTGTTGGTAAAGGAGGTTGTGGAGGGCCCCATGATTGGCATGGAGGTGACCATGGATAGGTTCGTGGAGAAGGGGTCGGTTCGAGAGCGAGTGATGGGAGACATCCCGTTGATGGAATCCATAGACGTCGCAGGCGATACACCATCAGAGACAAGTGACCGGCGCTTTCGTGGCTGTCGAGTTAGCAGCGGCAGCAAGTATGATGCATCGAAACTTACATATGAACTTCTAGAAGCGAGCATGAGATTTTCTCCATCTAATTCCGAAGCAGAGTTACCGTCCGAGTCGTCATCATCATCTTGCATGTAGCCTCTGTTTACCATCATCTCTGGTGGAGGTCTGGTCTTCTCTGGAATGTTGACATTCATCCGATCTCGGGGCCCATTCTCTGTGGCAGAAGAGGGCGATTCTAATGGAAGTTCCATACTAGCCTCACCTGTTTCCGTGTTGAAATAAAACAATCTGCCATCAGGGGTGGCTTGCGGTATCCAGAAATCAGCTCTTGTCCGGTCGTTATTGTTCGCCCCCTCCATCGGCAAGTGTGTCAGATCATCTCGTTCAGAATCCCCCTCATCCTCATCGTACTGTTCTTCGTCATACTCAGGGTCCTCCTCTTCCTCGTCGACCTCTTCGTCGTCCGCGTCTCCTCCCATTCCATTCTGTTGGTCTTCCAAGACTTCTTCCGGATTCGTAATCACTTGACAGTAATTGCTCGGGAACCAGCCTCGCACACCATTGATGACCCCATCCCACCAACCGCTTTCCAGCTGCGTGATGACTTGGATAACATCTCCCTCGTGGAAACTCAGGCTCGTCCTATCGTCGGCTTCGTAGTCGTATAGCGCTCGCACGTACATCTGCGGCTGAGGCGCGTTCCCGAGTCCGTTCATCAGAGGCGGTGATCGTCGCGTCGCTGCAGCCCGCGATCTCTGTGCAGTTGTAAATGATGTCGAAGATGGGGAATATTGTCCGTTGGAGCGATTTGCTGACGAAGATCGTAGCGGGCTTTCGTTTGTGTATTGTACAACCGTCTCCGCGATCTGGCTCGCGGTGTAATGATCGATGGATTGCGGATTCTGCTGGTCAGGAAAGATGCCGTTGCTTCGGTGGAGTGTCATAAGCATGATGATGTTTGTCCGTTGTGCCGGCTCGGATCAATTCATCGCTCGAACCGTTTGCTTTTCCTTTTTGGCGTTGCAGAGTCGAGGCACCGGTCGTAAATCGTCGCGCGTGGAGAAGTTATCGCAGATGGAGTCGTACAGGTATAGAGGGGCAGGAAAAAAGAGTGATTTGCTATATTGGGACTTTGTTCGAGATTGCGACGTGAGTGGTCGGCGGGCTCTGTGTGGGCGGGTAACGGGCAGCGAGTCGACACAATTCGCTGGGTTTTGGCTGTCACAGCAGCATACGGGTTTCCTAGCTGATCATGAATGTCGCTAACAGGCGGACAGCGAATATGGGAAAGGAAGGAGATGTGTGCAATGCGGTGCAGTGAAGAGTGGAGAGGGGGGGGCCGAGGAGAAGAGCAGCCTGCGGGGAGCGGGAAGGACAGGATTGATTGCTCGATACCGCGTTCAGGAGAAGGCTTCAAGGAGGGGCGGTTGGTGGAGGAGAAGCGGTGCGGTATGTTGGGGGAGGAGGTGCTTGTGCTTGTGCTTGCTTGTGCTTGCGTTGTGCTTGCGTTGTGCTTGCGTTGTGCTTGCTTGTGCTTGTGCTTGTGCTTGGAGGTTTGGGTTTCGGCGTTTCAATGGCGGGCCACGGACGCTGACTCGACTCACTCTACTCAATGTCGATGTTCGAAGGGCGATGAAGAGAGATCTGGCCTGGGGGCGAGAGGATTGACCTGGTCGTGGGTGTGCCTTCGACGTTCACGCAAGGCCTGCTGCTACTGGTCGAGCGGTGTCAAGGCGACGACTGACTGACAGACACCAAAGGCAGAGGGAGAGGACTTCACACAGCACGAGGCCCCCGGCTCTGATCTGATCTGATCTGCCTCTGGTGTTGGGAAAAGTGTGTGGACCCGGCGGCGGCGGCGGCGGCGGCGTTCTTCGATAGGCGGTTGGCCCAGTCGGGAGAGATTGGTGCAATGGTGTGAGAAAAGCCGCAGCTCGCAGCTCACTTAGCGAAGGGGGCCTGGCCGAGCTAGAGCCAAAAAGGGGGCTGGCGCTGGATTGGCAGAAGATTGACAGCCAGCCAGCCAGCCAGCCAGACAGGCCAGACAGGCCAGGCCAGGCGACGGTCCAGCGAGGGGGAAGAGGGGGAGGGTATGTGGGGCATAGTACGGAAGTACAAGTAGATAGACAAGTAGTGAAGAAAGACACTTCTACCCTGAGAGCCTGCCTGCGAGCTCTGTCTACTGATAGACTGATGCTTGATCATCTCAAAACCCCCCCAGCCGGCGAGACCCCTCGATGTCTTGCAGGCCTCCAGTCAATCATATGTGCAACCAACTATGCGAACCAACGTCAGTGACCGGGAGAGGCCACTCGGAGACCGGTGTGCGAGCCGGCCATGCTGCTGACTACCAGGAGCCTCCTTGGACCTGGAGGAATGCCCCAATCAATATGGCGCAATGAATCGTCACAGCAGGATCATGGGGTCTTTGCAGCTTGGAGTGAGAACGACAGTACGTACTTTCAATTCTCGAGCACATCCTCATAGAAGCAACAGGGCGGGTCTCACTTAGCGAGCACTCTTTAACGCCCACGCCCAAAGCACAGCTGTCTAGGAGGACATGCAGAACAAGTACACTCAAGCGTGCAGATTCCCGTGCCGGCCGGGGATTTCTTCACAAGCCCTGTTCTTCGATTGATTAGAGAAGGGCCGCGGCCCTGCGGCCTGCGGTTCGAAGAATGTTCTACTCCCAAGCCCGAAAAGTGTGGAGGAGGAGGGGACCCCTCATTAATGCACAATTCAATCTGCCTGTTCTCCCACGAACACCACACCGTACCTTTCAAGCTGTTTTTGCGAGCCAATCGGCCTCGATTGTGCTCGGCGAATTCATGCATAAATCCCAAAGGAGAAAGGCCTCAAGTTATGCAGGAGTTTATGAGGGGGCTCTCCGCATTTTCTGGTGGTTGCAGACCAATTTGCCGCCCATACTGCGGTTCCAGTATAGTTCGTCATGTCAGAGGGGACTGCGCATGATATCTGTGACTGTCAAACCACCTGGAAATGCGGTAGCCCAAAAGAGCCTCTGGAATGGTCGAGAGAGAAAATTTGATGTTTTATCACGTGACCAAATCCCGGTTGCCCCTCAAGCTCACCCCACTACTAAAGTATATGCCGCACAGTCGATGAACCGGATTTGACAGAGTGAGAATCTGGGACCAATGAGAAAGTGACCGATCACTGTGTCGTGTGCAGCGGCCGTTGCCCCTTGGTCAAGCAGCTGACCCGTCCCTCCCTCCCGAACCTCTTGCATCTTCTGGCTCCGTCGTCCAATTCGGGCCGTCTACATTCTCCAGAGCAGGCTCGGCCCCACGATTGAAAAGATACTTTGGGACTTGGGACCGGGATATCGGGATCGAGCAAGAGCCAAGACTCCTTTGTCTGTGAGAAGCTTCAAAGTCTTGAAGTCTCCGTTCTAACTTCTCAGATCCCAAATCCACATCTCACTCCCACCAAAGTCACCCCCACCCTCCCGTTCAACGGCCACTTACTTTTCCCACCTAGCCCAACAGCCAACCCACCAACCACCATCCCGAGCACCTCCCACAAGCAAATATATCAAAAATAAACCTCACACCGCAACCCGACACCACACGCCATCATCGCACAGCAGACGGATAACGGCAGCAGCTGAGCCCCTGGACGCACGTGTCTTTACCCCTATTCCTTCTCAGCCGCCACCGCAGCCACCACACTCGAGCGTGGGAGGGGGCCAGCCAGGCCCACTGCAAAAAGATTCCCAGCAACTCATCAGATATCGATAACCAAGCAACGTTTCTCCCCGCCGAGTCCCCATCCAGAGTGCAGAAAAACCTGATAACGGGCGCCCTCGCGGGCCACGTTTGTGTAACGTAATCTCTGTTTGCTACTCCCCTAGCAAATGAGCGCCGAGCTTTTCTCTCTCCCTTTCCTGAGATTTTGGGGAGAGGGAGAGGTCGAAGAACCTTCCGCTTCGAGAACGTCTCCGCTCGCTCGGATCCGATAAGAAGAACATCCATCGAGACGAGGTACGGATTGAAGCGGATTCATTCCAGTGCGGATCAGACTTCCGAAGCCTTCAACGATAATCGTGAGGGGCAACGAAAGAGGCAGATGGGCATGCTTCACGCGTGTGACGGACAGTTGGGGGTACACCTCGAGCCGACCGACCCCTTCAAAAGTTGTCCTTTTACCTGCCAGCCAGCCTCCGAGACTCTACATGAGTAGGGATGCTGAAATTATTAAAAAGTACGATTTTGACTTGTCGAAAGCGAAGCTAGATGGCTGGTGTGGAAATCTCCCGTCACGTGACCCGGGAATATTTAACCGCAAGAGACGTAAAAGGGGGGTCTCCCCCAAGATTAGAGACTGTGATCTTATCTCTTAGGGTATCAAAAGAAATGCTCTCTCTTGCGCGATTTATATCCAGGGGGGGTTGGGGGCCGGGACCGCCCTACGATTTCAAAAATATATCATAGCTTTTCTCCTGTCCTTCTTATTGAGATCTTGCTTCTCTTTGCATTTGCACCTGCTTATGTGGCCTCTGCTACTCCCTCATTGCACAGAAATGCCAAACCACGTGACCTGTAGCCAATCAGAATGCTCTATTTGACTAGCGCGGTTTCGTGTTGATCCCAAACAACCAAGTCCATTGATTCACTCCCTTCCACGTGCTTTATATAGTGCTCACTACAGTATATATTCGGCGACTTGATCATGATTTGATTCCGCCGGACTTGATTATCGTTGTGATCATAATGAGTACAATTCATGCATCCTCACATGAGAGGTCCAGTTCAGGGGCAGATTTCATCCAGAATCGCGGGGTCAAAGACTTGAAGGGTATCGTGAGGGTTTGTGTTGCAGCCCATTCGCACTCAGGAACGCCAATTCACCCACCAAACACTATTCTCCAGAGGCTGCACAATTTCTCTTCGCGTTTTCATAACTTCCGCTGCTTCACCCAGAGACGGAAGCCAAGATCAGATGAATCCGAACGCGTTCGCCAAAGTGGAGCCTCCTCCACTTCCTTGAAACCTTCCCCTTCCCTCCTCCCCTTCTGGTACCGAAGGAGCGGGCCTTTCCTCTCCCCCCCATCAAATCGTTCCCAACCCATCGGACTGCCGCAGCCTATCAAGCCTTTGCCCCTCCAGCAAGCAAACAAATAATCCTAACCAGCCAATTTCGGACCCCCTCCGACCCAGGGAAAAAAACCACTCATCAAAAACCAGCCAAGATCTAGTCAAGACTCAAGACCCCCCATCGCGGGATCCCATCCGCGCGGAAGGCCCAGGAACCTACTACTGTCTTTCAGTGTCAACATCCAGTGCGCCACTAACAGTACGACTCCTGCTCCCACCACCACCGACCCAGAAATCCGTCTCCCGGATCCCGGAATCCCGCCATATTTGCCCGTAATATTACGCATTGATTGGATGGCGAGCGTCCCGGGGGACTGTGGCCCTTGGTCCGCCGAGTGGAGTGGGGTCTTCCAAGGTTCAAATTTTGACAAGATATTACTCCGAGGGGGAGGCATGGCATGTCTCAGTGAGTCAAGAAGGTTATAACGGGACGACGAATGAGAAGTCGCTGTCTACGACGAAGATACCGAGATTCGTTCGTCTCGGGCAATTTATCGATTTCGTGGGACGAGCGAGGGATGTGGTGGGGATCGGCCGCCGAGATGAGGTGTCGGGCTTGAGGGCTGAAAGGGGGAGGGATGGGTAAGGTGGAGGCGAGATGGGCAAATGAATCAGAATTCCCGATAGAACGCTTGGAAGCACGTTGCAGCCTTGCAGGCTTCGATGAGGGGCATCGAAGCCTGAGATGCCGGCGGCTGCAGAAGCCCTCAGTGCCGTACAGGAATAATTCAGCCTTTGGACCGACTTCCCCTGAATATCACCTTGGACCCGTCTTCCCGTTCGGGAGGAGAGATCGCATTTGATGTCTCTCATCTGGCCCGTTCATCAATCATCTCATTGAGATCTGATCATCGCTATGATGTATGGCGCCTTTTGTTCCTGAGCCCTGATCGTCCAGGAACAATCGTCCCATCACGCAGGATCAACCGAATGAATGCCCCTCATCTCGTTTGAGTTGCGTCCCGACTCCCTGCACTGCGGTGAAAAAATTTCGTTGCAAAAAGGCATGGTAATCTCTCGTTCGGGAGCCCACCCACAAGGTTTGAGGCCAGGATAATTATATCAACGGCTCCGGGGAAGCGCTTCCTAGCTTCGTGGGCCAACCCACCTAATTAGCAGCCACTGAGCCAGTTGCCACCAGTGCCCACCAATGCCACCACCCCTTCCCAAGGTTCCCATGCGACAAGTCGAGCTGAACTGCTCGGGGGTGGGCTTGTACCTGGCATTCGATCGCCTTCTAGCAGCGACGGATCGAGGGGAGGGGCCTTTTGATGAGGTCGTTGATTTCTTAAGCCCAAGAAGGTCGACAAGCTTCCATGAGGCGGAAAGAGGGAGCGACGAAAAGCAGCGAGGATAATGACGCAGTCGCAGAGTTAGGGGCTTCGAATACAGTCAAAGTGAGCTCTGTGAAATCCCGAAAGTTCTTTTTAAGGGGAACGTGTCGCGCGTCTCAGAGGCCACCGTCCAATGATCTCGCGACGAGTATGGGAAATGCACGGAAGCGGAAGCATCATCGGCGGCCAAAAGCAGCGGGGTTGTGCGATGGTGGATGCCCTGGATGGATGTTGGAGAGCGATTTGTGTTCGAAAAGCTCGAACTGCATGAACACAAGCAGGCGCAGACGCAGTAACGCGTCAATGCAGTGATCTGAGCGGTGAGGTGCGGCTGGTGTGAAGAGGCGTCAGCAAAGCCGACCGAGTTCATCGAGTCAGGTTGCGCGTGAAGGCATAAACGGGTGGGTTTGCGTGCTCAAAGCCTCGAATGCTTAAAGTGTTTGAGTGCTCGAGTGTTTGAGTGTTTGAATGCCCTTGAGAGGGGTGTGAGGGGTGTGAGGGGTTGTGAATGTGGCCTGCGATCCCGAGTTTCCCAGGCCTTCCCCGCTCTTCACATGACGAGAAGCCAGAACCGGTCGTGAGGAGTCGCGGACTCGCGGACTCGCGATGAGATGAAAAAGGTCCTCGGGCCGCCCGCTGATGTGAATGTGGGCGGATTAGCCGCGAGGGGTAACGGGGGCTCAATTTTGACCGACAGGAGAGGAAAAGCAATCGTCAAGACGCCACTAGTACGGAGTACAGTGTATCGTACTTGCTTTTGAAGGCGTCGAAGCCTTCAAAGCCTTCAAAGCCTTCAACACACAGATGGGCCGAGATACGCAAGAGGCTTCCTTCTGCACAAGAAGGCCCCTTGCAGCAAAAGAACGTGTGCAGTACCCATTCATTGTACCACCCTACGACCTATATTTCCGTCAACTATTTGCACGGCAGCAGAGATTTTGTCGACAAGGCCACCATGGCATCCCAGGTACCACGCGAGTTCGCAAACCCCTCTTTGCCCCCTTTGGCCCCCTTCGCTTGCCGTTTGAAGAGCTTCGGGGTGTTGGTGGGATGTTCCTGCTTCGTGGGTCCAGCAGGCAACGCAGCCTGGGCCATTCATTCTCAGTGCCTCCCGTCCTGGATATCTTCCTGTCCTAGCGTCCTCACGTCCTCAAGTCCAGTGCTGAGTTGTTGATGATGATGCTGCCCTGTCACATCACAGCCTCAGTCGCCACCACCACCCCTTTTCCGACGATGACACTATTTTCAGGCCATCTGCTCAGCACCAGTACCATATTTGGGGTATTTACACTGACTGCAGTCAGCGCCGCAGACACACAACTCCACCCTCATCGATGAATGAACCGTTGAACGGATGGAAGTTTGGCAATCTCGTGTGCCCCTCTCCCATGGGTTTCGCATAAGCAGAACATCATGGATTCACGGCAACCCCTCCATGGCTCGCGTACAAGGTCTTGGATACAGCACCTTGAGAGCGCAATGCACGTGAAGAGACTCGAGCTGCGAACACCACTCACCACTGAACATGAGCACTGAACACTGCACTGCACTGCGATGTAACGAAGCACTGTTCCTGGATGCGCACGCAGGGTCGCGATGGCAATGGCGGAGGACTGCTGTGCTCGGAGACAGCGCTGCAGGCTCCAGCTCGGAGTCGTAGTCGCGCTCATAGTCGTGCTCGTGCTGACTCCTGAGTCGTTGGAAGTGAAGTGTACTTACTTACTTAACCCTTACCGTCCTGAATAAAGCTCTCACAGGCGCAAGCAGGCATCTCGTCCGCGGCCCCCTCCACGCCTCACGGTGGGGTGGGGCTAGGCGTGTCCACTCGGTCGGCACCAGTCTTCTCCTTTGGCACTCGTGCCGCCCTAACGGGGAGCAGCCGGAAGGAGAGGGATGCTCGTGCTCGTGCTCATGCTCCATGCTCGTGCAAGCCCCGCCATCTCCTTTTCTTTCGCTTCTAGCGACGACCACGGTGACCACCGCGACCAACCATCACGGCCACCACGGCCACCACGGCACCACACCCACTCGCTCCCCTTGACCTGCACCCCTCCCCTCCCCCCCCCATCCCACCAAACAGCCACACTTCACTTCCCCCCGGGCAGCACAGCACAGCACAGCACCCGCACAGCACCGCACAGCACCGCACACACTTCCTTCCTCCCACTGCCACTCCCGCTCCCATCCCTCCCCATCCCTCCTTCCTCCTTTCGTCTGCCCCTTCATTCCATTCCTTCGTTCCCCTCTCTTTTTTTGCACACAACTCCAAACCCCTCCTTCAACACCAACCCGCCTCGACATAATCACCGTCGACGACCTAATACCAGCTTCAACACCCCTTTGGCGACGTACATTCCGCCCACCTAATCATCCTCCCGTCGAGCGCGACCGGCGAACGCTGTTCTTGCCCACGCGAGAACCCGTCCGTCCCCCCGTCGCGAGACTGGCCACCAACACTACACCACCACCCCCATCGATGACAAGAAATCCACAACAAATGAGCACCATACAACAACGAAACCAAGTCGCACTTTGAACCCTACGCCCACGCTCGCGCACCAGACGATTCCACCATCGCTCTGAGGAAAAACAGGACAGGAGAGGACAAGCCACACCCAGCAAGCATCAAGACCCGAACCGAGAATCCCCCCCCAAAAAAACATGCCCGCCGCCGCCATGAACGTCCTGCCGACGGCATCATCGTCGCAGTTGAGGAAATCGTCGCTACCGGAGAAGAAGTACAAGTGCCAGTTCTGCAACCGCGCCTTTTCGAGGAGCGAGCATCGCAGCAGACACGAGAGATCTCGTAAGTAATAGTGTTGATGTTCCTCGCCCCCCCTCCCCTCGTCCCAGTTTCCCCTCTTTCCGCCCGGGTCGCGTGCAGAACATTCTTGTTGGCGGCGCAGCGCATCCACCACCCCCCCTCCATAGCATCGCGATGCACTCGTTCAATGCTAACTACTCGTCGCAGACACCAAGGAGCGCCCCTTCAAGTGCATGAAGTGTAGAAGTACCTTCGTGCGACGCGATTTATTGCTTCGACATGACCGAACGGTGCACGCCAAAGACGGGGGCATCCCCCTCCACAGCGACGTGAAGCGACGAGCAGGTCCCAAGCCCGGCCCCATGTCCGGCCCTTCGAAGTCGGCCATCGCCATCGATACTTCAGCCCTCGAGCAGATCGAGGCCAGCAGCGATGGAATGGTTGATCTCGAGACGGCGGCGATGTTGATGACCGACCTCCACCATAAAGCAACGGCAGCCATGCGCAACGCGGGTGTCGAGCCACACGAGAGCAGACCTGGAATGGCTTTCTCGCACGGCGCGGCACTCATAGAGCCCTCTGTCACGTACCCTCACGGAGCCATCTCGCTCCCCCAGGTGCAGTGGGATCAATTCATGCCGCAGTCGGTCACAGAGCCCAAGTCTCACTCCATCGCGTCCGCAGCCTCCGGTTCCCAGGAGTCGCAGACCTCATTCACGACAGCCAGCTCGATGCAGAATCACCCCAACCAGCTACCTCCCATCAACAAATCGACAGCCTCCAACTATAACGGTCTTGTGCCTGCTCTGCAATCGATGATCAACTCGTTGCCCCCCTCGGGAACCGCCACGCCAAGCCAGCAGTCGCCCTCGCAGCAACCCCGCACTGGTGAACAATCCCCGAAAGCCCCTCAGGTACTCAACGACGATGAGCGCAACATCATTCTGGACAACATTCGCAGAAATGACGGCGAGCGCGCAATCCCCGAGAGCTTCCGCCTTCCCGGTCTGGCTTCGCTGAACAGATATTTGTCGACTTACTTCGGCCTCTTCCATCACCATCTGCCGCTCTTGCATCCAGCTTCCTTCAAGCCGACCGAGGTCTCTTCGCCACTCTTGCTGGCCGTCCTCTCAATCGGTGCATTATATGCCTTCGATCAAGATCAAGCATATGTGCTCCACATCGGCTCCAAGGTTCTCGTCAACCAGTTCTTGCAGAACAAGGAGAACTTCAGCTCGCGCAAGTGCCCGCTATGGACCATGCAAAGCTCGTTGCTTAACATGATCTTCGCCAGCTGGAGCGGTGATCCAAAGGGTCTTGAATGGGCGTGCTCAATCAAGAGTCTTCTCGCAAACATGGTCGCTGGTAATCGTTACGAGCTCAAGCTTCGAACGGAAGCTCGTGACGGGGCCTGTCCTACTCGGGCTGAGTGGGTTGAAGATGAGGGTTGCCGACGAACGTACTACGCCGTCTACATCTTCTTTGGTCTCTTGACTTTGACCTACAACCACACTCCTGCAATCAGCTTCAATGAATTTGAAGATCTCCAACTGCCTTCAACCGAGGCCATGTGGAATCTGACCGTCGTCGACGAAGAGGCTTGGCCAGAGCAGCTCAGGAACTGTCAAGCTCCCTCATTCATGGATGCTCATGACAACCTCTTCCAAGGAGAATCCTTACGCTACAGTGCTTTTGCCACTCGTGTCATGATCAACGCCCTTTTCCTTGAAGTTTGGTATCACAAGCGCAGTCCCGAGGCTTTGCAAGATGTTGTTACGGAATACAAGCTTCGCCTGGCTTTGGAGACCTGGGAGAAATCACTCGAACTTTGTGAGCCTGAGAGCGTTTCTGTTCCTCTCAGCGCCCCTCACAAAGGTCATCCCTTGATCTTCAATGCCATGGCCATGTTCCGCAACGCTCGTGCCCGTCTCGAGGTGGATCTCAAATCGATTCAAGAAGCTCTTCGCTACCATGACTCGTACGAAGTTGCCGCCGCCATGTCGAATGCCAGAGACAAGGTCAAGCGATCCAGCGAGATGATCAAGATCATCCAAGAATGCTACAACTGCATTGAAACTGCAGCTCGTCAAGGCATTCGCTGGGTCGCCCGCACATCTGCCACCAACTGGAGCATCGAGCACCCGCTTTGCGGTCTTGATCTCATGGTCATCCTCAGCCTTTGGCTCTATCGTCTGGAACATGACGAAGAGCCCGCCACCGACGAGGAACTGGTCATGTACAACAAGTTGCGGGATCTCCTTGATGACGACCATGTTGAGGGTTATGGCTCCAAGCTTAGCTCAACTGTCGCTCGTCTTTGGGGTTCCATGCTTGATGAGGTTGTTGTCTGGGGGTAAGTCCTTCCATCCTTAATGTGAAAGATGAAAATTAACAGAAAATAGAATCACCAAACTCATGGGCGACTCCTTCCGTCTCCACTCTCAGGCTCTCATCGGCTACGAAGACGACATCGAAGTCTCCGATGTCTCTACTCCCTCGATGATCTCGCAAGGTGCAGATGACAACGAAGATAGCGTGTACTAAAATTTGCCATTCCTTTTTAACGAGCTCCATGATTTCCTTTGTTCTCTCCTAAATTACATAGACTCTGATATCCCTCTCATCTCCTTCATCTCCTTACATCTCCTTTGTCATTGCATATAGCGTTTTACAGGTTGGATTTGGCTTCAGGGTAACGGGCAACAATACGGGGCTGGTCTGGTTCGGTTGGCTTGGCTTGGCTGGGCATATCGGGTCGTCATCATCTCATCATCTTTTTTCCTCGCCTCATCATATACCTCCGCGCATCTAGCGCCCTAATCTCGCACGTACACATCTCTTGGCTGGCCCACCCGTTTGTGTTGTTTCTGCCCTGTCTTTTTAGTAGCTGCTGGCTTCATACTTTTCTTTTTATCTGTTGTGTGCGGCATATTACCACTTATTTAATAGTCTTGTACTCCTCTCCTCCGAGTCATCAGATACCTTGTTCGATATACAACTGCTTCTGATTTAGTCTGTTGCAATTGTTTCGCGCGCGAGTCTCGTTGCAGTTTGGATTCTTGTATTTATGTATATGCGTATGCATTGTGGTGGGCAAGAATTGGGTTTACTACTGGGTGGATGGGGAAAGAATTGGAGAGGGTGTTGGTGGGAATGGAGGAATGAAATTGGGATTGAACAAGGGCGGGGGTGGCCTACTTGCGTGTATAGATACGGTGCGTGAGAGGTCAGCATCATATTGATTGTCTACAACTCTCTACATATTTATGCCTTTTATGTGATCCATGTCTGTGAAAATATCTATGTCAGAATTCCCTTGAGACCAAAGGCTTTCTCCCTCGTGGTGAACAAGAAAAGCCAACGTTCCTCGAGGCGGGCTGAACATTTATCTTGGAAGGTCCTTCAACCTTCCAGACCTTTTGAGGATAAACCTGGAGGTGGTCCAGAGAAGAGATCTTCCAGCGAGCCGGTAAAGGCGGAGTTTTGAAGGTCGAGGGTACCAGCAAACATCATTTCAATATCACTTATCGACAGAGAATAATGAAACAACAAATCCTTGCTCTTATCAAAGCTTTCCGTTGCGCGTTGCTTTTTATTTGGGTTCGGCCTCTTTGCAGAAGCAAGAAGCACCCGATCTCTGGTGCGCACGGAAATTCTCGACTTTCTCACCCACAATTCTGATGCTGTACTAACCCGGGAGGCCTGGACGATTTCGAATCGGCAGAGCCAAAAAGCTCGTTCGTGCCATTGCCGCCTGTGCCCAGTAAGCTGGCGTCAAGATGAGCAATCCATCTTTGGTTTGTTGTAGAAGTTTTTACCAGCTTTCAACGAACGAGTTCTAACACGATACCTGGAGATCTCGAAGGCTCGTGTTCTCGCTACCTACCTACCGAGGCCGATTCTGTTATCTTCGAAAGCGACCGTTATGTCTGTGTGGTGTGCTCACTGCTATAGTTCAGAAGACGACTGAATCGTTACTCCTTACACCGAATTTACTCGCTCCTCGCAAACTCTCTGTCGCTAAGACTAGAGTTGCAACATCACACATCTCGCGAGGCACTCGACTACCGCAAAGGCCCCCAAATCAAGAAGGCGTCTCTCAAGCTCCTTAAGCCTCGGCCACCACGGCGTCCACGATACACGACACACATCACATCTACCGGACCAGAGGGCGCTCTAGGTGGCACGAGTCCCCCTCGGCAACAAGAACCTTCTGCGCCATCCTAGATTTCCGGCATACGAGACCAAGGCGCGCTGGGCTGTTAGACGGCGCCTTCTTTGTAGAGGACTACTTGAGAAGCTGAAAGCGTAGCGAGAAGGGTTACGATTATGCGTTCGGTTTGCAGTAAGTAGACTACCTCGCGTTTTTGTTGAAGTCCCGTTGCACTTGACCAAGACTGACTGAGCTACCTCTAGATCCAATGCAGAAAGACTTGACTCGTTCTCACATTCACCAGCCCGACGCTTCGTAACACCTTTGGCCACGACACATCCTGGCCATCGTTGGGTTCGGTTGAATGGCCCTGGAAACACTGCGCTGTGACATCGTGAATATCAAGTCTACACAAACCCATCCATACCTGATCTGTCCAGTCGCGAGAGTACCAGCCTCGATTAGTCTTTCCAACACCCGATCATTCAGATACGTTGAGTGATATGGCTTCCCCACGAGCCTCTTCTATGCCCATACCTGCCCTGCCGATGTGGTTTCTGAGCTGACCCGCGACTCCAACGCAATCTCGCGGTCATCGCCCTTTGGCATCGCCAGCATCTCTAGGCTTGGGATCATCTCCAGACCGGGGAGGGGACATGTTGAGAATCATTTGGGCCGCCGGTTCCGTCTTCTCTGTTCTCCGAACAGCGAAAATCCCAACAAGTCGAAAGTGAACCCTACAGCAATGAACCCTGGTATCTTAGGAAAGCGAGTTTGAAATGTCCACGCGGGACCTTTTGGGATTTAACTGTCGGAGTCTGCCGGACACAGAAGCCACTGGCTGTACTCCCGATCCTCGGTTGATTAAAGGCTTGATGGTGTGTCCCTCGCGCTTTTGCTCTGGTTTTCCAATTCCATGACCTGTCGTCAGACTCTCGGATGCAGTTGATTTCTTCGACTTCCATCCACAAGAACCTGGGGAAGGATATCTTGGCTGAATCGATACCAGGAGGGAGGAGTCGCAGTTGAAGTTGGTCTGTAAGCGAACCAAGATATCCCTGCTCGCTAAATATTAATAGGGGCACCATACCATCTGATCCCGCCCGTCAGTCAATACGAGCGGATTAGGGATCGGCCTTCCGATTAATTAATCGGTACCCACTGTGGCTTCCGATTAATCAATAGGATATGGAATACGATTCGCAAGCCACTGTGGCTTCCGATTAAGTAATCGCATAATATTGAGGTTTCGGGCTTGAGGAGGCTGAAACCCTTCAGTTCTCAGTATGTAATTAATATATCCTCAAGACTAATAGCTGAAACCCTTCAGTTCTCAGTATGTAATTAATATATCCTCAAAACTAATGGCTGAAACCCTTTAGTTCTCAGTATGTAATAGGGGTAAAGACACTTCTCTAGAGCTTCTAGATATGTATAGGGCCTCTGCTCCCTTTTTACTACCTAGACACAATTCACAGCACATAGTTCACAGCACAAGCACCTACTTTCCAAGCACAATTACTGATTCTATATACTTCCTAATCAATTACCTTACTTCTAATATGTCTCTTTTAACCCTTCATTCATCTCCAGCTCCTCGTACGCCTCGTGAGCGTGTCTATGGCCGAGCAGAGCAATACTTTGATATTACTGCACTAGGAGCACGTTCCACTAGCACTCAGTTCTTGCCCTCCCCTATTACTGAAGAGCCTACTGATAATTGGTCCGCTGAAGACCAAGCTACGTGGGATCAAAGGCTTGCTAATAGCGGTAGTAAGAAAATTCTTACTACTAGGAAACGTATAGATATCAGATAGTGGTTACAAAATCCTAATGCCTCACTCCCTAGTGGAACTAAGGTAGAGAAACGCTACTAGGCTAATATCAAGCACGAATCCTAATTATACGAGCTTTAGGATAATCAGGTATATCGTAAGGAATACCATGATACTCGCCGCAATGAGATCGTTCCAGCTCGCTATGCTCTCTGCTATAACGATGCCTTTGAGATTTTGACTACTACTCATGAGAAATTGATGCACGCAGGTAAGTATAAGTACTCCTTGAATTTACTAATTTTTATACTAATTATATAATAGCCTTCAATACCATATTTGAGCACGCAAGACGAATTTGGCATGGCCTATCCCGTGACGATCACGCTTGGATAAGTGCCTACTGTGCTCACTGTAATAAGGAAAAAGCACAGAAGAATAGTAAAGGAGTGATTACACCTATCTAATCTCATTATCCTAGCGAGCGTATGGTTCTGGATTTAATAGATTTCCGTGTAAGTGTCCCTTAAGTCATGTGACTTACCCCTATATTCCTGTATTTCCTACGATTTTCGCGATTTTCGTGCGTTTTTGAGCTTTTCCTATGATTTTCCTATGATTTTCGCGATTTCTGCGATTCTCGTAAATTCCGAACCTTTTTAGCTACACTTCATTAATACTATAGTATTACTAATACTATTATAGCATGATCTAGACAGAGAATACTAGTAGATCTGGCAATTGAAATGCCACTTTTCCAGGTTCATATGGATCCGTGGGCTCAAGGCTAAAACTCTGGACGAAGCTGCGAACGAGCTTAGTAAATGGCTCAATGATAATAGGTATATCTCTATCCTAGCCTGCGATAATAGAGGAGAGTTCAAAGGCAAAGTTATTGAGGTCTGTCAGCAAAGAGGGATAAAGATTATCCGTGGATGAGCTTACTATCCTTAATCACAAGGCTCTATTGAGGTAGCTAATCGAATCTTCAAGAAGCGGCTATGGGCTGCACGAGTAGATACTAGTATCTAATCGTGGATATAGTTACTTCCTTTAATTGCATGAGTGATTAATACCACAGCTATAGGAGCCCTTCCTAAGGGAAATACACCATATGAGGTCTAGTTTGGACGAAAGCCACCTACTAATTTCCTGAACTATAAGGAGAGCGCTCGCCGTGCACGTATAGCCCTGGGAGGTATAGGGGGGGAGGTTGAGAGTAATGAGAATAGTGAGAGTAGAGAGGATAGCTTATTCGTTGACGAGGAAGCTGAATAAGAGGAAGAAGCTGAAGAGATGATTTTATCTGAACTGACTAAGAGGGTTACGGAGCATACGAGAAAACAGAGGGAGAATATGGTAAAGAGAGCTAATTCCAAGGCTCTTGAATATGATATTCAGGAAATTGCAACCCTCTAGATCCCAAAGCAATATAGATTCGGTACAGAAATGGCTAGAATTCCAGTGAGAGTTCTAGAAAAGGGTCTAAAGGTATATGTTTCTGAGTATACTCTTAATAAAAGCTAATTAAAAATAGGGCTACCGCTTAACGACTAAGTATAGCGAGCTTACTACTCTCTGGCCACATAGTGCCCTCAATAAAATCACCTCCCAATCGACTTATCCTGATTTACCTATCACTGGTGCGGCCCACAAGAGGGATAAAATCACCCTCCCTAAAGCGGTAGTAAAGGAGAACAATCGTGGTTCAATTGCTTCAGTTCAGAAGGCTGGGAGGGCATCTGCAAAGAAGAGAGTAGCTGAGGAGCAAGCACGTGAGAATGGAGCTCGTGAGAATGGAGCTGGAGGAGGAGAATTAGGTGATCAGGTGGAGGGAAGGGCACCAAAAAGGGCTAGGGTGGCTAGACGTAGTGGGAGGCATGTATAGTAAAGCTTGATTTGGATACAGTATTCTAATATATACTGTTTTGCTAATCCCAAGACCTCAATATTACCCGATTAGGTAATCGGAAGGCCGATCAATCAATCGGGACCCACTATGGCTTGCGAATCGTATTCCATTTACTATTAATTAATCGGAAGCCACAGTGGGTCCCCATTGACTAATCGTAGCGCCCGATTCCTAATCCGCTCGTATTGACGTACGGGCGTGAACAGATGATCAAGTGGAGCAACTGCGACGAGCTTTAGTGGCGGGCCGACAAACACTTGCATCGAATCGCCGAGGGTTATTAGTTTCAGTATACCCCGCACTGCCAATAATATGGAAGGGCATTGGCTGGGCCGGTTGATAATAAAAGACCCAGAGCCAACGACTTGGGTAGACTATAGATGTGGCCAATCCCTGTATCGCTCGAGTCGAAGGCTAGCGGGTATTCTGAGTCATTCGCATTCGCTCTTGCTGCCTGGCGCTAATCCTAAAATAAACACGGGAACCGCCGCAACAGTTTCTTACATGCAGCCTTCATTGAAACTTCCATTAGTCTTCGCCTCTCTCCTATAATAATACTTTTTCACTCGACTTTCCCTTGACACACAATTTCGCGTCTACTGCTAGACGACAACACTCATGGCTGGTTTTGCTAACACTCTTCGTGGGGACGGGTTGGCTAGGGCTCAGAGAGCTCTGGCAGGATTAGAGGGGGATCCGCAGCGACTCCATCGTGCGAGAGTATGGTTTGACGATTCTCTACCACCATATACATTAGATCGATCGGGTACGACAACTCGATCTCAGAGTCCAAATCCTCCTAGCGAGGAGCAGCAACGCTATCAGGAGCGACGAGTCCAGCTAGGACGCGAACGTCGCGACTCAGAATAATACCATTAATTCGAGCATTAAGTCAGTAACGAGAAGAAGCGGATTATAGAGGCAAGTTTGAATCGAACACGACGCCTATATGTTAGTGACGACCCTGATAAAATCGCCTCTGAAAACGTCAAGAAGTGCTAGGTCGAGTAACGAGCCTAATGGAGTAGGTCTGTGTGCTCAGGGTATTTAATGGTAAATTATAAAAAGGCCCCCCCCTATAATTAGGGCTAGAGCATACCATTCTAGGCCCCTTAATTAGGGCTATTTTATTAGTATAGTGGGAATTAAAAAATAATAAGTACTACAAAAGTTATTAAGATATTTCATGTGTTGCACGTGACTTGCCACTAATCTCCCCCCTTATTCATTTACTAAGTTCTTCTTTAGTTCTAATTAAGTTTGCTAGATGTAATTAGTTATCTTAATTAGTTCTATTTTTAGGGCTAATTTAGATTAAATTAAAGAATCGCGATTTAGGAGTGAAAATTTTTCAAGAGGTTTAGAAGAAACGCGTTTTCCCCTACTAAAACCACCTATACTACTAAGAGCTATAGCTCTAGAAGACCCCTATAGAGATCCTGAACCCTTAGCCCCGAATACCTCCGAAATATAAGCTTTATGAGACGAGAATGCCCGATTAAGAGCTTAGTTATAAGAGATTCGAGAGGTATAGCGCCTATATTAGAAAAGAGATAAACTTATAATAGAAATTGAATAGCTTAGAGTTATACCGAATAACTAAAGTATAGAGCTTTCTTAATCTATGAATACGTTAGCTTCTAAGCCCTATATTCCTATACCTACTACTCCTTAGCCTCCTTAGCCTCCTTAGCTCGAAATATTACGTATAGTACCTCTACCTCTACCTCTAGTAGATCTAGTTTAGAAAGAGTTCTCCTTTAATAACTATGATCTACCTTCCTTAGGTATATATACATTAAGAAAAGAAGCTCTCTTAGCTATAAATTAGTAGGGACTTATAAAAGGATATAGCTTTTCTAATATACTATCTAAGAAAAAGAAGAGTAGATTTTAAAAGGCTATTTTTACGTGTAATAGGAGATATCCTAAGGTAGAGGAGGCTAATATAAAGGAATATAGAGAGGGCAAAAATAAGAGCTTAAGAGGGTATAATTATCTGTTTTCTGTGAAGTATTAGAAGTTAAAGGAAGGTTAGATATTAGAGTATCGAGAACCTTATTAGGATCTAGTTACTAAGGTATTTATGAACTTCTATGTCTATAATTACTACCCTACTTCTAGTACTAGATTAGAAATTCCTACTTAGTATCGTGAGTAAAGGAAAGGAGAGAGATATGAGGTATTAGTTAAGTAATTAAATACTAGTAGTAAGCATAGGTAAATCTTAACTTACCTTAACGAGAATTTTACGGAGGATATAGCTATTACACGTGATATCTATAACGTAATTAGCTATATTTAGACTTAAAGAAAAGGGGAAAAGAGTGTAATTAAGACTCTACTTTTAGAACTAGAGTAAAAGGGGTAGATTTACTAGTTAGTTTATAATTAGGATAACTCGAATCGCCTCTTATTAGTCTTCTTTACTTATTTACACCTACTAGAATACGCTCGATTATATAGTAAAGTTCTAATTATTAACTATATATATAATACTAATTCTAGAGAGATGCCTCTATTTGAGTATATTAGGATTAATATAACTAGGAAGTCCTTTTATATATACTTTGAATTTATAGCTAGCGAAGATAGAGATAACTATATTTAAAGTCTTAAGCTTCTAAAGGAGATACTTGGGCTAGATATAGAGCTTAGAGTATTCTTAGTAAATAAAGTAGAGGTAATGAGAGGTGTAATTAAGAAGGTCTTCCCTAATTAGGTATATCTCCTCTATATATAGTACGCTAATAAAAACGTTAGTACTAACTATAAAACGTATTTTGAAGACGAGGAATAGAAGGACTTTCTGAAGGACTAGACTTAGATCGTCTATACGCCTAATATTGAAGCCTATAAAGAAGCTATTACTATCTTTAAAACCTATTAGTAAGATAGTTATATTATAGATATGAGTTATATTAAGAGGAACTAGCTAGTTCCTAGGAATAGAGATAGAATTATTTTAGCTTAGGTAAATTAGTATCTATACCTCGGTAATAATATTACTTCACGTACTAAAGGTATTTATAGTATAATTAAGGAGGATATCTATTTAAAGAATATTGACTTATTATATGCTTAGGATATTATTAATAATATGGTTTTACACTAACTAAAGGTAATAGATTATAAGTAGAGAAGATAGCGAGAGGCTACTAAACCTTACTACTAATTTAAGATCTTTGATCTTATAAGAGGGTATATCTTATTTAGAGCTCTTGATCTTGTGTTTAATTAGCTCAAAATAGCTAAGAATTAGTTAGATAAGGAGCTTAGAGAATATACTAAATACTTTACTTAAAGTATAGGAATTCCGTATAAGTACCTAATTAAAAAGATGCTTGATATAGGGGAGCCTTTATACCTTATAGAGTTTAGCTCTATATACTACTTGTGAGCCTTTAAGGGAGAGAATTACTACGAACCGACTTTACCCCTTATGAGACGTTAAGGCCGAGTTTATCGCTATAATAGCTCCTAGATATTAACTCGCTGAGTCGAGAGTATATTTGAGCGAGTTACTAGGGAGATAGCTTAGAAAGTTATATTTGAGAAAGATAAAGCTCCCTAGAAGTACTTAGTCTACTGTCCTAACGAGCCTACCGATATAAGTCTGGGTTTTTAGCGTATTTCGCTAATAAAAGGACCCTAAAGAGAACTTCAACAATTTTAAATTATTTCGCAAAAACTTTAAATAAGTTATTAAAACTAAATATTGGTTCTTTTACTTAATGCGCTCGAATTTTAAGATACTATGCTTTATACTTATTTAATTATCGCGAAGTGAAGTTGTTGACTTGGGTTTAGCGAGGCCTGAAAATATCGTTAAAAACCTAGACTTATGTTAGTAGGCTCGTAAAGTTATATAGGGCTATAAGAAGAATATAGTAGTCTATCCTAGATATCTAAAATACTATAAATAGCTTATAAGCTAAGGGAATATAGTAAATAGCTCTTAATTTATGTGAACTATAGTTCTAATCCGGTTAAATTAATAATAGTTTTCCCTATAAATAGGTACCTAAGAGACTAAAGATATTATTGAAGTTAATACTACTAATACTATAATACCTACTATATAGCTTACTCGCTCTTCTTATTATAGCTCTATGCCTCGTAGCTCGCCTAATAGTAATACTACTAATTCCCCGCAAAATGAGTTAACTAAGATATATATGACTAAGACTTAAGAGAATACGACTATTCTGATCTTAGATAGTGAGGGCTCTAGTAATCTAGATTATGATCTAGACCTTAATTTGGACTAATATGCCGCTACTATATTTATAATAGAGAGTAGCTTTAGATATTATTAAATAGGCTA
This sequence comes from Hyaloscypha finlandica, assembly GCA_021399475.1. Lineage (NCBI taxonomy): Eukaryota > Fungi > Ascomycota > Leotiomycetes > Helotiales > Hyaloscyphaceae > Hyaloscypha > Hyaloscypha finlandica. The sequence goes on along the minus strand of JAJTUR010000010.1, from coordinate 86,662 downwards.
AGATATTAATGACCTTCCTTAGGAGAAATAATATTAAGTTATAAAACTCTTTAAAGCCTTACCTACTCCTGAAATTAAGGAGGATAAGGATAGAGGTAGCCCTATTTCAGAGCGAATATAATATAGAACTAGGGGATAATTAGTATTTGAGAAATTTGAGGTATTATAAAAAGAGGTAGAGCGGAATTAGGGCACTATTAAGGCGATTTACTTTATATATAAGTATAAGCGAAACCTCTAGTGAAGTAAGTAAAAGGAGGGTTCTTTACTAAGTAATTAAGCTTATCGTAAGGTATATGATCTTCTGGTTTATATAGCTACCTAGTTAAAAGATTAGAATAAGGCCCTTTATATTTAGAGCCTTAGAATACTACGGTTTTGTGAGACTCGCTAAGAGCCTTATAATATATAGATACTTAAAGAGAAAGTAGCTTAAGCTAATTAGGATTAGGCTTAAACTAACTAGACTAAGTAAGAAGAGGCTTTAATTACCGAATAATAGGGTAGTAGAGCTCTTGGAGTAGGAGATTATGAGAGAGCTCGGGACCAAAGAGATAGGGGTCTTAAGTTAATAGAGTATGAGTTGAAGCTACTAGAGGATAGTATTAATATAGCTCATAAGCGGTGAGAGGAGGAGCTTTAAGAAGGGCTTCGTTTAGCTTATATTATAATTAATAATATGGATCTAGACAACGAGTTCTTAGAACTCGACCGATATTAGGAGGATATATTATAAATTAATATAATAAGAGAGATAGTAGATGTCGCGGGCTAGGCCTTTATATAAAGTAGACTAGTGGTTCAATTAACTAAATAGAATTCTCTAAGGAGAAAAGAGAAGAGAAAGGAAGCGAGGATAAGAACCGTGTTCCTTAAGGTATCCAAGCTCCCTGAGTGACGCGTGGTTACTCTATTAACTAAAGGGGGCATGTCACATAACCACGGATATGTCCGAGATCATGTGACCTGAGCGAGGCTTCTAGCTAAGTATATTAATCGGGTCTCGACCCATTATATTACCCCCCTCCTTACCCGTGAACACTAGCCCCGTAAATACGTAGGCAAGACTTCCTTCTATCTAATACTCTCTTCCTAGGCCTCTAAAACTAATGTCTCCTCTAGCGCGGAGCGTGGCTCCTATATAGGGCGGGCATAGCCCTTCTATTTCATAAGTAGCTTCCTTAAGACTCTCTAGCCCTGTCTTATATACTTCTCGTTGAGGATCTACTCGATTTCGTACTTATCTTCGTCTCCTATAAGCTATAGTTATAGCTATAAGTTATCCTAGGACTAATATAGTAGCGGGTCTATTACAGCTAGCTAGAGGAGCTTACTATAGAACACGTCGTGGATCCCCGGAAGTATATTAAGCCGAAAAATATAACTCCCTATAGCCTCTATTACTATATACTTAGTATACTTCGCATTGAGCTTCTTAGTTAGTCTATCTATCTATATATTCTAGAGGTTAAGTTATACCTTATCCCTAACCTTAAACTCTGGGGCTTAGTCTCTCTTCTGGTTCATTACTTCCTCCTATAGCTATTAGGCTATCGCTATTACGGCTTATGTGTACTCTTATATATTATAGAGCTTATATATAATATTATCTATTATCTAGATAAGTAATACTCCTCCGCCTTCCTTACTAACTTCGTCCTAGAGCTAGACTAGCTCTATATAGTATCTATGAGATAGAAAGAAGGGGCTAACCCCTATAGAAGTAGTATCCCGGTTATTAATTACTAGTTTGGTATATGGTAGGAGGCTTGCCTAGTTTACTTAGTTATAGTCTATAAAAGTATAGAGGAAGGTCTCAATTATCTAATTCATTCTTTCTATAAACTTATCTATCTTGGGGTAGTACGCTATAGATAGTCGTCGAGTAATTCTTAGTAACTTATATACCCTTCCCTATAGCGCTCCTATAAACTACTTCCCCTAGTTAGATACTATAGCCCTTAGGAGCTTATATTAACGATAATAAGTCTTCGCGAACTACTTTACTACTATCTCTACTATAATATCCCTTATAGCCTTAAGTATTACTCCCTTCCCTAGGCGGTCTATAATAACTATTATATTAGTATACTCTTCGCTTAATAGGAGCTCTACTATAAAATTAATCGAGATCTCTTACTAGATCTAACTTAGGATAGGGAGGGGCTTTAGGAACCCCTAATAATAGTCCCTCTATACTTTATTTCTTCTATAAGCGTTATAGTTTCATATAAACTAACGTACCTACCTTAACATATTTAGCTAAAAGAATTACTATATAAGGAGAGTACCCGTAATATCTTATCCTAGGTAACTATACTAAATCGAGTTATATGTCTACTAAATTAGTTCTATATAAAGCTCTTCTAAGTCTAGAACCTATTATTACCCTTAGAATAGTAGTTATCTAGACTAGGATAGTAAGTACTCCCCTATTAATACCTTAATCTTTAAGCTAAATAGAAATACGTATTTCTCTTCCTATATTACTTTAACTATTACCTAATATAGCTTATCCCCCTCTTAGGCGTCTTACTATAGCTTCTTAAGCTTACCTTAGGTATAATTTTCTGCTTATTACCTTACTTATCTACTACTAGGGTAGTCTTCTCCTAGACTTTAGCTTCTTAAGCCTAGCTTAGGAAGAGTCTCCTACTCCTCGAGGACCTATACCTTATCTTATCCCTTTCCTTAATACTCCTAGTCTTAGTCTTCTAAACTAGGCTCTAAGACTAGAATAGGCTTCTTCTTAATTTATTATCTTACCTATACTAGTACTACGAGGATTATATCCTTAGGGAGGTTACTTAGGGTCTCTGGTTTTAGTAGCTATAATATCCTTAACTACTAATATTCGTCTTCTTCCTTAGTAGGTAAGTCCTATTCCTATCTTAAGAGTATATCTACTTATTTATTATCTTTCCCTAGAATATATAAAATCTTAAAATTATATTATAAGAGGATTAGGGACTACCTTATCTACTATTCTATAAGCTTCTATACTATTATAAAGTACTCTAGGTTCTTATAATCTATATGAACTTTAAATTAATATATACTCCTTAGTTCTATATCCTATTCTTCTAAGTAGCGAATAATTACTAGTATCTCCTTATTATAGATCTTATAGTTATATTCTATAGGGTTATTCTTCTTCGAAAAGAATATATAAGGTTATAAGATATCCTCCTTATTAACTTATATAAGGATATTACCTATATTCTACCCTAAGGAATCCATTTCGAGGATAGTCTCTTAGTTATAGTTAAACTATATAAGTATTAGGGCCGAGATAAATATCTTCTTAAGCTTCTAGAAAGTAGTCTCTACCCGGTCTATCTACGAGAATACCTAGTCCTTATATATAAGGTTAGAGAGTAGTTAAATAATCTTTAAGAATTCCTGAATAAAGTACTAATAGAAATTCATAAACCCTAGGAAGCTCCTTATACCCTTAACTAACTTAGGGGCCTCCTAACTTAGGATAGCTTTAACCTTTACTAGGTCTATACTAATACCCTTCCCGGCTTCTATAATAAACCCTAAGTACTTTATTAACTTAACCTCAAATTCGTACTTATTAATATTAAGCTATAATCCTACCTCTTTTATTCGCTAGAGGACCTTCTATATATATTTACGGTACTCCTTTCTTAACCCCGAGGAGTAGACTAGGATATTATCTATATATATAGAGTAGAATTTATCTAGGAAGTCTCTAAGGGCCTAGTTAATATACTTCTAGAAGGTGCTTGGGGTATTTACTAGGCTAAAAAGAGTTACTAGCTATTTATAGAGTCTATACTATATATAGAAAGCTATATTCTACTCCTCTCCTTTAGTAATATAGATCTTATAGAAAGCGGCTATAATATTAAGCTTTATGAATTACTTCGCTTTCCCGATATTTTAAAGGGTCTTATAGATTAATAGGAGTAGGTACCGGTCCTTCTTCGTGAGCTTATTTAGGCCTTAATAGTCTATATAAAACCATAGCCCTCTACTAGGCTTTTATATAAAAAGGATAAGGGCTATAGCGGGAGAGTAGCTTACTTAGATAAACCCTTTATCTAGTAGTTCTGTGAGTATCTTCTATAATACTAGGAGCTTATCCCGGGACATATTATATAGTAGTCCCTATAGTACTATAGGCTCCTTCCCCTTAACTACCTCTAACTTAATCTAGTAATTAACCCCCTAGCCTTAAAGTAGTAGTAACTTCTCTCTTTCTACTAGGCTAAATATATCTAGGAAGTCCTTATACTATTCTAGAAGCTTTATATAAGGGTCTATCTTCGCTTTCTAGGTTAGAGCTTTCTAGATATTAGCTAAGCTAGCTAAGAAGACTTCTATATTCCTCTTCTTACTCTTCTTCGCTAGTAAGAGAATAAGGCTACTAAGACCTATATATAGTCTATTTTCTCTAACTTAGGGGTTAGTATATCGCTTACCCTATTCTATACTAGGGTCCCTAATAATGAGATAAATAGTTCTAATTTAAGTTATAGATCTATATATCCTATAAGTATAACTATTATATACCTAAGATTATATCTAAGCTAGAGATCCTAGGGACTATATAGAGGAAAGCGCGAGGTTTATAATAGCTATTAATATTTATCCAAATACTACTACCTCTCTAATTATTTCTAGTACTTCTCTATTAAAGGCTTTATTTATCTAGGGTAATTGGTATATACTAGAGGTTATATTAACTAGTAAAGCGAGAGTTAATTATTCTATAGGATATATACCTAGTATTAATAAGAGTTTATATGAAATACTCTTTATTAACTATTACTAATATAAGAAAAGGGGCCCTAACTATATCCTTCCTAAATTACTTCTAAGCTTTCTAATCTAACTCTACCTCTATATACTTCTAATAGTAACTTTTATTAGAAGCTAGTCTTTTCCCGAATTAGATAAGCTCGAGTTCCCTTTATTCTTACTTTAGCTCTCGTCTAGAGTATCGCTATCTCTCGCCTAAGTTATCTTTACTTTCTTTGGGGTTACTCTTAATACCTTTATATCCTTCGCTTTACCTTTAGCTATTCTTCCTCCTTCCCCTTCCTTTACTTACTAGCTCTAGGGGAAGTACTTAAGTATAGCCTCGCTTAGTAATCGCGTATAAAATAGTTGTCTTAACTATATTATAGGTAGAGTCTCTCCTTCTTTCGTTAATTAATTTCGTTACGGGAGGCCTAATTAGGGGTATTCTTTAACTACTATTATAAGTTACTTAGTATAGGTTCCTATTCTATTAGCTAAGTAAGCGAGGTTATACTAGAGGGAAGGCTTTTAGGTCTCTTATTTAACTAGTTTAGATAGCGGGCCTTTATACTCTTAACTTTAATGAGTTAGTTATTAATTATTCGTAACTAAGAGTAATATTCCTCATATAACTCTTCTTCCTTTATCCCTACTATTTCTTCTATAAATTTAGTCGAGATAGTAGCCTTGAGATACCCTTTCTTAATCTCGTCTTACTAGCCCTATCCCTCCGCTTCTAGGATTAAGCGGTTAAAATCGCTTAAAAACTTACCTAGGGGATTAACTTTTACTAGACCTAGTTTAATTCTCTTAATACCTTCTATTACTTCCTTAGGTCCCGGAAAGCTAGGTCTATTTACTTAAATAGCCCTTTAACTATGAACTCTCCTTCTTTCTATATATATCCTAACTAAGGGTATATCCTACTTGCTACTTCTCCGAATAAGCGTCTAAATCTATACTAGACTTTCTCTCTTTCTCTACTAATTACTTTACTATTAATTTCTAGCTTCGCCCTTAAGAGTCCCTTAAACTAGGGGTAATAGGCTAAGTCGCCCCTATTAAACTTATTAGGGTTCGGGAGGTAGGCCTTTAGTTATTTTATAGTAGGGGGCTAAGGATATACGTAGAGTTAAGGTATATAGACTAGAGGAGGTGTCTATATTCGGGAGGGGTTTGGGGTTATCGTATATTTATTAATTAAATCGATTCATATAGCTAGGTTCACTATTAAGTTTACTTATTATACCGCTAGCTCTAATAGCTATTAGGACTATACTACGAAGGCTTCTTATAGCTACTAAGGCGCTTTATCTACTATCTCGACTTCGTATAGCTATCTATTTATCTAACTAATTACTAGGAGTTCCGCTCTTATATCTTTATATAATAGAGGGGTCCGGTAGGTTTCCCTTCTTAAGCCCGGCTTAGGAAGAACTCATGACCTCTAATATCGACTAGTATACTAGTACTCTAGCTTCTACGTGTGGTTTCGGGCACTCCCTACTACTAGCTTTCGTACGCTCCAAAGTCTTACTAATACGTCGGCTTTATAGGTGGTTTTGACTAAGGTCTACTTCTAGCTTCGTCCGCTCTAAGCTTCGTCGTCTACGTATGGGTTTAGGCTTCTCCTTACTTCTAGCTTCATATGTATATAATCTCTAGTTAGTAAAGATAGGAGAGAGAGAATTCTAATATCGTGGGCTAGGCCTTTATATAAAGTAGACTAGTGGTTCAATTAACTAAATAGAATTCTCTAAGGAGAAAAGAGAAGAGAGAGGAAGCGAGGACGGGAACTATATTCCTTAAGGCGTCCAAGCTCCCTGAGTGACGCGTGGTTGCTCTATTAACTAAAGGGGGCGTGTCACATGACCACGGACATGTCTGAGATCATGTGACCTGAGCGAGGCTTCTAGCTAAGTATATTAATCGGGTCTCGACCCGTTATAGTAAAGGTACTTGAGTTCTAGAAGGGTAAAGTTTAGAATGAGTTACGAGGGAAGTATATAGTACCTAGGCCTTCTCCGTCGAAGCCCTCTTCTACTAGTAAGCCTCTATATAGTACTAAGAAGGTTAAATAGGGGGTAAGAAGTAATTAAGAAGGGCCTTTACTACTTTATAATATAGAATTTAGCTATAGATTAAATAACTACTTATAGTCCGACTTAATAAAAGATTTATATAGTTATAGCTCGCTTTATATAGTATTAGAAGGCTTTTATATAAATACCTAAGAGAAATAACTAAGGTTATAATATTAGGAGTACTATATATATCAGGGAAGATTAGCTAGCAAGTCACGTGTGACACGTGAAATACCTTAATAACTTTTATAGTACTTATTTTTTTTTTAATTCTCACTATACTAATAAAATAGCCCTAGTTAAGGGGCCTAGAATAGTGTGCGGTAGCCTTAATTATAGAGGGGGGGCCTTTTTATAATTTGCTGTATTTAACTAATAAATAAAAATTTCAAACCTTTAAATCTTTAAAAAATAATTAATCAAATTGTGCTTTAGTAACTTCGGTTCTCTAGTTCTAAATATAGAGTCGTGATTATTCTTCATCATCTTATAACTATTAAGTGTTAAAAGAGAGTTTAGTTTTCCAAAGCCTATAAGCGAATTTCCGAGGCCTGAAAATGCCTGGAAAATGCCCTGAGCGCACAGACCTACGCTATTAGGCTCATAAGGCATCTGGAATAGCAAATAGAACCAATTCGCTTTTGGGCGGTGGAAGTACGAAGAACCCCTCGAGCTTAAGTCGGAATCGGAGACGGACTCAGAAGTAGGACCCTCACCTCCTCTCTTTTCCTTTTTCCCAAAGCTATAGCCGAAACCGAGGCTACTAAAGAGCGATAATGAGAAGCGACAGATTAAAGAGTAGCGAGCTATACGGGAGCGGGAACACGAGGCGTTACATCTATATTATTAGTTCGTCTATCAGATATTGAAAGAGCGTGAACGAATCCAAGAAGAATCCGCGAATAGGGAAGGCGCTATAGATATTAATACGAGGGTATACAAGAATGTTAAGAATACCTAGACCAAGCGAGGGATTTGGAATACAAGATAGGGTATATTACCTGGGATGTCGTGGAAGTATAAAGAGCCTCTTAAGGACGAAGGCGGCGATAGTGCTATTCCTGTTTCCGAGACTATAACTAGGAACGCACAACTACCCGTTAGTAATAGAGCCGGGCAAGCGCCTTTTGTACCCCTTTTTAGACCCCTCCCTTAGGTTGAACCAGATCATCTATAAGGTCCTAGAGACGAAGAGCCTCTTCGTTTTCTTCCCGAACCTAATTCTTTCTTTTATTTGAGGAATATATAGCCCCCTACTAACTATAAAGCCGGAAAAGCGTCTTTTGCACGCGATCCGCTCCTTTTTGAGTCTCTTTCTCTTATTAAACCAAATTATCGCCAGGTGTCTAGTGCCTTGAATTCATCTTAATAAGGACCGTTTACAGATATTGATTTATTCGGATTAGAGAATAGCGACGCTGAATACTCTCCCTTAGTACCAAATTCACCTCGACTCTGAACAGGTAAACGGGTTCTTCGCCCTATAGTAGAGTAGACGTTACTATCAAGCAAAAGAAAGCCCTCCCACAAAGAGGGGCAGCCGGTAAACGTATCTCTTAGCCCAGTCCATTCATCAAAGATCTCAAAAGCCGCTGGAAAGAGAAAGGGGTCTCAGCGGTGACTGAACATCTCACAAAAGGCACCCTCTGGTGGCTTGCTATTATCTTCTGGTGTGAATGTAGCAGAACCGCAGCCCTCTCCAGACCGCGTAACTCCGCGTAACTCCGCGCAGAAGCAAACGGATACAGCCACTTGTCCCTAGCGTATCTAAGGATCTAACAGGTACGGCATCTACAAATCCCTCCAAACGCGCGGTCCGATCAAAACCAGAACGCAACGTTGCAAGTAACCTGACAGCGAGCTCTGCAAAGCCTGAGGGTATATCGAAGAAACAACCTACGAAGACTACACGTGGGAAGGTAAGGAAAAAATGAATAATTACATACCCAACGGAGCCATACCCAACGGAGCCTTCTATACTTAATGTGCCGTCTTGTCTTTCATGAAGCTCTTTCCTTAGCGTTTGCGGTGGAGAAATTTACTGAGTATCAGTTCCACAATCGGGCACGGCCTTCCTGCCATCGCCCATGACGAGCAGCCTCAGCCGGGGGCAGATATAGCAACGAATGGTTATTTGGGATCTTTCATGGGGGAGATTTGGTGGTTGGCTTGGGTGTTGAAAGATTTATGGGGGAAAGAGGTGGGGCATATCACGAGGTAGATCTAGAAACTTGTAATATCGAGCCAATGAGGTAGGCATTACTAAGCAATGTATAACTCAGTTGGACATTGACACGTGACCCAGCAAGTATTCGCGATAATACGACGCTTTAGAAGCTAAGAGTGGGAAAACTAGACTTGCTTCTTTAACTCCTTAAATCTCAAAATAGGAAATTGCGAGAGAACTACCTGAAGCATATCAGTAGGCACGTGATGAGATCCTGTAAGGTATTCTGCTGGCCGAAGGGTGCTCATTAATGCTGCTATATCATTGGCTAACAAAGCGAGGACCAGATTATCCCAATTTGTGAGTGCGAGGGGAAGCCGATTTCGTTAGCGACTGTAAGGTCGGTGCAATGGGGGGTGTCAGCTGAAGCAGGGATACGTTATATGGCTGGCTACGATTCGCCGTTATGTATTAGGGATTGTGCGCTGAGCTCCTCCATCCTGCCAGAATACTGTTTGTCATCTCAAGATCTCTGTAGGTCTGATCGAGCTTGAAGACACTCGCATCCTACGGTCGTCTAATGGGCTGACCGTCATCAGAAGTAGAGATGTCTACATCTTCAATGAGGCGTCCAAGATGCTCGTATCTTTAGGTGGGGCTAGATCGCGGACCGCCTAGCGTGCCGCAGGCCATCAAGGATGTCCGCATCTTCAATAATTGCTCACTTTCCATTATCACTCTATAATAGTAATGGCACGCAATCCACAAGCAGTATTTGTAGACGAGAAAACATGGGAGGACTGGTTCGAAAGAATTCAAGAATTACTTAGTCAGACTAAGGACATCAACAATTATTGCAGTTATATCTACAAGACTATAAAGGAGGAAGGATTCGAACCTACGTATTACTTTCGTCATCTTTTTTGTCTGAGCGCGCTAATTCCTCTCTAGTGAACATCAGCTATACACGAGGATCCGGAAGTGGGTTAAGACTAGTAGACTAGTTCATCCCGGCAGAATGTTGGGCCCCCCAAGTGTGGTAGGGAAATCCTGCTAACGGAAACTTTTAGACCCTCTCAGCCGGGGCCCTCCCAACCACGTCCTTCCCAGGCGGGGACTTCTCAGCCGAGTTCCTCTCAATCCTCTGTTAATGATTATTCTTAGATGTCCTTTGACTATCCCTAGCATGGGGTGCATGGTTACAGCAAGTGACCAATGATAATCAGAATGTATATATTCCCCAAATATAGTATAACAAGCGTTATTAAATACCCACATATGCTTCTGGCATCGCTTCGTGCTCTCCTTCTCCTCCTGTAATCGTTCTCGCTCGCCTGCGACCTCGTCCGAAATACCCGGTGAAAAGTGGATTTTCACTTCGCGGAAGTGCTCTTCAAGGTTGGCAATCTGCGTCATTGTCTCTTGTCTTCGTTTTGATGGTTCACGGCGCCTGGAAGGAGGTTGAGTCCGCAATATTTTGTATTGTGGTTTAACGGCTGACCGTATAGAGAGATGGGAGCTCTTCTTTGTACCCTTGGTTGCTTGCCGTCGAGCCTTCTCTACTTAGCTATCGCACCTTTCGAGTTGGGCGGAGTAAGCTTGAGTCCCACTCCGTACCGCCCCTCAAAATGACCACTTGCTTCCATCTGCGTCTCTATTGGTCTCTCCGTATTGCTTCGCGAAGACGGGTCCTCGGTCCCCGTAATCTCGACTCTAAGGCTTGACATGTCCCGTGATAACTGCTGGAGCGAGACATCACTGAGGTGGCCTCCGACCTGCCTCGTTCTCCACCCAAGTCCTCGGTTTTTACCGTGGATGGCCTTCCCGTCGGTCGAAACCATGAACTGCATAGCGTCGCCTGTAGCGTAGTTCTCAATGGTGCTAATGTTTTCCTTCAAGTGGACGTCTGCTTTGGAGCAGATCCCTATGCACTGGCGGGCCGTCTCCCACTCGTCCCGCAGCCTTGTAAGATCCGCAAGTTCCTCCTCAGAAGTCATAGCTGTCCTCGATTTTGTCACTAATCGGTCGATTAGATCTTTCATATACCCTTCCAACTTCGCGGCCGTAAGAGCGAGGCTATTCTTGCATTCCTGCAGGCCCTCAGTGGTGAGTCTTTCGGGTAACGCATCTTCTGGATCCATGAATCCGGGAGAGCTGCCACTGGGCCTGGGTGTGAGCTGGATCTGATCAATATGGTCGGACAGCTGGGCACAGATTTGGAGGCACTTTTGCGTGCTCATCCGCTCCTCCTTTATGAGCCGCAGTTCTGTTGCATCTAAATCGGACTCTGCCACAGTGTGTCCAAATACAGTCTCGAGCTTTTCATCGATGCTTTGAAGATGCGCCTCGAGATCATCAGTGGCAGTCTTTATAAGGTCTCTGTAGATCTTGACGCCTTCGGCCGTGACGGAGGATTTGCGTCTGCCCGGACAAGATAACGGTTAGAGCTGCTCCGGTCTGTGCAGGAATACAGAGACTTACAGGCTTGCATCGGTGAGGGCAATAATGATCGTAGACTTGTATCCAGCTAAGAGTTGCCTGAAACCGTCGATGTCGTCACCCATGTACCTCAATTTGGCCCAGTCTCGAAAGCTGGTCCGACTGCCACCGGACCGGGATGAACACTTCGTGATTTCCTGTCCAAACTCTTTGCAGGCATTGCCGCATCGTTGTAAGGGAAGATCGAGAGCAGAGAGGTCTACGTCAGTAGTGGCACTGACTGTCTCGGTGAGCGAGCCCAGAACCCCGCTTAAAGCCTCCAGCTCCTCTTCGAGGTCGCGGACGCGTTTGGGGTGAAATTGAAAGCTCTGGACCGTCTGGTAAAGCGCGATGCTAGACTGGAAGGCGAAGTTAGCCAGAGCCAGCAGCCCGGAAGCCACGCCTATGGGTTCTGCCATTGCGTCTATCACTTCGATGCGAGGTAGGAGGCAGCGGAGGCAGGCAAGAAGTTGATGCTCATATCGAGGAATCGTGGGAATTGAGCGGAGTCAGGTATGCGACCTGTAATGAGGCGCGGGGTGTTGGCACCTATCTGGTGTGACAGAGCCCCCGGAACTGGCGCCGACCAGTGGCGATGTGTGGGAGCAACTGTCCATCACATAGTTTTACCACCCCATAAAATTTGCACCAACCTAAGTAAGCGTATTCAAGTTTAGCCAGTCAAATTAGCCTGGGCAGGTGCCTATCCATCAGCACGTGATCCGGAGCGTGCTAGCACAATATTTGGGGCAGCCCGCAGTTTCTAGCACTTCTCCCACCCTAAAACAGCCCGCGTGCTGGCACAGTTGGGCTAGCACAAGCTCTGTCCTAAAACATATGTGCTGACCCTCAAATGGTCCTAACACAGCGACAGAACTTGTGCTAGCCCGACTGTGCCAACACGGCTCACGTCTTAGCACGCTGGCCGCAACAACACTCCCGTCCCAGCCCCACTGCTGTGCTAGATCAGGCGTTCCCGAGATCGACAACCATAAGTCGCTCCATGAAGCGCTTTGCAGCGAAAATGTTCAAATCGGCCCTCAACGCCGAACCTTGCACATCATAATCGAACGTGTGCTAATCAACAGCTCCGTATGACTTTGTTCTTTTCCTGAAATTTCATGTGAGGATTGCTACATGATACAAAAACGTGCTGCTTAAAGCCCGCTAGATACGATGGAGAAGTGTAATAAGAGTTATAAATAAAGGATTACGATAACGGGGACAGCTCGCTAGGGAGCATTAATGTACTCGCGAGGTGAATAAGGTCACAAAACGAGTTTAGCGCTAGAGGAGAGCTCTGATATAATTGGTTTACTACGTCTCGAATTTGAGCTCTCTATCACCTCACTAATAGCCTCATAGACGCGTTATTCATCTGAACACTAGAGGGGCGTGCCTTTGAAATGAACGCGCGTATCTTGTCTTAGAATACTAGACTCTAACCCTTCAGGTAATAGTTTAACCACCTTAAATTCTACTTCTCTTCCTTTACTAGGAACCATAAAATAATCGCTTATTCGGATATATAGGCCGCTATAGAGATGCCTGCAAAGAAGTTCGAATAAGTAGCTAGAAAACCCTTTAATAGTATTAGTGAATAGAAGAACTATAATATTCTTAACTTACTCAAATAGTTAGTATCTAATATTGAAGCGTAAGAGTAGTAGCTCTAGCCTTTGGACTTTCTAATATATAGAGTCTAGCTTCTACCTCTCTAAGGTGCTTTCTTATATTAGAGTCTTTAAGTTTAGCTAGGACTATATATTTATTAAACTAAGAATTAATTTATATATAGAAAATTAATATATTAAAGGTTAATAATCTATAGAATAGTTAATTACAGGAGTATTCTAATATTAAAACTAAGGGAATAACTTCTAATAAGCCTACTAACTAAAGTCCGTGTTTTTAGTATTATTTTTAGGGATCACAAAACTAAAGTCACTTACTTTACTTCACAATTTCTTAATAACTACAAATTAAGGCCTTATATAATTTAAGCATATACGACAAAAGAAGCTAGATTGAGTTTAGAAGGTATTTAAATCAAATTCTAAATATAAAATAAAAGCATTCAAAATAGTTATAAGGTTCGTTTCTTAACGAAATACCCTAAAAACACAGACTTTAGTTAGTAGGCTCGTAAAGCTATATTTCTAATTCCTAGTATACTATATAATTCACCTCGTATTCTAGTAGTAATATAATTACTATACTAATTCCTAAGTATAGGTTTAATAAATATAATTATATAGTAATACGAATCGAGTAATTAATATATCTATATATAAGTATATTCTAATAATAGAATGAAACTAACTAGTAGTTAAACCTTAATAAAAGGAATAGATAACCTAAACTAGCTAATTTAATACGCCTCCTCTTTATAGTTAAGGTTTAATATTAGTAAGACTAATAATACTAAGCTTTAAATATAGTAGTTCAAAAACAAGTCGCGCTAGTAGTTTAGTAGAAATACTAGCTATTATTTCTATAGTAAGAATATACTTGAGCTTAATATTTATAGTATTAATATAATCTTTAATAAAATAGTATCTAATATTAATATACTTGGTTTTCTAAGAAAATCGTATATTTATAACTAAATTAAGAGTTCCTTAAGTATCTGTTTTTAGGTTAATTATTCCTATAAGAATTAATATTTCTTTAAATAATTACTTTAACTATAGGGCTTCTTTAACTATAAGAATAAGAGCGATATACTCTACTTTAATAATAGTAGTTATTATTGTTTTTTACTTTATATTATCTTAGCTAATTACTCTACTAAAGAGAGTAAAAACCATACTAGAAGTCGATTTATAGTCTTATAAATCGCCTCTATAGTCGGTATCTAAAGACCTAATAAGTCCTTCTTTAAAAGTAGTATTATATAGAATACCTATATTAAGTAATCCCTTAATATATTATATAATACGCTTCTATATAGAGCTATAGGAGGTTTTAGGGTATGAATTGAATTGTCTTAAATACCTAGTAATATAGTAAAAATTAGGTCTAGTTACTAGAGATAACTATATAAGTAATCTTATATAACTCTAATATTTAATAATATTAATATCCCTTCTTTTAGGTACTATAGTATATACTATTAATATAGATATAAGAGTTGAGCCCTCTATTTAATACCTTTAAAGCAAGTCTATAAAATACTAATTTTGGTATAAAAACACTAAACTATCCTAAAAATGTATAATTTCTATCCCTAAGAGTATCTTAATTTCTCCTAGATTAGTTATATCGAATTTCTAATAGAGTTCATCCTTAATTTAGTCGATTTTACTTATACTTTTACTAATAATAATTATATTATTAATATAAATAGTAATTAGAAGAAGTAGCTAATTAACCTTATATATATATATAATATATAAGGCCGGATTACTAAGTAATCTCAAGAAACTAATAATATTAAAAAAACTATTAATTACTTAATTCTAAACCCTAGGAGTTTATTTTAAACTATAAATACTCTTTTATAGATAATAAATAAGGTTAGTTCCTTTAATAAAACTAAGTAGTTATTCTATAAAGTACTCCTCTTCTAGATCTCTATAGAGGAAGGCTATTTAGACGTTTATTTATTAAATATAGAGCTTATATTTAGTTACTAGGGCTAATAGGATACGAATAGTAAAAAGCTTAATTACTAGAATAAAGGTTTTAAAGTAGTCTATATTATATAATTAAGTATATCTCTATACTATAAGCCTTAATTTATAGTACTTATTAGACTCAATTTTAAATACTTAGTAATATCCTATAGTTTTTTATTACTTTCTTATTACTAGATCTTATATATAATTATATAAATAGGAATATAGCTCCTTCCTAATAAAAGGTTTCTATAAATGAGTATCTAGACTAGTAAGGGTTTCTTTAATTAATAATAGAATTTCAGAAGCTTTAATATTCTAGTTAATAGTAATTAAAGTATAGTAATTGAGATTTCTATCTATAATTCTAGTTAATTTATCGCGAATAGGGATTAATTTACCCTTAGCTTAAACTATACTAGGTATTATAGGTACTTTCTAAATAATAGAACTCGATTCTAAACTACTAAGTAGTTAAGGTTCTTAGTATTTAAGAGGCTCGCTTATAGTAGAAATACCCTTAATTTAGTTATATAACTCGCTTTAAGTAATATTCCCCTTAGAATTAGAGTAATTTTCTTAATTATCTTCTAATAGAATATTAAGTAGTATAATATAGCTAGCTATATACTATAGATTTTCGCGATTTTAGGTAGTTTTGATATTCTAATCACATGACTACAGACATGTCCGAGATTATATAACTTTGGTATTTCGTATAAGAAGGCTAGAGTTTCTATAACTATAGAGTAATAATTTATATATTACTTTTATACTTTAAATCCTATATACTTCTATACTAATTCTATATTATTTTATATCTACTTTACACGTACTATTTTTTAGTATTCTTACTATTAGTCGATTTTATACTCTATAGTATTTTATATAAGCTTTTTGTCTTACTACATTTTCCTTCTCATATATTTATTAGTAAGTACTATAAAGAAATTAAACTTTGTAGTTAAGGAAATACTCTTATAAAGCCCTAAGAGTACTCTATAAGGCGGATTATTACTTAAAAAGTTTAGGAAAAAGGAGGTAGTTATAATACCTTATACCTAGGGCTAAAGTATTAAGGATATATAAGAAGTAATTTCGGGTTTTACTCTAATTTCCGAAGTATATAGGCAAATTAATAAGAGTTAACTATAAGATATAGTAGCGAATATAATAAGTAGAGATAATAGAAATAGAGGCTAATTATAAAAGGAAAAGAAATAGAGGAAATAGAATTAGTAAAATTATATTAAGATAGCTATAAATAGATTAAAGTTAAAAGCGAGCCTTAGTACTCGGAAATAAAGTTATACTATTAATTTATATATTAATTTTAATTATAGTAAAGGTTAGAATAGAAATAATATTAATTTAGATAAAATAGATTACCTTTTTAAATAAAAGAGATATCTAGAAAGAGGAATACCCTTAATCTTAACTAAAAAGGTAAGTAGAAATCAGAAAAAAATAAAGAAAAATTAGAAATAAGAAATTAAATAAGAAAATTAAAGAAGCCTCTAAGAGAAAGAGAAGTTATTAAGTGAAATTAATAAGAGGAATTTAGAGAAGATAATGAAATCAGAAAAGTTATTATTATTATTATTATTATTATTATTATTATTATTATTATTATTATTATTATTATTATTATTATTATTATTATTATTATTATTATTATTATTATTATTATTATTATTATTATTATCTTAGTACTCTAGTTTACTCCCCTAGGTTTAGCGACCTCTATATTAGGTAAGGTACATATATATTCTAGCCGCTGCTTTTAACGTCTATAAAAGTTCACACTCCCCGCTACTCGACCTTCTTCTTCTTTAATCCGTTCCTAATACCCCCTTACTCGGCTATTTGGCCTCGTTATACGCCCTCGACCCCTCCCTACTAAGACCTATATAGAATACCCCTTCGTAGCTAAAAAGCCTTAACGACACGGCTAGTTTAAAGCCAGAACCCTTAATCTCCTCGATCTACTACTCTAGATCCAATACTCGCGACTATCGTAATAGCAATTATTCCTCTAGATAGTATCGTATTACCCGAGATACGAGCGTGACCTTAGCTTATTATCGTCTCCTCGCTATTACACTATTATAATCCTCGCGATAATATCTCCCTCGGCGACCGCGATAGTAGAGGCTTACTCTTAGTATTCCCTTTATATGATATAACCTAGCTAATAGAAGAAATGCCTCACGACGATGTAGCTAGCTACTACCTAGCTGTGCCGTGACATTACGCGTGAGAAGGATCTCGGTGAGCTCCCTTAGGCTAGTCGAGACGACAGGTATTATATACTTTAGTCTAGGCTAACCTAGGACGAGAAGGACTAATTACTACTACCTATACCTGTGGTAGATAATAACGTGCTCTATATACCTTAATCTAGGCTAAGCTACGATAATAAGGATCTCGGTGAGCTCCCTTAGGCTAGTAGAGACGACGATATATACTTTAATACCTTAGTCTAGGCTAATCTATAACGAGAAGGGCCGGTTTCTAGTAGCTATAGTTATAGTAGATAACTATCTATATAATAATAATAACATCGAAGCTCCTACTAAGTATCCTATAGACTAAATACGAAACGGTAGTAGTAGGAGAACGGGTTATAAAGCTAGTAGGCTAACGTAAAGGATAGTATAGAGGTAGGTTATATGACCTTAAAAGGAGCTTAATCTATAGTTATTATATATTAGAAGGCTAAATCTAGTAATTAAAGGCTATTCCCGAGGATCCTTTAGCCTAGTATATTACTATAGTAAGACTAGACACGCTACTAGAATAAGTATAGTATAATCTACGCTATAGGCTCTAGATTCTATAAAGGGAAGGTTAATTAGGCTCAGCTATATAGAGATAGCTATAAGCTCTATAAGATAGGAGTAGTAAATTAGATTTCGAGTAGGATTAGACTAATTATAAGCTAATTTCTCGATTTTTAGTAAAGCTAAGGGATACTAGGGATTATATAATAAACGAGTCTTAGTAGGAGCTTAAAGAGCTGAGATTTCATATATATAATTAGGTTAATTTCAGGGCATATATAGTTAGGAGTAGTAAACTAATATATAGATGAGACTAGGCCGATTCTAATAAGTAGGCGCTTATAGATAACTACTTAAGCTACTTAATTCCCCTCACTAAATATTTCACATATATTTAGACTAGTTCTCTCTACCTACTTTATTTCATAATAGCTACCCTCGGGAGTATATAGTTTAATTAATTTATATTTCTCTTATTAAACCCGCTATTCTATAGTAACTATTTAGTCCGCTTACTTAATACTAGTAATAACTAGAAAAGATATAAATCTATAGCTACTACTTCTAGTTTAAGTCAAATTAAGGTAGATAGAAGTATAGTAGCGAGAACTAAAGGTATATAGAAAAGCTATACTAAAAGTGAAATTATTCTAGTTTATTAAATCTAGATTATAAGTATACTCTTATTAATAATAACAATGAATTAGACAACGATTTACTATCTCTCGAGGAGTTCTCTTAGGCTACTCTATATTTATAGATCTCGACTAAGGCCGCGAAGACTAGGCCTACCCTTTAGTATCTAGAATAGCTAGCTCTTTAGAGGGTAGGACTATAAGTTAACCGAATATAATTCGGGCTAGGTAGATAGTAAGGTAATAGTCGAGGTAAGTACACCGTCTATCCTCTATACTTAGAAGCACTCTACTAATTATATATAGATTAACTAGTAATTCTCGATAATAATAATAACCTAGATAAAGCAGATACTAGGGGTGAGGTAAAAGGCGCTTCTAGTAATATTAATACTAAGTATATTAAATAAGACACGAGTCTATATAACTCCTTCGTAACCTTAGAACTCGCCTTAGTACTAATAGAGCCTATTAATATATCCGGTTCATAGTATAATATTAAGGAGGAGCGCTATATTAAAGAGCTACTAGCTCCGGGACTTGGGCCTTATAAATAGTATAGTATACCTTCTATTCCTATATAAGCCTAATCCTAAACTCTCCCCTAATCCTCTATACTATAGTAAGATTAAACTAACTAGTAAGGTATTAGTAGTATTAGTTAGAGTATATTAGTAGAGTCTATACCCTACTCCCTCTCCTAGCTTTCTAATAATAGCAATAATAGATAAACTATAGAAGATATAGCTAAACTAGAGAAAGAGCTAGAACTATCTTAGGAAGAGTAAAGAGTAGAGTTATTATTAGCCTATATACTAGCCTCCCTAAGTCCTTACTCGGTTAAGGTACTATAGAGCAATATCTAGAGTTAAGAATATACTAAAACTACTAGTAATATACTAGAAGAGCTATAATATACCTCTCGATATAGTAGCCTAGCTTAGGACCTTAAGTAATAGGAGTAGTAAGAGATTTAGGTAAAGGTAAAAAGAGGAGCTATAGGAGTATAGTAGTAGGAAGAGTTTAGGTAGCTAGCTATAAGTAATTAATAGGACCTAGTCGAGGTTATTAACCTAGATAACTCCGAAGATAAGGAAGCTACCGAGGATCCACTAGCTATATAACCTAAGATTAATAGGAATAACGAGTACTATTTTCGACTATATAGTATATAAACTTAGTAGCTTCCTAGATACTAAATAAAGATAACCTAGTACTAACTTATATAGGGGTAATATTTAAATAAGTCGAATTCTTTACTTAATAAAGATAATATATAAATATTAATACCTTATATACTAAACTCTTAAGACTTAGCTCTACCTATTCAAGTTTATAAGATATACTCTAGCTAGTATAAAGGCCGAAAAGTTTTCGAGTACCTAGTTAATATATTTAGTATTAATAATAGTACCTAGATTACTAAAGATTAATTAAGAATCTCACTTAGCCCTATATTAATCCTTAAGCTTAAAGGTAAGTAGTCGCTTTATAAGTACCCTATAACGGCGGAATTAATATAATAGTCGAGGCTTAAGGTTCAAAGAATCTCATATATTAAAAATACTAAGCTAAGGGGCAAAGAAGGGAGGAGTCCCTTAACCTTTAAGAGAGTCTTACTAAGATCCCTAGCTTAGTCCTGTGTTTCGCCCCTAGCCCCTAATACCTAGCCCTTAGCGGATTATATAGAGGTACTAGTTATTATATTACCCCCCCCCTATAAGAAAATCCTAAATACCCTTATTTAGGGTATAATTTTATATAAAGAATAAAGGAAAAAAGAATAAATTACGTCTAATTACCCCGTTTTATCCTCTCAAAGCGACTACTTATAGTTAAATTATAGTCTTAACTCTATTAGCTTAACCTAGTTTTCTATATATTCCGGCTAATCCTCCTTATCTATCGCCCGAATTATACTAATACTAGCCTCGATAATATTATCTAGGATACTTACGTATATAATAGCTAATAGTAGGATAGTTACTAATAGGCGGGCTCGGTTAGGTACTAGTAGATCGAGGGTATTTATTAAGTTAAGCTTTAATTTAGAGGACTTCTTAGCCTTTTTCTTCTTAAGGGTATTAGCCTTTAGCTTAGGAGTATTAACTATTAACTTAGAAGTATTATCTTTTAGTTACTTATTTTCTTTCTAGAGGTTCTCAATTATCTTATTAGCCTTAGTAAGCTTAATAAAAGTATTATTAAGTTATTCTTCGAGGGTCTTATTTGTCTACTATTTAGGAGCTAATTAGGTATATTTATTATAGAATCTAATAACTTTAAGTTTCATAACTTTCTTTATATAGCCCTTTTAGAGGTCCCTACCAACTTCCTTCTTAGTAGCTTCTACTAGGTTATTAATATTAATAGAGTATTTATTATCCTCCTTAGCTTTTAGGAGCTTTCGCTATACCTTAGTCTTACTCTAGCGCTTATTATAGGGTCCTAGGCTAGTAGTGAGTAGTTATTTATTACTAATATATCCTATATCTTCGTCGGCGGCTAATTCCTCCTTATTAGACTCCTCGCTCTCCTCTACTCTCTTCTACTTAAGTTTCTCAAGTATAGGGGTAACCTTCTATACTTTCTTATCGCTCTTCTTCTTCTTAGAGGATTTGGAGGGTTTCTTAGTATTCTTTAAGGGGGTTTTAACGATATTCCTAAAGCTATTTATAGTATTTTGGACATTACTCTTAGTCTTCTTAGTTATTGGATTAATATCTTAGGGGTTCTCGTTATCTTCTCTAGTGAGATTAAAGGACTTATTCTTAGCTAGGTTAATAAGAATAATAAGCTTTCTCTTAGGGGGAAGGATAAGGGGTTTATCCTAGGCGGGACTATTACTACTACTATCTAATCCACTAAGGGAGCCCTTAGGGTTATAGACTTCCTCGTTAAAATCCGCCGCTCTATTATCTAGTTAATCTCTAGCTTTATCGGGAAGGGGGTTTATATTATTAGCCTTACTTCTTAGAGGAGGGGTATTAGGTATTTCTATATTAGGTAAAGGGCTAGGGCTATTAGAAATATCTATAGTAATATCTAATCCGCTATTAGGAATATCGATTCCATTAGTAGGGGTATTAGTTCTATTAGTAGGAGTATTGGTTCTATTAGCGGGAGTATTCTTTTTATCTTCTTCTTCCTATTAGTATATCTTAACTTACTCCCTAGGGATAATATTACCCTTGGTATCTATATAGGCAGATTTACTAGTATTAATATCTATTATCTTAGTATAGAGTAAAGCTAAGGCGCTAGTAATACTACTATCTAGGCTAAGCTTCTAGAATATGTTAAGAATAGCTAGTATAGTATCTAGTAAGGTACTAATATTACTATTCTCTTAGGCTATATCTATAGCTAGGTTATAGTATTAGTAGTAGTAGAAATAGATATAGTTATAGGAATTAAGGTAATTAAGAGGGATTTCGCGATATTTTATAGGGTAGAAAGTTATAAATTTATTCCTGTCTTAGTTTTATAGATTTACCTCTCCCTAAGCGAGCTACTCTAGTAGTAGGATATATTAAGGTATAATAAAAGAGAGGTTTTTACCTAGTTATAGGGAAGGAATATAGTACTAAATCATATAACTAAATAAAGGGAATATACTTTAGGTTTAGATAAAACCTAGAAAATATCTAGTTCTTTCTTCTCCTCCTCTAGATTCTAGAACCCTTATACTAGGGTTTATTATTATTAGGGTAGTTTTCGTTGAACTTATCTTCCTCTATATATCTAATCTAGTAATTTAAGTAGACGGGAGGTCCTACTTCGTCGGGATTTTACTCGTGGAATCTTCGGAGTTCTAGAGTAGAGTTCTTAAAGTTTAATATAAGGTACTATTCGTTATCTATATCCTATCTCTTCTACTCTACTTTAAAGTAGAGTTTACTATAGAGTATCCTAGAGGATAAGATCCTCTCGACCTCTTATTCTAGTTCGCTATTTACCTCTATTAAGTTCGGCTCCTTATTTATCTAGCTAAGTAAAGGGTTACCCGGGTCCTTACGAAGTCTATTTATATAGAAGATTAGTTATATCTTATAGGATAATAGGAAGTCTAATTTATAGGAATAGCCGACTATTTAGATAATTCTAAATAGCCTAGTAAGAGGGTAGTCTAGCTTATCTAAAGGTTAGTCCATTTTCTATATCTTTTTAATTATATAGACTATATCCTCTAGGCTAAAGTTAGGTTCTCGCTATTTCTTATTAGCTTATTTAGCCTATTATTCTTAGGCCTTAGCTATATATTATTAGGTATAAGTAACTACTATATTAATTCTCTTAGCTTACTACTATACTTCTTCGCGATTTAGTTTCTCTCTTAGTATCTTAAACTTCGTAGTCGAGAGTATCTAATTGAAGTCTAGCTAGGGTTTATACCTATAGTCGACTATTAAGGGTAATAAGCTAGTTGATTTATAAGGGTAGGCGGCACTAGTGGCGTTAAGTACTAGGAGTAGGTTCGCCTAGTTATCCTAAAAGTAGTTTATAAAGGGGTATAGTCATATATTAATTATCTAGTTAATAATCTCTATCTAGCTATTAGTTTAGGTATATTCTACTATCGAGAGTTTTAGTTTAGTCCTAGTTAATTTCGATAATTTGTCTATAAAGTCTAAGATAAACTAGGGGCCCTAATTACTAGTAATAGTTAGGGGGGAGCCCCTAAATTACTAGATATATTAATAAAAGAGGCCAGCGGTAGTCCTTATAGTAGTATTCTTTATAGTAGGTAAGCTAATATAGTATTTAGATAACTAGTTAACTATAATAAAGATATTATTATATCTTTTACTCATTAAGCTAAGGCTATAGAAATCTATTAATAAGTCGTCCTATATCCTTAAAGGAACTAGTAAAGGGTATAATAAGCCAGGTGTCTTATCCCTTAGTTTATAGGATCTCTGGTATTTATAGTAGTTTACTATGAACTAGTTAATATCCGCTAAGAGGCTAAGCTACTAGTAGAGCTATTTAACTAGGATCTTTATCTTATTCCGACTAAGGTAGGCTATAGTTATTATACTATAGATTTATTAAAAGAGTCTAGTTCATAAGTAATTATAGCTATCTAATACTATGAGCTTCTTACCGTAAAGTAGGTAATCTCTAGATATCTCTTATAGGTTAGTCTTCTAGTAGGCTTTCTCTTAATTATCCTCTAAAGATAAATCTATAAGATTCGCCTATATAACCTCGTTCGTAACTATTAGTTCATTAATTCCTCTAGGCTTTAAAGGGGAGGGATAGTAACTAATTCATTAATAGTAGCGAGGATTATACTAGGATAGAAAACTATATACGTCTTTTTAGCCTCTTTAGCCTACTTCTATATAGTTATGAGCTCATCCTTCCTAGATAGGATATTAGTAATTATATTCTCTTTACCCGGCTAATAAGTAATCTAAAAGTAGAATAATAATAAGATATCTATTTATTATATCTACTACTTATTTAGGAGCTTCTTTATCCCGAAGTACTTAAGTACCTTATAGTCTATAATAATAAGAAAAGTAAGTAGACTAATTAGTTCTACCTACTATTCTTATAGCTCTTAGATAATAGTAAGTAGTTCCTTATCGTGGATTTCGTAATAAAGCTAAGTGTCCTTAAGAGCCTTAGAATAAAAGTAATAGGGTACTATTATCTATCCTTAGTACTCTTCTAGGTTAGTACTCCTATAGTAGCTAGGTCCAAATAGTCGGTTTCTAGTCAGGTTTCTCGGTTATACTAGAAGTAGAGTAGTATAGGTACTAAGATAAGTAACTCTCTAAGGTATTTAAAGGTATCTCGTTAGTTCTCGTTAAGTATAAACTTTAATAGTATATCCTTTTCTATTAGTTGATTTAGGGGGTAAGAGACCCGCCTATAGGCCTATATAAACCTCTAGTAGAAGTTATAGAAGCTTAGGAATAACTAAACCTCTTTCTTAGTTATAGGAGGGTCCTAATCCCGGATAATAGTAGTCTTAGTAGGATCTATCTAGATACCCTAATTAGAGATAATAAACCCTAGGAATATTATCTTTAATACCTTAAACTCATACTTATAAATATTAACTTATAATCCGGTATCCTCGAGTTTCTATAGGATTATTCGGATATATTATTAGTATTCCTTCTTATTCTTAGAAAAGATTAGGATATCGTCTATATAGGCGGAGTAGAAGCTATCTAAATAGTTAATTAGGATAGTATTTATATATCTCTAGAATATTATAGGACTATTATAGAGTTCAAATAATAAAACCACTAGTTTATAGGAACTATACCTTGTCTAAAAGGCTACCTATACTATAGAGCTTAGCTCTATTAGGATCTAGTTAAAGGTATATTAGATATCTAGTTTAGTAAATACTAATAATTCCGCTAGATAATTAAGTATTTTAGTAATAAGTGATAGAGGGTAATAATCCTTCTTTATTAAGGCATTTAGTTAGCGATAGTTAATATAAAAGCGTAGGCTATTATCCTTTTTCTTAACGAATAAGATAGGCGACGAGAAGGGGGAATTAGATAGCTTAATAAAACCCTTCTTTAGGTTCTTAATTAAGTACTCTCGTATTTTTCCTAGTTCTAAGGAGCTTATTTATAGAGGTAAGCTACCCTTATTAAGGGATCTAGTCCATTAAAGCGGAGCTTATAGTCGAATAGCTGAGACTATAGTAGTATATCTACCGCTTTTCTCGAGAAGGCGCTAGCTATATTATTAAGCTAAGAGGGTAATATAGTTCAAAGCTCCTATAACTCACTAGGGTTAAAGAACGAGGTATCGCTAAGGGTATCCTATTTATCTATATCGAGAGTATATATGAGGTTATAGGTTTAAGCTAAATACCTAGTTAAGTGGGTTTTTAGATACTTAGTAGTTATTAGTAGGGACGAGTATTTCCTTGGTTTCTAATCTCGTTTCTCTAGCTCGTAGTTAATCTTATTAATAGTAATAGATCTAATATAATTATTAGGATCCTTTATACTAAGTTAGAAGGCTACTATACTAATAAGGTATATAGAATAGTTTATTAGTTTACCTATATTAATAATATTAAGATTCAATTCCTCTTTCCTAGTTTAGTATTCAGCTTTCTAAGTAAGGAGGTCTTATAGAGGGGCGAGAGGTACTATTTTATTGCCCTCTAGTTCTCTTATACTTATCCTCTTTAGGACCCGAGTTATAGTATCTCCCGGTTATCTAAGTTAGTTCTATTAGTAGTCTAGTAGTATACTATATTTAGTAAGCTACTTCCTCCCTAGGATTATATCGTAAGAGCCTAGGTTAGTGGATAGGAAGTATTATTAGGTCTAGAGGTATTAGTTAATTTCTAGGTCTACTATAATAACTTACTAGATAGCCTTACTAGGTTATCTATTAAATCCTCGAAGGGGGATAGGATCTAGAAGTATATATACTAGTATATAGAGTACTCTAGTTAGGGGGTAGACGTGCTTTTAGTTAATTAGAGTATATATATTCGCCCTAGTATCTACTAAGTACTAGAAGGTTATAGTATTTCCCTTCTAGTAGACCTATATTCGACTAGGAACTACTCCCTACTAATAAGTTAAGTGAGGTCTATTAGTTCTTAGTAGAATTCTTATCTAGGAGGGCTACCTCTATACCTAGAGCTAGACTTTTCCCGAGTTATCGTTATTGGATTCCTCTTTAGATAATAGATAAGAATTATATTCTATATTATTTAGGTCTAGTTCGCCTATTCTATTCGTGTAGTCTTCCTTAAGATAAGCGACTTTATAGGTATTTAGGTAGTCCTTTTTAATATAGCTAGTCTTCTTATATAAGTAGTAGTTAAGTATCTTAGGTATTTCTAATTTCTTCTTAAATTCCCGGCGGACTAGTTCTCTTAGTCGTGAAAAGGCTAGTCGAGTCGTTGATTCTATTAGGTATAAGTTAGTAGCTAGTCCCTAATTACTACTACTCTTCCTAGTCTAGGGAATAGTATAATAGCGGATTATTTCTATTAGGTAGTTTTCTCTAGATTACTAGTTCTTAATTAAGAGAAGCTTATTCTCTTATTCTATATACTATTCGGCGAGATCCCTAGGTATATTGAACTTCTTATCCTTAAGGCTCTTAAGTAGCTCTAGGTTTATCTTATCTATTAGATTATTATACTAGTTATCCGTCGATTTCCCTAGTTTAGTCATAAGATAGGTAAATTTAGCCTAGAATACCGGGAATACTTTATCTCCTTATTAAAGTCGTTAGTAGTCCTCCTTTACCTCCTAGTATTCTATTTCTTTGCTTTTACTATAGGCTTATTAGAGGATCTTAAAGATCTATTTAACTAACGAGATTTATCTAACTAAACCGGGTTCTAGTTAATTATATATAAGGTCCCTAGTGTCTCTAGTAACTAGCTATACTATATAGGCGATCTTTAGGGGTTTACTATTAAACTTAGTAGAGTTCTATATTAATTTATTCCTTATATCGAAGACCTAGTTATTAATCTAATAGTTATCCTTACTAGTAAATAGGGCCGGATCTTTAATTCTAATGAGTCGGGGTCTATTGCTATAACCCGGTAATACTAAGCCCTAGTACTACTCTCTAGGTAGTTCTCTTATTAGGGAATATTGACTTTCCTAGATATCTACTTACTTATTCCTCTATTTCGCCGTATCTAGCTAAGTAGTTCTCTCCTTTTCGCGAAGCTAGTTAGTAATTACTTCTAATTCATTAATTCTATTATTTAACTAGTTAATATAAATGTGAGCTTTCTAGCTATAGTCCGCTTATTAGTTAAGTATATTACGATATTCGTTAATAAGGTCTTCCCTAGTTATTAATTTCCTTTATTTAATAGGTGTCTTAGGTATATCTATACTAATCTATACCTCCCTATTAGCTAATTATATCTTTATATTATTATTAGGGAAGGTTCTATACTAGGCCTCCTAGTATTAGTAGTCTATAATATCGAAGTCTTATTCCTCTATTCTATTATACTAGGGCCTTTTACTAGCTACACTAAAGGTTTCTATACTTAGTCTAAGGTCGTCTGAGCTAGATAGTCCGGGTATATTATCTATTAAGACTATACCCTAAAAGGGTCTTAGTTACTTAAGATCGGCTAGCTAAAACTAATCGTTAGTTCTCCTTATTTTAAATTAGTGAGCTAAAGCTAATTATTATCCTTTTTTATTTTAGATTAATAGACTAGACTAATTCTTCCTTAGGTAGGGGTAGGGCCGTTTCTTTCTCTCTCATTAGTCGGCGAGGGGTATTATCTGGTCTAGCTAAGGGTCCAACTCCGAGGTTAGCTAGGTTATAGAGGACAGGGACGTCGTCTATTCTAATTAAGGGCCGGACTCCGAGGTTAATTAGGTTATAGAGGACGTCGATTCCTCTTTATTTTAAGTCGGTGAAATAGTACTAACTATCGTCTTTCTTTATTTTAAATCAGTGGACTATAACTAATTATTATTCTTCTTTTCTTTGAGATTTGGGAGGAATACCGAATATTAAGGGTAGTATAGCTATCTTCGCCCCCTAAGGACATAGTACCCTAGTCCTTTGTCGGGAGTATTACTATCGCCTCTATAGGCCGGGTTAAGTGAGCTTAGTATTATGTAACGGCGGGATTAATATAATAGTCAAGGCTTAAGGTTCAAAGAATCTCATATATTGAAAATACTAAGCTAAGGGGCAAAGAAGGGAGGAGTCCCTCGACCTTTAAGAGAGTCTTACCAAGATCCCTAGCTTAGTCCCGCGTTTCGCCCCTAGCCCCTGATACCTAGCCCCTGGCGGATCATGTGGAGGTGCTAGCCGTCACATACCCCCTTTTAGAAACCTTAAGGAATAAGTTACTAATAGAATACATCTCGAATAGGGTCTTCTCCGTTAAGCGAAGTATAGCGTAATATTCTTCTCAGATATTTAGTAACTCTGATTAAATACGAGTATAGCTATATATCACGAGCCTCTCGAAGCTCTTCTGCCTTAGCTAACCCGGCGCTAGACGGCGAGCCTATGACACGGAAGCGAAGGCACTAAGGCGCGCATATAGATATTATTAGCGATACCTACTATTCCATAAACACCGATAACACCAATAATAATTACGACGCCTACGATATAAGCGACGAGGACCCACGACCTGCAAAGCGACGAAGGCCACGCTTAGCGCGTGCCGTGACTCCGCCTCTCTACCTCCGACGGTCTACCCCCCCGCCCTCGACTACGAGAGCTGAGATTAAAGATACGTAGTCTCAGGAGGATAACGGATATTCGTCGACCTTCGTCGAGGAGCAGCACTATGCTTTACGCACTTCTCAGAGTCCGTCTATGGTATTAGAAGTGGTACTAGCTACCGAGTATTACGAGTGGCCCTTCTAAGGCTTCCTTAAACGCATCAGGATCGGGGATAATGTGACGTATAATCTTGAGTTCAAACTACCATCGATCTCGGAATAACTTCACTTCCCGATTAATCCCTAAGTATTGGATATCTTTCCTAACTAGAAGGCGCTAGTATAGGTTCTGACTAATCACGATACTGCTATATATTCCAAGATACATTAATTACCGTTGTAGCCTAAGAAGAAGCGGAAGTATATAAAATGGACATTAGAAGAGAATGAGACGCTGCTCAAGATGAGGGACGAGGATGGCTATTCATGGGAATGGATTACTAAAGCCCTCCCCCACCACATCCTAAGCACGATCCAGCCGTACTACTATGCCATCCGAGCGGGTGTTGGTGAAGTCGATGTATCGGGTGGTCAACAGCGGAAGAGACGGCGAGGCCGGCCCCGGAAGCAAACGCGAGGCTAGCTGCGAAGTTGTAGGAAGGGGTATGAGAATCCAGAGGCGGTGGGAAGTGGCTGGGGAGTGATGGTTTTGTCGATGGATTGAAGGTCAGTTCAAAGGAAGCCGAGCAGGGTCGTTCGAGCACAAGCAAGCAGAACCGATGGTCAGACCTGGACGAGCAGCGCTTGCTGGGAGTGGATCTTTGGCAAGTTCCCGGGCAGGACTCGGCCCGCAATACGTACGCGCTGGAACACGATCCGGCCCAGAGTCAAATAGCCTTCCTCCGCAGCTCAACCCTTTGCGAGCCGAGAAACTAACTGAGTGTCTTCAATGATATGAGGAGAATTTACGGGAGAATAGGGCATCAGATGTATGGGCGAATCACCGCAGCATAATGCATTCATATCCTAACAAATGTGTTTCAATTGAGATGGCTTCTACAACATTATAATGACACACAAAGCGGCTTACGCTGTTGCTTCGTCAATCCACTGCCAAAGCCTCCTATCCGCCACGAACCCCTCACTCAACTCCGCCACTACTGTAAGTTTTCTGGCTATAGCTTCCCTCCCCGAACCTGTGAAGCGAAAGTAATCTTCTTCATCTTTTTTAATCTCACTTGCTGGACGATCATCTTCCGTAAGCGTTTTAGCTAGTTCTACAAACCCTATTTCCTTCTGCACACCTTTGAAAAGCCTTGGTATATTGATCTCATCTTCTGGTTTATACACCAATGTATATAGCTCTGTGAAATAACGGTAGTCTTGTAAACCATCAAGAGTTACCAGCCGCGTGAATAGCTATGCTCGCCGGGTAGAATCCCAGAATTCAGGATCTAGCTTGATATCTTTTCCCTGAAAGAACTAATGAGTGAAACTGGCCCTGAAGGTAGGAACCAGTGTCGTGTCAACTTCATCTCTTGGGTAAGGCAGACTTAGAGTCGTAAGGAGTGTCGATATGGGGACAGTGGAGGAGAATGCCCAGTCAATGATATAAGTAATATTAAGGTCATTATCAACAAAGACATTGCCCGTACTGAGGTCCGGATACCGGAGAGGGTATTCACTCTCTAGGTTGCCCAAGGTTGTAAAAGATTATGGGCTAATCGCAGGTATCATTTCCCGCAAGAAATATTTAGTAATGCAGTAATCCAGCCTATTTTTACTACTATCAACTTTCGAACCCAGAGTAATAAAATCATTCTATTGACTAACTATAGATTGGTGGGCAAGAAAGGTTTCAAATTCTCTGAGTTCGGGGATTAGAGCGAAGAAGGCGTGTTGCTCTAATAGAAGCTCTTTGACGTGAAGAAAATACACGGAAAGTAGCGATTGGTAGTAATCGAGGTCGTGCTGAAATGGACCTCGGGCGACGTTATCCCCTAAGTAATCCCGCTGGTGCCAAATCAGAGCAGGAGAAAGGCACTCCTTGACACGATATTCTCCGTCTTCCTCAAACAGTGACCCTATCTTGTCGAACCGTAGATTCAGTAACTATGAGGTTATCGTGCCTAGTTACGCCATTATCTTCTCCTTATTCGCTCTCCCGAGGTAGGGACGAGGTTTGCGAGATGAAATCATGCCTTCTGGGCAAGTATCCTAAGCAAATCTACTAAGGGGGAAACCAGGAGCTTTGCTCATAAGAATAAAAGGAACCCTAATTGTATTTGGTCCATTCGAGCTTTGATGGTAATTAGAACCAGGAGTTTTGGTACGTATTCCAATAATGCACCTGTAATTAAATACCTCTGGGACGGGAATTAAACTATTTAGCTTGAGAAATTTCATAGTTACGACTTGGCTTTCAAGTAACTTTGCTGTAGTCTCCGGAGGCATATCGTGGTCCTCTCGAGGAGAGAGAAAGGCCCATTCCACGCCGTCCTTAAATGAAAGAAAAATCGTCCAATTCCAGCTTCTACTCTCCGGCTACTGGGACGAATCGCAAGAGCATGGTATATTTCGGAGCTGTCCTGCGAGGCGGAGAAGGGCAGATAGATTGAAACTAACATAGAAAAACACTCCTGTTCTCGTTCCCATTGCGTTTGCCGGCTAACGACGGAGGAATGTTTGAGTCGCGCTGAAATCACCAAGTGGCTGGCGTGACAGAAATACGAAGCATGGATTTATAATTGGTGGGTCACTGTTCGTTGCATGAGACTCAGGGGAGTCGCGGTGGTCGAAGATTTGGTTTGGGGGTTGGCTTACGTGATCACCACGTGATGGCCCAACAGGGCCCACCACCGTGGTGCACTAGGGGAGCCGCAGCGGATGCCTGGGAAATATGCAGGCAAATTGTGACTCATCCGTAACCGAACTCCCTATCAAAAGCACGACCCCACCAAAAGCACGTTTGACATAAAAATAGTTTAATTAATTAAAAAATAACCACTTTATAAAATAGTCTAATTTTTTAAATATAAGATCTTTTAAATATATAAAATATACTTTATATATTACATAATTAAAATACTTAATA
Organism: Hyaloscypha finlandica; assembly: GCA_021399475.1. NCBI lineage: Eukaryota > Fungi > Ascomycota > Leotiomycetes > Helotiales > Hyaloscyphaceae > Hyaloscypha > Hyaloscypha finlandica. Next base: position 54,859 of record JAJTUR010000010.1, on the reverse strand, counting down.
TTTCTTAATATAATAAACTTTTATTATTTTAGAGTTATATAATAAATATTAATATAACTTTTATATTTTATATTATTATAAAATAAAAAAATTATAAATTTACTATCTTCTAATATTAGTTCCAGAATATATATTAAAATTTTATATATTATAAGTACAAAAAGCTTAATTATAAAACTAATAATTTAAATTTTCAAATTTTCAAATTTTTAAAATTAAACTTTAAATAAAAAAATATTTATAAGATATAAAAAGAATATATAAAGTTATATATAATATTTTATATAAAACCTAATATTTTAGAAATAAAAATCTTAATTATTAAAGCTTTATATAAATAAATATAATAAATATATATACTATTAATTACTTAATATTAAATTTATAAATATTAGATTAATATATATAAGAGTTTCTCTATTCTATTTATTAAATTATAATTTGAGTTTATATTTATAATAGCAAATTTATATTATTTTTATTAATATCTTATAAATTAGTAATAATTAAGAGATAAATATATTAAATAATTAAAAAAGTATATATAAAGTTATAATAAAGATATTATTTAAAGGATATTTAATTAAAAGTTATTATAATAACTATTAACTTAAAAGTATTATAATTATTATATAATATTATTAATAAAGTTAATATTATTGACTTTTTATAATATATTAAAATAAGTTATTTTCAAAATTATAAAACTAAATATATAAAGAGTTTCTAATAAAGATTAAGTAATAAATAGAATTCTAATATATAATATTAGTAATAAAATTAATAATTTCTATTATATATACTTTATTAACTTTTATTTTATAAAAGAATTATTTTTATTTTTATTTTTATAAAAAACTAACTTAAACTTAGATTTTATTTAGAAATAATAGGTTTTAGTAAATTATTTTTATATATTATGAGTTACTATAATAAATAGAGTATAATTACAAGAATTTTTATAATATTTTATATATATATTAAAAGTTAATAAATTAAGTAAAATATATATCCTTTAAAATATTTTCTTTAATTATACAAAATACTTTATTATTATATCATTTACTTATTTTATCATATATATAGAGCTTATATATAAAATATTATATAAAACGGATTTATAGTTGTGTAATTATTAAGAAATAAAAAATTCGCTAAATCGTGTTTTTGGTGGGGTCGTGCTTTTGGTAGGGAATTCGGTTAACTACACCAGACAGCCAACACGCACCGCCTGGTTCCAAACGCATATTTGCATGCTTTCCAATTCGGCGGCGACCGGTCAGCATTGAGATGGAATCCCAACGATTGAGGAGATAGTCACAGACCGAATTACGTTTGCAATATCACGTCTGCGTGCTAAACCTCAACCATTTACATGCCTCGACGCAGACCACCTCAACCTCCAACCCCTGATAACTTTCCTGAAATTCCACAGGGAGCGACGAAGAAAGCGTACTATCCAGCTGGGAATCTAGTATACTATCTACAGAGTCGTAAGTCGTTTAGTCTATGAAAGACATATCTAAGTCAGTTATTAGCCGATGATGGGGAGTGGAGAAGAGGAGAGATTAGCGACGAGACGACTAGTACCAGTCTCTATATCCGATGCGCTGCGGCCAGGTGGGAATTTTCCGGAGCGGAATAACTAATTATCCGGAGGAACACCAAAATCACGCTCTGCTGTTTACATGTAAATAAACCACTTAATTAATCAATTACACCGCAATCACGATGCCAGACGATACTGTATTCGATTCTACCGATAAAGGGACCCTCCGGCCTAATGAGGATCCACTACGTAAGCAGGGGAGTACCTTTAAGCCTATGCAATTACCCTAATTCAACTAGGAAATCAACCTACCTGAACACACCTCTCCCGATGACCCTATTACCTTATTTACTATATACTATATACCTGAAATCATCGATTTGATAGTCGCGAAGACGAACGAGTATCGACGAGAGCCTCAGGACGATTCGTGCCCTCGCGTAAGAGCAAAGGAGTAGTACCCGACTTGTAGTAGAGAGATTTATATCTACTTTGCGATCCGTATATATATGACCTTATATATATGTAATGAGATCGCAGATTACTGGAATACGAAAGACTTTACTCCCGATTACCTAATTATAAGCTATATGAGTAGGGACAGGTTCCAGGAGCTTTATATACACGTGCGATTCTATGGAAATCAGGAATAAGGCCTATATGAGAAGGTAACCTCTATTTTCCCTACCCTTTTACCTGAAACTAGCTAATAAACTACCGAGTAGGTTAAAGCCTTAAGTATACATATTTAGTTAATTAATATGAGCGTTTGGAAGTCTAGAAGGGACTTGGTAGTAGACGAGATAATCGTATGATTTGAAGGTTGATTAAAGGAAATAACTACTATTCCAAACAAGCCTATACCTACTAGATATAAGGTATAGGGGGCAGCCTAGAGGGGGTTCTTACTCGTATAGAACTGGCATATTCCTGGTCAAAGAAATGGCCCCCTAGGAGTACGTACTCCTAGGGAGCTTGGTAGGACAATTAAGGCTAGAAATAGTAGAAACAAGATATAAGTAGTAGTCCTGCACTTAATTAAAAGGTTACCTAAACCTCCTAAAGGTTCTAGATATCACGTTTACCTTGATAATCTCTTTGTTTCTACTCGCTTCGTCTAATATGCTCGTACCCAGGGAGTTGCAATTACTAGGACTTATAGGATAACTAGAGGGGTTATTAAGGAGCTTCTTGACCTTCAGAAATCGGATAAAAAGGATATAATACCCTGGGGTGAAACGTATTCCAGGTATATACCTAATAGAGAAGTGTGTCATGTGGGGTGGAAGGATTAAGCTTTTGTTTTAATGATGTCTTCCTTTATGTTAGGTGACGAGCGTGTTTTACGGCGAAGGAAGAGGCCTAAGGAGACTTCTTCTAAAGCAAAGACTATACGAATACCCTTTAGTAATTAGGCTATAAAGACACTCTCGATTCCTGTAATTGCGGATGGATATAACTATCACATGGGAGTAGTTGACGAGTTTGATCACCTGACTACCTAGAACACTGGTTTACGGCACGTGGAGCGAGGAGGGCACCAAGTACTTGAGCACTGGCTACTCCGTACGGTTCTAATTAATTGCTATTTACTAGCTTTATGTAGCGATATCCCTGAACCTAGGGAAATAAGCTTCAGAAGCTAGTAGGAGTTCAGGAGACAGCTAGTTAGTGCTTTACTAGCTAAAGGGAGAGATAGTGAGATCTGTCTAAAGAGAAGAATATCACATATTAGCTAGGGAGCAGAGGAAGTGTCTAAGGAATTACATACGTAGGTAAAGCTTAGTAAAAAGGGCTTATGTGTATATTGTAAGGGGCTAAGATATGGGGACCGGCCGAAAAAACGGGTTGCACTAGCTCAAATTGCATCGAATCAGGGCAGGGAGAGCTTGACACACCAGTCCTTCTATGGCTGTAAGGAGTGTGACGTTCATTTATGTAGGAATCGTGGTTGTTTTGATGTATTCCATAGATAAAGACAGAATGAAGCAATATCAGGGGGAAATTCAGCCCTCTGATTGGCTAGAATTAAGCGAAAATCGGGGTGCACGGACCAATTCCCACCTGGCCGCAGCGCATCGGATAGTACGCTCTCGTTTTACACTGTTGAAGCGAACGCTAATTAGATAGGTTATCGATGAAGCCACCCGGTACACTTATAATGTCCGTGTTGAATACATTCGCGAACGACCCTCTTGGGCTCCAGCCACAGTCCCCTTGGCAAATCACGAGTACCAGCCAGATCACCCTGCTGAAAATGAGTCTGATACTACCACCGACCAAGCCTCATCATCTGCAGCTCAAGGAGGGGATACGGGCCATGCTCGAACCGACTCTACGGATTCCGATGAGCTTGGGTGGAGCCAGAAGAGATACCAACAGGAAACTGGGTCGATAGACGAGCTGGCGGATACACTACATGAGACTCACATTGGAGGGAGTAGCATCACGGCCTGGAGTGAATGGAAATGGAATAAGGAGCGTCAGCAATGGGGTAGATATCGTATGTCTCATGGCCAGCACGAGTATGAGTGGCGGGGCCCGGACTCGTCGAGTTCGAAACCAAAAGAGAGCACCACCACCGTCTGGAGTGAATGGGAGTGGATTAAGGAGCAACAGCAATGGAGGTGTTACCGTGTGTCCTATGGCGTGTACGAATATCAGTGGCAAGCTCCAGAGTCTGAAAAGGTCAAAGGAATGGATTCTTCTCATAAAGGAAAAGGCAAGAATGGCAAGAAATAATGATCGATTCGGGGGAAGACTTAGTAGTAGTGTGAAGCTTGGCTTTGTATCATCAGAATGAGCTTCAGCTAGATACCTCGTGAGTCTGCGAACCATGAATGCTAATTCCATTTATCAATCTCTCATTCCGAGAACGTCGGCCACAATTCTGGAGCCACAAACCTATCGGCTACAGATTCCTTGGTTGCAAACCTATCAAGTGAAACCCAGTGAGCAATCACTAATGAGTGCCTAGTGCAAATCCGATGCGGGCACGGACTAGGACGATAGCGTGGCACGGACAGAACCCCGCACTACGACTCACGGAGCCTCACCAAATGCAATCAAGGTTGCACTCTCCAGCAGAGGCTTTCATGGACACATGGTTTACCAAGGAAGTGAAGCATCCACCCCGCGAACTCTGGTATGGAGGCCAAAGAGGATCCTGGTTTTAGAGAATGAGTAAAAAGTTTCATTGGATTAAAAGGGTTTGCAAATACAAGGTAAGCTACATTGTGAGGTCATCATGTGTTAGAACCGAATTGGGACTCTCGCTAATCTGAGCAGTTTTGGTTCATCGCTTATCGTTCACAGCCGCTCCTGCTTGTCCAGTTCCCCAATCTTTCAGCCACCTCCCGTCATCCAGCCACACCACTCGTCCAGCTCTACCGCACCGAGCAACTCTCGGCATCCCTTCAATATCTCTCACTCCAAGGTCTCTCCTGAATCTTCGAAAGCAAGTACATCATCTCAAAGCCGGAGGCGTTGGCATCTGACCATGGAGACGGCGACACAGCCGTTGAAATGATTCGGGAGCTGGAGTTTCTTCTGAATTCAGTGCCTGCTCTTCTTGTTGTGGAGGTAGACGCACATCCTACCAACCGGCATACTTCGTCTGGCCCGTCATCTCGTTCAAGGTACCAGAAGCCCTCCCGGTTGCCATTAGCGCGCTTGAACTCCAAAGGAGACTGCCTTGTCGATGGAGAGGGGTAAAAGGTCGCGGGGCTGTGGTATTCGAAGACCGCATCTTCCGGGTTGATCTGCTCCGCCTCTACAGAAGTACTGGGAGGCGCGACCGATGATTCTTCAACTATTCCTTTCTTGCCTTTCCATTTAAGTTAGTTAAATCCAAGGAGAGGAAAGGAGAGAACTCACTAGATAATTCCAATCCATCACATTTTTCCCCCTCGCGTTTGCACGTAACGCATCCCGCACATGACCTAGTACAAATTTTTCGTCCTAGCTTCGGACTTGCGGCATTGTGTAGTCGCTCCCTGCGACATTAGCGATGGAATGTGCTCTCCGGCATATCTTTAAGACCGGGAAACGTAAGAGGCCCGCGGAGTTGCACTTCCATAACCTCTATCCTCCTCTCTTCTAAGAACTGAGAGAATTACTGAAAAGCTTTGTAACGGTAGCGAGGATGTCTCATTCCAAATTTGAAGATATCTGGTATCCAGCTATATCGAATCGCATCCGGGCGGATATCACAAAGACGATACATCTCATTATACGCCTGGAGCATGATAGGTAGACCTGTCCTCATTTGCGATCCCGCGGTATAGCCGTAGCTTAAGGCCATATCTCTTCTTTCGAAGTCAGCCTAATACGCCTGCCAAACAGTCTCTTTTAGATATTGAGGCCGGAATATGCCCAGTAGCGAAGAGGCGGAAAGCCCTAAGTCGAAACGCAAGAACCAAAGAAAATCGAGGGCCTTAGCCGAAAATGGCCTAAGATACTCCAGAACGACCAAGGATAGCGTTGCCCGTGCTAGGTTTGCCTCAGATATTTCCTGTTTATAGTAGTTCTCGACCCAGAGATATTTGCTGGCACGATGAGGTTCAGCATCAACTAGCCGGGATTTCGCCTCACATGCATTTCTCCTCCTTTTTAGGCATATAGTTCCATTTATTTGCGTGTGAGGGATTTCGTCCGGTAAGTTTTTACCAAAGAGTTCTTTGAACCGGGACCGTGTCTGCCTGAGGGTCTCGCCAAGATCGCGGTTACTATACCAGACAAAGTCACTCTCCTCTTCATCGATGGCTTCGGGAGTGAGGATTTGAGAAGCTTGTGAGGGGATTATAGACCTTTGGTGTTCGGAGGCTGCATATTCTGTAGCCATACGGCCAACTGAATCCGGACGCGCTAACGCGTGAGCTTCGTTAAATGCAAGAAAGTCGGGCTTGGGTGGCGTATCGCGAGACTGAGATCTCACTGATTGGGTCGACTCTGAGACTAAAGCATAAAACTCCCTGATTTTGTTAGCTCGCTCAGATGGCCTTACCGGGAAGCCCAACTCACGAAATCGATTAGAGTATGTCTTGTATCTGTTCTATTTAGCTATAAATATCTCTCTGAAGGAGCTTGACTTACGACCAATCCCTCATTTTCTCCTGAATTTGCGGGAAACTGATTCCGGTCATATACAATCGGATCAACTGCGGCTGAGAATCGAACTGCCAGTCGCTAAACATTCGTTTGCCATCTGGGTCGACGAAATTCTGGATTTTTCTGCATTGCTCGTCCGTTAAAGCCAGGCATTGAATCTCGGACGGAAGGGGATGCTTTGCGTGATCCCAAGTTGTTTGCATCGTGGGAGAACGGTGGGCCTGCTCCTCCTGGGAGTGGACCTCGGGACTTGATCCTTCGCAAGATGTAGGAAAGTTCTGTTCTGGTAGTGATAAAAGTTTTGACAGAGCAGGTAGTCGGTTGTGAGGCTCAGATCCTGTGAGAAGGACACCATTTTCGAGTCCTGGTTGTATTAACTCCGGGATTTGGCCGTTGGAACGTGGTGCTGGTGGAGGTCCATCGCGAGACTCGGATTCCGTAATAAAGGGTGGGAATTTCGTGTTGTACAGAGTCCTAGGCAGATGCTCGAGCAGGCCGTCTGCTATCTGAACTGGTGGCGATGAGGATGCGGGGGGGGCTGCTTTTGGAAGAGATCTGTACACGCATGTATCATGAAGTCTCGAGCATCTAGCACCTCCTCGGCGTTAGCTCTAACCGTCGGACAAGACAAGAGTGACTTACAAATGGGCTTCATCTCATCACACTTTTTGCGCCTCTGCTTACACGGCTCGCAACCACTCCTTGACGCGTTGTATCTTGTCCGTTTTCGGAAGAAACCGTCAGTCGCAGACGAGGAGAGAGGGAGGTACTCTACTGGCGTCTTGGTTGTCCAATGTTCGTTGGGTGGAGGCGTTGTCGTAAAATCGGACCGTTCAAGCTCCTGCGAAGAACCCTTGCAGTCTGTTTGCAGAGTCGAATCTCTTTGCATCATTTCTAATGAAGAGGTTTCCAGCGTCTGGGTTGGACGAGGCGCTGTCTGGACGGGATCTTGGTTCACCTTGTCGGGACCCTTGGTTCGTACCGTCGATTGAGCAAGGGAGATATGGGAGACTTTCGTAGAATATTGGCCTTCTGTGTCATTGAAGGAAGGTGTTCCTTCAAAAGGAACTAGATTGAGCAGGTTCTTTAGATCACATATGTTTTGTTTCGCAACAACTTTCTGCAAAACTGTTACAGAGCGGGGAGAGGGTTGCTCAATGTGATGCGAATCTCTTTCAGTCGTAGGAACATGGTCTGCCTGATCCTCTACCCGAAGCATCTGGGAGTGGATTTCAGAGTCCAGTTTTGGTGGTGGAATGTGTTTTGACAAAGCAGGTATGTGTGGCTCAGATCCTGATTCGGAATTCCTTTCGAGAGCTGAGCCTGAACCCGGCAAATCCAGAACCATGTGGTTCGCGTCTTTTCTCAAAGGCGGGACAGGGTCGCGGAACATTGAGTCTTGTTGCTGATCTCTGTCGAGGTACGGGCGACCAAAGTTGACCCCCACTACTCTGGGGTTCCTGGCGCCATGGACGGGATATAGATCAATCCTGGAAGAGGGAGGAAGGTACTCTGCGTAATTCGGCGAATCTCTATTATCTACAAAAGGTTAAGTACACAAAACCCAAAGAATACCAGGCAAGAACCCACATGTCCGTTTTGGAACTTTGTCCTCAACTGCCTGCCTTCTTCCCAAGAACCCCCGGCTTGTGTTCTGCTGCTCCCCCATCTCGAAATGTACCGACTTTGTGTTCCCCTCAATTTCCTGCCTTCTTCCCAAGGACCCCCGGCTTGTGTTCTGCTACTCTCCCATCTCGAAAAGCACTGACTCCGTGTCCTCCCCAGCTTCCTGTATTTTTTCCATCGTCCTCCGCTTTGAGGTCCGCGGGTTCACGTTCCTCTTACCTCCCCTATCTTGAAATATCCCGACTTTGGATTCTCCTTAACTTCCATAATCCTCCGCTTCACGTTCCACGGCTTTATGCCCCCCTGGATTCCCTGCTAGCCTTTCAAGATCGAATAAATATTATTAAGTAATTATTCGTTCGATACTTTGGCCGCGAGAAGTATGCGAACCTCTATTGTAATTCGATTTAAGTACGGGAAGTAGTTTCCTGGAGCCATAAGCTCCACGCAACCAGCAAAGTTATTATTAGGCTTAATGATACCCCACGCTACCCAAGGCTCGTAAGGCTAGAATCCCCATCTATTAAGGGCCGAGCCTATAGCTATTACCAAATATATATTTCATGGGCTAGAATTTAGGAATAACTATATAAAGTTAGAGATACACGTTAAAAGGATTTTAACGTACCTCTATAAGCTCCTTAACGTAATCCACAATACCTGTATCTATACTTAAATATACTAATATATTATTAGAGTAGGCTAACTAGTTCTCACTAATATCCCTTACCCGTTTATTATTCTAGGTAATATATACAAAAGAAATCCTATGGAATAGCGACTCTATAGCCTTCGTATTTAATTCCGCTAGTATATATAGTAGTAGATATTTAATACTCTACTAAAGCAAAAAGTTGATTAGGAAAGGTATAGACCAAGTTATATTAGTTAAGTTCACGATTTTCAATTTAAAACATGTTTCAATAATAAGAAGATATTTAATTAGTACCAGAAAATCAAATCGCTACTCTATAAGAATTCGTTTAATAGGATCAATAATAAATTAGAAGGATATAGTGGGATAGGACGAGGTATTATAGGATATCGCGGTTAATAGTATCCATAATAGCATAGGCTATTGAGATAGTAATATATTTAGAAGAGATACTAATTTTACGCTACCGTGGCTTTACGCGTAGCGAATAAGTTTATTGTAGAGTTTAATTGTCGCGTTAAGGAAGTATGTATTATTATTTGGACACCCAAAATACCCTGCCACCCACCCAGGAATTATAGTCCGGGAAATCATATCGTGAATTTGAAAATCGAGTTTCTCAGCAATTATAGTAATACTTATTATGCCCTCTTTTAGAGCTTCGATAACCTAGTCGAAATTCTATGGGCGAGGCTCTAGTCTCTATATAATAATCTCTATAATCTTCTAAGCCATGGATTTTGGAGAGTTGCAAAGAGGCACTTTAATAGCTTACGCTTCATAGATGACCTATAAGCAGGTGCTCAGCCATTTCTCCCCTTGATTAGATAATAAAGCAACAGTATTATTAGGGGTTAGGAAAAGCTAAAGGGCATTTTTGACATTACGGGGATTATTAGAGGCTCGGTAGACTTCTCGAACTTCGTGCTGCCACTAAGGACTAATAAAAGGCGTTTAGTCCCGAGCCTTCTACCTCTCACTATATAAACCCACTACGCCTTATAAGGCGTGTCGTATAATAGAAGAAGCCATCTATCATGGTTCGTTAAAGTATACGGAGGACAATTTACGGTAGGGGTTAAATAGGTGATAGGGGAATAACGCTCTACTAAGGAGAAGATCTATAGTTCGTAAATTAAGGAGGAATAGTAAGTAGACCAAAAACTGCCTTTATTCTACAGTTACCCTTTATATATATGGTTACTGCCACGCCTCTATCTATTACATCTCCCACGTTAATCGAAGAAGTAACGAGGACCCCTTAATACGGGCTTGAGACTAAGACCAAGAAGGGAAGGCCTAAGTCATTACTCGCATTAGATAAAGCGTTCCAAATAGCCAAAATATAAAGAAATAGAATCTATCACCGCGGATATTATAATACTTATTCCAAATTTCCGCTTTAAGTTAACTAATGCCATGGACTTAGACTATTCAAGTCTCGCTTAAACTATTCAAGTATACTAAAACTATTCAAGTGCACTAAAGCTATTTAAGTACACTAAAATTATTCAAGTATACTAAAACTATTCAAGTATACTAAAACTATTCAAGTATACTAAAACTATTTAAGTAAGCCCCAAAATAGCTTAAAGTAGGCCTTAGATAGTTCTCTGCGTAATGGATTATATCTAATTAGTATAAGTATCCTATAATATTAAATTAAGAGGAGTTAGAACAAAAATTGAGGCATTAAATACTAGAGAAAAGTATTATAGTAGCCCTTAGGTATATATGAGACTATTTATTTAAAAGTAGAGTAATAGGATTCAAGTAAAGAGAGGGTAATATAAATACTAACTAGATAGAGGGTAAGAGGAAATATTCTTTAAGCTATAGAAGATCTCATATAGAGTATTCATCTTATAATCCACATAATTAAATAGTCTCAGCCTCTCTATAAGGTAGTTATTAGTAGGTAATAAGGCAATGGGTAGAATTAGAGTTATGGTATTAAAAATCACTAGTGTCAAATTCAGTATAGAACTAATCTCTATCCCTCCTCAGAGGTCTAGGGCAGGCTCCTATAAATAGGAGCCCTGAATAACGTACGTATAATCTAGTAATTAATAAGCACTAGCTAGCCTACTAATTAGTAGTATTCCTATGATATAATAGGATTATTAATCCTCCTAATCACCGACTATACTACCCGAGAGCCGAGGTATATCATATGAGCTAATGTCACGTGTAACCCGCTATACATCATAGTATACCCCCCTCTAAGGATCTTGGACCCTAAGATCTATTAATATATCCTAGTAAAAAACACGTTCAACTCCGTTAAAGCAAACTTCTAGTGTCTTGGGAGGTGGTTTTATTATATGGGCCTAATTCGGAGGGTGTCTAATCAGGTAAGAGTTACGACCGTAATTACGGCTCGGAGGTAGGGGCTAGGTAGTAATCGCGATTTCGTTTATAGAAATACGCGCTTTAATTAGCCTATTCAGAATACCAAAGCACTACCCCATAAGATTAACGCTACCTATTAGATATAGGTTTAAAACGTCTAAATAGCTTCAAATGGAATATTAGTTAAGATATTCGTATAGAAAAACCTATGAAAATATTCTAGGTTCTTTAAGGTTATTCTCAGATTCCTAGGAAGGTGAGGTAACCGGTTACGTTAATTCCAATTAGGATTAGCGCGAAATTTGGTGGTTAATCCAGGTGGTTTTCTACCTCTATTTAAGGACCCCTTCGTGACGCGAAAAGCTTCCCTCTTTTAACCATAACTATAACTACAACTTCCTATATCTATCCTTACCTTCTAGCCTCCTCTTCTACTCTTCTTTAAGTCTTCTTTAATTATTTTTAATTAATTCTATAATATCTTTCATTATTACTACTTCTCGTAATAAGTATAAAGGTAACCTTATAGCCTCCTTCCCCCTTATTAGTAGATACTTGAAATATTTCAAGTATCTGCTTATTAATCCTAACTCCTTATATGTAATAGCTCCTAGTAAGAAGAATTACGACCGCTATAATAAGAATTCCGAGTCTTATAAACTAGTAGATTCCTTACCCTTAAATCTAAGCTAAAACTAACGCGATTTGAAGATTCCCGTAGCCTTTCGGAGGCTTACTAGGCCTAGGAAGATATCGTGATAATCTTTAAGGTATAGCTTAAAGTATACCCTACTTAGCGAATTATAGATCCTACTTATCTAGCTAATTAGGTCTTCAATAATTAGATACTTACTAATAAGCTTACTAATTCTACTTACCGCCTAGTAAAGCCTAAGGAGGATTTAACTTAGACTTATATTCTAGTTATAAGTCCTTTATAATATGAAAGAAAAGGTACCTAGCTAACTCCTTAAAGGAATATAAGAATGTCTACCTCTAGGGTATTAACCTTATTACTAAGATCTCTAATAAGATTAAGTAGTAGTCTATAACAGGTGCCTTAAGTACTAAGAATATAATAATTAGCGCTATTCATAAGTTAACTATAGAGATCTAGGCCTTCTATAAGGTCTATATAGTAGTTATAAGTCCCTTAGCTCCTCTTAACCTCCTTATTACTAATATTATTATAGTATTAATATATTCTAGCGGAGGATAAGCGGATTCCGGAGTCTATTTCCCGGTAGTTTACTAAGTCCTAAATAGGGCTAGTATTTAGAGTCTAGTAATTTTGGATATAGGATTTGTGGGACTTAGTATTTATTTCTTTAAGATACCTATAGCTAGTCTACCTATAATAAACCTTTCTTAATCCTAAACCTTTCCTAAAACGTGAATATAATTCTTATAAGCCTTAATAAAACCCTAGAAAAAAAGAACCTTTATAGGTAAAAACCTAGGGAAAGAGTATCTTAATTACTATTTATATCTATCCTTTAGGCCTTCTAGGTCCTCTTTTTCTTTTAAGGGGCCTTCCTTTTCGCTTTAGGGGACTAGAATTCTTAACCTTAATAGGTCGCCGAGAGGTTATTATAAGCTCTAAACTATAGTTTTTATTATATAATAATAGAAGTTCCTTAGAGTTTTCAAGGTTAGGGAAAGTAAGTAACTAGGTATTATAATTATCTAGCTAGGATTTCTATTTAATTAAATACTATTACTCCTTACTTTAGCTATCTTATTAGTAGTTAATAATAGCTTCTACTTCCTATTCTTATTCTTTATTATTATCCACTAATTCCGGAAGTTCTCTAGTAGGGTATAGGTAAGGTTCTTAACCCTTCTTTACTATATACTCTTTAAGGAGGGAAATATAGAAAGTTAAATATAAATAATTATATATACTTAGTAATTCTAGCTTATATACCACTTATCTAATATATTTAAGTACTTTAAATAGACCTATGAATTTTAGCTTAAGCTTTCCTGCCTTAAGTTTAATATTTTTTATTAATAGTATTACCTAGGCTCCTTTAGAGAAGTATTTATCTAACTAATACCTATTATAGTAGGTTTCTTAGTTATTTTATATATAATACTATAACTCTTAAAGCTTATTCCGCTCTACTTAAAGAATCTCTAGCCTCCTATATATAGCTAGTACTTCCCCTATAATCCTATCCTTAGGATTCTATAGAAGTTAAGGGTAGTAGCTATAATATATATAGAAGGGTATATTCTATAGAACCTAATACTTTAAGTTATTATATATAAACTCCGTAAAGGATAACTTCTTAAACTAGTTATTCTTTTAAGAGTTATAGTAGTATCTTAGGTAGTATTCTAGGGCCTAGTTTTACCTTTCTATTTACCTATTTATCTAAGGATAGAATACTATACTTAAACGCTATTTATATATTAAATAGAAGTAGAAAGTAGACTAGAACTAGCTAGTAAACACTATTCCTTAATTAGAAATAATACTATTAGGGGAGCCAAAGATTGAGAAAATATATTCCTATATAATCCTAGTAAGCTCCGGAGAGTTAACTATCTTATAATAAGTAATATACCTAGCTATTTTAGAGTACTAGTTAATAACTATAAGGATTATATTAAAATTAGGACCTCCTACTAGGTTCTTATATAGCGGTAAGCCTATAATAAAATCTATAGAGATCTTACCCTAGGGTCTCCTAGGCTATAGTAAACTACTAAGTAAGCTATATAGTAAATACCTTTTAGCCTTAACTCTCTAGTAGATATTATATTCTTAATAATAGTCATGAATATTCATTTCTATATTCTCCTAATACTAGGACCTTCTAAGGAGCTCGAGACTTTTCTTAATACTATAGTATCCTACTAGCGGGTTATTATAATAAAGCTTTATAACTTCTTAATATAAGGTAGGATTATCTAGGATAATAATTCTTAAATAGTACCTAAGAAGGCCCGAATTACTACTCTAGATTTAACTCTCCTTAGTATTTCTCTTACTAAGCCTCTATTTCATAATGTTTTAGTATCGAGAATTATTCCTCTAAGCTACCTTAATAATATCTAGGAGGGGTTTAGATAGAGGGGCTAGTACTATAGCTCTTTTAGTAGCTATATATATCTATATACAGGGAATTAGATGTTTATAACTATCTAATTCGAAAACTCGGGGGACTAAGGAGTTTATAATTCCTTTAATTTATTCTAAAAGGTAGGAAGCTAAGTTATATTAATAGAGCCTTCTTTATAGTTAGGTCTTCTACTAGGTCTATCTATAGGGTTTAAGGTACCTCTGCGATAAATAATATCAAAATCATATATCGTAAGATATATTACCTAGTATACTTAATAGCTCTCTAGATACTTTATTTCTATGAAGTATTAGAGGTTATTATGGTCTATAATAACCTCGATTATGAACCTAGATCCTTTAAGGTAATAGCGCTAGTGGTTAAAGGCTTCTATAATTATAAGTAGCTCCCTATTATAGGTACTATAGTTTCATTTAGCCCCAGAGAGTTTCCGGGACTAGAATACTACTAGATACTAGTGCTTTTTAGGCCTATTACTAGTATCTACTTATTAAGAAATAGTACTAGTAATTACGAACTTTAATATATTAGTTTTAACTTAAATCTTCTTAGAAGGGTTAAAATAGACTAGGATAGGCGCTATAGTAAAAGCTTCCTTAAGATCCTTAAAGCTCTTACTAGCTACCTCTATCTAGGTAAATAGGCCAGATTTATAGCCCTTCTCTATTCCTTATAAGAGATTAGTTATACTTATAGTTACCTAAGAGTAATAGTATATAAACCTATAATAGAAGTTAGTAAATCTAAGGAATACTTAGATATTATAGAACGACTTTAGTTCTAGCTATTCTATAATACTATAGATCTATTTAGGGTCTACTTAAATACCTTTTATTCTAATAAGAAAGCCCAAGAATTTGACTTCCTTAATATTAAACTCGTATTTACTAAGTTTATAGAATAGGTTATTTTTATATAGCCTAGTAAGTACCTAGTAAATATAATTATAGTATTTATCCTTATTTCGGGAGTAAATTAGGATATTATCTAAATAAATAACTATAAAATAATTCAGGAGCCCTATAAGAGTAGTATTAATATATACTTGGAATATAGCTAGTATATTAGCTAGCCCAAAAGGCATTATAAGGTACTTAAAATATCTATAGCGGGTCCTAAAAGCTGTCTTCTACTTATGTCCTTTACGAATTCTTATATAATAATATATATCCTTGAGATTTAACTTTATAAATATCTTAGCTCCCTAGAGCCTATTAAGGGTCTTATTAATAAGAGGAAGCGGATACTAATTCTTAATTATAACTTTATTAAGGCTATAATAATTAATATAAAGCTATAGCCCATTATCCTTCTTAGGAATGAAAAGGATAGGCGCCCCTATAGGGCTTATACTAGGCCTTATTTAACGTTTATAAAGCGTATTATATAGATATAGACGTAATACTTCTAGTTAGGTCTCTAATAGGTTATATAAAGGTCTATAAGGGACTATATTATCCGTATTAATAGAGTATTTAATACTACTAAGATTAGGAAGTTTCGAAGCCTTATTAGGGTTAAAGACCCCCATAAAGTCTTTACTATTATCCCAGAGGTATATAGGTACTTCTAAGGCCCCTTTCCCGAGGGTATTAACTTAATACGTTATATACTCCTATCCTATATTACTAGAATTATATAAGGAGGCAGATATCTAGTAACTATTACATATATAGGAAGCCTACTATCTAGGGTAGTCATATTCGCCTTTAGTTAAGAATAAGGCCTATAGTACTACTTTAGGGTAGTTATTAAGCTCCTCTCCGAATTCTTTCGGGGTCAGGATCTTAACCTTATTAGGCTAAGTAGGTGTATATACCTAGTATTTCTTAATATAGTTAGTATACTATACGATAGTTACTTTGTAGAATTCTATGCCGAAAATAAGGCTATAAGAGCCTATATTCTTATATCTATAGAATTAGAGCTTAAAAGGACATGTCTCACTATAATCGTCTATAATAAATACCTCAAGATTATAGGCTTAATAGACCTTAAACTTATTCCTATAGAAGGTTATAAACTCTTAGTCACATTTAGCTAAGGCTATAAAGCCCTAGCTCTAAGCCTACTCGTTATTAAGGAAGTTATAATTAGACCTAGTATTACCGAGACTAATATATACCTCTAAGGCACCTACTTTAGGTTAAGTTAACCTTACCTAAATAGATATATGAAGTAATATACCTTTTTTATTATAGCTAAAATCGCCGATATTCAAGATTTAGTCTTCCCTTTTCCTAGTTCCTTAGGAGGTACTCCTCTAGAGTACTCCTCTATAGTAATCTCATTAACCTACTTCTATAAACACTAAGATTCCTTAATTATCTTAGCTTTTTCTAGGTTCTAATAAGCCTATTTATTATACTTGGAATACCTTATAGATCCCGAAGTATATCCTTTCTAATTATAAGTCTAGTAGATAATTTATATATTAGAACTAGTACCGTGGTAAGGCTTAGAAGGAGCTAAACTACTACCTAAGTTATTCTCGCGGGCCTTTTAGTTCTTTTCCTTCTTCTTTCGGTACTCTTATAGATTAGAATTCGTAGAGTTAGGATCTTTCTAGGTAGAGTTACCCTTACTAGCTTCCCCTACCTTAGCTCTCCTTAATTTGGGGTAAGTAGTATATTCTACTTTCTATACTTTCTCTAACTACTCTAAAATAGACGCTGCTTTATTACTTGAAAGGATAGATACTAGTATCTAATAAGTCTTAAAGTCAAATAGAGTAGTATTAAGAGTCTAGACCTAGTCCCTTCTAGGGCATAGGTCCTAGTTAACTTTAAGACTAATTATCTAAGTATATAACTTAGTAATAGTCTCTCTATCCTTCTAATAAAGATCTCGAATCTCCTTAAAGGCGTCTTACTAATAGGTCTAAGGAGCCTAGAGTATGTCTACTAAATAGGCTTTAAACTTCTCCTAATTAATCTTATAGGCCAGACTCTACTTTATTATAGCTTCCTAGGTATTATGAGGGTCGTCCCTAAGGGTACTTATAGTAGAATTAACTCTAGAAGAGTATCTATTATAAGTCTAAGGCTAGGTCCTAAAGACCGCCTCCTAGGAAGACACGAATATCCTCTATTCTTTAAGGGACCTTCTATAATATAAGTCTAGTATCCGGACCTTAAGAAGTTTCTCTTAGTCTAGTATTATTTTTAAGACGTTATATAGTAGCTCCTAATAAATAGTATTAAGATTACTCTTGAAACCTATTATGTCAGGAAAAGGGGTGGATTCTAGCCCTATTCTAGGACCTTCCCTAGTAGGAATTACTATTAAGGATAGAGTAGACTTATAAGTAGAACTTGAATAAGATATAGAGAACCTTAAGGTATCCCGAAGGGTACCCTTATATTATTCTAACTAAAGGATACGTTAATTAATTATATCTACTAATTCCTGCTTTTATTAGAGTACTTTAACTTCATACTATAAGGTCTATTCCATAGCTTAGGTAGTAGTGGCCTAGGCCTTAATTAGGGCATCGATTTCGTTACTAAGATTATTGTCGTCGTTAGGGTTACCTCTAGGAGGCACCTAAATAGCTCTATTAAAAGTATTAGAAGAGCCTTCGCTATTTCCGCCATTTGAATTAATCTAATTAACTTCTTCCTTAGGAGTAGGGTTAATGACGGGCTACTATATATTTCATGGGTTCTACGACATGATTACCTTATTAAACTACCTCCCTTAAGGGGTAGAGAGATTAGCTTATAAGGTAATTATTAGTAGGTAATAAGGTAATGGGTAGAATTAGAGTTATAGTATTAAAAATCACTAGTATTAAATTTAGTATAGAACTAATCTCTATCCCTCCTTAGAGGTCTAGGGCAGGCTCCTATAAATAGGAGCCCTGAATAACGTATATATAATCTAGTAATTAATAAGCACTAGCTAGCCTACTAATTAGTGGTATTCCTGTAATGTAATGGGATCATTAATCCTCCTAATCACCGACTATACTACCCAAGAGCCGAGGTATATCACATGAGCTAATGTCACGTGTAACCCGCTATATATTACACTCTCTAAACCCAGTAATCCTAGGGGGCGGTCCTAAAGCTATAGGTTTATAGGCCTAGCCCCTATAAACTCTCTCACCCTCTATATATATCCCGTGCGTCCTATCTCTATCCCTCTCTTAGCTTTCTAATAAATATCTTTCCTCGAAGCTATTTTAGATTAGGTATAGCTCAAATCGTACTAACTAGGCTCATTACCTCAGAATTTTCGCTACTATAGTACCTGTATTATATAATATTAATACATATAAGGCTCTATAGTTCTTCTATATATAAGCTATCGAGAACACGGCCAGTTATCGGGAGTTTTACTTCCTTAATCTTCTCCTCTATCTTAATAATTTCTCCAAATATAGAGCCGGGATCTTCACGATCAGGCTCTAGCCTATAAGGTATAAGTAGGCCACTATTCTTAAACTCCGGAATATATTCTCGAGTACCTTATTTCATTCGCGACTTATCGAATTAATTAGAAGAGTAGGGGGAGCATTATACTATACCTAAGTCGAGTAACTCGGGTCTTATTTACTCTACGCCTTAGTTAAGTGACTCGGGTCTTAGAGGTCACGAGAGATTCGAGAAGTAGACTAGTATTAATAGCTTCTATCTAAATAAGAATTAAACTAGTCACTATTAGTTTTGGACCACACATAAATAGGCAAATAGGGCCTTACTATTATCATTCATGCAAATGCTATTGCGATCTTTCTAGTCAAGCTAAGCTAGCTTACGTTAAGATCATCGGTCGCTTTCTTTATCATATACCATTATATTAATTTCTAGAGCCTAAAGTGGTTTCCGGCCTCGTCTCATCTATGGAAGGGTTATGGGGCGGTATAGTCGTGGAGCCATTATCATGGAAAAGGCTAAGGCGGCTTAGCGGCGGCCTTAAAAAAATAGAGGGTTTTCATAGTTCTATTAAGGCTACCTCCCATACCCTCAGTAATCCTAGTTAGCCACTAGTTACTCGACAGCAAAGCACTTTTAGCCTCGCGGAATATTCACATTATCGTGATGATATTTCTCCTACATTCCGATCGGGCATCAAAGGGAAAACCGTGCTTAGCCTACGCATAAAGGCGCCCTACGGATAGCGTGCAACAGCAATACGTTTATTTTTGTTCGTGTTTTGCGGCTCTACCCCACCGCTGCAAAACCATCATCGAATAAGCGCAATCATCTTCGCAGAGGACCTAACTGGCTCTACGCTATAGGGCCAAGCAATCGAGTAGTCCGCAGAAGTAATAGAGAAAAGCTTGGCGAAAGGCTCAACGAGGTGGCAAAAAGCTCGTAGTACCTAAGAAGCCTTCTTCACAAGATATTTTTTAAAATTGACATACAGACAACGCTAAAATGAAGAAGCTTTTCAAAAGATGCTTTAAAGAAGCATTTGAAATCAAGAGGCTTCTAAAATCAAGAAGCCTTTAAAATCAAGAGGCTTTTAAGATCAAGAGGGGTTTAGAATCGAGAAGCTTTTAAAATCACTCTCTAGCAGCGACTTTCTCACACGACTCCGCTGCCGGAGAGGGTGGGTACCAGATCAGCACTCAGGCATAAGCATCACAAGACTGTTTTTGGGAGAAGCCGATTATGGCTCCTCTCTAGAAGAGCAGTCCCAACGGAAAGGTCTTACATAAGGCGGCTTCCAGTTTAAGCTCCCTCCAGTTCAAGCATTTCCATTTTAAGATCACACCCCACATTTTGGATGGGGATGACCATGGATGTCTCTCTGGGATTACAAAGCATGAATCCTGCCTAAGGGATTGATCGCACGTTCTGACAGCTCGATCGCAGCGAATAGGTTGGGTACTGGTTAAGGGATGGGTTTCGAGTAGGTACCAGTTTTGCCATCGGCCACAACAAGCTTTTCGTTGGCAATTAGACGAGGTAGAGGGATAAGGTAATTGGAGTTCAGCGCTTAGCATATGCAATGCAGTTTAGCACACTTAATCATGTGGATCAATTGGTCCACGAATATTGTAGGCGAGAATCGCGAAACACAGACGCAGGAGTAATGATGGGACACAGCAGAAGACTGATAGGACAATGATTAAGGTTACAGGCTTAGCAGTTGCGACACTAACTGCCAGATTTATTTCCTCTTCAGCTACGTTCCAGTCTTATGAGGACCTCTGCGTAAGCAACTCTTGAAGTAAAACAACGCTCTAATTTGTATTGTTCTAATGGTCAGCTAAGAAGATCACTAGAGAAGTCACGATCGGCGATGAACGAACCCTACCTAATATCGAGAGACGTACTTAAATGGAGATCATCCAACAACTCGCTCTTGATCTCATCGACCCCTCCATTTGTATTCAGCGTACTGCTCGCAGGTCTTCTTACAATGCAGTGCCTCATAAGGCTGTCTCCCGGCGTCACTCGGCACCTCAGCAAATATGCTACAGGCACCGCATCCAGAAGGCAGGGCTCTTCTATAGCTAGAACGTTCCGCATGGCCCGGCTTCAAAGTCTCCAAAGAACCATCGCTAGTCATAGAGGCAGCAAACAAGAGGTATTGAACCAGTTCCGATCTTAATCTAGGAAATACTAATATTTGGAACAAGAAACTGCCGTATTTCCAAGCCGGGCCTCCTGACCGTGGATGCATGCTATCGGCAAATCAGCGTGTTGAAAGTCCATGTGATTTTCCCAAGTCCGCAGCAAGCTCTCAGAAGCCCAAGCCGGCAACAAGATACGAATACCGAGCCTTCAATACCAACATCGCTTCTTCATTAATACCTAGATGGTGTCTGCTTAAGCTTGCACCTGGAGCGAGAAGCCTCGATCCAGGTAGACTACTGAGAGTCATCTCCTGGAACATCTATTTTGAGGGTTCGGATCTCCGAAACCATGCATCTTCAGCTATGGACAAACTGAGAGAAGCACTCGGAGATCGGCCCACTCCAATGGTTATTATGCTCCAGGGGGTGCATCACCTGTCACTAGAGGCCATCCGCGAACACTGGTGGATCACGAAGAATTTTAACTTGTCAAGTGTGGAGGCTCCCCGGCCCTGCTTCACTATTATAATGGTCTCCAAGCATATTCCGGCCGAAAAATGGTTTCGAGTCTCCTTCCCATCAGAAAGAGACGCTCTCGGTGTTGAAATCCCAATTTCCTCTCTTGAGGAAAATCCAAATTCTCTAGAAAAAGTATAAAGCGGGTATATGCGGGGTGGCCCTTTCTTGCACACGGGACTCTGGGAAAGCGGGGAACTTCAGAATAGACGTGAGGCGATGATTGAGGCGTGCTTGTAGGCGTTAGTACACAGGTTTTCATTGGTTGGATAAGCTCCACTGCTTCTTGAAGCTGCTGTCGGGTGCGCGCATTCTGATTCACGACGTGGATATGCAAATGTATTTTAGATGAATATGTCAAGTTGGATTCAAAGCTGCAGTTTGTCCAGACCTGGGACACCAAAGGCGTTCCTCATACATAAGGAGGCCCTGCCCCGTTTCAGGGCATCGGCGTGCGCAAAATGAGAATAGTGAAGACTGGGAGGGAGTGGCGACAGCTCCGATTGACCGCAAACTTGGTGATGGTTAATATAAGCGGGTAAACAGAGTCAGATAGCCACGCAAAACTGAGAGTTTAACCAACACATAGTTCCCAAAGCAAGCAGTAATATAGGAAAATAAAGACCGACGCGTTAATTATGAAAGATCCTCTTACGTCTCTCATCTGGCTCTCTTCCTACTCGGGCCCTCCACATCCGTTTCGGTCATAGATCCGTGATCTGTAATAACTGCCTCGATCTGCAAACCTTCCTTTTCATTCCTCAACCCTTGGATTGTAGATTCTAGCCGGGTTGTAAGATGTTCGAGCTCTTTGCATTTGCCTGTCTGCTGTAAGTAAAATCAATAATTCGAAGCATAGAGGAGGCCATATGGTAGAGTTCCTTCTTGTCATCGCCGAGCTGGTTCATGCGATCTACAGAGATCAGATCTCGCTTTGAGACCCAGGACCTGAAGGAGATATATTACCTGCTACATGAGAGCTCTCTATCAGGAGCCTACGTGTAGTTTCTAGGTGATATTTTAGCTATTTGATCTTCATGGCTCTGGGGGAGGTGTATTTACACACTATATAGCATCCGATTCTCTATTTGAAGCAAGTTTATACGTTCTAAAATGGAGGTTAATTAATATAAAGATCCTGCTACGAAATTCAAAGAGAGACTTGCCTTGCATTTGACCGTTGTTCCCTTGTAGGCGAGTAAAACATTCTAAGATAAGTGAGCCTGGGTCTTGGTTAGAAGCTTGGCGGCAGGGGTACTCACGAATAGCGCCTTCTATAATATTCGGAAGGAGCTCAAGGGTCTCGACCTAAAGAGTTAAGCGGCTATTAGAGGCATTATTCGGCATGTTATAAAAGATCTTCTTCAAAACTAAAGGAAATTAATAGGCATGAGACGAGAAGAGCAAAGCACGTCAAACCACGGAGTTGTCTAATTTGAGGATCTTCATTACTGGGTGGAGTGGGATCCTGCCGGTAACTGCCTTCAACTAGCACAGCGGTGAGGCCGATCTCTCTGCCTGGAGTGAGACCTCGAGCGAGGTCATGAATTGTACCCCTAGGAGAAGATATTAGTCCGTGCGGATCGAAAGTTGCTTTGTACGAATTGGCACTAACGTCGACTTACGCCGTGGTAGCAGGAGCATCTGCGACATGATCTGTGGCTACATGTGCCAATAACGGAAAGTCCTCTCTCAGTCAGCTTAGAATTGTGCTCGAGTCTTACTAATGACTTACTGTGATAGATGATTTAAGGGGACCGTCATAAGTAAGTGGGCCAGTTTCCTGTTGTGTTAGTAAAGTCATGCTGCTAAAAGACTTCGCGATTGAGATGGCGGATCAGGAGTGAATACAGCGCACGACACGGGAAGCTCACTCCCTTTATGCTATCGAAAGGGACCTTCTGCCGGGCATCAGGTCTGCCTTAAGGTACCACGTTAAGCCTGACTTCCGCTGCTGAACATCCTTCGAACCTTCCGCCCCTGGCCACTGCCTCCATACACATGCACAAGCCGGTCCCCCTTGGGTAGCTGACGCGGTACGGGGCATTGACACAGCTACGCCGTGCCTTGATCCAGGCTCTTTCACTGGCGTTCACCCCCTTAATAATACCAATTTCTTGACCCTATATACTAATAGGGACCACAGAGTAGCCCATACCTCGTGTCTAAAGGAGTCTTGTGCATAAACGAGCTGCTCAGCTACGGGATCACCGGTCGTCATCGAGCCTAGCTATAGCCCAACATTCTTCGTGATCTATGTAGTGAGCGATGGCTCAGGAGTAGGCGAGGCGCTCCAGCTTCAGGCCCCAAGGATCATCATGCTTCTCCTCGCTGTGATCTCAGCTCTAAGCATAGCTCTAAGCATAGACACCCCAAGGAAGGTAGTCACCGAGAGTAGCGGCGAAGGGGTAGGAGAACCCAACTTCTCGGTCGGTCAGAGATTCACAGCCGTAATGGCGCGTTGCCGGGACGGTGAGCCGTCACGAGTATACGGAGCCCGTCCTAACAGGCGCAGCATCAGATCCATGAATAGCCAGTGGCTCACAAGGGGTCATGCGTACTACGGCATGTCGTAAGCCAGGTCTAAGTAGGAGAATCTGTCGATAGCAAATTAAGGAGATATTTAAATTATAAAGACAAGAGAATAAGAAGAAGATGCTTAGGAATACTATAAAGTTTAATTTAAGAAAGAACGCTACTAGTAAGCAGAAAGATGCGCTTACAGTCTCATAGGGTTCATGTCCTGTGTAGTGGGCTAGAGAGATAAGGAGCATAAAAAAAGAGGAGAGACCGGCGTGAATACTTCCACGATGTATAATACCTTTATAAGACTAAATAGAAGAAACAGTTCTCTCTATATTTAATGGAATTCGTTCTTCCCTCCTTAGTATCGGACATTTATTCGAGACAGGCCTTGCACTCGATACCTTTACTAGGTAGTTGAAAGATGGATGTGGATTTGGCGTCGTCGATGAAATAGCCGATCATGCGTACCCTAGAAAGCCCCTGCCATCCCTCGCGGCCGCGTCTAGGGCTACCTTGTCCAAGGCCAGCCACATACGGCATAAATACAGCCTTCCGCCCACCGAATACTGCTCTCCCATTATCCTCTTTCTCCCTCTCTAACACATACGTCCACACGCTCCCGTCAGCACCTACCATATATGAGCTTTGTAACTTTGGGATCTATACTATTATACAGGCAGATTTCAGGCGAGGTAGAAACCATCCCTCTATTCTACAATAGACACGTAAACTCGCCTAACTTCTCGAGGTTAATAACCTACTTCTTCCCACTAATACTACTCCCTCTCCTCATTCTTCTCCTCTCTATCGTATAGGTCTCTAATAAGGCCCCTTCGGCGGCCCTCACTTTCACAGATCACTATCGCTAGGTTTCTAGCCTACTTCTCTAGTCTATCCCCATTTTTGTTAATTCCCTTCCCACCTCATTCATTTATTTATTAATAATAATCTTCTATAGTTAATCTCTAAATCTACCACTTACCTTTAAACGAGATAGACCTCCTTCCGGACGAAATCGTTTTATATATTATATCCTATCTTAACCTTACTTACCTTACCGCCTTCGTCCGAATATCGTACTATTATTTCGACTACCTATAAGATAAACTATAGGACCTCGCCCTCACCTATATAATACCATATAGTCTATCTATACTATACTAGATAGTATAGGATATACCTAATCACGGAAAACATTACGTGTACTAATTAAGAAGGGAGCAGATATCCATATTAAAGTACACGGTAGTATACTTCTACATATATTAAGTGTAGCTAGAGACACCGACGGGGTTAACCTAATCGTTAAATCTGGTCTATATCTAGGCACTAAAGACAATTATAGTACTATACCCCTAGTAAGCGTAGTAGGAAGTAGACGTGTAGAGGTGGTCTAATATATCCTTTACGCGACCTTTGATATATCGAAGCTATGCGCTACTAAGCATACCACAGCTATAGAGGCAGGCGACTCGCAAAACATACCACAGGATATAGACTTAGGGACTCTATATTAGGCACTATACTCTGTAGCTAAGCACGGCCATATATCCGTCGTGAAGTTTCTATATTAATATATCGACGTTTCCAAGCCTTACTTACTCTAGTATCCATTTACCGAGTCTATAGCGGTAGGAGGGTTAGTAGAAGGTTTATAAATATTATTTAAGGAGGGCGCTAGATTATTACCGCGGCTACTATATATAGCTACCCGTAACGGCTACTAAGACCTAGTTAAGGAAATATTATCCTAGTAGATAACTAATATCTCTACTTAAGATAATAGCACTAGCTATATACCTCTATAAGAAGCGGCTATAAATAGCCACACGGCGGTAATAGAGATACTACTCCGCTATAGTATAGACCCGAATACGTAAACTAAGGAGGGCTCTACCGCTTAGGATCTAGCTAATATAGGGTACTATAAGGATATAATAGATATCCTTAAGTAAGGGGGAGCGGATATAGCTATATCTAATCTAGATTCGTAGGATAAGGATAATTACTTAGATAAGGATATGTGATAATACTAGAGCTTCTCTAAATATTTTCATATTTTGTCTAAAATAGCTAGCTTATAAGCGTCTGAAATATCCACTTCCCGACCCTATACTCGTTATTTTCTTATCTTATTTCTACTATATATAGCGAAAATAGGAGTTTATTTTTGCGCCCTTTAGTCTTTATAAAGTTCAGAAGAGCCACTTCTAGCAATCTCACTAATTTCACTAGCTATTAGTAGGTGTTATACGGGCTGGACAGGAGCTAATCTTGAAAGTTCATCAAATAATGTCTTCTTTTTCACATTTTCAATAATACAGACAAAGCGATAATAGATATCATTTCAAAATTGCATTTCTAAATAATATTTGGTCGGAGCAGTATAGTCGCTTGCAAAATCGGCTTCGCTCTCTTTTGTGTGAAAAATTTGTGAGCACAGACCACCATATCCATTTTTGGCGCTAACGCTGTAGCTCCTTTGTCATCCCATGTACCCCGAAATAACTCACAATACCAGACAACCTCCATTACAGTACAACAGAGCATGGATGGATTCAGCCTTAGCCGCCAGCGTCATCGCTGCAATCCAACTGGACGCGCGGAATACCTATGCGCCGATCATTTTGGTCCCGCTGGAAGATCGCCGCATTCTTGCATTAAAGCCTATCTCACCCCCTTGCACCGAAACTCTATTCTAATATGGCCTTTTACAGTCGGATTCGAAATCGGCTTCACACCGGAACACTCTATGATTTTACATTTCGGCTAAACTTGCCCAATTATGGCTAGCTGCATATAGACTTCCAGTCTCGCTTATTTTTCCTGCTCCAAATCACGTGAGTGCGCGCATATGAGAAGTGGCAACTCCTGCTTGAGGATTAGCCGGCATGGGCTTAAATCTCTTCAGCTTTCCCAGTGTTAAAGAGAGAACAAATTAGGGGACGTTACAGACATTTGCAAATACTTTTAAGTTAGAATTCCTGCAGTAATAACTGACATGGCAATGTCAGATCCCATAACTCTTATATTAAGGTAATAGTCTTAACAGGGGAGCTGTTCAACCATTCTATCTGCTCCTTATGCCGGTCTCCATCCCGCTCCCGTAACTCATAAATTCCAAGCCTTGAGAATAAGGATTCTTTAATACGCCTGAGTATCAGACCTTTAGGGGTTGGACCTGAGACGATAAGAAGATATACAGGTATAGATCCTGAACTTCCGTTTGCAAATTCCGCTTCGAGGGCATCGAGATGGAAATTGCCGTACAAAGTTTCCTCTGGCCTAGTATCGTCTTTCTTTTTGAAAGTCCATTGATCAACCTTGATGTCAGATGTCCCCTTCACATACATGCACTCTATTGGGCCCAGTCTTCCTTTCAGTTGCAAGCTTGCAGACTCGACAGCGCCGAATGAGGGATCGTATACCGAGAAATTTGCGCTTGTTGAATGGATCTTGATGTTGTAATCTACTACATCAAAGTCGACGTGACAATCTCCGTTCACCTTATAATATCTCGGATATATTGGCTCATTGATCGCAGCCCATGACCAAGATGGACCTTGGTATTTCAGTGGTCGGAGCTTCAAATCCTTTCTAGGGTAGAATGAGTTCTCTCGTTTCCAGAGCAATTGTGATTCCATGTCTGATCTCCACAATCCAGCTTCGTATTCATCGCAAAGACTCTTTCCGAAATGTGCTGCAATGCCGGAAATTGCAGGAAGTCGATCAGTTCCAAAAGTGAGAGCGCGATGAGTGTAAACTTTGAGCATGTTGTCCCAATAACCCAGCAGGTCGTGCCGACGTTTATCCAGGGGGGTTGATTCTGACGTCGCAAGTATGTTTTGAATCGCGCGTGTAAACAGGAAATCAGATCTTTCCTTATTGTGTACGCTTGTGTTTTTGAAACCATCAACAGGGCTAGTATACTCTGACAAGGTCTGGCATATCCAACGTGTTTGAAGAGAACCATACTCGATAATGCATGGCGAGAGAAATCGTTCTTGGAGGGGCCATGCCCTTAAGTCTAGAGGTTCTGTCGAAGGCTCAATGTGGGGTAAGAGTACAACCGATCCTAGTCTATTATCCGAGCATCTAAATGCCAGCTCAAATACTTGATCGGGGGTATCTGCTCCCATTATTGGCCGTTCGTGAAGAAAGCCGTCGGATACCTCTCTCGCTCTGGAGGCCACAATAGTCACAGCAGCGTGCCTGTAGATCAAAGGCATTTGTACTATCTCCCAATTCTTGTCGTTTTGATCATCTTGAATAATGCAGAAAGCATCGATCCAAAGATACCTTATACCGATATTATCTGCCACTGATACCGCGTCGCTCACTGATGCAGGGAGGACCTGCTTGTCTATTATTACCAAATGTCGCCGATATGATTCATTTGTTGTAGTGATATTCTGGTGGCCACCCCAGCAGTAGCTCAATGCGGCATATGGTTCAGGCGCCATGGAGGTTGTCTCTTTCAAATGCAGTTGATAATCATTCCGACTCGTGAGCTTGACAATTTCAAGGACCCGGGTAGGCATGAATTTTGCCGTCAGTTTAGGACAAGTTTGGTGCGTCTTCAAGCACTCTTCTCGCCACTGTCGCACCTGGTGGAAACTGTCTTTCGAAGATGGTGCGGAATTTACTGGTCTCGTCAAAATTTCTTCCGAAGCAAGGTTGTCTGAATGTAATCAGATCTAGATGTCTCAGCGTCTTGAATTGATTAATAACTTACCAGGTAGGGCTAAAATCTCAAAGTACTGAGAACTAAAAATGTGGAACCGATTCCTGCCTTTGCGGCCTGACGGTTCAAGCATTAAGGGGCCAAACTCGCCATTCAACGAACCAGCCAGAAAGTGATTGTCATCATAGAACTGGTCGTGCTCTCGTACGTGATTGGTAATCGCGAGGCAGAAATTACAACCTGCCTTGGCAGCCAGCCTTGCTTCTCCCAAAGTGCAATCAAAGATGGCGTAGCGTGCGAGAGAGTGCAGAGCTTCGGGATCACGGTGACTTGACTCGGACTTCATCTTCTCCTGCAGCCAAGTTCGGGTCCTTATGCCTAGTAACCCTCTGATGTGCGCTTCGATATCTGGAGAGGTTCCCAGGGCTTTCTCCCACCACTTAACATCTCTCTGGTAGAGGATCAGGTTTTGACAGCGTTCGCAAGAGTGAGCAGGTGAGAATCCTGTGGATGACGCCATGATATCTTAGGAGGCACAAGCGGTACACTGTTAAGCTATTCTTGTCGGTAATGAGCAAAATCATAGCGTTGAAGATGTCGCGGGGAAAGCCTCTGAAAAGGGAAGATGGTACGCTGTGCTGGCAGATGCCAAGTCATTCAGCGCCCAACTGATGTGAGGCATTTTCCTGCGTCATCTATTGGCTGCTGGGCGGCTGACACCGATCAAGCTAGCATGGGCGTCAACCAGATGCTAACTATATTAGGACTAACGCTCTTGTGCATATGGGTCAAATGAATGCAGACAAAGTGCGGGATGTGAAGCCGATTTCGAATTCTACTATATCTATGCTCTTCTCTGCAAGAGCTTCACGGTGAAGATCCGATATCTTTCTATTCTATTCCTGTTCTATGTGGCCGCAAGCTATTCATAGGAGGTGTCGTGACCAGTACTGCGCAACAGCCCCGCAAGATTCAGCCCCGTGAGGCTGATTCCGCGACATCTACCTTCTCAATCCATTCTCCCTTCTTTCTCTCACATTTTCGCAATCATTTGCTTTCCTTTGCGAGGATCAGTGACACTGAGCAGTTGATTTTATTTCAAGGAAGCCTTGCCAATCGAATCTATAGCGGAAGCCCCTCCTTCGACCAAACGAACCCAACTAATACTCACTTGCTCCGAGCTGAATAGCCCTCACGTCCGACCAACCTTTCATTATATTCCACCGCGAGCGAGCATATCGAACCCTAAAGACTACACCGTCGGCTGGATATGTGCCATAAGCACGGAGTACGTTACTACGCAAGCTTTCCTCGACGGAAACCACGATGGACCCGAATATGTGTCCCCGAATAATAACAACGATTATATACTTGGCAAAGTTGGGAGACATAACGTCGTTATTGCCGTCTTACCTGACGGGGAGTACGGCATAACTTCTGCGGCGATAGTGGCAAGAGATATGCTCTATAGCTTCCCGAATATCAGGATCGGTCTAATAGTTAGTATTAGCGGCGGTACACTAAGCCTAACGTATAATATCTATCTTGGCGATATTATAGTAAGCGCTCTACGTGATAGGAAGGGTAGCGTATTCTAGTATAACTTTGGTAAGACGATACAAGATTAGAGATTTCAAACCACGGGGTTCTTGAATTAGGCACTAGTAATCTTGCGAACTATAATAAATGGACTTAAAGTATAGTACGAGTTAAAAGGGTATTAGCTCAAAATAGCTATTAGCTATACTATTTAAGAGAACCTAAAGCTATATAAGAAGTATAAGCGGCTAGACCCGAGTAACGATAGGCTATATTAATCAGAAATCACTTACCCGGTGAACGACGTAATAAGCTATGAGATAGTCTATAGTAATAATCCATTAAAGTTAGCTCTATAACCCGAGCGGAGCGAAGATGAGGATAGCCTAGAAGTTTATTATAGTCTAATTATATCTATAAACTAGTTAATAAAAGATACTATAGCTCGAGATTAACTTATAGCGGAAATAGACGTTCTATGTTTTAAGATAGAAGCGGTAGGGCTAATGAGCTACTTTCTGTGCCTAGTTATCCGGGGTATATATAACTACTTAGACTCGTATAAAAATAAGGAATAGTAAGGCTATACTACGATAGCGGCGGCGGTATATATAAAGGACTTTCTCTATCGGATTCCTCCTAATAAAGTCGAAGCTAAGTAGAAGATTAGAGAGACTCTTTTGGATAGTTAGTTCTTCTATAGTACCTACGAGTCTCGTGACTACTAATATTATATTAGTTCTTCGTACTACTGAAACGATGAGATCCAAGTTAAATAATGATGAAGATATGAAGATCCTCGATTAGCTCATACTAGTTAACTACGGTTCCTAGTAGAGCGACTTTATCCAGAGGCGATAAGCGGGAACTAGCCAATAGCTTCTAGACTCGCTCGAGTTCTAGACGTGGCTAGACGCCGATAGATAGATACTATTCTATCCAGGAATTCCCGGGGCAAGGAAGACAATTCTCACATCAATTATAGTAGAAGAGCTTACTACACGGTTTTCAAACGAGCCGACTATTAGCATCGCGTATTTATACTATAACTTCCGGCGCAAAGACGAGTAGAAGATCGACCACTTGCTTACGAGCTTGCTCAAATAACTAGCTGAGAGCCAGCTATCTCTGCCAAGCAAAGTGAAAGAGCTTTATGATCGACATAAGACGAGACGGACACGACCATCCCTTAACGAAATTTCTATATCTCTCTAGGCCGTGACAGCCTTATATTCTCGAGTCTTTATTATCGTCGATGCACTTGATGAATGTCAAGTTTCCAATGGCTGTCGACAAAGATTCCTATCAGGCCTCTTTAACCTCCAGGCAAAGTGCGGGGCAAATCTTTTTGTCACTTCACGGCCGATATCAAGTATCGAGAAGGATTTTGAGGGGAATTCAAAGATAGAAATCCGTGCTAGCGAGAAAGACGTGCGAGAATACCTAGACGGCCACTTCTTTCGACTTCCAGGATTTGTGATTCGGAGTCTTGAATTTCAAGAGGAAATCAAGACAGACATTGTTAGGGCTGTAGATGGGATGTATGTGGTTTATTTCGAGCAGTAATTGGATACGCTAACTATACTAGGTTTCTACTTGCATAACTCCATCTCGAATCCTTGATCGGGAAGAGATCGCCAAAGGCTATGCGAGCTGCTTTAAAGAATTTGGCTACAGGATCTGGAGCATATGACCACGTATATGAGGATGCTATGGAACGGATTAGTGGCCAGATTAAAGACCAGGAAGAGCTTGCAAAACAAGTTCTATCATGGATTACATGTGCAAAGAGACCACTAGCTATGACTGAGCTTTAACACGCGCTTGGAGTTGAAGTTGGCGAATCTATGCTCGATGAAGAAAATCTCCCAGAAATCGAAGACATGGTTTCTGTATGTGCTGGGTTAGTTATAATTGATGAGGAAAGCGAGATAATTCGATTAGTCCATTACACAACACAGGAATACTTCGAGCGAACGCAAAGCCAATGGTTCCCTAACGCGCAGAGTAGTATCACGACAATATGCGTTACGTACCTCTCATTTGACGCCTTTGAGCACGGGTTGGAGCAATTACAGTCAAATCAATTTTTCCAGTACGCTGCACAAAACTGGGGGCACCATGCTCGCAAAGTCCCGAATCTAAGCCGAGCATTAAGCCATATAGTTAAAGACTTTCTTCAGAGCGAAGCTAAGGTTAATGCATCGAGCCAAGGATTATTTGCTTTTAAGTTCTCATCGAATTTAAGTTACAGCCAGGGCATTCGGAGAAGTGTGACAGGACTACATTTGGTAGCACACTTCGGGCTTGAAGCTATTTTAAAGCAGCTGCTCGACATATCTAAGGTCGAACTCGATGGAAAGGATAGCAACAATCGGACTCCATTATCCTGGGCTGCCGAGAACGGTCATGAAGCGGTCGTTGAGCTGCTGCTCAAGACAAGCAAGGTTAATGTTAATACGAAGGATACTATCTATAAGCGGACGCCTCTCTCGTGGGCTGCCGAGGAGGGACACGAGGGGATAGTTAAGCTGCTTCTCAATACTGGCAAGGTTAAGGGCGACTTGAAAGACGATTTCGGCCGGACGCCGTTATCGCGGGCTGCTGAGAAGGGCCATGTAGATATCGTACAGCTACTACTTAATACCGGTAAGGTCGAGGCCGACTTGAAAGATGCCGCGTTTGGCCGGACACCACTGTGGTATGCTGCTTCGAAAGGGCAGGAGGCCGTCGTACAGCTATTGCTTAATACTAGCCTGGTCGAGGTCGGCTCAAAGGATATCTTCGGCCGGACGCCGTTGTCGTTGGCTGCTGAGAAGGGACACGAGGCCGTGGTACTGCTGCTTCTCAATACAGAACAGCTCGAGGCCAATTCGAGAGAAAATCTTGGCCGGACTCCGCTATCTTATGCTGCCGAGAACGGATGCGAGGGAGTAGTCAAGCTACTACTCGCCACAGGCCAAGTCGAGGTCGACGCGAAGGATAGATTATATAATCGGACGCCGCTATCGTATACTGCTGAGAACGGACGTGAGGGGATAGTCAAGCTGCTACTCGCCACAGGCCAAGTCGAGGCCGACTTAAAGAATAACTTTGGCCGGACGCCGCTATCGTATGCAGCTGAAAAGGGGCACGTGGCCGTCGTACAGCTACTACTTGATAATGAACAAGTCGAGGCCGACTCGAAGAGTGAAAGCAGCCGGACGCCACTGTATTATGCTGCTGAGGAAGGGCACGTGGCCATCGTCCAGCTGCTGCTCGCCACAGATAAGGTCGACGTCGACTCGAAGGATAGTATCCATAGTCGGACACCGCTGTCGAGGGCCTCTGCGAACGGTCACCGCGACGTCGTCCAGCTGCTGCTTGAGCATGGCGCCAACATGGTCAAGTAAGACTTTATGGGCTTTTCGTAAAGTAGCCTTCAAATTATATATTATATATTTTAATAACTTTGATAGAGAGGGGCTTGGGGAGTGGATGTTTATATACATACGCCTGGTGCTAAATTATTACTCTTCTAAATGATTTCAAAGCATGATTAGATATTCAAGTTAAAATATTCTCAAAACATCATTACTCTTCTAACTGCATTATCAAGACGCTCCTTATATACATATCTCAGTAGGCTCATAAGTACAGTTGCTCGAAGAGCAGCTAATTTAAAATTAATGGGAGAGTCCAAGTACCAGTGATCTGCGGCAAGATGTGCAGGGGCTTCAGGTGTCGCGTAAATTTAATTGGCTCGAGACTCGGCATGCTCTCAACTGCGGCAACCCGACATTGATTTCGTACACAACTTTATATAAACCTCCTAAATTTCAAATGGAGAAGGATGCGGAGCGCGCAGCGCGAGGCCGGGCACTCGTAAATACCTAAAGCAGGTACCTCGACTTTGCAGCACGTGATCCTAAGAAACTTGACAGAAAATCTACAATAACGTGACGGTCCATAGCCCGTGCGACCCCATCCAAAAAATTCGACCCTCTTTCCGTAATTTCGATTAAAATCATTCCTAAGTATATATTGTAGAATGGGCGAATTTCATACGGAAATGCTCGATAAGACCCTAGATACTCGCGTTAGCGGCAAGAATATGTTGGGCCAGTTCCCGCGGCAACTTGTAGACGATCCGCAATATTTAAATAAGATTAGTAGAATACTATACTGTACAGTACAGTACGAAATGCAAGAGGTGAGAGAAGTGTTGCCTGCGCGGTTAGCTTCCTAGATTCTGAGTATAGAGGACGAAGTGGCTGGGTGTCAGACTGTATAGCAACTTTTAACGGAGGTGCCCATGTACTGCAGAGTACACGGGGATACTCCCTATAGCCCGAATAAATGTTAATTGTCACCTGTTTACAGGGGTTTTATCGGCGAACTAGCTAGAATCTCAGGGTAGTCTGACCAATCACCTGTCTTGATTCCAGCCTTTCTTGCTATATGTAGTTAAATACTGATTAACATTTAAAGATCCCTGTACGAAGTAACAAACGGGGTACGGTGTCAGCACTAAAAATGGATGACATGGTCTGTGCTCACAAAAAAAAATTTAAGCGAAAGAGGGCGAAGCCGATTTTGCAAGCGACTGTAATTCAAAAAGATGTACGAGCTTGATGTCGCCAGGTACGGAAAGTGGCCAAGCTCCAATTTTGGCGGCCTATCAAAAATGGCTTGTCAAGGAGTCAGAAATAGGCCGGACAAGTTCTGCAAAAGGCCAGATCTCTTTGGTAGCTACGACCTCAATCCGCCAATTCGTACCGCTCGGATAGACCGTCCTTTGGACATCAGGGGGATGTCACAGGGCAGTTCGCGTGGCGGATCCGCCGCGGACCCCGCTATTTCCGTAATCGGCCCTGACATCACCCAGCGGGCCGCCGCAGGCGGCCTTTTTTTGAGAATTAGAGCACCGCCTGCGGTCGCGCAGGCCTAAGATTTGGCACAGGCACGGGCGAGGGCAAGGAGGGCCTGGCCCTCGAGTCTAGAGCGAATCGGCCGAGGGGTTACGGGCCTAAGGAGGCGCGCAGAGCTCTGCGCGCCTCCCCCTGGGCTTAGCGAGTCACGTGCGGCTTCGCGTACGTATATTAAGGGGCTCTGGGTTAACGCGAGCGCCGCGCGAGCTGTTTTAACTACTTAATATATAGTAGAGATAGGCTCTGATTTTAAGTAACTAGCTGCTCCCTCCTCTAGCCTAGACTAGCCCCCTGAGCCGCCTGAGCCCTGAGCCTGCCGCGTTGCCTTGATTAGCTTAATATACTTATCAAGCGACGCTCGCTTACCTACCCGCTCTCGCTCTATGGCCTCGACAGCTGCCGCGACTACCTCCTGGTCCTCTAGGCTATTCCCGGCCCTGGCTATAACCTCATTAATGACCACCTTTCGCATTGAGTAGTACTAGCGCTCTAACGGCAAGCGCCAGCGGCTACCGTATATTGCATCGAGCGCTGCAATAGCCGGGAGGCCGCCGAGGCCAATGGTCCACTCCCTCCACAGGTCCGGGACCGTGGCGACCTGGCGCGAGAGCTTATAGGAGGGGACGGCAGCTGCCGGCTACTATAGCCGCGCTGTCGCTGCCGGCAGAGGGCCGCTAAGGTCGACAGCCGGCCGCGGCCGCGCGAGATCGAGGGGGACGGCGGGGATAGGCGGCGGCAGGGCTGGCTAGTAGCCGGATCGTAGCCCTGGGGCAGCATACGGCTCCGCCCAGGCGTGAAGGTCAGGCTAAAGGAGCTAGTCAGGAAGTCCTCCAGCTTCCCGGCAAGGTCAGTAAGCGAGCTCGTCACCTGGGCCAGGGCGATAGCGTGGGCGGCCTGCCCGGTCTATATAACGCTCGTCATGCTCCGGAGCCGCTCATTAACGGAGGGGATCGCCTTCTCGATCACGACGAGGTGCGGGTCCTCGTGGCATAGGGTATCCGCCGCTACCAGGACGGCCATGGCAAAGCTAGCATACTCGACACTGGCGAAGAGGGCGTCGCGGAAGATAGGGTGGCCCGGGTGGTCGCGCCGCAGGAAGATAGAGTCCTGCAGGAAGACGTCACGGAGCTTGTTAAGGAGCTCAAGGAAGCCGCTAGCTACGAGGTTCGGCTCGGCGACCTCTGCGTCCGCGTCCGCGTCCGCGGGCCCGACCCTAGGCTGGCGGAGGTGAGCCTCGCGCTAGCGGTCGAGCTATAGCCAGACTCGCCGGCGAAGCGCCAGCGGCGGCCTGACTATCTCTCGCGGCACAAAGTAGTTAGACGCGTAGTCCGGCTCAAAGTCAGCAACGCCGCGTATGAACTAGCGCGGTAGGTCCATAAGATAACAACCAGTCATCTGGTCACTGTTCCAGCGCCCTCCCCGCCGGATCTAGGCCTCTGGGACATTATTCGCCTCCGCGATACGGGCCCCTGAGATACGCGGTATATGCGTGACCTTAGAGCCCTGGATCCCGCTCGCCGCGTAGAGCCGCCGCGTCCAGTGGCTCGCCGTTAAGTCGGATAGCCGCTCGACGAGGTAGGAGTTATCGCGCTTGAGGAGCTTGATCCCGTACTAGTCACGGCTCATGCGGAAGCTGGGGAAGGGCTCGCCGGAAAGGTGCCAGCGCCAGAAGAGGTACGTAGCTAGGGCGCCCGCTATACAGGACTAGTAGTCGCGGTGGCGGAGCGCCGCGCCGTACTCAAGCCTGCCGTGCTGGTTCGTCTTCCCCTGGTCCATAACGGCCACGACACACTAGCCGTCGCCGCGGGTCCCCTCCTTTGGCAGCGGCATAAGGAAGAGGTCCGCGAGCTCAAGCGGCAGGCGGTTACTCAGCCGTAAGAGCATGGAATTACCGAGTAGGAAGTCCAGCTACGTCCGTAGGCACTACTCGGTAACGCCTGGGCCCAGGCCCTCGCTCTAGACCTGGCGGTTAAGGTCGGGGATCTGGGAGGCGAGGTAGCCGTCGCGGAAGGTCGAGATCCCACGGTCCGTAAACTCCTCCCGGCGCCGGGCGTGCTCGCTACGCGCGACCGAGGTCTCGAGGGCCTTGAGGGCAACGCGGGTCGGCTATAGAGCGCTATGGAGGCCACGCGAGGTCTGGTACGCCCAGAGCTCCTTAATAGCCGAGACGTAGCCCTATACGGTATTATATAAGAGGACTAGGTCCGAGCAGTCCTCGTCATCCTCGCCCTCGACGATCAGGCGGCTACTAGCGCCTATAGCAGCGCCGGCGGCCCCCCTCCGGCGCTTAGAGGAGGGGGGCTCCTGGCCCTGCGCCTTGGTAGCGGCCTTCCTCTTCCTCTCCTCGACGAGCCTATTGCCCTGCCGCGGCGCCCGGCTCGCGACCTCCTCCTTAATAAAGAGGAGCAGCTTGCCCTCGTCGACCTAGTCCCCCGGGAGATACTCCCCACCCGGCGGGAAGCCTTGGGCCGCGCACTAGGCCTTCCACTCCCTCTGCTTAGGAGCATAGTTCCGCGCCGTGTTCGGTGGCCGGTGGGTGAGGTGGTACTCTAGCGTCTCCTCGCGGGCGGCCTGGATCCGGGCCTAGAGCTCCTGGGTAAGCGGGGCCGGCGCCGTGGCAGCGGCGGTAGCAGTGGTAAAGGCGGTAGAGGTAGCAGTGAGCGGCGTGAGCAGGTCTCGCGCCGTACGGGCGCTCTGGAGCAGCGCATCAGCGAGCAAGGCGGCCATAGCTATATCTTATACACGCGCGGGTCAGCACACGGCTCCTCTATTATATAGTAGCTTAGGGGGGGGAGGGAGGGAGGGGAGGGTCACGGCCAGGCGCCGGCGACGTACGCGTGAATAGCTTCAAGAATCGGGGGTGGAGTGTTGAGGGAGGAGGGAGCGCCCTAGCGCGCGCGACGCGAGCGACCTCACGACATCGCGCGCGCCACCGTCATCGGGGCGTAATCGCTAGCAAATCCGACCCTGGCCGTGAGGGCTTGGCGCAGGGCGGCCGCGCGCGCGCGGGCGCGAAAACGGATTATCGCTGAGGGCTCGATGACGCTAAGCGAGGGCCCGGATGACGGTCGGACCTCTGACACCAGGGGATTGCGCGCCACAGAATTATGTGCCGTTAGCCCCTCATGTGGCCCGTGCAATTCAAGGTCCACAGCACCACAGCGCCACACCACCCTCGCCCTCCCAGGGGAACACCCTCTTTAGTTGCAACAACTTCCCCAACTCAAGGCACTGACCATGATACTTCTATATATTGACAGTTTTTCGAGCGAGATTATCCGGAGTCTCACGCCAGGTACGGTCCGGATTACATTTGAAGTCGGTGGAGGGAGATCTGGAAGCGACGTACAAGTCTTGCTTGCGGATAAAAGTTCCTTTGCTCCACGTCTTAGCTACTATCGGGGTTGATGACGGCGATGAGAACTCCAAGGACGACCTGTGGTATCTCCAGCACCCGAAATTTGACTCTCAAACTCCCTCCCTCAGCTATCCTTGACATCACCACGTAGCTGCTTCGAGCCAAGAGATCGTCTCGTGCCAAGAGCCAAGAGGCTTGTCTGGGCCTTGGGCTCCTGCCATCCGATTAGGACTGCCGGACGAGTCAGAAGTAACATTCAAGCCTCGACCTAAGGTAGTGATCCACTAAACCATTCACTATTGTTACGCGGACTGCTTTCGAGAGAAGATAGGCAATAATTAAAATAGAGTAGGAAATTTCATAATAACTCCTATGAAGAAGAGATTCTGCTTCCAATCGTGCAGCTAGCAGTATTCAGGTAGTCTAGGGAATAGTGTATAACAGCGGTCCAAAGGTTTTATAAGTCCTCGCACAAGCAGGATCTTCTTCAGAAGGGGTCGTTTCAAGAACTAATTCGAGAGGTAGGGGGACTTTGTAGTGGATCTTGTATTGAGGATAGCGAAGGGTCGTAACTAGGATAAACCAACCTGTGGGTTATTTTAAAATCAAGAGGCTTTTAGAATCAAAAGGCTTTTAAAATAAAGAAGCTTTTTAAATCAAGGCTTTTAAAATCAGGAGCCTTTTTAAATCAGGAGGCTTTTTAAATCAAAGAGGCTTTTAAAATCAAGAACCCCTGGTATTCACTATAGATTACATAATTGCAATCCACTTTGTAATGCGTTCCTGGTTGCGGAAAATGTCTCTCTAAAAATAGGACAAAGCCTTGCGTCAGCCCTATACATATGCACCGAGGGCGGCACTCTCGAGCTCGGGTAAATCGGGGCCTCGCTTAAGTGGGAGACGTCTCCCAAGGCTGACTAATCGCCGGTTGAAGGAAGGCGCTAGGATGCCTTGTCTCGACAATTCCCACTCTTTCTTATCCACTAACGCGCAATGAATACAGAGCCACTACCTGTGGATAATGCTTCAATATTCTATAATGAGGCGTCGTACGGAATATATAATGATATTGTCTATGAACTCTTCCCCGACTCGCCAGATGTGGATAC
The DNA here is from genome assembly GCA_021399475.1 of Hyaloscypha finlandica. Lineage (NCBI taxonomy): Eukaryota > Fungi > Ascomycota > Leotiomycetes > Helotiales > Hyaloscyphaceae > Hyaloscypha > Hyaloscypha finlandica. The sequence goes on along the minus strand of JAJTUR010000010.1, from coordinate 15,302 downwards.
CGAATCGTCGGATACCTTAGTACCTGTAGTGAAGCTATTAAGCCCGAAAGAGAAGCACGACTCCCTTAGTAGAACGGCTTATAGGGATCTACTAAGTAAAGCTATAGAGGCTTTATAATACCAAGTTACTAATATAACTAATAAGCTATATACTAAATAGGGTCTAGATTTATTGAGAGCCTTTCTTTCTACTATTACTACCCTATCCACGTTACCAACTAAGGATTTCGCCCGCCTCTATACTAGTATTTATCGTGCTTCGACCTCCTTCTACCCCGACACCCCTCCTACTAGCGACGTAGCTAGGTCTCCCTTAGTAGACTCGACTAAGGAAGAAAGGACTCTATAACTAGTTAAGAAGATATAGATATAAGAGAAGCTTAAGAAGTTCATTGCGAATACTAGAGCCGCTCTCGTCTAGCTTATTAATAATTATTAGGAACGACTTACTACTAGCCTAAAGGTATAAGAGCTCCATAGTAACCCTTTTAGTAGCGATAAGCGGCTATAGCGAGTATACTATTACTACGAGCTCCGGAGGCTAAGAGTAGAGACAGAGCTATACTAGTTATAGCGGGTACTATCGCTAATTAGGAACCTCCGCGACTTCTAGGAATATCTAGAAGAGAATAACTACCGCCCTTTAGATACCTTAAATTATCGACTCGGTTATACCTACCTAGTATATATCTATACTACTAGCTTTAGCTTATCCGCCTTAAATATCCGTGATATTAAGATAGCTCTTAAGGAAGATCTTCAATACACTATCTACTAGATGATCTTTATTAATACCCTAGGTCTCAGTATTATCCTTATTAGTGATAAAGCTATTACGAAACTCGTATAGGGTAGCCTAGTAGCAAATAGCTCTCCTTATTAACTCTATTTAGGTATAAGATATTAGAAAATAATAACGATAATCTTAACTAGCTCGCTACTTAGATTAAGTAGTGCCCTATACCTAATTTCCGGGCTCTCTATAGTATCTTTAATATAGTAATAACTAATCTCTTATAGTACTACTAAGTAAAGGATCCTCTAAATAAGCTCGAACTTATAGTAAAGATCTAGGCCGTCACTAGCGCGTCTAGGTAAGAGGTCTACGTTATGACCCGAAAGGTTATATAGTGAAATTGGAACGAGTAAGATATATTATAAGGGGAGAGAGTAGCTTTTATTTCTTATAGTAGCTCTATATTAGAATCCACTATAATTTTAACCTCTTCGCAACTCACTCTCATCTTACTATAATTAGTCTTTTTTTTTTAGTATATGTGGATTCCAGGAACCTATATACTCCTAAGAATAATAGGTTTCCTAGAAGGAAGGCTTCTAGGAACGTGTTAGCTTCTAGGAGCTTTACTCCCGGGAGCCTATAGGCTCTTGGAATTATTATAACTCCTAGGAGAAAAGATTCCAAGAGTAATCTAGCTCTCGGGATAACTATAGCTAAGTATTAGGTACTAACACTAACCCCTTGAAAATCTTTCCTTCCTTCCTTATTCTTCTAAGGTAAATTTTTCTTTACTTTTTTGAAAAGGCGCTTCTCGATATCTTCTACTATTATATTCTTTAGGAGAGGATAGGTAGTTTACTAAAAGTAAAGTATTAGTACTCGTGTATTTAAGTAAATTATCGCTTTACTTACTATCTCTACTATAGATAGCGGCTATAATATATAGACCTTAGAGTTATATATAGTAAATCGACTATACTTATAAATAGTTAGAGCTATATTAATACTATCGAATTTCCCTATTTTATAAGCTTTTATAATTAAAGTCTCTATTCTCTTATTTATTCCCTCATTCTTTCTCTTTCTTCTTTTCCCCTTATTATTTCGTTCATTCTTTAGAGTATCTATTAATATTAAAAGGTAATCTACCTAAGGTAATTTTGATATACTTCGAGTATTAAACCTAAGGCTTTTGGGAGTTATCTATTATTAAGACCCTCTATTTGGATAGCTATCTTTAAGGGCTTTCCGAATAATAGCTAATAGGGGTATAGAAACCGATTTTACGTCTATAGTTATATAGTAAGGGGCTTGAATTAATTCCCTCTAAACCAAAGTAGTAGGGAGCCGTATTTAAACCCTTAATCCTCCGAAATCTTAGCTAAAGGAAAGGCTTAATTAGGCGATTAAGGGCCTGAATTGGCCCCCTTGAATCCAAGTAGTAGGGAGCTAGATTTAGACCCCTTTAGATCTGAAAATAGGCTAAGCTCTATAAGCCCATTTATAGTACCATTTGTCCTCACGATATGCGATTCTATTTAGTCCTTATTCTTTTCATAACACTAAACTTAGATAAGGGTTTTACGATTCTAAGAATTATAAAACCTTTACTAGCTCTTACTCGAACCGGCTAGAGAGATGCTAACTCATCTTAGAGGTAATAGAGAGTATAGCGATAAGGAGTACAGGCTTAATAAATTAATAAGTATTAATATATTTATTATAGAAGATAAGATAATAAGTAATACTAAAATTTTCGCGGATACTATCTCTTATTAGAGCTTAGATAACGGACTTTTCTAGAAGTAAGGAGTGAAAATTTAACAAGGATAATATAATAGTACGAGGGATTATAAGCTAATATAGAGGTATATAGAAGTGCGTATAGGAGGCTAATAGGATTAATCTTATAGGCTAGTTATGAAAGAGAATCTAAATATAAGGAAGGAAAGAAAGAATGTCTAGAGAGCTCCTATTTAAGAAATAATAAGATTAAGTTACCCTCTATATTAGGTCTAACCCTTAGCCCAAATAGGAATAAGGGCTTAAGTAGTATATATACCTAGCTAGCTAGACGACTCGTTATTATAGATAAAGGGGGAAGGTCTAGTATATTACTTATAATAGAACATTTAATGTATTATTAGTCTTTATTAGTAATATAAGCTTAACTAGATTAGTATAGAAGAAACGGAGTTATTTAATTAGGTGTAAGAAGACTTATAAACCGTAATATTATATAAGCGGTTAGCTAAGAAGTATTTAATATAATTTCTATAGCTCCTAAGAGAATATTACTTTTAAGATACGTATCTTGGGACGTTATAGCTCATAGGACCTTATAGATCTTAAGAGAATAATCTTAGGATTATAGATATTGTAAGAGAGCTCTCCTAAGATAATTCTCCTAAGAGAATTCTTCTATAACCTTAAAGATCTTAAGAAAATGCTCTTAAGACTATAGATATCATAGGAGATTTCTCCTAAAATAATCCTTCTAAGAGAATTCTCGTAGGAGCTTGAGAATTTTAGGAGAAATCGCTTAAGCTAGGAAATTTTCCTTCTATAACTATGTGATCTCTACCTTACTAGGGGTTACGTGACGCTTTAATATTTACGTGATCCATATAACGAGTAAGCTATATAGAATAGAACTAATAATTATCTTACCTTTTTAGTTATATTATTAAAAGCTAAAAATACCCTTAGAATAGAACTAATAATTATCTAACCTTTTAGGTCAGATTATCAAAAATATTTTAGCCTGAGACTAATACATTAGTTTCACTTATACTCTCTAGTATCGAGTGAGCAAATACACTAGTATTAGGGAGCCGATTTCTGCTCCTTTTTCAACGCCGGCATTTCTTAAGTATAGGCGAAACGGGATGCACTAGCGCCCCCGGGAGCCGAGTTCTACCTCATCCCCTAACGCTAACGTTCCTAAAATATTAGTGTAATAGATAACGTTAGGTAGAGCGAAATTACCCCACTACTTAGCTTAACTTAGGGCCAAATTTGGCCCCTCCTACCCCCCATAATTCTCACTAATATACCTTCTATAAGGGTATCAGAACTAGTTCCTATAACGGTACTAGGTATTAGGAACCTAAACTAGCTCTAGCCCATTAGGTAAAGGAGGAGCCGAAATGGGCACACAATACTAATAGGTATAGGGATCTCGTTTTAGTTCCCTAAGTCCTCAATTAGTTCCTATAGAGAGCCTATTATACAATTATTTGTTATATAACAACCCGTTATATAATACCCTATTATATAACTACTTATTATATAATAACTCATTATATAACTAATTATTATATAACAACCCATTATATAATTATTTGTTATATAATAACCTATTATATAATACTATATTATATAACTACTTATTAGATAATAACCCTATTATATAACTATTTATTATATAATAATCTGTTATATAACTACTTATTATATAATTATTTGTTATATAATGTCCTATTCTATAACTAATTATTATATAGGAACCTATTACATAACTACTCATTATATAATAACTTGTTCTAGGACTAATTTATATCCTAGATTCTAGAATTTTAAGTCGAATTCACAGGAAGGTTAGGATAATATCTAAAGTTTATCTTTATTACTAGCCGAATACTTCTTAAGAGAGCTTACTTTACTATTATTAGTATTATATAAGGTAATAGGATAAATAAGAATATTATACTACTTATAAAGATAATTTTTCCGAGTATATCTTTATTAAGTTACCTATATAACTAAAAAGTAAGGTTCATATAGAGAACCTGAAATTCGTATTTAATATAACTTAAAATAGTAATACTCTATAATATAATATTACTATCCGGAGTAGTTTTAATTTTAGTATAAATTTTTAGCTTACTCTAAGTTCAAGGGATCTGAATTCATATACTTTAAGCTAGAATAGTTCGAATTATATTACTATAATCCGGACTACTTTAGCTTCAAGTATAAAAAAGGCACTTACTCTATTTTATAGTATATGAAGTTATTATACTTTAGAAGTAAGTACTTCAAAGTATAGTATTCTAAACTAATATACTCGTAATTATAGTACTCTGAATTTAAAATAGAATTAGGTCCCACTATTCTATATTAAGAACTCTTTAGAAACCCTAACTAGTACTATTAATAATAGCCTTTAATAATATCATATCACGACCTAGACTCGCTTAAGCCTATATAGCCTAATAGACTAGCTCACTAATCTCAAGTAGAATACTTGGTTTATATATACTACTTGGTTTCTATACGCTATTTAGTTCCTATATACTACTTGGTTTATATATACTATTTGCTTTCTATATACTATTTTGGTTTCTATATACTACTTGGTTTATATATACTATTTACTTTCTATATACTATTTGGTTTCTATAACTACTTAGTTTATATATACTACCTAGTTTCTATACACTATTTAGTTTCTCTATACTATTAGGTTTCTATATACTACTTGGTTTCTATATACTACTTGGTTTCTATATACTACTTGGTTTCTATATACTACTTAGTTAGTTATAAAACCGCGCGCTTTAATATTATATAATCATAGTATAGTTCTTTAAGTAGTATTAAAACTCATATAAAGTATAATATTCTCTTAGAAGTATTAAGTCAATAACTATTCCTTAAAGACGACTCACGTATAATAATAGAATTAAGAATAGCTTATAGTAATATAACTATATATTAATTAGATAATTTAAATATATTAAGGGGAATAACCTTATTATAATCTCCTATAAGAATATAATTATATAAGGACTTTATACTCTATATTAGCTCCTCCTTATTAATCTAAAAACTTGCCTTACCCACGCTCCGGGTAACGTAGTAGAAATCTGCGGCTATTAACTAAGCGCTAGGAATTACTAGCTTTATACTAATAATTAATACTAGCTCTAGGTATAGTCTCAAATCATACTTAGTAGTTTCTAAAATCTCTTTATTATCCGGGTAAGGCTCGCTATATAAAAGTATATTAGGTCTTAGCCTACTAATATTCTATAAGGTAGTTATTAGTAGGTAATAAGGTAATAGTAGAATCAGAGTTATAGTATTAAAAATCACTAGTGTCAAATTTAGTATAGAACTAATCTCTATCCCTCCTTAGAGGTCTAGGGTAGGCTCCTATAAATAGGAGCCCAGAATAACGTACGTATAATCTAGTAATTAATAAGTACTAGCTAGCCTACTAATTAGTAGTATTCCTGTGATATAATAGGATCGTTAATTCTCCTAATCGCCGACTATACTACCCGAGAGCCGAGGTATATCACATAAGCTAATATCACGTGCAACCGCTATATATTATAGTATACCCCCTTCTAAGGATCTTGGACCCTAAGATCTATTAATATATCCTAGTAAAAAATGTGTTTAACTCTATTAAAGCAAACTTCTAGTATTTTAGGAGGTGGTTTTATTATATAGGCCTAATTCGGAGGGTATCTAATTAAGTAAGAGTTATGACTATAATTATGGCTCAGAGGTAGGGCTAGGTAGTAATCGCGATTTCGTTTATAGGGATACGTGCTCTAATTAGCCTATTTAGAATACTAAGGGCTACCCTATAAGATTAATACTACCTATTAGATACAGGTTTAAAATACTCTAAATAGCTTCAAATAGAATATTAGTCGAGATATTTATATAGAAAAACCTATGAAAATGTTCTAGGTTCTTTAAGGTTATTCTCAGATTCCTGGAAGGTAAGGTAACCAGTTATATCAATTCTAATTAGGATTAGTACGAAATTTTTAGTATTAATCTAGGTAGTTCCCTACTTCTATTTAAGGACCTCTTCGTAACGCGAAAAGCTTCCTCTTTTAACTATAACCACATCTTCTTATATCTATCCTTATCTTCTAGCCTCCTCTTCTACTCTTCTTTAAGTCTTTATTAATTGTTTTTAATTAATTCTATAATATCTTACGTTATTACTACTGCCTATAATAAGTATAAAGGTAACCTTATAGCCTCCTTCCCTCTTATCGGTTAATACTTGAAATGTTTTAAGTATTTACTTATTAATCCTAACTCCTTATATACTATAGTACCTAGTAAGAAGAATTACGATTAGTATAATAAGGGTTTAGAGTCCTGTGAACTAGTAAGTTCTTCCCCAAATCTGAGCTAAAACTAATATAATTTGAAGATTCCCTATAACCTTTCGGAGGCTTACTAGGCCTAGGAAGACACTATAATAATCTTTAAGGCTTAGCTTAAAGTAAACCCTTATAATCGTGCTATATACGAAGAGTATCCTATTAACTAGATCTTTAATAACTAGATATAAGCTAATAGGCTTACGGATTCTGCTCGCTATCTAGTAAAGCCTAAGGATAAGGTAACTTGGACTCATGTTCTAGTTATGAGTACTCTATAATATAATAAGAAAGGTACTTAGCTAACTCCTAGAAGGAATATAAGAATATCTACCTTTAGGGTATTAACCTTATTACCAAAATCTCTAATGAGATTAAGTAGTAGTCTACGACAGGTGCCTCAAGTACTAAGAATATAATAATTAGCGCTATTTATAAGTTAACTATAGAGATCCGGGCCTTCTATAAGGTCTATATAGTAGTTATAGGTCCCTTAGCTCCTCTTAACCTCCTTATCGCTAATATTATTATAGTATTAGTATATTCTAGTAGAGGATAAGTAGATTCTAGAAGCTATTTCCCGGTAGTTTACTAAGTCCTAAATAGGGCTAGTATATAGAGTTTAGTGATTTTGGATATAGGATTTATAGGACTTAGTATTTATTTTTCTTTGAGATACCCGTGGCTAGTCTACCTATAATAAACCTTTCCTAATCCTAATTATTCCTAAAACGTAAACGTGATTTTATGAGCCTTAATAAAACCCTAGAAAAAAAGAACCTTTTTAGGTAAAAACCTAGGGAAAGAGTATCTTAATTACTATTTATACTTATCCTTTAGGCCTTCTAGGTCCTCTCTTTCTTTTAAGGGGCCTTCCTTTTCACCTTAGGGGACTAGAATTCTTGACCTTAATAGGTCGCCGAGAGGTTATTATGGGCTCTAAACTATGGTTTTTGTTATATGATAATAGAAGTTCCTTAGAGTTTTCAAGGTTAGGGAAAGCGGGTAACTAGGTATTATAATTATCTAGCTAGGATTTCTATTTAATTAAATACTATCGCTCCTTACTTTAGTTATCTTATCGGTAATTAATAATAGCTTCTACTTCCTATTCTTACTCTTTATTATTATCCACTAATTCCGGAAGTTCTCTGGTAGGGTATAGGTAGGGTTCCTAACTCTTCTTTACTATATACTCTTTAAGGAAGGAAATATAGAAAGTTAGATATAAATAATTATATATACTTAGTAATTCTAGCTTATATACCACTTATCTAATATATTTAAGTACCTTAAATAGACCTATGAATTTTAGCTTAAGCTTTCCTGCCTTAAGTTTAATGTTTTTCGTTAATAGTATTATCTAGGCTCCTTTAGAGAAGTATTTATCTAACTAATACCTATTATAATAGGTCTCCCGGTTATTTTATATATAATACTAAAGATCTTAAAGCTTATTCCACTCTACTTAAAGAGTCTCTAGCCTCCTATATATAGCTAGTACCTCCCCTATAATCCTATCCTTAGGATTCTATAGAAGTTAAGGGTAGTAGCTATAATATATATAGAAGAGTATATTCTATAGAACCTAATACTTTAAGTTATTATATATAAACTCTATAAAGGATAACTTCTCAAACTAGTTATTCTTTTAAGAGTTATAGTAGTATCTTATATAGTATTCTAGGGCCTAGTTCTACTTTTCTATCTACTTATCTATCTAAGGATAGAATACTATACTCAAATACTATTTATATATTAAATAGAAGTAGAAAGTAGACTAGAACTAGCTAGTAAACACTATTCCTCGATTAGAAATAATACTATTAGGGGAGCTAAAGATCGAGAAAATATATTCCTATATAATCCTAGTAAGCTCTAGAGAGTTAACTATCTTATAATAAGTAATATACCTAGCTATTTTTGAGTACTAGTTAATAACTATAAGGATTATATTAAAATCAGGACCTCCTACCAGGTTCTTATACGGTAGTAAGCCTATAATAAAATCTATAGAGATCTTACCCTAGGGTCTCTTAGGCTATAGTAAACTACTAAGTAGGCTATATAGTAAATACCTTTTAGCCTTAACTCTCTAGTAGATGTCATATTCTCGATAATAGTCGCGAATATCTATTTCTATATTCTCCTAATACTAGGACCTTCTAAGGAGCTCGAGACTTTTCTCGATACTATAGTATCCTACTAGCGGGTCGTTATAATAAAGCTTTATGACTTCTTAATATAAGGTAGGGTTATCCGGGATAATAATTCTTGAATAGTACCTAAGAAGGCCCAAATTACTACTCTAGATTTAACTCTCCTTAGTATCTCTCTTACTAAGCCTCTATTTTACAATATTTTGGTATCGAGAATCGTTCCTCTAAGCTACCTTAATAATATCTAGGAGGGGTTCAGATAAAGGGGCTAGTACTATAGCTCTTTTAGTAGCTATATATATCTATATACGGGGAATTAGATATTTATAATTATCTAATTCGAAAACTCGGGGACTAAGGAGTTTATGATCCCTTTAGGTAATATAGTTATAGATACCTCTATTACCTTAGCTTCAAAAGCGGACCTTTAAGGTATCTCCCTATACCTTAATTCTCGACTAAGTCTTTAGTTAAGTAATCTATACGATAATCTATCTACTTATCCTATAGTAAAATAGTCTCCTTAGCTATCGCGGAATAGTGAGTATTAAATAATATTCATTCTAAGGAGGGGACTCTCTAGACGTCCTAAGGGACCTCTAGATTATAATAGCGAAAGCTCTCTTTAATTTATTCTAAAAGGTAGGAAGCTAAGTTATATTAATAGAGCCTTCTTTATAATTAGGTCTTCTACTAGGTCTATCCATAGGGTTTAAGGTACCTCTGCGATAAATAATATCAAAATCATATATCGTAAGATATATTACCTAGTATACTTAATAGCTCTCTAGATACTTTATTTCTATGAAGTATTAGAGGTTATTATGGTCTATAATAACCTCGATTATGAACCTAGATCCTTTAAGGTAATAGCGCTAGTGGTTAAAGGCTTCTATAATTATAAGTAGCTCCCTATTATAGGTACTATAGTTTCATTTAGCCCCAGAGAGTTTCCGGGACTAGAATACTACTAGATACTAGTGCTTTTTAGGCCTATTACTAGTATCTACTTATTAAGAAATAGTGCTAGTAATTATGAACTTTAATATATTAGTTTTAACTCGAATCTTCTTAGAAGGGTCAAAATAGACTAGGATAGGCGTTATAGTAAAAGCTTCCTTGAGATCCTTAAAGCTCTTACTAGCTACCTCTATCTAGGTAAATGGGCTAGATTTATAGCCCTTCTCTATTCCTTATAAGAGATTAGTTATACCTATAGTTACCTGAGAGTAATAGTATATAAACCTGTGATAGAAGTTAGTAAATCTAAGGAATACTTGGATATTATAGAACGACTTTAGTTCTGGCTATTCTATAATACTATAGATTCGTTTAGGGTCCGCTTAAATACCTTTTATTCCAATAAGAAAGCCTAAGAATTCGACTTCCTTAATATTAAACTCGTATTTACTAAGTTTATAGAATAGGTTATTTTTATATAGCCTAGTAAGTACCTAGTAAATATAATTATAGTATTTATCCTTATTTCGGGAGTAAATTAGGATATTATCTAAATAAATAACTATGAAATAATCTAGGAGCCCTATAAGAGTAGTATTAATATATACTTAGAATATGGCTAGTATATTAGCTAGCCTATTTTTTTTTTTTTTTTTTTTCCTTTTAACGTGCTTTATTAGTTTACAACTATGTAGCACGGCCAGCTAAGCTAGCGTGAGTCTCAGTAGCTAATATACAGTACCAATTTCCAATATAGGTGCAATAAATGGTGAGGGACGTACCCAGTAAAACAAAAACTTAAGGAAATAAAGAAATGAGTGTAAATCGCGAATTCCTCCACTAATCGCTATTCCCCTTTTACTATTCCCCCTCTCCTATTTCCACCTCCTCTACCTCCGCTTCCTCCCATAGCTCCCAGTCACTTTCCTCACTTTCCTCACTTTCTTCCTCATTCTCCACTTCTTCCACTACACTGGCTTCTTCCACTACTCTTGCTTCCTCCACTTCCTCCTCATTTCTCTCAATATGCCATTTCCTTGTGCATATACTAGTCTCTTTTAAGAATACTAGTGTGTTCGGTATACCAACCTCTGTGTGTAATAGGATCCGTAGGTTAAAAGCACTAGCGTCTAAGCTCCCTTGGAATAGACTAAATAGTCTAAGGCGTTCTTCCTTATATAGCTCGCAATATAAAAGGAGGTGCTTTGCATTCTCAGTTTTGCCACATTTGCATTTGTTATTAGACGCTATTTTTAGCCTGTGTAAATAGGACTTTAAATATCCGTGGCCTAGCTTTAATTGGAAGAAGGCACTAGCTAGTAGCCTTAGTGTTCCTAAAGGTAGGTGTATCTTTTTTGATATTTTCCACGGATATATATTACTATACGATTCTAGCTGGGATGCCGGTCTAGTATAAGACTCTAGGAGTAAGCTATACTCCTGTTTCTTTACTTTATTAATCTGGACCCCTAGGAAAGCAAAGGAGGTTTTTACTGATTCAGGTTCTAATATAGGAGAAGTAGTACCTATTTTGGCTAGTACGTCTGCTTCTTCGTTCCCTATTATATCCTCATGCCCTAGGACCCAGATTAGTTCTATATTAGCTCCTTTAGCTTTAAGGGCCTTAGTGGCTAATATAGCTCTAATCTGTTGACTTTGTCCTGGCTTATCAGAAGGAGTTTTTAGTCTCAGTAAACTAGCTTGGTTATCTGTATAGATATTAAAAAGCTCCCCTCTTTTTGCTTTACTACTAGCGTATTCAATTGCCCTAGTGACGCCTTCTAGTTCTCCGTTATAGACTATAGCACTAGCTCCTATATTCTGGCTTTCTCTATGTTTAGCTACGACCGGAATATAGGGAGTTTCGTGACTATAAACAACGAGCCCTAGGCCTATTCCGTCTCCTTTTTGAGTCTGAGATCCATCTATATATATAGACTGTGTGGAGCTATTATTATATAAAGTCTTTAAATAGAGATTATGTAATATAGCAGTCTCTTCCTTAGGCTGTCTTGATATAGTGATTTTATAAGGTACTTCTCTATCCCAAGGAGGAAAGTAAAAGTGTCTTATAGTCTCTAAGTCCTTAGGGTCTATAAGGCCCTTAATAGAATCAACTATAATTTCGATTTGTGACATTTTAGCCTTGCGATCTCGAACTAGATCTGTGTTTAGACTATAAATAGAGTCTACATCAGAGTCTATAGATTCTAATTGCTTAGATCTTTGGAAGGACTTCTCAAACTCTAGCCTAACTGGGTGTTTTAGGCTATATTTAAGGATACGAAAGGCATATCGACGACGACTATGGTTTAGCCTTATAATAGGGGGGACTAAAGCTGATTCAACCTCCATAGGAACAATAGGAGCTGATTTAAATACTCCTAAAGTTTTCCTTAGGGCTAGGTTCTGAATGGCTTGTAAAGGCCTAATTTGAGCTTTGTTTTCTGTCTTCCACCATAATAAGGAACCATAGTCTATTACACTAGTAACACAGGCTAAATATAGCTGTCTAATTGCAAAAGGAGATAAACCACGTGATATATTCGTGAGTCTTTGTACCCTATAGAAGGCTTGTTTTGCTTTAGAAGCCCTAAAGGCTATATGTTCCTTAAAACTGAGCTTTTCGTTGTAATAGATCCCTAGCCATTTAACTACTTTACTTGGAGAGACTAAGGCTCCATTAGGTAGCTTTAAGCTAGGCTTGTTCTTAGAACTATCAAAGTGAATAAGCTCAGTTTTATCCATATCAAAGCTAATAGCATTCTTCGATCCTAGTTCATATATATCCTTTACTTCTCTTTCTAAAGTCTTTATATTTTGTTTAAGACTTTTAGAAGCAGTAGTGAGGGTTATATCGTCTAAATAAGAGCCAAATCTGATATTTGCTGACTTAAATAAGTCTCTAATATAAATAAGGAATAATATAGGTGATATAGGGCTCCCTTGTGGAATGCTAGTAAATATAGACTTAAAGACTTCGATACTATTATCAAAAGCTAGTCTTAATACTCGGTCATCTAAGAACGTATTAATATCTATACTTAATACCGCTACTTCTTTAATTATTTCTGGTACTACCCTATTAAAAGCTTTTATCTACTTAGGGGTAATTAGTATACGCTAGAGGTTATATTAACTAGTAAAGCGAGAATTAATTATTCCATATATTATATACTCGGTATTAATAAGAGTTTATACGAAATACTCTTTATTAACTATTACTAATATAAGAAAAGGGGGCCCTTCTATATTCTTCCAAAATTACTTCTAAGCTTTCTAATTTAACTCTACCTCTATATACTTCTAATAGCGACTTTTATTAGAAGCTAGTCTTTTCCCGAATTAGACGAGCTTAAGTTCCCTTTATTCTCACTCCGGCTCTCATCTAGGGTATTACTATCTCTTACCTAAGCTATCTTTACTTTCTTTGGGGCTGCCCTTAATACCTTTATATTCTTTATCTTTAGCTATTCTTCCTCCTTCCCTTTCCTCTACTTACTAGCTCTAGGGGGGGTACTTAAATATAGCCTCGCTCTATAGTCACGTATAAAATAGTTGTCTTAACTATACTATAAGTAGAGTCTCTCTTTCTTTCGTTAATTAATCTCGTTATAGGAGGCCTAATTAGGGGTATTCCTCGGCTATTATCGCGAGTTACCTAGCGTGGGTTCTTATTCTATTAGCTAGGTAGGCGAGGTTATACTAGAGGGAGGGCTTTTGGGTCTCTTATTTAACTAGTTTGGATGGCGGGCCTTTATACTCTTAACTTTAATAAGTTAGTCGTTAATTATTCGTAACTAAGAGTAATACTCCTCATATAACTCTTCTTCCTTTATTCTAACTATTTCTTCTATAAGCTCTATTAAGATAGTAGCCTTAAGATACCTTTTCTTAATCTCATCTTACTAGCCCTATCCCTCCGCTTCTAGGATTAGGTAATTAAAGTCGCTTAAGAACTCGCCTAAGGGGATTAACTTCTACTAGACCTGGTTTAATTCTCCTAAGGCCTTTTACTATTTCCTTGGATCCCAGAAAGCTAGGTCTATTTACTTAAATAGCCCTTTAACTATAAACCCTCCTTCCTTCTATATATATCCTAACTAGGGGTATATCCTACTTACCGCTTCTCCGGATAAGCGTCTAAATCTATACTAGACTTTCTCCCTTTCTCTACTAATTACTTTACTATTAATTTCTAGCTTCGCCCTTAAGAGTCCCTTAAACTAGGGGTAATAGGCCAAGTCATCCCCGTTAAACTTATCGGGGTTCGGGAGGTAGGCCTTTAGTCGTTTTATAGCGGGGGGCTAAGGATATATATAGAGTTAAGGTATATGGACTAGAGGGGGCGTCTATATTTGGGAGGGGTTTGGGGTCATCGTGTGTTCGTTGATTGAATTAATTCGTATAGCTAGGTTTACTATTAAGTTTACTTATTATACTGCTAGCTCTAATAGCTATTAGGACTACGCTACGAAGGCTTCTTATAGCTACTAAGGCGCTTCATCTATTATCTCGGCTTCATATAACTATCTATCTATCTAACTAACTACTAGGAGTTCCGCTCCTATATCTTTATATAATAAGAGGGGTCCAATGGGTTTCCCTTCTTAAGCCTAGCTTAGGAAGAACTCATGACCTCTAATATCGACCGGAATACTAGTACTCTGGCTTCTGCGTATGGTTTCGGGTACTCCTTACTACTAGCTTTCGTATACTCTAAAGTCTTACTAATACGTTAGCTTTACGAGTAGTTTTAACTAAGGTCTACTTCTAGCTTCGTCCGCTCCGAGCTTCGTCGTCTACGTGTGGGTTCAGGCCCTCCTTACTTCTAGCTTTTATACGCTCCAAAATCTTACTAATACGTCGGCTTTACGGGTAGTTTCGACTAAGGTCTACTTCTAGCTTCGTCCGCTCCAAGCTTCGTTGTCGGCTACGTATAGGTTTAGGCTCTCCTTACTTCTAGCTTCGTATATATGTAATCTCTAGTTAGTAAAGATAGGAGAGAGAGAATTCTAAATGTCACGGGCTAGGCCTTTATACAAAGAAGACTAGTGGTTCGATTAACTAAATAGAATTCTCTAAAGAGAAAAGAGAAGAGAAAGGAAAGCGAGGACGGGAACCGTATTCCTTAAGGCGTCCGAGCTCCCTGAGTGACGCGTAATTGCTCTATTAACTAAAGGGGGCGTGTCACATGACTACGGACATGTCCGAGATCATGTGACCTGAGCGAGGCTTCTAGCCAAGTATATTAATCGGGTCTCGACCCGTTATAGTAGGCTTATTATCTAGGCTACCTTAGTCCTA